>OX401929.1:7420477-8082263 GCA_947859195.1 Drymonia ruficornis | reverse complement strand
TCGTCATCATCATCATCATCATCGTCTTCATCATCAGTAAGCAGTAGCGTGGCGACATCTGACTGAAGTGACCAAAAGTCATTTTTTGTCCCCATTTGATCTCATGCATCGAGTCCTATTATGGATCTAAGGACTAAGTACGCGATCCATACTCGATAAGTACTTCAGAATAGGTGGACTAGGTGGACTAGGTGGAACAGGTGTTTGGATCACGTATGTACCTACGCGAACCATACTCGATAAGTACTTCAGACTAGGTGGACTAGGTGGAACAGGTGTTTGGATCACGTATTTTTAAATACTAGGAATAGGTGCACCTAGTCCCAAATTTACCTAGTACAAGCCATCTCTAATGTTCAATTCAAACTTCAAAGAGAATGTGACGTGCGCAGCAGGGTTGCCAACACCTAAAATAAAAGCCCTAAAATCAAGATGAAATAACCCTAAAAATGTAATAATCAAAAGCCCCAAAAAACCCCTAATTTGTGTACCTATTTAAGGGTATTGTTTAAATGAGTTTCCTTCCTGTTTTATTAAGCTAAATAAAATATAACTTCCTTTTAATGACTTTTTATTAGAACTTATTATAACTAATTAATGATTTAAATTATCGATAATCGATAGTAAATCGTTAGTCCCGACTTGGCGTTACATGTGAGCTTTCAGAATTCGTAAACAACTGCAACATTTTAATAATACACTGTACTAGGAGGACAACTCGCATAGTACCATAGACGTTTTGCCTTTTTTACTTATTTTGGTCAGTCAAATTAGTGGTGCGTGAAATATTATTTATAGCCCTAAATTATTCTGGGCCCTAAAAAAGCCCAATATGCATGTTTCCGCCCTAAATTTGGGGCTAAAAGCCCTAAGTTGGTAACCCTGGATGTGCGGGCCGGCGACGTCAGCGTTGCCAGATTCGGTTTTAAAAAAACAGTAGAACTATGAAAAACTCAGTACATTTTACTTTTCAAATAAAAACAAATCAAAGGAAAAATAAAGGGTTGCATTTTCTAATTTAAGTTTTTTGCAAAAATATATTTTAAAATTTTAACCCAACTGCCTCCGTAAAAGGGTTATATGCTATTTTTTTATTATTTTATAGCCTATTTCGTTTCCCGCTGCTGGGCAAAGGCCTCCCCTTTTTTCCTCCACGCATCCCTGTCTTGGGCTTGTTGTGGCCACGTTTTAGCCGCAAAGGTGTTTAGATCGTCGCACCATCTTCGCCTCGGTTTGCCACGACGTCGGCGACCATCTTCTGGCGTCCAGGTGTTAATGCGATTTACCCACCTTTGCGGGTCCATTCGTGCCACATGGCCGGCCCAATCCCACTTCAGCTTTGCTGTTTTCTCGCCCACGTCAGTTATTTGGGTAATGGAGCGGAGGGTGGTGTTTCTGACGCGGTCCGTCCGTTTAACACCTAATATGCTGCGCTCCATTGCCCGTTGGCAAACCTTGAGTTTGGATTTCTGGAGCTCAGTTAGTGACCAGGTTTGAGCACCGTAGGTTAAGACGGGCAGGATACACGTGTCGACGAGTCTACGTTTGAGGGATATTGGAAGGTTACCCTTCATCATTCATTTTTACTAAATCCTTATATGCTAAGGATTTAGTAAAAATTATCGAAAAATATCCAGGGTGGCAGTCTTAAATGTTCGTGTTTCGTTTAGCGCATTTTGTTTGGGCAGATACCTTGTTTGTTGCTATTACTCAATATGTTTTATAAAATATTTGGTAAAGAAAATCAGTAGCAGCTCTACTGTAAAATCATTAGACCTGGCGACACTGGGCGACGTCAAGAAGTTTTCTCCGGTGTTTTCGGTATACCATTCATATTGCTTATCTATTGGTAAATTACAAAATAGTAATTATGTGAATGCACTTGTTGTGTTAAATGAAATTGTTAAGTCACTTTAATTTTCATATAAATTTATTTAGGTGTAACGTTTTTAGAAGGCACTTACTTATCTACATATAATCTATATTATTCGTATTTATCACTGGACAGATTTCAATATTATGTTATCAGGCTATATTTGCATTGACGAAACTACCAAACCACCGATGTTCGTTGTTTTTTTACAGCATTTATAAAAAACAACGTAAACGTTTCGTCAGTTCAAACCTACGGTGAGATCTCAGATGCAACAACAATAATCATAATAAATTCTAAAAAAATGCTTATTGTTAAAAATATATTCTATATTGTATATTTTATAATAAATAAATTTAGTTCGTTTCTTTTGGAAGAACAAGCAATGTATTAGTTTAAAACATTATAAACATTGGAACTTACTTTATGATAGGTTAATGTCTCCAGTTAACTTTAAAATTTTTAACTAAAATTCAAGGAATGTATTTCCAATTAGTTACTTATCAATTAGGGTAAAACCCCCAATTATTGGCACCGGTGGACCCAATTATTGTCCATACATATTTCTATGGGATTTCTTAGTTCAGCGGATAGAATAGTAGGTAGGTGTGAAAAACTGTGAACTTTATGACTTTTAACAAAAAAACACTATTTCCATGTTTAGTTTTCTTATTTTTTAAAGATAACTTCAAAAGTGCCAGGGGGGGGGGGTGCCAATATTGGGTGCCGTTACCCTACGTCATAAAAATATTCATCATCCATCTCCAACTTTAGTAAAAATACTGCGTGTTAAGCACCATTTTATAAGACCACTTTACATTATAAAAATATACTGGCTTAGTAAGTAATAGACTTACATACTAAAACAACTTCTCATGATTTTATATCAACTTCAAATTATTTTTAGCGCCCTATCGCATGAGGACACCATTGGTAGCGCAACCAGTCGCTCCACCAACAAAATGTATTGAGCTGTATGGAGGGTATCACACCTGGTGTCCGCTTGGTAGCGCAACCAATTCGGTGTCGGCTATCGAATCACCCGCTGGTGGCGGAACCATGGTTGCCTCGTGCGATAGGGCGCTTACGTACCACGCGAAAACTACTGGACAGACTGCGTGCAACATTCCACTTACATAATATGTATACTTTACATATAGTAGCAATAAGAGCCGTACCTCAACAATAGGAAAAAGGCCTATCACGAACTCAGACCATCTGTTTCGTTTCTCTGTGACATTGACACTACTACAAAAATGTGTCAAAATTCAAAATTCGAAGCCCAACGGATTATTGCTTATAGCAGCCCTGAAGGAAAAGTGGACATTCTTAATTCAAAATTGTTCGCGACACCAATCAGCGCTCGGCGTTCAGCAGGTACGGTATGACGTCGTCGATGCTGACGTCCCCGACGAAGCCGACGAAGAAGACGTCCTCGAGGAAGGGCCCCGCGAAGGTCCTGAGCACGGGCAGCTGCAGCAGCAGGCTCGCCAGCCGCTCCTCGTCCTGGCACAGCGCGCGCAGAGACCGCAGCGCTTTTAGCTGGTAGTCGTGCAGCTTGCGCGTCAGGAAGTCGGGGACTCCGTCTGGGAACACATGCCATTTTGAAGGACTACCCAAAGAGTTGAAATTTTTTCAGAATATGTATTTCTGTTGCCGCTACATATACTAAAAATAAAATTATACGGAGGTACGGAACCCTTTATGTGCGTGTCCAACACGGACTTGGCCGGTTTTTAGTGCTTTTGGACCACCTCCGCACCGCTAATAGGAACAGTATTCATAACAAAACCTTTATGAATTGTCTGTCTGTCTGGATGTTTGTTCCGTCTAAATTCCGAAACGGCTGGACCGACTTTGACGGGACTTTCACTGGCAAATAACTGATGTTACAAGGAGTAAGTTAGGCTACTTTTATTTTGGAAAGGAATTAGGGTGCCGCGCAAAAAAAACCCGCAAAATCTCACACGTTGTTTCATATGTTTCAAAAGAGAATAACAACGACTCCTCGACTACTTCACCGAGCCAACTAGCTCTGATGGAATGCAGCTCCCCCGCCCGCATGCCGCCACCACCTGCGGCTCCCCGCCCGCACACCGCCACTGCCTTGTTGTGCGGGTGACGTCACATTTGACAGGCTCCTAGTTGGCTTGGTGGAGTGGTATCTACACCTCTCATCGAAAAACTCGAAACACCTACATTCATTTAAGCCCGCCACATACATACGAAATTTTCTGTACGGAATTGCGTTTCGAAATATCGAATCGGTGATTCCGAACGCAGTAAATCCATCCAAATGTATGGACGTATCGCGTTCGGAAACCCCGATTCGATATTTCGAAATGGAATTCCTTACGGAAATTCCGTATGTATGTGGCGGGCCTCATTGGATGAAAATTCTAAAATTTAAATTCAAATTTGGTATTGTGGTACACCATTGTGTAGACTAAACTGCCAGCTATTAATAGGCGTATTTTTTTAAAAAATTTAATTGCCTAAATAGTACTTGCAGTACTGTTTCGATATTTTTGACCAGAAGTGTATCTGGTCTGTGAGTAGTCCAGTCGAGTGACCTGGTGAGAAGAGGCAGAGCGCCCGCAGATGCGCGTGCTCGCGCTCGGTGACGCGCAGCTGGTCCATGCTCGCCATGAACTGCTGCAGTCGCGACAGCGACCCGCTCACCTCCGCCACGCGCTCGTCAGAGTAGTCAGACGCTGTGATCTGGAGACAACGGGTCTAGTTAGGCCATTTCTCCACTACCAGGCCGTCTCTCCTTGGAGCAGGAGGCCCGACATAGGATGGGCCACAGAGTAAAAACTAAAGAAAGAGGTGCCCTTATTAGATATTTGTATGAAACAAAACGTGGTCATTGTATTTTCATTTTACTATTTACCGGTAAATAGTTGAACTACTCGCTTCGTTTTATGTCGATGTTAGTACTAGGCCGACCACTCGGCCGACTTGGTCTTTTTGGTAACTTGTTGGTAACTGGTCCATGGGATGGGCCGTCCGCCTGGGTTTTGCGGTGCATACTTAGGGCGATCCCGTGGCGCCCTTGCAAAGGCGGAAGATGGTACACCGTGGGTTTTAGCCGGTAACAGGTCGGCATAGCCCACACGCCTCGGGGGAGGCGTGTGGGTATCCATGAGGATCACCCCACGTAAAAAAGGCCATTCGTACGCGGCGTTACTCAAAAGAAACGGAATTTTATTTATAAAACAACGTTCGATTCATCATTGATAGTCTTGAGGAATAGATCTCCATTTGAAAGATAGTCAGAAATATTTATCTTCAGGTCTCTTCAGTCCTACGTAAACCGACTCGGCAGCAGTATATCTATTTATTTATTTGTTTATGGCTCACAGAACAAATACTAATAATAATCTATAGGGATGGCGATTCTTACCGGAAAAGATAGATTTTTGAATCGATTCGAATCGTAACCTGATGAATCGATTCACAAAAAAATCGATATCTTAAAAAACCGTTTTTTTTTCCAAGTTTGCATTTACAATGTAAATATAAATCCATTTTATTAAAAACAAGAAAGATACCATAATAAACGATCTATTATCATTTAAATGAGGTTGTTCGATAATAACAAATATTTTTATTACCATATCAAAGTATCAGACGCGCGTGACCTTGAAGTTGAGTATTGCGCATTTATTCGCACAGCGAAAGAGACAAAACAGCGAAACAGTTGATTTATGGAAAATTATATATCTTCTTGGATTTCTTTTTTATTGTACTATGAATTTCACCAAGTTAATGGTTTTTACCAAAATAGAAAAAATCGAATGTCGATATTCAAGGGTGAAATATCGATTCACTGAATCGATTCAGTACTACATATCGATTTAAAAAATCGATTCTTCGATTAATCGATCGCAGATCGCCATCCCTAGTATAGATCCTATACTGTAATGTAATGTCGTATGCTAGATTTCTAGCCTTTACCCACCTCCGGCATAGAGATATCCCCAGACCTATCCAGACATTCGGTATTAGTGGCGCGCTCCCTCAACACCTGCTGCAGGTGGTTCACGAGTAACGGCAGCAGTGTGGACAGGCACAGCTGCTGGCTGAACATGGACAGGCCGAGCACGAACAGCTCCGGCCAGCACTTCTTCAGCAGCGTCACTTGGATCTCGAAACTGGGGACCAAGAACGGTTATTGACGGACCCGTTGGCGTGGTTGGCGTGATGGCGCCTTTCACGCTGCAGGTCGTAGGTTCGATTCCTACCCGGGACATGCATTTGTGCATGAACATGTCTGTATGTCCCGAGTCTGGGTGTATATGTATATTAAGTATGTATTTACAAATAAAAAAGTATTATTATGTAGTAATATCAGTTATCTGGTTTCCATAGTACAAGCTCTGCTTAGTTTGGGATCAGGTTGCCGTGTGTAAAAGAAATGTCCCAGGATATTATTATTATTTGAATGAGGTGTAGGAACTTTCATAGGGAGGATTTAAGAGGGGGGTGTATGATTACTAATACTTTGACGTTCGCTTGGCGCAGTGGTTTGAGCGTTGGCCGCTCGGCTCCCTGTATCGGGTGGATGCGGGTTCTATTCCCGCCAGAGGCATATTTCGGAAACGGCATTTTCGTCATTTGCCCCGGTCTGGGTGTCACTGGGAACGCCCCCAGTCGATTGTATGGTAGCCATAGTACATGCGTTGCTTAGTTTGGAACCATACAGTTGGTATGTTAGTCTGGCGGTGGTATGGGAATGTACCCATACTACATACTACAGTAGCGGCACGCTATGATGGCCGTTTTGACATGTGGGGGGAGGGAAAAAATGAACCTTATTATTGCTGCGCTCCATTCACTGTAATTTTTGCTATTCTCGTCCACATAAACTGTTAAAAACGATAATAATGATCACTTTCAGTACAAGTTGGTGCGAGTGGAACGAGATATGTGATCGAAAATAACGAAATTAACAAAATTAACAGTGAATGGACAGCACCATATAACGGAATAAGAATGACAGTTTTAAAATTTAGGAATGTCAAAAAATGAATGCATGAATGAATGAATCTTATTCCGTTGCAATAAGGTTCATCCTCTTCCCCCCTCTATATGTCAAAACGGCCATCATAACGTGCCGCTACTGTACAACCTAGTTTTACAACTTTTTACTCTCCCCCCCTCGGTGACCACCCGTAGTATATGCCAAGACCCCCTCCGCTCTCCCCCGCTAGTTGTCACGTAGTACTTAATAAATAGTATGGTTTTAAATATTTATTTGCAAACAGACAGTTTAAAAAATATGACTCATATTTGCTGCATATATGAAAAAAAAAAACGCTAAACGTTCATATTTGCATATAGCTCGAAAAACTGCGATATTTCCCTAGAGGATACCTTGACTACGTGACGAAAACTTAAGCCCCTCCTCCGCCCCTGTGACCAAGCGTGGTATTTTGAAGACCCCCCATAAACGGGTCACGTAGTATGGGTACGTTCCCTATGGTTATAACCCTTATTTCTATGTACATAGAGTGCATTCAGCGCTTTAGTACATGACGATGTTTTATTTCAATGCAATTCAGCAGTTTCGGCATTTACTCGATATATAATAATTTTAAAGTTCATTTTAGTTAGACAGAATCAAAATTTCGCGGAGCATGGTTTGCTCAGGAGGAAATTCGGGAGCCAAGAAAATTTATGTTGTGTAAAGTGTTAATAAACGGTGTCAAGAAATTTTTGTGTTTTTTTTAAGGCAGCGGTGGTAGCCGATTGGTTAAGCACGCGTCATGTGGGCTTAAGGTCCTGGGTTCAAACCCTGGCTCACACCTCTGGATTTTTCAAAATCTGTGTGTGAGTCATAATTATAATATGATTATCACTTGCTTACGGTGAAGGAAAACATCGTGAGGAAACCTGCATGTCTTTAGACATGTGAAATCCACCAACCCGCACTGGGCCAGCGTGGTGGATTATGGCCTGAATCCCCCTCGCATTGAGGGGAGGCCCGTGCCTAGCAGTTGGACGTTAAAAGGGCTAAATTATTATATTTTAAGGCAACAGGGACGGTATCCTGACAGTATGTATGGTGTGTGGTACTGACGGCAGCGCGGCAGCAGCAGGGACAGCTAGCAGCCAGCGCGCGGCAGCGGCCAGCAGGCGCGCGCCTGCCTCGCAGGCCGCGTGCAGGCGCAGGTGCGGCGCGGCCGCGGCGCCCGCAGCGCCAAGCGACACTTGCAGCTGCAGCGAGCCCGGCGTGCTCAGGATACTCGCCTCTGGGTCTGACAATACAACAACAAACTATAGTTCGACAAGGTTCACCACCTGTCACGTTGGGTTCTGACTATCTGGTGAAACGTGGGCTTTGAGTTGGCTTAATACCTCCTCAATGTGATGGTGTATGACCACTCAAGTCTCTGACTACCCCCGACACACAAAGTATTGCCTTCGCAATACATTTAAATGTATTTATGTATGAATTTGAATTGGTTAAACATTTTGGTAAAAATCCCGAAGTTACAGCAATGTGATTATGGCATGTGATTATTTAAAAGACATGTTTACAGGTCCCTAAAAGGTCGACACCGCGTCTGCTCCCCTTGAGTTACAATGACGCCATCAGATGAACCATCTCTATCTATTCCGACCTAGGACTATAAAAATAAAACGTCTAGGAATAAACAAAATTACCTTCAGCCTGTTGTGTGTCAGAGGTGGCATGCAGTGCCGCGAGAGGCACTTCTGGCGGGGTCGCGTTGTACGCGGATTGAAGATACTCATTTATTGCACCTAAACAAAAAAATTAACTCTTAACACTACCCCAAATTCTTTGGTCTTGGCAATCTTCACAGCACTGTGTGTCCTTTAAGTGCGCGAAGCTCCTATCCTTATCAATATTTGACTCACCAAATTGTCCCATCTTGAATAGATTCTTGGCAAGTTGCGTCTGCAGCATCAGCTGTTGCCTCCGAGCTCCCTCTATGTCGCCGGGGTTGCCGGGCGTCAGATACGGGGATACTGGCAACAAAACGACAATTTACATTTATAACTATGTACACTGAGAACCAAATGAAAACAGATCTATGGAGAATTAAGTGGTCATGGAAAAAGATTAGGTACACATTTTTGGGAAAGATGTTGCCGGCAATCTCCTTGGTGTGGAAGAAAATAGGAGAGGTTTTGCCCAAAAGTAGAACAGCTCCCAAGGCTAGCAAAAAATGATTGCATGTTACCTGGGTTCCCTTTATTGAACGCGACGGCCGCGGCGAGTGCGAAGTTGATGGCGGGCGCCGGGGACACGGCGCCGAAACCATCATTTGGCTCTTCCTTCGGATTTATCTGAACACAAGAGATACTCCTGACATGTTGGTACACCCAAATTATCAATACGCCGAGTACTCTAGTACTATCTAGTTTAATATATTGAAGAAGAGTCATACCCTATTTGCAGCAATAAATTACCATAGCTTTAGTGGTTAACAGTTTCCACTTTTTAATGTTGAAATGTCCATATGTCTGTCTGCAACAGGGTGGACCGATGATATCACTCTCATCGTACCGTCGCGGTGGATGAGAGTGACAGAGGACTGGGATATGTGGACTCCTTGACACCTGGTATTAGCCAGACATCGTCTGGCTGATTCTGGCTGATACCAGGTTCAGAAAAATGAGCTCAAACATTTCAGACAGGGAACTGGATTACACCGTTCTAGTTTTCAATGATCATTGCTATGTATAATGCGACTTTTCTACTGAACCAAGTCTGGCTTGCGCTATGATGTACAGTACAATACACACGTGGCTGACGTGAGGAAACCTACCTTTCCCTCGGGATTAGGTAATAGCCAGTTCCTGTATACACGGCGACAAGGTTCACGTTGGGTTCTGACTATCTGGTGAAACGTGGGCTTTGAGTTGACTTAATACCTCCACAATGTGGTGGTGTATGGCCACTCAAGCCTCCCCTACCGACTACCCCCGAATGGGGATAACAGTCGTGATGTTATATATATTTTTTTACACACCTGGCCGGCCTGCCCCTGCCCCGCGAGCCCCAGGAACTTGGAGTAGGCGGCCTGGCGGTCGTGCAGCGCCTGCTCGCGCGGCTCGCCCTTCGCCTTGTCCACGATCGGCTTGCGCTCGTGCTGGACCGCTGGTGCATACAGTGCAAGAATTATTGCTCATCAGATGAATTTGATCCTTTTTACATTCAGATTTCGACAGACAATAGGAACTTATGTTTTTGTATACCATGTACAGTTAAAATAGGAGCTCATAGACAGCAGCAATCACTGTTCGATTGGGTTAAGCAACGCTTGGCGAGGTCAGTCAGAGATAAGTGACTATTTAGTGGCATCTCGAACTAGTGTCTCTGTGCTTCAGAGGGCACGTAAAAAGTCGGTGTTGGTCGTTGTCATCTAGACAGCAGTTGTTAAGCCTTGTCAGAGGCCAACACTAGTTTGGCCACTTGCCATACGATAAGAAGTTAAAATTATAATACAAGAAAGCTTAGTTCATGAATAGTTTACCTTAGTAACATAAACAATTCTGTTTTTTTAATTAAAAATGTGTTAATGCCTGCCTGCTCACATAGCGTTGCTGTTTGAAAATGTATAGAATTATTCTTTTGAAAAGAGTAACCATTGAGTTTCTTGCCGGCTCTTCTCAATGGAAGCAACATTACGAACCGGTGGTAACGCTAAAATATTGTTTATTATTGACTATTTATAAATGCTTTATTGAGCTTACATGAATGAAACCTTTTGATTTGATTTCATTGATAAAATATTACCACTCTATTGAAATTGGAGACTGCATAAGAAAACGGGCAAGGCACACAATAACTCTAGTGAACGACATAAAAGTCAAGAAAATGCTCATATACTCACAGTCGCTCCGCATGCCGCACGCGAGGCACTTCTGCAAGCGGCAGTACTGGCAGCGGTTGCGGTGGTGCTTGGTCACCTCGCAGTTCATACTGCCGCGGCACTGGTAGCCCAGCTTCTTGCGGATCGACCGCTTGAAGAAACCCTTGCATCCTGCACACATAAATGATCTTCAATCCACTGCTATTCTAAATTCATTCAGAAGGACTAGCATACAAGCTAAGACAAGTCTTTTGACATGCCTTTTGTTATGACGTGCCCGTTGGCGTGGTTGGCGTGATGGCGCCTTTCACGCTGCAGGTCGTAGGGTCGATTCCTACCCGGGACATGCATTTGTGTGCATGAACATGTCGGTATGTCCCGAGTCTGGGTGTATATGTATATTAAGTATGTATTTACAAATAAAAAAATTGTATATGTAGTAATATCAGTTATCTGGTTTCCATAGTACAAGCTCTGCTTAGTTTGGGATCAGGTAGTCGTGTGTACAAATGTCTCTGGATATTATTATTATTATGCATTATGTTGCACCGAGTTGATATCTCTCTTTCTCAATGCACAGGAGAGAATGAGACGAAATCAAATTATGCCACGTTATGCCTTCTCTCGGCTGGCTATGCTACCAGTGCAGGTTCCAATACAACTTAGCTTTTTACTGACTCATTGAGGATCAAAACTCGGCAGACACCATTGTCGATCCTGGCTTACAGGAGTAAATAATGTTAGGAGTTGTGCAATTGTAGTAATTTTAGTTAAAACTTTCAACTTTTTACAAGTTTATGGGATGGTTGTTGGTCCACAACTCGAGTTGTTGTGAAGTTCCTTGAAATTATTATGAAATTGTCATAAATACAGTGCTTTGCCAGTTCCCATTAACTTGGTGGTAAAAAAAACTGTCTTCACAGTCTTAATAAATCACTATGACGAAAGGTGTAATTTATGTATGTGTGATCATACCTTCACAGCTGATAGCTCCGTAATGTCTGCCAGAAGCTCTGTCCCCGCAGACGATGCACAGCTCCAGCCCGCCCACCTCGCTGGTTCCACTGAACTTCATCTCCAACTGGTCTTGACCGTCCATTATGCCTTGACACCTGAGGAACATAATAAAGTCATTGACGAGATACAGATGGATTTATGGTGGCTGTGAAGTGCACTGAGACTGCAAGCTACAGGCAGGTACACAATGTCTCTGAAACATCCTGTAGTAAGTAGTAGCAATACAACATTTACATATTTCGTGAAAAAAATAAAAGTACTTGTAATATGTTTTCAAGTTTTATTTAACACACCAAAAGAAGAGAAATAACTTTTTGGGTTAAAAAAACACTTTTGAACCCAAAAAGTAAATAGTTTGTTTTTTAATATTTTTTTGATATCATGCTAAGTTACATTCTATGGCCATAACTAGCTGTCAAAACGGCCCTCTTGTATCTCAACGACTATAGTACCACCAAAACTAACACTAATGTTACAACATTAGTGGGAAACAAACTAAACTGTGACTAAAGTATTGCCATCCATTTCATAGTCATAATGCATGAGCAAAACAGTCTCATTTAATATTTACAATGTATCAATAAGTCCAACAAATGACAACAGAATTGGTCTCATTATCTGGATGTCTATGAAAAATAGTAGTAGACTCATGCATGATTATAATAAATGGGGCTCTTTGATGCACTAGAATTCTTACTTTTATTATTGTAAATGTTAAATTATTATTATAAAAGCACAGAATAACTTATATTTCTGGTCCACAGCAGCACAATAGTTACGTATGTTAATTTACATGAGAGCAGTGCCCATGACAATATGAAGCCCGTGTTGATTTCGTAAAAAAACAACTTTGCTCCCACACCTTTCACTTTACAGTGCGTGGTATTTCTAGCATTTTGAACGCTATGCTACAGCTAGCGTGGGTGGACGATGACATTGATGGATTTTAGAGCATTTTTATCGCAACAAAAGCATTTTAAAGGGCACGCTGAAGTCAATGAAGCGAAAAATCTATCCAACAACAAATAGGTACTCACTGTGCGAAGATTTATTTATTGAAAGCTGTGCTAGCCCAGCATTTGATATACAGACAACTATGTTGAGTATATTTATATGAAAATAGAAAAATGGACACAGTTTTCTTCAATTTATTCCACTATAACTTTTTGATTTGACACGCATCATTTACGCCATTGCGAGCGAAGTCAAACGAGTCAAACCGATGATAGAGATGGATGAGTCGTATTTTAGAACAGGTATTTTACGAGACTAGGCGGCACCTATTCCAATTTTGACAGTACTTATGCTGCGTTCCATTCACCGTAATATTTGCTATTTTCGTCCACAAAAACTGTTAAAAACGATAATAATGATCACTTTCAGTACAAGTTGGTGCGAGTGGAACGAGATTTGTGATCGAAAATAACGAAATTAACAGTGAATGGAACGCACCATTAGTCCATCTAGTGTTAGCGCTCACGCGTAAGCGGAGATCGCGTATTATTATGAGTATTACGAATTGCTTAGTTTATATAGTATGTTACATAGCTAACTAGTCTTCTAGTCCAAGTATATGATATTTTAGTGTTAAATTATTGAGATAACGTATTTTTGTCTTTATAATAACAATAGCTCCAAAGGGAAAAGTCATCATCATCGTCATCGTCATCGTCATCATCATTATCGTCATTGTCATCATCGTCATCATCGTCATCATCGTCATTATTATCATCATCATCATCGTCGTCATTGTCGTCATCATCATCATCATCATCATGATCGTCATCGTCGTCATCGTCATCGTCGTCATCATCATCATCATCATCGTCGTCATCATCATCATCATCATCATCATCATCATCGTCGTCGTCATTATCAGTAAGCAATACCGAAGCGACATCTAACTGAAGTGAGCAAAAGTCAGTTTTTGTCACCATTTGATGTCATGTATCGAGTCCTGTTATGGATCTAAGGACTAAGTACGCGAACCATAGCCGATAAGTACTTGAGACTAGGTGGACTAGGTGGAACAGGTGTTTGGATCACGTATTTTTAAATACTAGGAATTGGTGCACCTTGTCCCAAATTTACCTAGTACAACCATCTCTAACCGATGACCACTGTCGTTCCACTTGACCATTCGACGTAATTTTTGTCATTTTCGTTCACAAAAACTGTTAAAAACGATAATAATGACAATTTTCAGTACAAGTTGGTTCAAGTAGAACGACATTTATGAACGAAAATAACAAAATTACGTCGTCTGGAACGCAGCCAAAGAACACCCAGGGCTCCAAAGGGCTTGTACCCAGGGCTGAAAACAAAAAAAAAAAGAACAGCTGGCTGTCACTGTCATTCGGTGTTGCCAGGATTACTGATTTTCCCAAGGAAGTTTTAAGTCTCTAACACCTGGAATGCGGACTTGGCAGCAAAAGTGAAGCCGACAGCGAGATACCATACTGAACGTTATTTCCTTTGCCAACAAGAGTGACCATAATATTTTGAAATTTTGAGAACGTCCCCCATGGACATCTAGTGAAAACGTGCTCTTGTTCCGAGATTGTTATGATAGGAAAATAATAAAATAAGGAAAGGGATGTTTATTTTCTTAAGAACATGAGTAGGTACAATAAATTAGTCTGCGGTGGCCAAACCACACGAGTGCCTGTCTGTATCTTGGCAACCTAAATGAAGTTACAAAATAGTATTTAAGATCGTAGATTTTGCCACTTTGTAAGTAATATAAAGTAACATGACACTTCACACGCTTGGACGTTGTCTAGGCTCTCCATATCTATGGTTTTTCCAATACTTATCTTTCCTATACTTACTCTTTTTCTATGCTATAAAAGGTACCTACTACTGTTAACATGTTATGTTTGATTTGGGCTGTGCAAGTTGTGACAGACGGACATAGAGACAGATAGACGGACAACAAAGTTATCATATTAGGGTTTAGTTTTTTTCCTTATTAGGTACGGTACCCTAAGAATATCTAACTAATTAGACCATAAGACAAAATTAAAGGACAATGGGCAAAACAGTATGGGACTTGGTCCAAATATCCACCACTGACGAGACCTACGTAACCCGATAGACCACTAAATACTGAGTAACTTTTACAAAGACAGTTCAACAAAATAAGCTGTAAGTAAAAAAATACGGGTAGTTTAAAAAAAAATATGATTTCACCATTAGTATTATGTTTATACATTTTTTTCGACAGGCAACAATATAAATACTCTTACTAACATTAAATAAAAATAAAATAAGCTGTCAGAAAGCAAAAAATGCCGTGAAAAGTTTTTATTATTATTTTTGTTACCTGATGAAAAGTGAACAACAAGCGCTTCTATAAAATAAATAAGCAGGTACCTTCTATGCGTTACCTTACTTTTTCACTTATCATCAGGTAACAAAAATAATAATAAAATATGTTTCACGGCATTTTTTGCTTTCTGACAGCTTATTTTATTTTTATTAAATGTTAGAAAGTGTATTTATATTGTTGCCTTTCGAAAAAAATGTATAAGACATAACACTGGTGGTGCGTTCCAATCACTGTTAATTTTGTTATTTTCGTTATTTTTGTCCACAAATCACGTTCCACTCGCACCAACTTGTACTGAAAGTTATCATTATTATCGTTTTTAACACTTTTTGTGGACGAAAATAACAAAAATTACGGTGAATGGAACGCAGCATAAGTGTGAAATAAAAAAAATTAATTATTTTTTTAAACTACAATTTCTTTTTTACTGACAGCCTATTTTGTTGAACTGGCTTTGCAAAAGTTACTCAGTATGTAGTGGTCTATCGAGGGACGTAGGTCTCGGAAGTGGTGGACATTTGGACCATTTTTGCCCATTGTCCTTTGTGCTAACGAAAAGGAACAGTGAGGGCAGGGCATTTTCCTTTAAAACTCGTTGTGTTAAATTAGGGACATATTCTGTCGGCTTAAAATGCTTGCTGTATATGACGGAATTTTGGGTAATTTTTCTGTAGCCAATAGGTATTTGTTGTAACCAATTTACACGCCTGGGATCTGTAAAAGATAAAATTGTTTTTTTGTTTTTTATTGCTTAGGAGTAATCGGGAAGTGTAAAGTCAAAAGTCGTCCCAATTGCAAACAATTTCAATCGACAAACCATCGGTCTCGGCCTTTATTTTATATTGTCCATCAAGGGTTGCAATGCTGACCGCGCTGTGGAGGCCTGGAGCTGCGCTGCGCCGCGCTTTCGGCCATCAACAACGCGCCCAGCAACACACTCATTACAGACCGTGGCAGTAATGTACTATTAAAAAGTAACAAAAGGGTAAAGGAAAGGGGCCCCGAGAATTACATTGCCTGAAATGGTTAATCTGGCCCTAGACGTGCGCGTTCCTCGAGCGTGTGAACGACGCGAACGCCGTGTGCGAGCCCGGCGAGCCGTGACAACGCGGCGTGAGCGTCGCGTTTTACCAGCGTGTGGTCTGTCGCGCGCTGCAAATGCGACCGACTTCAAAAAGTAGCGATGTAGTCGTGCGGCAACGAAAAGCGCGACTTTATCGCTGCAAACAGTTCCCGTGGACGATATTCCTCAGTTAACACAGACACATAATAAGATTTATATTATAGTCCTTTTTACTAGATAAATTTGTGTCACCCGAACATCTAAAATGTACTTAACGTGGAAAACATAGTTACCCACTTACCTATATTAAGATAATCCTTAATTCGGATAATATTCGCTTTTACACCCTTCCATTACGCATATTCTACCCATTTTTATGAGAAAATTCAGCACAATCCTCTAGATTTAAAATTAGCTTAAAATGTCGTGTGTCACGCAAATTGACGTTCTGTGTTTCAAGTTTTTAATTTTATTTCTGCTACGATTCCTATAGACATCACGGAACTGACAATTACAAGCGAATTATTAAAGAAGGTAAGTACTTATTTCCAGATATTTATTTATATTTGAAATTTTAATCTTAGGATATTCTTATACTTTACCATAGGTATTTCATTAATCGACTTTATTGTTTATTATTCTTAACATGAAAATGTACCAAGTTTAAGGTGATCGAATAAATATTAACTGGCAACACAAGGGATGAAAGATTGTACTGTTAGAAAGGGAAAGAAGGCGCAGTTATTGGTATCTGGCTCGGACCGGTTTTTATAATGCGTGCATCGTGGGCGTTAAGTCCGTCACATAAGGATTATTTTTGATTAAATGAATGGAAAATAAAGTTTGTAGTCCACAGTCATGTTCAATGGTATTACGTCGATGGATTTTCCAGTAAATCTACTGATTTTCACCGAGTATCTACTTTTTTTACCAACTCGAATTTCTGTATGAGTAACGAGTAACGATAAAATAATTTTGCTAATTTGACGATTAATAAATGTGTTAACAACATAAAAAGTATATTTTTAAATAACACATTATTGATGTGGTAACACTAAACATATTTTTGCTATCTCGCTCTCTCTATATGTCTCTCTCTCTCGATTATAAGCAGCGTCACGAATACCACGTATATTTTCTATTAATTTAATAAAAAGGTGTTAATAATAAGTAAACAATTGTGAGAACAATAAATAAACAAGTGCAGTGCCAGACGATTTGTTTTAAATTAATCTACACACACAGTCCACACGATTTACCCAGGCAGCGCCCTACCAAGGCGCGCCATAAGGAAGGCGCCAAGCAGCGCTACATGATCCATCGAGCATCTTGTCTACGAGCAACGAGAACCTACAGCACCTACAGGCACAGGCAACTATAAAATTTTGCATCAATCTCACAATTACTACAATTTTACCACCATCAATTTTCGTCGATTACCTAAAAAGCATCATATCATCATTGAAGATTACGTAATTTGCTTGCCGCCATTTTGACGACACGATCAGCACAAAAAGTACTTCAATTGATCGACAAATGCAGGATATGATGTCACGAAAATTGCGAAGAACGAACCTTTGACCTGCTTTATCGGCCGATCGATCTGTTATATCGACCGACGACTTCAAACTTCATTCATCGAGATCAAATCTTCTATCTCATCAAGTTTGCAACGAGAGACGAGGTTGGACGATTACTGTTTTTACCAACCAACCATACAACGCCATCTATTGGCGCGAATCTGCGAAGCGACCGTGCATCGATCTTCGGGCGAGTTCAATATTTCAAACTTCCCGGGGCGAGTGAATGATTCATCGTGCACCTTCACAGCGAAAAAAGTCAAGTTCGAGTCTGGACCACAGAGTACTATAATATATTGTGAATAGAGTGACCCCTCGCGGATTTTTTTGACGCTAATTTCAAGAATCATTGAAGTTAGTTGTTGCGGTTTTTTTACCAGATGGCGCTTATATATATGTACATATATATAGATATAGGTATATAATAAACATGTATAGCTATAAATCGCCTATAGATTCGTACTAGGTGTAACTGGCTACTGCCACTAACTAATCACGACTTAGTTAAACCGTTTAACATAAGTATTATTAAAAAAACACCATCTTTAGGTAATTGTATGATATTATTACCTATTGATGGCGTTGTCTTATTTAAACGGTTAAAATATATAGTGACTAGTTAGTGACAGTGGCCAGTTACACCTAGTTTTACCCTATATTAGGAAATAAGATATGCAAATATTATAGTTTTCAGTTTCACAAATAAATTTTATAGCAATGACATAAAATGCATTATTACCTATGTCAAAAATTTTGACATGAAACAAAACTATAATACTTTGCGATATCTGCCATGCGATACTAAAAAAAATTATACTAGGTAAATTAAAAAAAAACTATTTATTTATTTTACAGTGGCGATGCTTATTATAATATTCCTGGGCGTATAATTTAATTTTAATTCACAAAACAATATCTTTAAAATCTTTGCACACGGCGATATAAAATGTTTAGACATTACACGATAAAATTTTGGATTAATAATTTTGGATAATGAAATAACTTTTTCTTCAGTGCTGAAACGTCTTCCAGAGGGCTTCTTTTTAACCTGGTTATATTGCATATTCGTAAAAACTTGCAGCTGGTGCCATTTGGTTCATAACTTTTTTGGAAATCTGATTTACGGAAAAGTTTGTCAGGACGTTCAAGCCTTGACTTTATGTTCTTTGAGCATTTTCTTAGTCGGCAGACCTGCCTTCTTTTTTCCTTCATAAATACTGTGTATCTTTGATGCTGCCTTTGTCGATTTCAAACCTGAAAAGAAATGTGGTCAGATTATGTTTTAGGGCATAGGATTAAATATTAGTCCTTTTGAAGTTCCACTCCTGGGCACAGGCCTCCACTCAATGCGAGGGGATTCAGTCATAATCCACCACGCTTGCCCAGTGCGAGATGATTTCACATATTTTTCGAAAAATTCCTCACGGAGTTTTCCTTCACCTTAAGCAAGTAATAATCATACTAAAGTAATGATTCGCACTTAGATTTCGAAACATCTAGGGCTGCGAGCCGTGGTTTGAACCCTGGACCACAAGCCTGCAAGACGCGTGCTAACCATAAGTCTGCAAGATGCGTGCTTAACCAATTGGCTATCACTGCTACTTCAAAATAGCTAACCAACTTAAAAATACTCAACCAATAAGGAAAGCGTGATTGCAGGTTTGAGAACCACGGATTTGATTGAAGCGGATTAACATTAACGCAGCTTACCTTTTGCTATTCGGGGTTTCCTTGATGGTAAACAATAATTATGTTCGAAAAAAATGTTTATAAGACGCTTTAGAAGATTCATCTGAAAAAGGTTGAAATAACTGTGTTATTATAAATTTCGTAAAAGCTATTAACAATATTACACATAAATAAAAAACGGAGCATTTTAATGCATACTTTTCACATGTTCAAATTAGAGGCATATAGAGAATAATATAACCATTACGGGCCCGTTAGCGTGGTTGGCGCGGAGGCGACTTTCACGCTGCAGGTCGTAGGTTTGATTCCTACCCGTGACATGCATTTGTGTGCATGAACATGTCTGTATGTCCGGAGTCTGGGTGTATATGTATATTAAGTATGTATTTACAAATAAAAAAGTAGTATATGTAGTAATATCAGTTATCTGGTTTCCATAGTACAAGCTCTGCTTAGTTTGGGATCAGGTAGCCGTGTGTAAAAAATGTCCCAGGATATTATTATTATTATTATTAAGCGCTGTGCAGACCAAATGCGTGACGTGACGTGAAGTGACGTGAAGTGCGCACGCATTTGGTCTCTGGTTGTAATGTATGAAACTGTAAGAAAATTGCCACACCGGATGCGTGACGTGCGCACGTCACGTCACGTCACGCATTTGTGTGGCCCGGCCTTTATGGTTATCATCATGCTAATCTTTTTCTAGGTATGTTGAGTATAAAGTAGTAAACAATAGGACCTACCTTATTCAAAGTTGTCAGATGAAGACCCTTGCAGTTGATCAAGCAGCTCCGATGTGGTGCTTGTCAATGCACAAGGTTTTTTCATAGGACAGACTGAAATTATAAACATTAAACGTAAGCATGTTTTTCTTAATCTTATTATCACATCTATTATCTAGAGGATAGCCGTGGTACGGTTTAGATCCATTAGGGCAAAGTAGCATATGACCACGGACCACGGCTATCTTAGAGCTCACGGCTAATCTAGATGAGAATATTTTCGTTTCATACTTTTTAGAGCTTGATTTTTCAGTAGCCGGGTTTTAGTTTTTGAACTTACATTATATTTAAATTATTTTGGAGTTATAGGTAACAATATATATTTTTTTTAATGTGCTAATTAAGCTCTTTCTTTTGACATCCAACTCGGCTTCATAATATTTTTTCCATTTATAACATTATGTCCTCTAGAGGGCGCTATTTGACATTGTATGTGCCGTCTTGATCGTCCGTTGGTTATAGGCTATGCGGACGATCAAGATTAATTTCATTTCATTTGTCAAATTATGATCAGTAGTTTGGAAGTTGATGAACATACATACATACCGGTCAAAATCATAACCCTCCACCGTAGTCGGGTAAAAAATCATCAGTATGTTAAAAGTGAAGAGAACTGAATATATATAAGATTTTTTCACTAGAATATTTTGTATTGAGCACATCAGTTTTCCAATCTAAATAGTAAACGTCGACGTTTTATTGATGGTAGAGCCAAGCTGTAGCCAATCGACTGCAGCTCATATACGGGCTGGCTCGATCAGGTTAGTATCACCATCTCACAGAAGATCGGCGTAAAGCAGTTATTACAGCTGTGTTTCGTACGATGAGTGAGAGAGCCGGAAGCTTCCCGTCCGTTCGTCCCACACCCCTTCAGGTCGGCAATGTGCTGGTATTGCAAGCATCTATACGCTACGGTAACTGCTTAACATCAGGCGGACCGTACGCTTTTTTCCCATCTGTACTATAAAAAAAAAAACAACAACATACCTGAGGTCGTCTGATCATTATTATAGTCTCTAGGCTGTTCCAACACATTTTCTGGCACGGTGCTTGTTGATGCAATTGGTTGGCTTTGATTTTGCACACCGGTGATATCACCTGAAAAGCAAATACTATACTATAATCTACTATAGAATACTATATTCTACCAACTGTTATTATATCTAACAAGTGGACCTGCTTAACAAATAAATGCCAATAAAAAAATACATTATTGTTAATAAGTAAATAATAATAAATAAATATCCTGGGACATTCTTCTTATACACGGGTACCTGATCCCAAACTAAGCAGAGCTTGTACTATGGAAACCATATAACTGATATTACTACATATACTACTTTTTGTTTGTAAATACATACTTAATATACATAATTACACCCAGATTCGGGACATGCAGACATGTTCATGCACACAAATGCATGTCTCGCGTAGGAATCGAACCTACGACCTGCAGCGTGAAAGGCGGAATCGACACCAACGACGCCAACGGGCCCGTCGAAAACAAATAATCACATCCCAACTGTTTTTCCGAAAGGGTAGGCAGGGATGCATTGTTTTATAGGCAGATATCCCTTATTATAACACAGTTCTACTGAATATGTAGGAAACTAAATAACATACTTGATGTGGACTTATCCAACACATGTTCTGGAACGGTGCTTGTTGATGTAGCTGGTAGGTAGGCTTTGATTTTGAACACCAGTGATATCACCTGAAAAGCAAGCAAATAATTTAATTACTTATAGCCAGTAAAAAAAAATATGAAAATATAAAACAGTCTTAGCCTCATAAATAATCACACACATCACGGAGGGGGGCGCTATTGAATACCCACATTTGCCAATGGATAATTAGGTTCCAATTGACAAGCCTGATACCATTTACTTAACACACTCACATATAGGCTTTAATATAATAATTTACAGATTATTTCAATAAAAACATATACACTAAGTAATAATACATACCACGCAGAAAGAGTAACGGTACAGCCAAGGCATTCGAACGGTTTCCCCGATTCCTGTCTTTATCAGTGAAATGCCTAGGTATCACATATCCTCTCCTCCAGTAACCACTTTTACCCAAGCTCTAAACTGCTCAGGAAGCTTTTCATGGTTCGGAAAAACATGACGAGGACCCTCTGAAAAAAAAAACAAGTGCATGTTTAGTGCAATTTAGTACAGATAGGGGTTTTTTTACTGGGGGCTGGGGGTACCATTAACTTAATTGCTGTGTTCAGATGTTAAGAACATTTTATTGTATCTACGACGACGTGTGGGTAGGTTAGGTACGTACTAGATATCTACCTCCAAACTATGTGTATGTATTGGTTTGTTGAACCTTTTTTTGTTGTGAAAAGTGAATCATTCAGGTACTTACTAGTGGAGGTGCATCCCAAAACACAACTCCTGGGCATTGTAATGGTAAAAAACAATAAATAGCGTATTTTTCGCAAATCACAAAACACAACACAAAATGTATTTGGTTTCCGGGAGTAAACTTCACAGAGAGACGGGAGGAGAACTAAGCTTGACTCAACCCTGCTTTCTAGAGCATAACAACCAGATGAAACACAAAAAGAGCACAAAATCGAAAAAATAACTTCAAACATGCACATTCGCCGAAAATAGTAACCACTTTTAAATCTGAAATATTTGACATTTTTGAAATGTTACCAGTTCCAAAATATAAATTATTATATTAAATTATATTAATATTAATAAATTATTGAAATAGATACAAAGAAACAATTATTATATGCTATGTACAATATATAAACATATTGTTTACAAAAAATGTACAAAATTTATAATTATTTTATATCAGCGCCTTCTAGTTCGTCGTTATAGAAACAAGTGGATTTTAGGTCGGCGATTTTTTTAAAAGATGGAGCTACTTTCTTCGTGAAAAAATGTAACCATAGGGTTTGTTCTAGACTGTCCCCCCCCTGGTCTGGACCGCTTCACGGAAACGTGAACGAACGCGAGTCCCGAATCCTCAACGAACGAAACGCCACGGCCGACATCTTTTGTTGTGGTATTGAGGACTGACAGAACAAGTTTACTTTTAAGTTTTTAGTTTACAATTTTAGTTTTACACGTGTTTTACATTACCTAGGCTAGTGATTACGTTCTACAACAATGTCAAAGCAAACAGAAGACCAATTGTTAATCGTCAAGCGCGGTTACGCGAAAGCGTCCATCACGCGATTGAAAAAATTCATAGCGTCTCCCATGGGTTCAACAAGCACAGACGCACTGAACAAGCGCGTGCAATCCTTGGAGGACACATTTAAAACCTATAGTGAATTATGTTGTCAAATTCAGGACGATGAAGATCCTAGCCAGGTCGAAAATGATTACTTTGACATATACGACGCCCTCACACAAGAGATAAAGTCGAGATCGCAAGGTAATAATTTATCTGAAACTATTAAAAACTCACCCAAAATTAAGTTACCAAATGTTATCATCCCGACATTCACTGGTAAGTACTGTGAATATACCCCATTCATTAATTTGTTCACTGCCATGATAGGTAACGATCAAAATTTACCTGCAGTGCAAAAACTTTATTACCTAAAGAATTTCTTGTCGGGGGAACCTTTAGCATTAATTAACAACCTACCACTCATTGATAAAAGTTTCAAAGAGGCCATTGATTTAATTAAGAATAGGTATGACAACAAAACGAAAATTATCAATGAACACATTGCAATTTTGTTGGATATGCCCAATATCACAAGGTCAACACCAGAAAACTTACGGCAGTTTATTTCAGGATGCAAGCAACAGCTGGCCGCACTGAAAAACCTTGGCGAACCAGTAGATAAATGGGACAGTATGCTTTTATGCATATTGTCAAGAAAACTTGACATCCTGACGAGCAGATCGTACCAATTGGACCGTGATGGGAAGACGACTCCTACAATCAACGAATTCCTCCAGTACATGGAGAACAGAGCTCTTGCTCTCGAGAACACCGAGTCGGCTTCTGCGTCAAACTACAACAAGTCCAACCGTGCAGTCACAAATGCAGTTGCCGTGGGAGCAAAGGTTTATTCCTGTCAATACTGTAAGTCTCAACACAAATTATTTGAATGCCCTACTTTCAAGATGGCTCCTGTTGCCAAGCGTATAGAGTTTGTTACACAAAATAATTTGTGCAAGATATGCCTCACGCCTCATCAGCAGAAATGCCGATACCACTTCAAGTGTGCACACTGTAAGCAGTCACACAGCACGCTGCTACATGATGATGAGCCAATGGTTGCGGCTAATCCCTCAGTCACACTTGTATCCAAGGACATGCATGCCAAGGTATTGCTACCCACTGCACGAGTGAAAGTTTTATCGCAGTCGGGCACTGAAGTTTTTGCACGAGCACTTCTTGACAGCGCATCACAAGCTTCCTTTGTTACACAACAGCTTACTAACAAGCTAGGGGTTCGATCTCAGCACGCACACCTCAACATTGTGGGCATAACAAATTCACAGCAAACCGCTAATCGCATCACCAAACTTAATATTTTTTCTACTGTATTTCCTTACAATATTAATGTTAGCTGTCATGTGGTACCGCATATAACTGCAACATTGCCACAGACCGAGCACAATGTTTCCAAAATTATTTTTCCACCTCATTGCAAACTCGCTGATCCAGCTTTCAATGTGCCAGGTGATATTGACTTGCTTCTTGGTGCGGACATTTTCTTCCAGGCCCTCCTGCCTGCGACTGAAGAAAAGTCTGCGAGTACCAGCACCGAGCAACCCTATGTAATCCCGACTTCTTTTGGACACATAGTAGCAGGTAGATGCCCGGTACCCGTCTCTGGATTAAACAAGGTAACATCTTTGTTTTGCCAAACTTGTGACAGCGAGATCAGCGACAGTTTAAATCGTTTTTGGAAGGCGGAAGAAGTCACCGAGACTTTCCCTGAAGCCTTGCCAGAGCACGAACACTGTGAAAAAATATTTTTAGAAAAAACTAAGTTAGAACAAAATAAGTTTCAAGTTGCTATTCCTCTTAAGCTCCCCATCAATGAGATTAATTCTCAGTTGGGCAATTCTTTTAATTTAGCTTTAAACAGATTTTTTAATTTGGAAAAACGTCTTCACAAAGATCATAAACTTTATGAAGAATATAAAAAGTTTATTGACCAGTACATAGAGTTAGGACATGGTAAATATATTGACATTAACAGTTATAATCTGTCATTAGATCCAGTGTATTTCCTCCCCCACCACCCTGTAATTAGGGAAGAAAAAAGGTCAACAAAATTAAGAGTTGTATTTGACAGCTCCATGAAAACTAATAAAAAAGTAAGTTTAAATAATTTCATGATGAATGGACCTGTTGTTCAGAAAGATCTTTTCGAAATTTTATTGTCTTTTAGATCTGACAAGTACTTTTTTGTAGCCGACATTCGTATGATGTTTAGAAATATTTTTTTGGATCCAGAACACAGGTCGCTTCAAAACATTTTGTGGCGCGATTCCCTCGATCAAGATGTCAAATGTATACAATTACAGACAGTCACTTATGGTCTAAAATCATCATCATATTTAGCTACACGATGCCTAATTGAATTAGCCACGCGATATAAAGACTCTTACCCACTAGCAGCATCGATCTTGCTACACAATACATTTGTCGATGACATTTTAGCAAATGCTGCCGATCCTATCACATTAAAAGTCATGCAAGCTCAATTAATTGATTTATTGGCATTAGGAGGTTTCCAGTTGCACAAATGGGCTTCCAACTGCGACTCGATTCTTGAAACTATTCCAGTCGATAAACAGCACTTTGGCGAAATAGACCTCGAAAATCAAAACACTTCTATGAAAACTTTAGGTATTAAATTCGATATACAGACAGATACACTTATTAGCTCTTCTCCCGAACCTTATGTTAGCAAACAAGATTCAAAACGTGACATTCTAAGTTACATTAGCAAATTTTATGATCCTCTAGGGCTCATAGGACCTATTTTTGTTCGCGCAAAGGTAATTATGCAACAATTATGGGCTGAGAAAGATATTGGATGGGACTTACCTCCCCCCGATCCCATTAGACAACAATGGTTAGAGTTTGCCGATAGTTTGTCAAAAATGGAACCAGTACAAGTTCCACGATGTGTAACACTAGATGGCGCCACTGTCGTCCAACTCATAGGTTTTACCGATGCCTCAACAATTGCGTACGGCTGCTGTTTATACCTTAGATCTATTGACACGAAAGGCACTGTGAGCACCCAGCTTTTATGCTCAAAATCTAGGATCAATCCTACGAAAAACAAGCTCACGATGCCGCGATTGGAACTGAATGCCAGTCTCCTACTCGCCAAGCTCTGTAGAAAGGTATACGACACATTACAGTTTAAACTTCATATAGACAACGTATTTTTATTCTCTGATTCACAAATAACTTTAGCCTGGCTTAATACCGACATCACTAAACTTAAAACTTATGTTGCGAACCGTGTCAAAGTAATCAATGAATGTACACATGGCTGGAATTGGAAATATGTTAACACAGAAGATAATCCTTCAGATTGTCTCAGCAGAGGTCTTCCACCTCTTGAGTTAAAGAGCCACACATTATGGTGGCACGGTCCTACTTTCTTGCTAAACAGTGATTGTAACTTTGAATCCATATATCAGGAGATGCCACGAATTTTATACGAGCAATCAGATGAAAATACTAGCAGCGATAAAAATCAGATTGTTTGCAATTTGACTGTTAGTACGAACAACTTCTTATCTGAATTTGTAACTAGATATTCCAGTATTACTAAAATGACTAGAGTATTGGCATATATATTAAGATTCTGTTATAATTTAAGAAATAAGTATTCAAGAGTTCAGCAAAATTTTCTTTCTACTATTGAATTAGAAAACGCATTGTCCTTAATTTTAAAAAATGAGCAACAAACTTTTTTTGTAAAAGAATTTAAAGAATTACATTCCAGCAAACAGGTCACTGGAAATTTAAAATGTTTAAATCCGTTCCTAGGTAGCGATGGTATTGTAAGAGTGGGAGGGCGACTTCATAATTCGTCCCTGCCCATTTCTCAAAAGCACCCAATTATTCTACCAAAGGAATCAATTGTAACTAAATTAATTATTATACGTGAACATTTAAAAATGTTACACGCCAGTCAAAAATTGTTACTTAGTAGTTTAAATTTAAAATACTGGATAGCAGACGGAATAAGATCGGTAAAGAAAGTAATACACAAATGTGTAACCTGTTACAGGATGAAGGCCGCCGCTGCAAGTCAGCTGATGGGTTCCTTGCCTGCCGACAGGGTGAACGCTAGCAGACCCTTCGAGAAGGTCGGCGTTGACTTCGCTGGTCCGGTTTCCGTCAAGCAAAGCCGAATAAGAAAGGCCGTCATAGGAAAAGGTTACATTGCAGTATTTGTTTGCTTCAACACCAAAGCGATCCATATCGAATTAACGTCAGATTTAACTACCGACGCGTTTCTCGCTTGCTTTAGGCGCTTTGTAGCCAGACGGAACCTGCCCAGCGACGTCTATTGCGACAACGCCTCGACATTCAAAGGCGCAAGGAACCGATTAGATGATTTGCAAAAACTGCATGCCTCTCCGAGTCACCAATCACAGGTGCAGTGTTACGCTGCCGAAAAAGGGATACGATTCCACTTTATTCCTAGTTATAGTCCTGTGTTTGGCGGGCTCTGGGAGGCAGCAGTCAAAAGTATAAAATACCACCTTAAACGTGTAACAGGGAAGGCATTACTGACATACGAGCAGCTCAATACCGTTCTTGTTGAAATTGAGGGGGTGTTAAATTCGCGACCTTTGACAGCAATGTCAAGTGATCCGAACGATTTTAGTTTCTTGACACCGGGCCATTTCTTGACAGGTGCTCCTCTGAATGCCTATCCTGACAAAGACGTTAGCGACACGCCTTCAAATTTGTTAAAATTTTGGAACCTGTGTGTATCAATGAAACAATGTTTTTGGAAACATTGGAGCAATAATTATTTAACAACTTTACAAAGTCGTCCCAAGTGGCAAAACCTTGTACCCAATATAACAATAGGAACGTTAGTTATCCTTCGAGAAATAAACACGGAACCACTCCATTGGCCTATGGCCCGAATAACTAATGTTTTTCCCGGTAACGATGGTAAAGTGCGTGCTGTCGAAGTGCGAACTTCAAACGGTCATAGTCACCGTCGATCAGTGACAAAAATTTGTATTTTACCTTTAATGGTCTAAGATTTACCAAGCAACAATAATATTTAATATTTTACAATTTTTAACATGTATCTACATACATAAGTTCCTACATAAGTTCTTGTTCAACTAGGTCAGTCCTCAATACCACAACCACCTAGTTATAAGTCTTTATAGTTACTACTTACCTTTAGTTTGTAAACGGCACTGTTCTGTTCGATTTATTATTAAGTTAATTTTTGATTTAAGATTAACCTTTTATTGTTAATACAAGCTACCTAGTTTAAAATTAGTAAGCAATTTTCATTCGATTTATATTCAATGATAATTATTTCATTAATATTTTAGGCGGGCAATTATGTTAACAACATAAAAAGTATATTTTTAAATAACACATTATTGATGTGGTAACACTAAACATATTTTTGCTATCTCGCTCTCTCTATATGTCTCTCTCTCTCGATTATAAGCAGCGTCACGAATACCACGTATATTTTCTATTAATTTAATAAAAAGGTGTTAATAATAAGTAAACAATTGTGAGAACAATAAATAAACAAGTGCAGTGCCAGACGATTTGTTTTAAATTAATCTACACACACAGTCCACACGATTTACCCAGGCAGCGCCCTACCAAGGCGCGCCATAAGGAAGGCGCCAAGCAGCGCTACAAAATGCTACTTACTTATAGCTTACGTGAATAAAAAAAAATTGAGTTTGAGTATATAAACCTAGTGAATAATTGAATATATAAACCTAGTGGTAGGAACAATCTAGGTACCTGCCGAAGAAATGCCTGTTGCCTGTTGCCGTAGTTGCCTGAAATTAAACACGAAAAATCCCAGGTTCGATCCCCGGTGGGGCATGCACCAATGGATGAATTTTCATCTATGTGCATAATTTACAGTTCGCTGACGGTGAGGGAAAACATCGTGAGGAAACCTACCTATCCCTCGGGATTAGGTAATTGTCAGTTCCTGTATACACGGCGACAAGGTTCACCACCTGTCACGTTGGGTTCTGACTATCTGGTGAAACGTGGGCTTTGAGTTGGTTAATACCTCCACAAGGTGGTGGTGTATGGCCACTCAAGCCTCTGACTACCCCCGAATGGGGATAAAAGTAGTGACGTTACATTTACATTTTTAAACACGAAAAATCTACCGCTCACCGCCACGCCCATCACCTTGCACTTTTTATAGTGATTGATTTTTATGATTGCCTGCATGATTATCGACATGAATCCATCAGATCATGTTGTATCATTGCATCAAATATCACCTCCCTGAAGAGAAGAGGCTTTACGAAAAATATTGATTTTATTATAAAAATAAAAACTACTGATATTTATCCGATTTGCCACATAATACTATCCACTGATTTTTTCGTAGTGAATCTACATTTTTTTTAAATCGGATCTGGCAACCACATTGACCATAAGAAAGATAGAGGACAAGCCCTATGTGACGTCATCTGGAGCCAAACCCGAGCAAACGACCGTCCAATATGGCGCGACTCCGCCCGCAGCAAAAAGTGTTGTACTTTTAGATAGTCGATAGTATCCATATCGATATACCCAACGATCATGTCGCGGGAAAAGTGCTGGGTCTTGATTAGGTAGGTACAGCTATGCTGGGCTAAATCAAATAAGGCAAAAAAGGGAGAGACAAATCTGTAAGGGTCAGCGGGGCTATTATGTATCTCAGTTGACAGCTCTTCACAACTATTGGCAAAGTAATCATCGATTGGCTGTCAAACAATTACAATTACATTACAATTCAAAAATAAGTATCCAAAAATCAACTTGTTTTCTCTTTCGCGCATCTTTATGTTCTTGAGTAGTGATAACAAATTAAAAAACAATTTTAAGGCGACGCAGTCACGCACCTTCCAAAACAAAAATAATCTATTTGTGGGCGGTCACCGCGGGGTAACGGCGCGGTCCAACGTGTAGGTGAATAGAATTTGTATCGATAACTTTGAAACAAAACATGTAAGAACAACACTACGTTTTTATGTAAACATATCAAATATTGTTATTTCTATTTTAGTTGAAAATATGAATTGGAGAGTAAGATTATAGACGAGAACACAATTAAAAATTAATATTATGTACACGAAATGTATTTTCACACACTATAAATACACTTAAATATGAAAATAACACAACTAATCTGAAAAATGACAATCCTTCGAAATTCTTTCGAGAATCAGAACTGCATGCCCTAACGCAACACTAAACTATATTGCTTTTTCCTTAATAATCCTAAATAATCTAATAAAGAGTCACAAAATACACACAGTTCAGCGTAAAATTTAAAATAATTTGTATAAGACGCTGACATGACAGATGAAGTACTAACCATAGTGACCCGACCCTAGCCGAAAACCCAATATGGTGGCCCAAAAAGGCCCTCAGGGAGGCGGCTTACTGACGGAACTAACCAAAAACTTCCAGAAAAAAGAAATATATGACATATATTGTACTGTTTTACATAGCTAAATTGTGACGTGTAAGAATGAGACAGATATGTTTTCGTTAATGTGCTCCATATTTGCATCAAATATGTATACCATAAACAATAACTTCCGATCTATTACTATATATCTATGGGCAACCATCACTGCTTCTGGCTGTCATTCAAAGAGTATAGTAAGTAGTAAAGAGTGACATCTTGCGGCGTTTAGGCGCAGGACAATGAAAGCGCGAGCGCCTCTGTACTTCTTAACAAAAAACTAATGCTGTAGCTACCTACCTATATATAGGTAGGTATATATATATATTACGTATACTTTTATTGATGCTGAACTACCTACAGTTTCTCAATTATTGAGCTATTTTTTTTCCAATTAAGCATATTGTGACAATGTTAGAATAATCTGACATTGAAACAATAACTCAACTAGAAAAAAAAATAGCTCTATAATGAGAAACATTGTTAGTACAATGAAACAAAATATGGATGGATTGATGCGTACAACTCTTTATTAAATCATTTCAAAACATAACATTCAACAACACCAATTTCTGCAACCAAAAGCACAGCGATGCGGTATGGTACCCAAATTCCACACCGAACACAACACAAAGTAGCGACTTTTTCGCAATATAACTACTGTCACTGGGAAGTTATCACAACAACAGGACGAAGCAACGACGACGACGACGTCTGCAGCAGAGAAGGCACTCAAAAATCAACAATTCTCACAATTAATAACAACCAAACAAAAGTTTCTACGCTGCGGGAAAAAAATAACCTAATCAGCCGACCGAACGTTTTTCTTGTAGTTGTAGGGATGCCCGCTCTTAATCGATTTTCCGGAAGATCGATTCACGGCCATACGATCCCCGATTTTTTAAATCAATTCAAGGGAATGCGAAAGAAAACGTTTCAACTAAAACTTAAACATCAACCGAAACGTATCATAAGAACGTACGAACCGATCTTTGCATACCTATCGTATTGCCGGGAAGGGGACAAAATAACTACGACAAAGCAAGATTACCTACCTACACATTAAATGAGATTATACACTGATTTTTAATTTCATGGACTAAAATGACAGCTATAATTAATGTCAATTTATATTTAAATTAAATAATATTTTCATGAGTGATCTTGTTTATTTTATTCTTTGGTAAATAAAATTTAAATTTGAACCAGAATCATAAAAATAACATAATGATGAACAGATAAAACACTATTTTACGTTTGACATAAAAAGCTGTCATTTTAGTCCACGAAATTAAAAATCAAGAGTATAGTTTCGAGTTACATCAAAAGCGATAATGTATGAAATATGAAGGTAGGTATGATAATATTTTGTTTATTTTATAGGGTAATTTTAGTTTTCTCTGATCTTTCGTTCTTTGATACCGTAATAGGCATAGGTAATATAATGTAAAAAAAAATAGTTTTGCACGCATACTGTGCTTTTATTTATTTTAATGAAATTACGATACGAACTTCCCAGATCTTCAAGGCAATACGATTAAATCGTGAATCGATTTAGGTTACGATCTAGAAGACCGATCAAAGCAAAAAATCGGGCATCCCTATTTTCTTCTCACAAGCTGTCATTGGTACTTGTCAACATAAGGTCATAACTGTCACTTAGTGAGAATTTAAAAATAATATTAAATATAATTTACAAGAGCAATTATAAATGATTATTAATTAATTATGGAGTAATTTATCTATAAAATAAAATAAATATTTTAAAAATAATATAATATATTACGACTATTGAGTATAGAGACATCTACCGTACATTTTAGCAGTTTGGTTTCATGTTAAGTAGTTTAGGTGGCGTAACTGTCTTTTCCAATGAGCCTAATAAGTCTATCTTTCACCCCCCTGCTGTCATTATTTATAACCAAACCAAACCGCGTGTGTTTTTTGTTGTGTTATGTGAGCTTATTATCAAATATTTTCACGTTCATTATACACATATAAACGTTTAATGAACATCGCTGGAAAGCGGAATCGCCATGGCCTGTACAAATTTAGACAATATAATTGACAAATTCACCGATTTCACTGAGAAACCGGTAAAATTTCTTACCGTACAAAATGACTTGAAGGGTGATATCAAAAACTTGGTTAAATCGCTGTATGATTACACGAAATCGCAGGAGAAACTTGATAAGAAAGAGAAGAAGGGTGCCTTACCTGAACTGATCGTTCAGGACTTTGATGAGGAGCAAGTTTGGCAACAAATTGAACTTCAAAATGCGGAATGTTGGGACCAGCTTGTTTGGGAAGTAGCTAACTGCATATCTGTTAAAAATGATCTAGTAATTCCTGTAAGAACTTCTGAAAAGAAGACTAACGATATAGATGACTTAGATAGTGAGAAGTCAATATCAGGGGAAGAAAATCCAGATAGCGAGAAATCAATGTCGGAAGATGAAAATCAAATCTCAGAACAAGAAGATGAAGTCCAGATGGAAAAGCCTAAAAAGAAAAAAGTTACGGCATCTAAATCGAAAGTAAGATCATCTGTTGTTGATGACAAATTCTTCAAGCTGCAGGAAATGGAGAAGTTTTTGATCAATGAAGAGAAGAAGGAGGGCAAAGACAATAAAAGAGACTCGGATAGTGAAGAATCCATAGACATGTTTGAAGATATTGATGATGAGGATTTTGGGGATGAAGAAGGGGGGAAAGAGGCCATGTACAACAATTTCTTCAACCAAGGAGATGATGAAAATGGTGTAGATGATGAAAATGGTTTTGATTCTAATGAAGATGATGATGCTGATGAAGAGATTGATGAAATTGTAGAAGAACCATCAAATAAAACAGATAAGAAAAAAGTCAGATTTGCAGTACAAGCTGAAGAATCTTCCGATGATGATACAGATGAGGTTGTAGCACCAGTTAACAACAAACAGACAAATGAGAAGCAAACCGAATTTGAATTACGTCAGCAAAGATTGAAGAAGCAAATAGAGCATTTAGAAAATAAGACTTTATCAGAAGCTCCATGGCAGTTGAAAGGTGAGGTTGACGCAACAAAACGTCCGCAAAACTCATTACTAGAAGAAGTCGTAGACTTTGATCTCACAAGCCGTCCTCCTCCAATCATAACAGAGCAGACTACAGTCACACTCGAAGATATAATAATGCGTAGGATCAAAGACAAAGCTTGGGATGATGTTGTAAAGAAGGAAAAACCAGTTGATGATCAGCTTTCGTTCCGTAAAACTGAAATCTTGGATCAATCAAAGAGCAAACTGAGTTTAGCACAGGTGTATGAAGCTGAATATTTGAAGCAGAAGCAAGCATTATCAGGAGAAGCTGCGGAAGAAAAAGAACCGGAAACTCATACGGAGATTCGTAATACAATGAACAGTTTATTCGCGAAACTGGATGCATTATGCCACTATCATTATACACCTAGAGCACCCCAAGCTGAAGTCAAGATAGTCAGCAACACACCAGCCATCTCCATGGAGGAAGTTGCACCGGTAGCAACAAGCGATGCTACACTATTAGCACCAGAGGAAGTTAAGAAGAAACGTAAAGGAGAATTAATGACCAAAGAAGAACGGACTCAGACGGACAAGAATAGGGAGAGAAGGAAAAAGAAGAAGTTCCAGAGAGAGAAGGGCAACGTCCAGAAGGTTACGGAACACAGGAACACGAAGAAGGGTGCTGATGCTGATGACAAGTCGTTGAAGACTTCGAAAGCGTTCTTCCAGCAGTTGAACGATGAATCAAGAGGCTTGATTAAGAAGCGTAATGTTAAGAATAAGGGACAATAAATTGTGTTGATGTTAGAACGTTTTTTTTACCTGACTACCGCAAAGCTAACCGATTAACAAAAGAAAATCGCTTTACTTTTTTTTGGGACATTCCACGGGTTGCTAAGGAAGGGTTATCTTGATTATAAACTACAAAATAAGTAAATCTATCAGAACAATAGACATACAATTTCCATATCCACACATAATGCTAAATAGCTGAAAATGTAGCTATCCTCACGCCTGTATACGCCGCGCCGGTATGCAGAAGGGTTTGACTGTTAAAATTTATATTTTTATCAGTAGTATTATTTACCCAGTACACTTACAAAAAGGCTTGTTATATACAGGGGGCTTACCACGAACTCTTATTGCGATTCAATTACAGGAACGTTTGAACGATTCAGCGTCTTTTTGTGCAATGACGTACCTTATTGTCATGACAATAAGAAACGTCATTGCACAAATGGCCGCTGAAACGTTAAAACAAAACTGCTATAAGAGGTGGTGGTAAGCCCCCAGGTTTAATTTTTCAAGTAGGTGTGGATGGCCTAATCCGAAACTGAGGAACAGCGAAAAGTACTCAAAGGAGTCTCGGGGCCGATTTTGATGAAAACTAAAACTGCATCATTGGATTTTTGAAAAAACAATATTCGTAGCCAGGAATCGAACTAGTTGATTTTGAAAAAAAAAAAAACAATACTTGTATACAATAAAAATCATTCAAATAACTACTCGGCCCGGAAATCAAACCCAGGACCCGCGACAGTTCATGCGACCACTAAACCAAGGAGGTATTTTCAAAATAGCAATTATGAATCATCATACAATGATTTGGTGATGAACGCATGGCGAAGTGGTCCGAACGTAGCCCGCCCGGCTCACTGCACTCGCTGCATCGGAGGGTTGCGGGTTTGATTCCCTACAGGGGAAAATTTTGGAAATTACCTTTTCGTAATTTGTCCTGATCTGGGTGTCACTGTGATCGCCCCCAGTAGGTACAGACGTTGCTAAGGGGGCGTCCATAAATTACGTTAGGTATTTTTTTAGATTTTTCAACCCCCCTCCACCCCTAGTGAGATGTAGTGAGATTTGGCTCGACCCCCTCCCCCCTAAATGCCTCACGTAATTTATGGACGCCCCCTAAGTTTCGGATCATACAGTTTCCCTAGCACCATACCTAACTACTGTCTCTTCAGACATGTAGGTAGGTACGTATAACCCAATAATGAAATCCCGCAACTGCGTTGGCTCCGTGGAACTAACTCTGGTCGTTACTGCACACTGCTGTAATTAGCAGTGGAAAAACGTAGCGATATGGCGCGAGACGAATCAGACCCGCCGCGAGCTACGAACCCACGTGTAGGGTGGAGTAGGCAACATCTTTTGTATATCTCTCTGGGGTAGGCAGAATACGACACTTAAGACCCACACGCTAATATATTTACGGCCGAATACTCAAAGGCTCAAATGTTTAAGTCCCCAGTTTGAGACGTCGTTATCTGTCAATTATATGGCGCGTCGAAGTTATTAGCAGCTCTCAAGTTGCGTACGAGTATTCGACTGTTAGTCCCACGGCTTAAGACTTTTCAGAATTATGAGGCCCTCATTGAGAGCCATTGGCCAAGCTCATGAGGCCTAGCGCCGTTATTTTAAAAAATGTTACCAAGAAAGCGGGAGGCACGTGAGGTGACTCTCCAAAATAGTATGTCCTACTAAACGGAGTCCAACGGTCGATCATCGACCACACTTCCAAACTTTTTAACACGTTCACTACGGCTACTGCACGTAATAAGAGAGTTTAATATAGGTACCTACTTATTTAGAAAAGCCAAATCAAAGCCAATAAGGAATACTAACTTTGACCTGCGTTGAGTCTTATTATTATGCAATTTCTAATATACAGGGTGTACCAAAACTTTGCCACATGGAGGGGAAGTACCTTAAATATTGTAGATAGATAATTTTACTGAATGAAGACTTCATTTTTATTTTAAAAACAATACGAACTGCATTCAAAGATTTTTGTAAACTCGCTTGCCACACTCGGGAATCGAACCGGCTAAAATCCGAAAAAATAACATCCTGTACTTTTATGGCATCAATCACAAGGATCAAATCACTCTAACAAACATGGGAAATTAAATGAAAGGAAAACCGTGATATCTTAACTTATAAGAAGTAAAATAAGTGAAAATTAAAATAAGTAACGATTTTATGGGTTTCCTTTCATTTAATTTACTATGTTTCTTAAAGAGATTTTATCCTTATGATTGACCCTATCGATTGATGCTATAAAAGTACAGGATGTTATTATTCGGATTTTAGCCGGTTCGATTCCCGAGTGTGGCAAGCGAGTTTTCAAAATGAAAGGAAACCATAAAATCTTCACTTATTTTAATTGAACGAATAAAAAATGGTAAACTAAGTAATTTGTTGCTCGAAATTAGCTCCATTTTTTGTGGATACGCTTTATCTTTGAATTCATGAATTTATAAGTTTAGATTTCATGGTTTTCCTTACATTTAATTTACCATGTTTGTTAGAGAGATTTGGTTCTTATCATTGATCCTATCGATTGATGCCATAAAAAACAGGGTGTTATTTTTTTTGGATTTTAGCCGGTTCGATTCCCAAATGTGGCAAGCGAGTTTTCAAAAATCTTTGAATGCAATTCGTATTGTTTTTAAAATAAAAATGAAGTCTTCATTGAGTAAAATTCTCTATCTACAATATTTAAGGTACTTCCCCTCCATGTGGCAAAGTTTTGGGACACCCTGTATATACTTAGGAATATATTTTTATCTCTAATCTAATTTCAATAAGTTTTTAAAGCTGAATCCGGAATCAAACTCAAAATTCCGTTTAAAAGATACCTATTTAATATCGGTTTAAAATGGCTGCCTGCTCCAAAACTCGACAACATTTCGTAACTCCATTTCCCCGCCTATTGCAGTTAGCTGCGACCGAAAGTTACATAACGCCCGCCGTTACTTTTTAGTTTTGCTCTGCAAATGTTAAATGCCTAAGCACACTGTTGTTGTGCCTACAGCGCACAAAATAAGCTCGCTAAGCGATAAGTTTAAGATAAAATAAGAACAAACGAATTACGTATCGAAAACTATGATGATGATGATGCCAATCCAATCGATTTCAGTTAAGGCGAACGCTTTAACTCCTATCCTAACGAAGGTGTTCTCTCGTGTGGCTGAAAAAAAAAACTATACCTGTTACGGTGCGGTAGGCTTGGGAAGTCATGACAGTGTTGGCGATAGGAGACTAGTGGGTAGTAGAATTAAATATCTATTGCAATTAGGTATTTATAGTACGTTTTTTTATATTTGTCCTATTTGGTAAGCAAAGATGGCGTCCAGCGGGGCGATTGCTTAACTTTTTTTGTCAATGTTTCAATTGGTTTCGTTAATCCTGTGTCAATTATATACGAAACCAATTGAAACATTGACAAAAAGTTACGCAATCGCCCCGCTGGATGCCATCTTTGCTTACCAAATAGGACAAGTATAAAAAAACGTACTATAAGACCTTTTAGTCTGAAATTCTGAATTTTATAATATTTTACGTCCAGTAGAAAATTGTCCACAATGCAGAAGCGCCTAATATTGCGAACGGGGTCGCCCGTTTACTACAAATTGCTATAGTTTTTTTGCAGGCGCAGAATTTTTTAATTTCGTACTGGTGAAAAAATAAAAGAAATAGGAGTAAAGAAATGTGTCAGGGTATTATATTATATAGTATTCTATTAAGTAAGACATTTGCTAAAGGTGAAAACTTCCGGAATTCATGAAAAAAAAAAAAAATTGATAATCATTGGCGGCGATCGACAACTGCGCTGCGACTATGCTGCAACCGCGCTGCGACTGCGCAGCGACCCGCGGCGACTTAATCCCACAACAGCGGCAGTCGCTCACAAATTTATAATTTGTGCAATTACAAGCGCCCCCGAGACTTCGAGACCATAGAATTAAGAAACTGTGCGAACTGTACAAAAATAAAATAATATGAATTGGTAGTCTCTACTACCTGGACTATGGGCTACCAACTTTGAATTGAATTTAAGGTTGAAGGCTGCTTCATGTTTCTAGCTAGGCTTTTACCTAAACGTAACGTCACTCCCCCCCCGTCCGTCCGTCCGTCCCGTCCCGTCCGTCCCGTCCGGTCCGTCCCGTCCGATCCGTCCCGTCGTAACGTAACGTAACCTCACTTAAACGTGTAACGTTAATAGAAGCTCCCTTACCTTACCTTGCTCTTACCCTTAGGTTGCCGATAGTCCCACTAGTTGGGTCTCGGAGGGCAGATGGCAATCGCTCCGTGTAAATAGCGGTGATCAGCCAAATCAGGGTAGACTGAAAGCCGACCCCTCATAATGGGATAAGGCTAGGAAGAAAAAGTTAATAGACGCTCCCTATTTAAAAACTAAACTATTTACTCATTTTTAGGTACTTAATGTATCTACTGACGAAATAATTTAAACTATTCTCTATGTCAGATTTTATATATGCTACATCTAGCACTTTCAACGATCTGTAGCATCAGGGCTGCATCGGCGGTTAGGTCGCAGACAAATAAATTCAGTTGCGAGATAAACGAAGTATAAATCAGGCGACACTCGCAACGCACGCGGATTACCGCGGGAAAAATGCGACGCGGTAACGCCTTTACCACGGGAAACTTACTGGGAATTGCAAGGCGGTTGACGTGGATAGGACGTCGTGTTTGATGCACATAAGTTGTAGTAACAATAACCGGTAGGAAGCTATTGTATGAAATGATTACTTTTTATGTGACTAATAGGTAGGTATCTATAGAGGTAGGTACTATAGATGCCTGCAATAAAAAAGGCATCACTTGCACGTTGCCGACCTGAAGGGGAGTGAGACAGAAGGAGAGGAAGGGGAAGGGTAGTACCGCTCTCTCACAGAAGATCGGCGTAAATCAGCTATTACAGCTGCGTTTCGTACGATGAGTGAGAGAGCCGAAAGCCCACCCCCCCTTCGACTCCCTCCATCCCACTCCCCTTCAGGTCGGCAATGTGCGAGCAATGCCTTTGGTATTGTAAGCATCTATAGGCTACGGTAACTGCTTAACATCAGACGGGCCGTACGCTTTGTTGCCACCGCAGTCCTATAAAAAAAGGGTGTTGGGCTTTCGGCTCTCTCACTTATCGTACAAAACGCAGCTATAATAGCTACTTTACGCCGATCTTCTGTGAGAGGGTGGTACTACCCCGTCACCAAACTTATATCATGGTTCAAGTTCTGTAAGTTCCCGTATCTAAGTCTATAATATGAAGTAAACGATTTGACTTTTATTTCGCCGTTATAAGTTCATACACGACTTAAAGTTTGCATATTTTTAAGTCGCTTTACATAAAACTATTTTCGAAATGTTTTACGGGCGGCGACGCGGCGCTAGGAAAATTGCAATTTGCCCTCTGAGCGTCAGAATTTGTGAATATTGGCCAGGAATTTATATTGCAAGGAACCGCCTGTTGGCGTGAACTGGGAGGACTAGGGAGCTGATAGACAGGGGAATACCCTGTCTGCTGTCGAAAATACAAATAAGTTGTTAATTCTTTGCTTGTTACTTTAGGTACTATCCTATCCCTATCCCTCGGGATTAGGTAATAGTCAGTTCCTGTATACACGGCGACAAGGTTCACCACCTGTCACGTTGGGTTCTGACTATCTGGTGAAACGTGGGCTTTGAGTTGACTTAATACCTCCACAATGTGGTGTTGTATGGCCATTCAAGCCTCTGACTACCCCCGAATGGGGATAAAAGTCGTGACGTTATATATTTATATCTATATCCTCCAAGATTGTACTACCTATATCTAGGTTGTAGAGTCAAGCTGTAGTCAGTAGACTCCAGCTTATATACGGGCTGGCTCGACGGGTAGTACCATCCTCTCACAGACGATCGGCGTAAGGTTGCTAATTTAGCTGCGTTTCGTAGTTAGGGAGCTGGAAGCCCAAAACCTCCTTCTCTTCTGTTTATTCCACTCCACTTCATGTTGGCAACGTGCGAGCGATGCCTTTGGTATTGCAAACATCTATAGGCTACGGTAACCGCTTAACACCGGGCTGGCTGCTTAAGATTAGTTACTTCAAAAAGTTAAGTTGCTTAGGTACAGTGTGGATAATGACCTAAATTCCTTTTGAGGAAAGGTCATATTAAGGTCATGTCAAACCAAGGGGGGAGTATGACTTCTGAATCTTAGGCCCGTATTAATAAATGCATCTCGAAGTTGAGATCGATCTTAAGATGCAGTTTTCACGTTTAATATATGCAACATCTGTCAAAAAACAGCATTTCAAGTTCGATCTCAATTTTAACATCGATTTATTAATACGGGCCTTAATAAACGATATTTTATTTTCCTAGCAGATAACATCACGGCATCTCTATACATTCTCAAGTCTGGGGACCCTAAGATTATCTTTTGATGTAGGCAAGCCGAGTTAGCACTTCCTCACTCCACCCGTTATAAGCTTATGTTATTTTCAATTTATTTAGAAAACCAAACTTGGGCTAGGATTCGGGCTTAAACTACTGATGGCTACGAGCATCTAATACCTTTGTATGGAGCTAGGAACGTTTGTATAGGGCCAGGTTTTATTTATTTATTCGTTTCGGGCAGAAGTCTGGAAAATGTCAAAAGCTGGACGGATTTTTGACATCCCACTAGTGAGGTCTTTGCCTGGATTTTTTAAAATAAATATCGCCACGCTTTCATGACAACTGTATGGTCCCAAACTAAGTAACGCTCGTACTATGACTAACATAGAAATATAATGGTCTGGGGGCTTTCCCAGTGATATCCAGACCAGGGCAAATTACGAAAAGGACGTTTCCGAAATTTGCATCTGGCGGGAATCGAACCCGCAACCATCCGATGCAGTGAGCCGAGGAGCCTACGTTCGAACCACTTATCAAAAACAATCAATCAATTCAAGAACGTAAAGGATTCCACTGGATAGGTACTTGTATTTAAAAAAATAAATAGTGGTCGTCCCAATCTCTTTTCCAATAGAGGAAGGACCTCTACTAATTACCCCGAAACACCAGTGTTCCCATACAAAAAACACTGAAAGACCACATCTCCCGAACCGCCCGGGGCCTCAATACTGCCCGTTATTCTTTTTAATTTCCCCCACAGTTCAACTTTATGTGTGGCGATAACGGCGGTATCTATTGGCGGGTCGTTTTATGTTTATTTGAAAATTGCCATAAAATTGTTCCGCGGTTAACGATTCAATGATAACTGTTAATTGCTGGGTTATTGGGATTTTTCGACGGCAAGAGTGCTAGATCGGGCAGTTTTATTCACAAGTGGACATTGATACTTTCGTCTCTTATTTTCGATCTTTTTCCAAGGTAAGGCGACGGCTAGACGTCCAGTAAATACTGTGGTCTGTCATTATTTATAAAAAACTGTGGTCCAAACTGATCGTGTAGGCTAGTGTACTGATCGATGACAGTATTTACCACGAATTTCAATTCCAGAATATTTGTGGTAAATACTGACATCCATCAGTACACTAGCCTACACGATCAGTTTGGACCACGGTATCGTGTCATTACGCCTCGCGAAAGCAATAGAGTGGACATGTATTCTGAGATTGCAGATTAAACCAAGCGCTAAGGTAATATCCATACAAGCTTTCGTGTTTCATTGACGTCTGCACTGTACGAACTACGTCACGATACTGACGGAATAAATACTGAACGTCTAGCCTGCCTGTTAATTCCGTCGATGGAATGACATCCATCATTATTTACCATACTGACGGACCACAGTATATGCTTTACGTCTAGCCTTCGCCTTAGAGTAGATTGGGATAGAGATAGTGTGCCTACGGCCACTTTCGATCAACGCACCTCTCGCCACGCACTCCTTAGAACCAATACGATCCCGTACCATATGAATTCAGAGGAACTTCCTCCCTCGTACGATTAAGCTGTGGAACGAACTCCCTGTCAAGATTTTCCCAAGAAATTACAGCATGGGGTTCTTCAAGAAAGGTGTTAAAAGGTTTTTACTGGGTCGGCATCGTGCAAGTGATACGTCCGGTATTGCAAGCGTCCATAGAATACGGTAACCACTTAACGAGCGGGCCGTATGCTTGTTTGCTCTTAGTGGTATAAAATAAAAATACAATTTGGTATAAAATGAAAATATTTTAAAACACAAAATAGTCCTTAGATTTAAAATCGAACGATAAAGAGGACGGTGCACTGAATAATAATTTCTTCTCTCCTTTAAAAAGCTCAGTTCTGAGGACGAAATCAAATGATCCATTAGGCAGTTTCCACACGAGCGCGCCGCACCCGCCTCATATAACATAGCGGGCCCGCTGTACTACTTGTGCTATATTAGATTTATTGCGCGCTGATTATATGTAGACTAGCCAACATTGCAGAGGTTACTTGAAAGGTTTCTGTAGCCAATTGACTACAGCTCGTATCCGGGCTGGCTCGACTGGGGTTGTACCACCCACAGAAGATCGGCGTACGGTAGTTATTACAGCTGCGTTTCGTACGGTGAGTAAGAGAGCCGGAAGCCCCCCTTTTTTACTCTTGAACCGTGCGACGTCTGCTCCCTGAAGTTGTAGATGTCCTGAGCGTCGGTTGCTATTACCATCAGGTGGATCATCTGTCCGTATACTGTCCTGCCAAAAACACGTTGTACAGAAAAGGCAAAATACGCCACACCAGGCAAAGCCTGCTAGCTAGCTTGTGAGGGGTATTTTTTTAAAGAAATAACAAAAAACGGATCGTGGTACAATATAGAAAAAACCGGCCAAGTGCGTGTCAGACTCGCACATAAAAGGAGAATAAACCACCATAGAGTAAAAACGTCAAAAATATCAAGTTTCTTGTATGGGGACCACCTTTATTTCGAAATTTATCTTATTTTTAGTATTTGTTGTTGTAGCGACAACAAAAATACACATTCTGTGAAAATTTCAACCCTCTACCTATTACGGTCCGTGAGATACAGCCCGCTGACAGACGGACAGACAGACGGTCAGCGTTGGCTTAGTAATAGAGTGCCATTGGCACCCATGGGTACGGAACCCTAAAAACATAAAATTAAGGAAAAGGAATAACACAGTGATGAGATTGTCTGTAATTTATCTGTAAAAGCTACTCTGTGCCCCGTCTCCGATCCTGAACATTACAGTACACCCGCCATTACGAGACGACGCTAATCAGTTATATAAATTACGTTATATTGTGCATACGCCGTGGCGGCTACGGCGTAGCGGAGACCCCGCTACGACGCTACGAGATGTGGGAATAGACTACGGAAAGTTAGGGTAAAATTATTATCTATTGTGATTTTTGTTCATTTTGGATGTAACTATTATATTAAATGTTTTTAAGAAGTTATTATTATCTGTATTCCCTGAAGGAGAAGAAATAGTACACTTTTATTTACCATTAAAACTTCGCTAATGTTGCTGCTATAATGACTCACCCAATGAGTGTGTGGCCGAATTAAATTAAGTAAATACTAACCACATAATTCCTATGTACTTTGTTTAAAAGACTACTTCAATGTTTGCTACGAGGCGTAGCGTCGTAGCTAGCTCCCGTAGACCTTGCTACGCTGCTACGAAAGACCCGTAGACGTAGTGTACTACGAATAGATTTGATTCGTGGCGTTTTATAGTGATCATTCATATCGATGAGTGTAATGATTCGCTTAGGCCATGCGTGCTACCTTGCACTGCACTTTGCTTGCGCAAGAGTTGAAGATTCGCGCTAGTTTCAACATTAGGCTGGTACGATGGACTTGAAGTTTGACGGATCATTAATTCCATAATATTGCATTAAAAACTAAAGCAGTGGAACTTAAGATATATTTAAAAAAATATATATTTTCATAACTGCAATATGCAAAAATCCGGAAACGGTCTTCCTACAATTCCATACATACTTCTACAAAAATAGCTCAGCGATATATAATTATTTTCATACAAAAAAAAATTGCCTAAAATCGCTACGCCGTTCCGCCCAAGATGTGTTTTTAACGCACACATACTTAGGTAAACGCACACACATGCACATAATGTGACATTTATAGACGCGTCAGCTGAATAAGTGCGACACGGAAAAATAAGCTTTATCCCTAGTCGCTAAGATACAAAGTGAGTTTCGAAACGTGAGCTAAATTAGGATATTTCAAAAGTCAAACACAATACTTCAACTTTTTATTTTCAATCAATTATAAACTCTTTCATAAATTGATAAAGTTTATATTGCTTTGGTATATAAAAACAGATATGTCATGTCCACGTTCCGAATTTGAAAGAGCTTTCCGAGCGAAGCCGAGCGCTTACCGATCGGGTCCGAGCGGCGCCGAGCGACGGCGAGTCCCGCGAATGCATTACGACGTAGTGCCGTAGGGGTGGCGCAAGGGAAAATTTTGTTCTTTTTTTAAAATGACATAATATGATTGCGTGTTATTGTAGTATAGGCATTATAAATGTGGTTTAGCTTAAAAATATGCATTTCTTATGATTATTTTAATAATAAATGTATATATTTTGTAAGTCTGTATATATGATTTTTTTGTGCATTTGTTTTATTTATGATTTGCGAATTAAATTTTCTTCGTTCTAGCTAGATTATTGTTTTTAACAATTAGAAGAATGTGAAATGTAAAACAAGTATAAATAGTGAGCTAATATTCTGAATTAATAGTGATATTATAAACTATTTAAAAAAAATAAAGGCAAAGATGAATAAAATAACATATTATACATTTGAGCAGTTTTAAAACATAATTATGTAATATTTGAATACCACAGTTTCTAACCTCAACAATCAGCATCAAAAAAAGAAAAGCCCCGGAAAAGCTCACTCCCAGCCCTGTGATTGGGTAGGGCGGGGCGGGGCGGGGAGGGGGCCCGGCCGTCTCCTCGCGCCAGTCGGTCGCGGGGCGCCGCGCAGCCCGCACGCGATGCGCGTCCTCTAGCGTATTATGTTCCTCCCCGACCTCCCGCGAGCCTGCATGGTGGACGACGTAGCGACTTACTTGCAAGCGCCCTCTTCGGGACAGGTGGCTACTATTATTAACAAGAAACCCATATGTAATTAACAATGATCATATTAACAGGTGTTGTGAGCTAATGTCGCTTACCTAAACCGCGTCCGCCGCCCGGGTATTTTCGGGTCGTACCGATTTCGCCGTCAGATCGATGTACGCACGTGATTCTGTAATGTTTGTAGGCTGAACCAGTATTGATGTGGACGCGATACTTGCGGGAAATTGAAAAGAAAAAAATAACACGTGGTCGTCGTTTTTTAGACAAGTTTTTCAATGATTTTGTTGATGAAAATTTGCAGTGTTGTTTGATCAATAATATGATAATAATACGTAAAAAAGTGCTCCAAACATAACGTGTAAACAGATCGATAGCGTGCCTTCAAACAGGCATGACGGACGCGAGCTTATTGTGACGTTTGCTGATGCAGGAAAGAAAAAAAATGTGCTCTCAATTTTATGGTTCGCGGAAAATTTACAAGACAACTAAATACTCATTTAAACAATGAATAAACGAATTTTACTGAAATAATACACAAATAAGGCGTAAAATATAAATACAAAATCTTGAACAACTTAAATTTAGCATTTAAACAATTGCCAGATGACTAAATAAATTCCAATGCAGCAAATGATTCAGAATGACGACGCTTTCCTCGAAGATCAGGTCTGATAAGAAATAATTGGTTAATCATGTTTAATAAATAAATCATAACCATAAACCATAACCGTGATAAAACAAAATTATAAACAAAGAATCAATGAGCTGTGTGCTCATAAAAAAGTAAAAATGGTGCAAAAAGACGCAACTGAATATTTTGAAAAAATAACCTAAGCTCAAAGCAATTGAAATCAGTTCAAGTCGGGTGCAATGAAGACACAATAATTTTATACTAAATTATTCTCGCAAAGAGAGAAATAGCAATTCAAGGCATTAAAGATCTGATTTAAATGATATATAATATCATATCCCTTGATAAAATACGCAGTGATAAAACAAAAACTATCAAAGCGAAAACGCGCATGGGATTTATAGGAATGCTAAAAGTGTTGGTTAATCGATATGGTGCGAGGCAAGATGTGAATAAGTTGACTGCAGGGAAACTACGGCATAGACTAGCATAACGCCCATTGGTATCTGCAGTTCTCGTCTATATAACAGCATTTTTGTCTATTTATACAGCAGTTCTGGGATCGCTTTTTATGTTTGTAAAAGCTTTCTTTTTTAAATTGTTCTTCGATTGTCAAATCACGACGTTTATATTTTCTTTTATTTATTGCAAAAAAAATAGATTTTATGTAAATTTTACGCTATTTCATAATTTTCTTTTATTTATAATTTGGCTTGTAGAATAAGCTTTTAAATTGGCTAACTCTAACAGTTTAAATAAAATTTTAAAAGTTTCTGAAGAGTTGTTTCTGATCTTGGAAATTTTGGAAGCATTGGCTCTGTGCCCTGTTTCACTTTGGCCTTGATCTTGATGATGAATATTTGTTTAGTAAATACACTTCGGTGTTTCATTTGACAAAATGATTTTGAAGTATCTTTTCTTGCTAATTTGCCTTTGCGGAATTGAATTTAGTAATTTTTTTTTGTTAATTTAAATAAAAATAAAATACAAGACTATAACTGATTTATATTGTTCAAGTTCTATTCTATTACGATTATGGCCACGGTATCGTCATTGAAAATATTAATTTAAAATATTTTTCGATCTCACCACGCTTTAAGCATCAAAATAAATTGATGCTAGTATCAAATTGAATTCACAAATTTGATATTACAGTCCCAAAATGCAGGAATTTAAATACAAAATTACATAAACTACATTCGCAAAGATTCCCCCGCCCCTCCCCTGCCATGCACCGGTCTCAAACGCTTATTCAGCGAAGATAACCCGACCAGAACCGGGCACAAGTTGAAATTCTAATTTAATTTCGTGGACCTGAACTCACTTCCGACGGAGTAAATTGATTAAAAAATAAGCTTAGGTAAGAGTTGCGAATATATGCGGTTTAAATTTTAAATAAAACGATGGTAGACATTTATATAATTTAAAAGTTAAAGTTAAACCTATGGCAATAAAAAGAAACAATCGTATAATAGCCAAAATAACGCATACGCCAGCATACGAGATTACTACTAGTTTGTGAAATGAATATAGGTAACTATTTCTTCTTTAACCAATCATGCACCCAATTTAAATACAGTAATATGAATATAAACATTAAATCGATGACAGACAAATGAGTTTGATTAAAAGATTTTCATGACGTTTTTACTGATGCCGTCATAAAAGAGCAAAAACGGGAAATATAAGCGAGCAAAAGTTTTTCTCATAATGAAAGAAAACAGGAAATAACAGTGAATAAGGAAAATAAGAAATTTATTTGACTCGACCAACAAAAGGAAGCTTGTCAAGAGATATAAACTTTTATTAAATGAATAAAAAAATATGAACAAGTAATAATTATATTTAAAAAAATTGCCCTTTAAACGTCCCACTCCTGGGCAAGGGCCTCCTCTCAATGCGAGGGGGATCCAGGCCATAATAACGCTATAATTAAAAAATAACAGATAAAAAAATATAATCCATCAAAATACCAAAAAGATAAAAAAATACGTATTTATTCAAACACAATACTGCCTGCCAGCAACGATACAGTCCCAGCCATTTACAAATAAAAAAACACAGTTAAATCAACAACTAAGTATCAAAATAACACTAGAACGCGACCCGAAAAATATTGTTATAGTAGTCATAAAAAAATAGTTCAAAAATAGCCGGCCGGCGGGCGCTGAGTGGATCGCGTCGCATCGGTGTTCCTACTCGATGTTTGTCCCCGCCCCCCTCTGTTGTTCTTTATTTCTTCTATTTACACCCTTTTTCTTGCCACTTTCAATGTATGAATGTTTTTCACTAACTGTTAATGTTGATATTTAAATTATATCCATATTTATTGTTAGTTCGAAATTTTTAGTTTTTTATTTTTGCGTGAATTGTTGCGTTTTAGAGATTTTCATTTATAAAATTCAAGGTAATAGAAAATATTAAAATACTTTTTATATAAGGATAACGTTGTTAGTTAGCCATATTCAGAAAACATAACAATTCATGCATTATAATGTACATTTTCATTATCGATTCCATTGTAATACAGCTTTTATAGATTATTATCAATATTTCTGAGTTTTTACTTTAGAAAAATAAAACTCTAAACCTTTCTTAACCGTGTAACTTAAAAAGCAGTGTTACAATATTTAATGTTTAATCTATGACCAAAGAAATAAAAACAGAAAAATATTAAAAACGATGAAAAAAAAATATTTTTGTGACTCATATTTTTATTTTTTATTTGTCTGGTCCACCCTGTATAGTTGATATAATTCTGTAAATGTGCATGATTCCCGAATGCACTACCTGAAAGCGAGAATGTGTTGCACGTATCCGTTTTTTACTATTTTTTAAACATCTTTTTTAATTTAACTACGAGCAAAGGAATCCATTAGCGGATTGGATTGTATTGATGATATTTTCGACGAGGCACAGGTTGAACTTATTTAGTCTGTCTACAGGCCTCTCTGTTCCCCATTTATAGCATAATCGTCAGTTTTGGCAAAAACACTAGTTTTACAATTTCATTATATTGTCTTATTTAACTAAAAAGCTTTTCCATATTTATGTAATTTATTTTTAGCTAGGAGACATTGGTAAGTAATGTTATAGTAAGATTCTTTAAACATATTGTTTTAGTAATTATGAACGGTATTTTTATCATAAATCGTGACATTTGTGTCTCTACAATTTTGTAGAAGAAAGAAAAACTATTTTTATAACGATTTTTCATTTACGTCCATATTCAATGGTGCATTTAGCATTGTATAAAAAACTTAAAAAATCTTGTGCAATTTCTATCCGTCAATGCAACGTAAAGGGAGAGTTATAGGTTTTTATTGATGACTAGGTATATCCGTTTGTGGCATGGTATTTCCAGAACAAATCTATCTCTATTGGTTTCATAACTATTTCGATGAATAGAATTCAACGCGTTTCTTCGTTTTACTGACATCACCGGATTAAACATTTTAAGACGTTTTTGATATGATTAAATTATTATTTTATTATTAAAATAAATAAACAATTGCAAGTTACGCAATTAGCGGAATTAAAAGCAACAAAAAGGGCGGATATCGACATCCAACGATTTACGAGGCTCCCATCCAACATGGCCGCTCCTCTCAATTCCTCCTACCCTTATTTATAGGCACTTCCGTCTTTTTTGTTATTTTCACTATCTCGAGCGCACTTATGGATGTAATAAAGTTTATGTTTGTTTATCCTGGTTCTTGCTTGCAACTTATTGACGGGTATGGACTCTTTTATGGAGAACAGTTTTGCATCTCCTAGTACACATAGACCTCTTCCAATGAGTCTGCTCCCCATAAGTTGCAGTTGTTGCTCCCCATTAGTGGGTGACGGTTGCCATTAGGTGGACCGTTTGTCCGTGCCTTCCTAGGGTATAAAATCAAGGACTACAGAATAAATTCTGTTCCTTTTTTGCCGATATTTAGGCAATTTTTCGAGGGTGGTTTAAATAAATAAATAATATCCTGGGACATTTTTTACACACGGCTACCTGATCCCAAACTACTAGCTTGTACTATGGAAACCAGATAACTGATATTACTACATATACAACTTTTTTATTTGTAAATACATACTTAATATACATATACACCCAGTCTCGGGACATACAGACATGTTCATGCACACAAATGCATGTCCCGGTTAGGAATCGAACCTACGACCTGCAGCGTGAAAGGCGCCATCACGCCAACCACGCCAACGGGCCCATCAAATTCTGTTTATGTGTAAAATTCTGCTTATCTCTCGAAATATAAAGGGTTTACTGATAGACTGTTACATCACACTTTATCCCTGGATAGCAATTTCTGTGAGTCCCACATCAGTATGCGGCTCGGGGTTTGTTTACAAAGACCGACAAAATGTTATATTGATAACGTAAATCATTTGTTTAGCTGTTCCGGGTAATATCAATCTATGGCTTATACCACCGAATAATCGTACGCAACTCAAATTTGAGAGATGCTTAACTTTGACGCGCCATAAAAAATAATATTGATAACGACGTCTCAAACTGCTAAGTTGGACTTAAATATTTGAGTAACCTTTGAGTATTCGGCCGATAGAGTCTAATATAAGGAGGTATCTCTCAGTATGGGTGTTCCCTAAAAAATTCTTGATAATAATTCAGTAATAAAAACGGCGGGGCCAAAAAGTCCACGTTGAATTTTTGCAAAAGCAATTCATTTTCCGCAAAATTTCCGTAAAATGGTCACGAATGCCGAACTTTTGTAGCATTTCTAAAGACTATGTAAAGAAAATAAAAAATGAATTGCTTTTGTAGAATTTCTATGTGGCCTTTTTAGTCCCGCAGGTTCGGATATACTTAGATTTAAACGGTTACTAATAACCTCCTTTTTAATCAAAACTTATTGAATGAAATCCAATACTGAAAATCACTGAAAGTGTTTTTTTTTCTCGTAGAGTCTGCTTTGCTGTTTTCTCACTTATTTTTTTGTAGCATCTACCTCACTCGACATACATTTTCTAAATCAGTGTTCTCATGGGTTATCTTACATACGATATCTTTACATAGATTAGTATGAATGAAAACTATGTTTATTTATTCAACGGAATGTGGAATTCGTGACGTAACATAAAGACTACGTTTTGGTTGAAATAATCGTACAATTTATGGCTAACGAAAGACTAAACAAGAATTATTAATGGAATGAATGGAAATCTATAGAATGTTCTACACACTCTTCGTACTTACATTCTTTATTATTTTCTGTCTGTATTTCACAAAAGGGGTATGCATTTCACCCACCAATTCAGGTTTGATATCCAGAACGATGAATTTTGCAATTTAGGGCGTATTTCAAAATCGTCAGATCACTTTTATCCACTAAATAAATATGGCGTTTAGACAGTTTTTCCATAGAATATCTGTCAAACGCCAAACTTATTTGTTGGATAAGAGTTATGACGATTCTGAAATAGGCTCTTTTTCTCACAAATGTCTGAGTCACAAATGTTGGCCTGTTGTCGCAACAACCACTCACGACCAGGCGGGCTAAAAATGCTACATAGCAATTATGAAAAAGCAATAAATTATGATTTTCTATCAGAATTCTTAGCAATTCCGCTAAACTTCTGTAAAATGGTCACGAATGGCGTAAAATGTGTGACTCAGAGACTTTAATATGTGTTTCACTATGCTCACCACCGTGTTTTTTTAATTGGCCAGCGGCTGCCATTACAAAGCAAGACACCTGTGTGGTCCCGTATAATTTGAAGAGTTGTAATTGTGTTACTACGGTGCACGTGGTCCGTACACCCACTTGTCATTTCTCGGTGCGTAACCGATATGGCGTCACGACTATGCTAATGCTCGCTGTTACCGGTTACAGCTCCTGGAAATTGCAGATGAATCGCTTGGGAATTCGATTTTGTTATTGTTGTACTGCGTGTTTTTTATGTGAGGTTATTTAGACTGTGTTATACATGAGTTAAAAGTCCGTACGTAAAAGATTGTGAATTTTATCGGAGTTTTCTTTGGGTGTCTCCTGATAATTACGTAATGGACGCAATGCTATAAGTATGTCAGCCTTTCTATAACATATTGGACGTGTCCACAAGTCCCGAGATGCCGTATCCGAGCAATCAAATATGACGTTGTGTCTACATGGTCAGACGTCAAAACTGATAGTCCGGGCGCCCCGCTCGGCTCATACAGGCGCACCTATACAAGAGGCGCGCGGCCAGGCCGAACATTTCGTCTGAACGCACAGATGGCTCGAGCGCGGCGACTTGGGTCAGTTACTGGACTCCATGTAACCTAGGTAGAATGACTGACTGACTTTTTTCTCTGTTGTACAAGCACAACGAAAATCAAGGAGGCCTAGTATGGTTTAACAGTAATCTATTGACCTGTGCTACCTACAATGGTAGCATCTTTTTTATTTCATAAAAAAAACTTCATTTAACATACTCTCCCATGACGTCACAGTTCCACAATACAACATTTAAAAGTGAGGTATACACGACACCTTGGCACCACGTGGCCGGCTGTTCTGCCAACTGCCAAGTGGTGGACAGTGTGTTCCGCCCTTGACACTGCGCACTCAATGTCTCACCGTCTATGAATTATTACTTCCTACACATGAAATATTACGCCAGAGAAGGTTCGTGTAACCGGGGTTTTATTGAAATGCGTTGACAGGGATTTGAATATTTGTAAAGGTTTAATGGCGGGTACCTGGCGTATTCGATTCACTATACTTCTGCACGATAGGAAACATAGTGTTTGGTGAATAAAATAGTTTAAAAAATGTATTCTTGTCGTAAAAAAAGGTATTTTTGCGTATAAATCTTATATCATAATTATCTAATAACGTGTAAATTTCCACAATATTGACTCTACATTAAGTAGCGCGTGCAAATTATATTTCATCATCATCATTTCAGCCAAAAGACGTCCACTGTTGGACACAGGCCTCCCCCAAAGTTTTCCACAACGACCGGTCCTGTGCCACTTGCATATTAAATTTATTCACGCAAAATATATGCTCTCTGTAATAAATAAATTTAAATTAAATTATTTACTTTTAAAAACATTTTAATTTAAGTTAGTTACTTGTTTTATCGTTTTATTACGAAATCACTTCTGAACAGGCATCTTTCTTTTTTAAAAAAACTGTATTCTCAACAAAAGCAGCGCCCTCTGAAAATATAATTTCAGTGCAGACGATATTTATCTGTGGCTGTCCGCGACAACCTTTCAGATCCGCCCCTCGATATTGTATCGCCCGTTCAGGTGGAAACTCTAGCTAAATGTAGAGCTTCTTCACTTTATATCATTTCTCTTACTCTATCATTTCTTTTGGTTATAGAGCCATGTTGGTATGCATCGAGAAAATTATTACAAATTCACAATTGTCGTACCCCTTCAGGAACTATTTCCTGAAGAGTTTTTAAACATTATTTCATAATAATTACCTAAATAATGTGAAAACTCAATATCTTCAAAATTGCTCTATTATTTGGACCATAGAATCATCGTGTTTGAATTTTTGTAAACCTTCATAGTATTTATGAATAGTTAAAAAAGACTCTACCACCTCTACAATCTATGTTCGGAGTGTCATTCCCATGGACAAGAATAGACAAACAACTTCATGATTGTGAATGCTAGAGTGTATGGGAGTAGTCTTATGACCTAGTAGACTTAGTTTGGGTATGTTAGTCCGAATACTCAAAGGCTACTTAAATATTTAAGTCCCACTTAGCAGTTTGAGACGCCGTTAACTGTCATTTTTTGTATGGCGCGTCAAAGTTAAGTTGCGTACAGTAATTTTTAATAGTAGGTAACTACTTTTTTTTTCTCTTTATAATATTTCTTATTTATTTAAGGATTTCCATTTTAATAGACTCATTGTTGAGTAGGTACTGTGAACTGAGTATGGAGTACTGTAAAATAATATAATATCAACGTCTTGTCCACCCGCCGTGTCTCTCCGGCTACTTCAAACGATTCCGATGTTAGAGACATGACAGACTATCCGGACTGACATCAAGGTGAGTTCATAAGTACTATCCACCAAGCCAACTAGGCACTCGGGTATAAATATCAAATGATAATAAGTCAATGATTCTGCGGTCTTTCCACCACTAGTGGAAGCTACTGCAACAGGAGTACTCAGGCATTGGCCCAGGCTCACTATGTGGTGGAATGACCGCGGAATCATTGACTTATTATCATTTGATATTTATACCTGAATGCCTAGTTGGCTTGGTGGTGTAGTATCCTTCATTTAACCTCCAAGGAATTCACGATTGCGAAGAATATATTGGTCACAGATTAGGTGGTATATGACTATGTGCTACTATATGAGTTTTAAGTATAATAGGTAGCTCTACATGCACTTCTAACGGCCGAATACTCAAAGGCTACTTAAATATTTAAGTCCCACTTAGCAGAGACGTCGTTAACTGTCATTTTTTGTATGGTGCGTCAATGTTAAGCAGCTCTCAAATTTAAGTTGCGTATGAGTATTCGGCCGTTAGAGTGATGTAGAATCATCGATATGTGTAGAATAGACAAATTTACACTTTTGTTTCTTGCGTCTTCAGCTTTGCCGTTATTTGCCAATTTTCAAGTTTGTGTTTAACTTAGACAAAGAAAAGTATATTCATCTGATACTATGCCCAATCATATAATGTTAACAATTGCCGCCAGTGGCGAATTTCGGATTCGGCCTTTGCATAATTTGCCCTAGTCTGGGTCAAAGTCAAAGTCAAAGTCAAAGCGTTTATTTTGTTTAGGCCTACGGGGGCACTTACAAATTGTCATTTTACATTTTTTCCTTAAATTCTACTGCCGGATCGGAAACGCGACCTCGACTGAGAAGATCCGGCAAGAAACTCAGCGGGCTTGTCTTTTTTACATTGTTTTTTTTTATCGCCATTTAAGTATTTTAAGACGAGGGTTCGAAATTTGGTTGATTTTCTATTCTACTTTTTCTTTAAGTAAGTATGTGGACTAGGAATCTTATATTTAGATGTATGATTTTTGACTATATTATCTTGAGTATCTTTAAATCCAAATCACGATTTGACGAAATTTTCTTGATAAAAAAAAATTATGAAATGAGCTCTAATTATTTACAATTTTCCTTGCTACCACGATGTTTTTACGATTTAGATCACGAAATTATTTCTAAAACATAGCAAATAATGATATCTAAACTACCCTTCAACCATATTTTAATTCATGAAGTAGTTTTTTTTTAATTCAAGAAAATGTGGTTTGGCGCTTACGTTGTTTATTTCCGAGCGCGCGCACAATATCGCCATCTCACATTTTAAGTACTTGAACTAACCATGTCTCTCTCTAACTTTGTATTGTCAGTGTCCGCTCGGACTTGTTCGACGTCGGACCTGTGAAGGATTTTTTAAAAAATATTACGAAAAAATATTACGGTCGTGCCACATTACAGGTACAGTACAGTATTTACAGTCCGCCGACGCCTATGATAAATAAATAAATATCCTTGGAGATTCTTTTACACATGACTACCTGATCCCAAACTAAGCAGAGCTTGTACTATGGAAACCAGATAACTGATATTACTACATATACTACTTTTTGTTTGTAAATACAAACGAAATATACACTTAATTACACCTAGACTCGGGACATGCGGACATGTTCATGCACACAACTGCATGTCCTGGGCAGGAATCGAACCTATGACCTGCACTGCAGCGTGATTTTCGTTTGCTTTTCCTTGTCTTGTGTAATTTCTTTTCATCTCTTGTCATTTTGTGTCATCTCTTGTCATTTTGTGTCATCTCTTGTCATTTCATAGTTATTCGTGTCATTTCTGTAAAAACTCCCTATTTCGCTTACTGTTATATACTTGCAGCATGGTCTTGGGCCGACAGTGGGAATACATTGCTTGTCAAAACAATGGAGTCGCTTTATTGCGTTTGTTGTAGGTATGGATGGGCAAGTAATAAATATATCATACATCAATAAATTATCGTAAAAAATAACATTACAGATATGGATAGGAAAATGTTTGTCCGTCCTATTCAATCTATTATATTATAAACGAAAGTAACTCTGTCTGTTACCTTTTCACGGCTAAACCGCTGAACCAATGTTGATGAATTTTGGTATTGAGATAGACTGGGTCTTGGCGGAGAACATAGGCTACTTTTTAGGGTTCCAAAGGGTGCTAACGGGACCCTATTACTAGGCCTACGCTGTCCGTCTGTCTGTCTGTCCGTCTGTCAGCGCGGGCTGTATCTCACGAACCGTAACAGGTAGAGAGTTGAAATTTTCACTGAATGTGTATTTCTGTTGCCGGTGCAGAACAAATACTAAAAATATAATAACATTTAAAAATAAATATCAAGTCTCAAACTTGATATTTTTGATGTGTTTATTCTACGGTGGTACGGAACCCTTTATGTGCGAGTCCGACGCCTTCAGATCTTATGAATGTTTTCTTGAAATAAATATAGTGTATTTTAAGTAATTAACTGGCCAACCCTCAGGTCCTACCTACCATGTTAGGATCTTTTTCGTTCTAGCGGGTGTAAACCGTGATTTAACGAGTTAATGTGATAATTTTTGTATTTTTTTTTTAAATTATTCAATTCAATGTTTTTGTTTCAGACATAGTCCAATATTGATTATTAAAATTATTATAATTTCACAATAAGTAAAAGTAAAATTAAATTTAAAAAAAAAATATATTTATTTTTAAACCGACTTCAAAAAGGAGGAGGTTTCTCAATTCGACCGTATATATTATTTTTTTATGTGTGTTCGCGGATAACTTCGTTGTTTATGAACCGATTTTGATGATTCTTTTTTTGTTGGTAAGGAGATATCCCAGCGGTGGTACCATGATAAGGAAACCAGGATCTGATGATGGCATCCCAGAGAAATCGAGGGGAACCTTCGAAAATCGTAGGAGCGTCTAGTGCGTTTGTAATTTTTTTCATTAAGTATTTTAAAGCACTACTATTTTATGAAGGTCTGGAGTCGATCTGATGATGGAGCCGAAAGACAGTCGAGGGAACTCCTCAACGATTTACAACAATTACCTGGTGTTTGGGCTTGATTAATTTGTATTGATGAGAGCTTTACACCTAGATGGGTTGTGACTGTCATTAAGGGTCTGATGATGGAGTCAAAAGACAGCCGAGAGAACTCCTCAACGATTTACAGCAATTACCTGGTGTTTGGGCTTGATTAATTTGTATTGGAGAGAACTTTACACCCATATGGGTTATAAGTGCCATTACAGGTCTAATGATGGAGACCATAGACAGTCGAGGGAATTTCTCAAAGATTTACAGCAGTTACCTTTTGTTGGGCTTACTTCATATGGTTCAAAATGCCAAAATGTTCATTGGTATGGCGCCACTAAAAATCGTGAAATAAAATTATTTTTATAAAAAAAAACAAACCGACTTCAAAAAAACCTGGATCACTAAAAAGCCTGAAATAATATTTCTATTACCTACCACCTCTGCCTACCCCTTCGGGAAAACCGGACGTGATGGTGTGTTATCGAGTATTTGGAGTCGGTGCCAATCTTGGTATGCCAAGTCTACCTACTATAAAAGTAAGAAGATAGATTGGCACCGACCCCAAATACTCGATAACACACCATCACGTCCGGTTTTCCCGAAGGGGTAGGCAGAGGTGGTAGGTAATAGAAATATTATTTCAGGCTTTTTAGTGATTTTTTTTAATTTTTCATGTTTTATCATTAAAATACAATATAATATAACATAAATTAAAATAAAATACAATAAAATAAAAACCTACCCCTAATTAAACAAATACCGTCCGCGTGGGATACTGGCTGCATGTCCTCCCTGTATTCAAGCTGTTCCTGTTGTCAAGCGAATTTTTTGAGCAAGGAAAGAGCCAGCCCTCTTGTCACCTGTGGCGGTAACCAGTCTAAGGGTGATTTTGATAGATAAAAAAATAAAGATAAAAAGATAAACAAAAAATAAATGCATGGTTAAATCAATAAAATTAATAAAAACTGAAAATTAAATTAAAACATAAATTAAATATGGTAAAAAAAAAAATTATGACACCGCTGATGACTTCATGATCGGCATCGAAGTTAAGTACCAAAGTATTCCTTAGCCTACGAAACATGAAAAAGATACTCATATCCGGCAGTCAGTCACTGACACAGAGTATGTACATTTTTACCCGACTACGGTGGGCGGAGGGTTATGATTTTGACCGATATGTATGTATGTTCATCTGCTCCCGGATAACGTCCAAACTATTTTTATATCATAATAATTTGACTAATGAGATATCGTTGGACGCATCTGGATCGTCCGCTGGTTATAGGCTATTATACGATCGAAGTATTGTTATACGTATCTATCAGCATATTGTAGGTATCGTTTGTCTTCTTTTGACTTACTTTGTCTTCAGCAATAAAAACAACATAGAAATTAAATTATTTTTTTCAAATACACTCGACATAAAAATCCCATATAAAACGAAAAAAATATATTTGAATATTTTCATCCATTTCATCTATTTTAAAAGGTGCACTGGGACATATTATTTTAATTGTACGAATTAAACAATATTGTTCCTTCCAAAAATAACTATACTATAGTCTACTCCATAGATGTTCTGTCCTAGCTAAGCGAGAGGGATATATCCTTCGGCAGCTCACGCGACGCCAGCCACACCCCGAAACTAAAATTCATTTTTTTCTTGTATCGTCTTAATACAATGTAATTTGGTAAATAGCTCCAGTGTGCTGCCTTCCGAAATAAGCAAGGCAAGACACGCTACACTTTAACATGACACTGTTATTAACAAAGTGAATTTGAGCGATCAGTCCCAAGCTGATTTATCTTCCAAGTAATCCGAGATTTTGTAATAGGCCTGGGTGTCACTGGGATCGCCCCCAGTCCATTGTATGGTAGCCATCGTACAAGCGTTGCTTAGTCTGGGACATTACAGTTGGTGTGTAAGCCAGTATTATTTATCGTTGTATGGTGTAGTATACAACATGTTAAGAAAACCCTGTCCGACCCGAAAACGTATTGTTGGGTATCGAGATTAGATTCTATTTGTAAAAATTTCCTTTTTTTTAAATTTTATTTTTGACTTTTATTTTTTTTATATTTTTTTGCATAGTAAGTGTCCCACTGCTGGGCAAAGGCCTCCCATATTTTTTTGGAAAACAAATACCCCGCTTACATAAAAAAATAAACATAAAATGACGTCATCACATACTTTGTGGTCAGAGGTGCCGCCACACGATCTAACATAATTACTTCCGGTAACGGTGTTGTCATATTTTTAAAATTTGCTACATTTTGAGGGAAAAAGGCAAAAAAAATTGGCATTTTAAATTGTCATTAATATGCTAACTAATGATCAAAGAAAAGCATTATTCTTGTCCATTCTTGCAGTCCATCATGAGAAGGCCGATGGATATACCTCTGTATATCTTACGCAATATGTTTACGAGGTGAGAACGTAGTAAATATGATTCATTCGCGGTTGAGGCAGGTGGAAATCTGTTGTGAAACGTTGATTAATACCTGAAAAAATTGAATTAGCTTAACAATTTTTTTTATAGGACTGACGTGGCAAATTAGGCCTACGGCCCGCCTGATGTTACGCAGTTACCGTAGCCTATAGATGCTTACAATACCAAAGGCATTGCTCGCACTTTGCCGACCTGAAGGGGAGTGGGAAGGAGGGAGGAGAACGGGAGGGGGTGTTGGGCTTCCGGCTCTCTCACTCATCTTACGAAACGAAGCTGTAATAGTTGCTATACGCCGATCTCTTGTGAGAGGCTGGTACTACCCCGGTCGAGCCAGCCCGTATATGAGCTGCAGTCAATTGGCTACAGCTTGGCTCTATCACCTTTATTGAATTCACGCCTGAAAGAGATTCCACCACGACGATATTGCCTGAAAGGTTAGACAGAGGAAATCTTAATGACAGTTATTGTTGATATTAACATTTCAAATAGCTTTGTAAACGGATGAGCTTTATTGACTCTGAAAGTTAGCTTTTCCGTGTGGAAATCTGGAAAATTTCAGTCGTTGTCATGTGTCATAAAGGAACTTTCCGTATGGAATTCCTGCCTATAGCTATAGTTGTACTTGTTGGGAAGTTCACATATTTATAGTTTTTTATATTACGTTATAGTCTTGAAAAAAGTATGCTACTTACACAAACTGAAAATATTTTGGAGATACATGATTGCATTTAAATAAAAAATTTCTTTCTCCAGTCTAGTAAACTTAAAAGGTCTGACTCAATCAAAATCTTGATTTAATCAAACCGAGCCTCCTTATCGCTGAAATCAAAGATCTGAGACCAGCTAGCGTCCGTCCATTTTTCCGATAATAGATTGCTCCATCTCGCTCGCACGGTGGCGAGGTGTTGCGCAAACGGCACAGCCCGGTCTAAAACAGTGCTTCAGCCACACTAAATTTAGTTCTGCAACATGCATCGTTCGTGTCGTGGCCATAGAGAACATTAACAGCGCTATTATAACGCTACACCACGATATACGGACGCCGCACATTGCCGCCAGATTTTCGCCAGCAAATTGCTGTATAATATTCAATTAGGTCCGATATTGATGGCCGATGCCGCCGCCCGGCAATTTTGGTTAGCGCATCTGCGCCGATATGCGCTTAACGTCTGATATACGATTAGTTTTCGGCCCATTACATCGGATCGGCCCTATAATTGATACATTATCGGCGCTCGGCGGCCGCTCGCCGCTCGCAGCTCTCGTCCCTCAAGGTGCGTCGCGGGGACACGGGCTAAATATAACGCACACGCGGCGGACCGTCTCCGCGATTTTTCTCGGTCCGGCGTACGGCCGGCATTCTGCCAGCTCGACGTCACACCTTCTATTACCTCATAAACGCCAAACTTTGAGAAAGGACTTTAAAATTAGCAAGGACGCGGGTTCAAGCGGCCACAGACGGCGGGTACCGCTGGCGGGTATTTCGGGCTGCGACACCGCCGCTCCTGATAATTACGCAAGCCGAGCGTCGAACATGGCCGCCGGACCGCCGCGGCAAAAGACGCGGGAGAGGAGAGATGAGCTGTCACGGGATATTTATGAAATTCGAACTAAAATAGATTCAGTAGTAGCTTGGAGCGAGTCACCTTGACGGGGCGCGTGCGTTATATAACCCGCCACGCGAACCGGCCACGCGACGCGTTCCAAAATCGAAAATTCGAAAATGTCAAAATCGTGACGCAATCCGTGACGTGCCGATGTGTGACGTAAGTTTAGTGTTGCCACTCCTCCGTTCGACTAATAAATTTATTGTTTGGCATGTAAACGGATGCGTTCGAGCCAAGAAATTACAACGTTCGGTAAAAAAAATATTGAATGAAGCAGTGGAATGATGGCGCAGTCTAATCGGGCCCGCCTTGCAGCTTTGCCAAACACTATCTTGTTTATAATTCAACAGTTGCACAAGATTTTTGATTATGGGTTGTTTATGGGTTGGAGGTGTTAATTTATTGTTCGATATAGGTACCTACATATAGTGTATACTCCCACCATGTGTTAGGGGGGTACCCCAAAACATGATATGAAACGGTATAGCCAAAGAACTTGCAATATTATTTCCTTATTTTTGCACTGACAACACTTTAAGAATACAATCTATGGTCGGAATAGTCCCTCAAGATGTATTGAAAATATCTCTACAGTAAAGTTTTGAGTTGCCATCCACCCAACAGTAAGTCCATTATATGCCAATGCATAATAAATGCACTTTAAAAAAACCATAATTCCATTTTCAAACATGGCAATCCCTTTCGTATTTTTTTTTTCATTTCAAAGCTGTGGAAACCGGACTTTTGTTCTCTGAACATTTTTTATCAGACTTTTAATTACTCCCTCCTCTAATGACGCCTATTGGGACGGTGGACCACTTAACTTAAAGAGTAGAAATGACTTTTATTTTTAGCCTCTACAGTGTTCTCTAATGATTTTCCTTTGGTTGTTATTTGTTCCGATTTTAAAAGGTCAGAAGTGTTCTAGAGTTCGTCCTTCAGAGGTGTGTTAATACATTTGTATATTAAGACTATATAGGCACCTAACGAGGCATGTTTGGAGGCTATCTCCTCTTAGACGAGTGAACAAAAAATTTTGAAAAAAATATCACCTTATTTATTGAACCCCACATCTTTAAAAAATAAGCAGAAAAAAATGCTACATGCTCGTTTACTATGTGAAAAAAAATATCAAAGTGAAGCTGTTTTCGTCTTAAAATTTCTATCTCCTTCTAAACGGCTTGGAAATTTTAATTATTATTTTCACCAAAAGATGGAGAAAGATAATACCTAAAAAAAATAAGTTAGATTTTTGGTGATGCAATTGCTTTTTACGTCACAATTAATGATTTTCGATATTTTTGCAACAAAAGTGGGCGGGGTTTGTGCGCTCTCGACCAATCCAGACGGCCAAAACGCTCGGCTGGGAAGCGGGGCCTTAATGAAAGTATTTAGAGGTCACCTCTAATGTAGAGCCAACTATTCATCCATCCGAAGACGTTCACTGCTGGACATAGGTGTCCCTTAATGACTTCCACATATCCCACTCCTCCGTCACTCACATCCACTTACTTCCTGTAACGCTCCACCTTGTGGAGAAAACCTCTTAAATGACCTCTAAAAATTCGCAAAATTAAACGCGTTGAAATCGTTTCAACCGTACTCTTGTTTCAACCGTTCAGAAATGATTTATAAGACGATTTTTCACGATACATCCGGTGTTAAAGATTCCGCAACATAGCCACTGCAACAAAATATTGTTATACTGATGTTATCCTTATCGCACCTTTTACTAAAGAAGAGTACGAACAAGACTACCATCTAATCTCTAAACGGTTAAATGTCTCCAGGAAATTAACCCTCATCTTTGAAAACTTAACATGAAAACTAACGAGTTCAAATGGGACAGTTTGGCAGGCGGTTAACGTAATTTAACTTTTTACTGCGTTTGTAACAAAGCACATTGGAAACTTCTTCTTAAAAAGCTATGGAGCCGCCTAAAATATAAAAAATAATGTTTAGTCAAACGTCGATAGCTCGGTAGTATGGGTCAGATCAGAACCCTTGTTTGCTATAGGTGCCGGGTTCGAATCCCGTTTTGTCAATTAAACTATTGTCGTGAACCCTCAAGCCCACTCAAATCTTAGCACAAGCATTTGGCTTAAGCTGATGTTTTAAAAAATATACCCATAAGGAAATACTATTAAAATCTATGTAATTTTACGTGTGAATTATTACCAACTTTCATCCGTATCCTCATCATCGTAATTGGATGACCTAGGAGAGGGATGATTTGGGAATGGGGATGACTTAGGAGAATGGATGACGTAGGAAATGTGGATGATCTGGGAACTGGACACCTTAGAGTAGATGACATGGGAGAGTGGACGATATGCCTGGGAAGTGGACGACCGTAAGAATGTGGACGAATTCCTACCAAACGATTCTCAGCATTAGCTTGAGGGATTAAGATGTATAAGATTGTGAGGTCCGTCATTTTGATATGCAGTATAGGTACACAGTGTGGTGCGGAATGATAATGCGTCCTTCGTATATCAGTCGCTGATGAATTAATGTTTAGAGTGCGTATTTAATATGTAGCGCGCGACTGGCGCTATTTCTTCGCGATCGTTTTACATAATAAGTGATAGTGTTTTATTTTACTCTGAAAACTAATATAAAGTAGTTCTAGATTAATCCCCAAGATTTTTTAATCAGTTTAAAATGGTTTTACGAGGTATAAAAAATATTTTTGTAATGCCATTGAAATTTAATAAGGGGGTATTATTCTAATAAAATCTGCTTATCAAATTAGTTAATAATAATAATATATAATAATAATTTAGCCCTTTTAACGTCCCACTGCTGGGCACGGGCCTCCCCCAATGCGAGGGGAATTCAGGCCATTATCCACCACGCTGGCCCAGTGCGGGTTGGTGGATTTCACATGTCTAAAGACATGCAGGTTTCCTCACGATGTTTTCCTTCACCACAAGCAAGTGATAATCATATTAAAGTTATGATTCACACATAGATTTCGAAAAATCCAGAGGTGTGAGCCAGGGTTTGAACCCAAGACCTTAAACCCGCAAGACGCGTGCTTAACCAATCGGCTACCACTGCTAATCAAATTAGTTAAATAAATAAATTATCTATAACTGTAAAAATTAAACGCTGTTCGGAACGGCTGGACCGATTTGATATTGTTTTTTTCGTAATAGTCCGAATACGGTTTTTAGAAAAAGAAAAATTGGAAATGTTGCCAGGAAAATTCAGTTAAAACAGAAATTGCTTTTTTCATAGATTTTTTTTAACTCAAGTTCAGGAGGCTATAAAGATTACTGAGATGTAATACAGCGTCTGTTGGGACAGTTAGTATTTATTAATTATAAATATAAGCCACTTACGGGCTTCGTAATTGGATGAACTCGAAAAACGGAACGAAAGGTGCCGTCAGTTAAAAACAGTCAAATTCACTCAATGGTTGTAGGTATGCACTAGATCACCAAGTAACAATGCATTATCCGTCTGTCCCATGGACCAATTACTAAGGGGACTGGCCCTAAGCAACTCGGCCGAAAGGTGGGCCTAGTACTAACATCGACATAAAACGAAGCGAGTAGTTCAACTATTTACCGGTAGATAGAACAATGAAAATGAAAAAACAATGACCACGTTTTTTTTCATACATATATCTAATAAGGGCACCTCTTTCTTTAGTCTTTACTCTGTGGTCTGTCCACCTTTTCAAAATAATGTAAATATTTGATTCGAAGGAGGACTTTATCAGATTAGCTCGACGATTTACTTTCTCATTAAATTCACGACGGCTTCTGAGAAATGTTAGCATTCCCTGTGTCACGCTGGACTGTCATTGTGTAGCCTTTGTTTAGTGATTTCGTTGCAAGCATGTTTCGGTTTTGAGGCGTGGTTAGTCATAATTTATCATTTGTAAAAGCTCTTGAGAGCTTTTTTAACCCATTCCACCCTTCCCCCACTTCCCCCCCTCTCCCACTCACCTTCAGGTTGGCAACGTGCGAGCAAGCATCTATAGGCCGTAGCCTATAACAATCCCTAATTCTACCAAGTTAAATTAACCAGTAACGTAGTAACTGCTTAAAATCAGGCAGGCCGTACGCTCGTTTGTCATCACAGTCATATAAAAAATCACTTTTCTGAATACAAAGATCATTAAATTAAAATTACAACTGAAACTATATCATTAAACACAATCTCAACGTGCACATCACTAAAACCAACCTGCTCTATCCTATTATTTTTCGGCCACGCCATCAACCACCCTTTAACCAGTCGGCGGAGAGCCAACGTAGCAAATCAGAGCCACCGTACACCACATATTGCTGCCCAGTTATCATAACTTCACTCTACACACACACTACAACTATATCTTACGATAAGCCGCTGACAGCCCTAGCAAACTGGGCAGGATTAGTGATGTGGGTAGCCGGTAATCCCGGGATATCCCGGGACAACACGGGAACTATTTGCATACGATTGCAGTTAGACGTCATTGTCGGATTTGAGACGGTGGCACGTCTTAGCCGAGCTGTAGTGTTGGGACTCGGTGCGGAATAATTTTATGTAATTTTAGGCGAGATTAGAACGGTTTAGGGGTGGGATTTTGGTGTTTTAGGGATGTGTTGTGTTTAAATTAACATATGTTAAGCTCTCTTTCTCTACATTGGTTAAGTTTGGTGGGATTGTGAGTTAAATATGTCAGGAATGTAGGATTAATTTGATGATATTAATTGAAATTATTTAACAAGTAATCTATCCTCAGAAGTGACGATATATTAGTTATTATTATTTAAATTTAAAAACAGGTGTTTGTAAAATTTAAATTGGTTAAACATTATAAAAAAACTGTGAAGATGTTGACAAAGTTAATTACTAGAATAAAAGCGAAATATTCGGTTATTCTAATAAGACATTTTCAAAAACTATGAGCAAATATTAGTACAATATTGATCCTAATTAAAACGCTCAATAATAATATTCAATATCCTTATTAAACAACATCCAATACACACATTGACCTAAATACCTCTCACATAAAGCCCAGGTCGTTGTTCCGAAGTTTAGAATTACGCAACGATGACACACAGACAGACAATTACAATGCAATGTATTAACATAAACATATTTATTACACGCCACGTCAAACCGGCGTATACCCATTGTGAAAAAAAGTTGGTATACGTGATTGGAATCGATGTAGTGCATTTGCAAATAATTCCGTAGTGCAACGCCCTACGCTCACCTTGTGTGGTGTGTGGCGAATGTGGAATGAGGATTAGGGCTGTCATGTTTATGGGTATTATGTGTAACGGTTTTGTGGGATGAACGCAGTTTCAAGAATTTTCGATTTTTTTCAATACGACTTTGGACAAATCTTTTCCTCTTTATGTCATGACTATCCTCAATATACTTAGAGAGATATCTGTGAAGTATTTATGCGTCAGATAAATTTTCCATTTTTTTGGTATTTTTTAAAAAAGGGTTCTGACTATCTGGTGAAACGTGGGCTTTCAGTTGGTATAATACCTCCACAATGTGGTGGTGTATGGCCACTCAAGCCTCTTACTACCCCCGAATGGGGATAAAAGTCGTGATGTATATGTATGTATGTATGTTTAAAAAAAGAAATAGATGTATGGAGAAGTGCTAGCCTTTGTTTAGTGGAATAATTTCTTATAAATCACACTTTTGAGCTTTCAATGGGTGTCAATGTGGAGTTTTATCGTTTATTATTTTAATGGTACCGAATAATCATTATTACTGATTGCTGTCTGTTCTGAAAATGAATAGTTACAGAGGGCCTACTCTTTTACAAACGAAAACGAAACTTCGGACGCAATTCGCGTATTTCATACTACGTTTCTCATTGATTCCGACATTTCTTACGAAAGAAATGTCGGAATCAATGAGAAACGTAGTAGGAAATACGCGAATTTCATCCGAAATTTAGTTTTCGTTTGTAAAAGAGTAGGCCCTCTGAACTATGTAGATAAGTTATGAACTAGTTATTTGCAATCGCGTTTACCTCGGTCTCGTGAACCCGGGTCTGCTATGACTTTTAAGAAAATACGTGTTCGGACTAAATTTAAATGTTATTATTTATCATTAAGCTACAGGAAAATAATCTGCATAGTGCAAGCGTCAGCTGCGCTCGCGGCTGCGTTCGAGAGAACTGTGAACTTTGTTCTATAATTCTCTCCGTTATCTAAACTCTACTTAAACCAAATAAAAAAATCTTCTCCTAATTTGTCCTGCGTCTTGTGCTCCAACTTTCACGTAGTTTCATAATGGCCTATACACCATCTCGCTTGTATGCTCCGAATGGATAGTCAGAGGTGTATTGTGTGCATTATTTTTCCACCGATGGTATTTTGTTACTAATTTAATAGGGAGATAGCCATTATAGAGCTATTGTAGTGTTATTATAGTGATATTATAGTGTGTCCAGCACTCACCCTCAATGATAGACTCAACCTCAATGGCCATACTTCAACCACACGACAAGACAAGTCTTGTCACGCGTTTTTGCATCAAGTCGCTCTCTCTTACTTAATGTATAGGAGAGAATGAGACCAAATCGATATATCTCGCGTTTTGTCCTATCACAGCCGGCTGTGCTACCAGTGCAGCACTGGCTAGCCCTGCGGGGCGATTGCGTAACTTTTTCGTCAATGTTTCAATTGGTTTCGTTCATCCTGTGTTGTTTAATCAATTGAAATTTATTGAAATCGGGAAGAGTGAACTCCAGACTCATCCGGATTTCAATTAATTTCAACTGAAAATGCAATACGGGATGAACGAAACCAATTGAAACATTGACGAAAACGTTACGCAATCGCCCCGCTGTTGTAGCAGATATTGATTTCTATCAAAGCTTTTACCCTTTAGGAGTGACGTCAGTCTCTTACTATATTTATTTATCTTCCTACTCTCTTTACTCTATAAACACCAATATATCCACAACGCTAAAACAATATAGTACAATGTAGCGATCGCTCGAAATAGAGCAAGGTTCGATCCCGGGCTAATTCGGACGACACGTGAAATACTGAGCCCTACTTTATGCTATGGAAAATGTATTTGATTAGTTTTATGGGCTATGAATGTCTCTTGTGCATAGATTCAACCTGGATTTTTACGAAGAGATATAATTTTATATTTGGATATAAATTGTGTAAGTACACTGAACCGCAAAGAAAAAGGGTCGGTTAGAAAATCTCCAATATCTTCAAAAGTACCTGACCTAGCTTTATGATATAAAAGTCCAAATTAAAGGATATTTTAATGTGCTTAAATGAAAATAAAAAAAGTGAATTCAAGCTTTTTATTTTTAATAAATGTAAAATAAATAAAAATGCGATTGAAGATATTGAAGATTTTCTAACCGACCCTTTTTCTTTGCGGTCCAGTGTAGATTGGTCCAGATTTTTATCCAAGAACAGTTATTGTGCAAAAGACCAGTAATATGTTGGTGGTCATTTCACTATCATTTGCTTGTAGTATTTGGGTCAGGATGACGCGACGTGACTCTTATGGTCGCTTGTTTGATTGGTATCTGAGGTAGGTATGGTCGCCTGCAAGGCTATGGTATGTTGGTAACTATTCCAATATAAGCTGAACTATCTTAATTATTAGCGTCAATATAAACCATAGACATGCAGGCGACCGTACAATAATTGGGAGATCCCAGTAACATAAAATTACGAATAAGCCATTACCTAAATGAACTAGCTTTTACGCGACTATGTCTATGTAGATTCTGATTTATTAGAAAACCTTAATATATACTTCCATCGAAGAAGAATCATCAATAATATTCGTTGATCTTTCATACTTTCAAGACTTTGTTTTTTGTGCAAATGATTTTTGTCTCTTTCTTCTCTGTCATTATTTATACGAGAAAATATGACAATGGGTAGGTATTTTGTTTCCTTATGATGGAGGACTATGACCCGGCTATAAGATGCCTAATTATGTTGTCTTATTTATGAAAGAATGAAAGAAATGAATCGGCGATTTGTACACACTACTTGCGAAAATAAAGCCCAGTCATTGCAGTACTAGGCAATAATCAATACCTAATACTTTATTATTTGCGGTCTAAAATAAAGTACATATCTTAATATAAAGGCCTTAGGGCTCTATCACACCTGGTGACAGGTTTGGCGACTGTCGCCAAGTAGAGTCCTGTCATATTTTGACATAATTCAATACAAATTATTGGCGACGGTAGCCGGCGACGTCGCCGGCCATGTATCCAAACAATTGGTATTACCTGTCAAATTCAATACGAATTCGTTGGCGACGGCGGCTGGCGACGCGCTTGGCGTCCCGGTGAGATAGAGCCCTTAGTCTTTTTAGTCTTGCTCTCTACCTCGTGTAGTCTCCATTGGATGGTCTAAGTACTAGCTACTTTTATTTTCCTTTCATGTCGTTGATATAATCATGGAGAAAGCTATCGAGCGTATGCTGGAGCCACATGTTTTAGTTGCAGTTGTGACTCTAGCATTTAAATGCAACAAGATATTAATAGACTTTCTCGCAAAGATTCACATCGTTCACAATTAATATTTCAAGCTTCTTTTCAAAAAATGTAGTGTGCTAGGTCCTCTGGTTATGTGTCTTAGCCAATATGTCTGATTTCTATAATTTGCCATATGCATGCAGCATTCATTGCGACCCCTGAAAAAGAAAGGGGCTAAATAGTGATTTAGGTATACAACATGTTAAGAAAACCCTGTCCGAGCCGAAACCGGTAATTAGGTTCCCCAATCACATGACCAAATAAAATAATAAAAAAAAAAAAAACATGATAGTGAACATATTAATGAACATTTAAAGTGCCATTTTTTTTTGCCTTTTTCCCACACAATGTAGCTAATTTAAAAAATATGACAACACCGTTACCGGAAGTAATTATGTTAGATCGTGTGGCGTCACCTCAGACCACAAAGTATGTGATGACGTCATTTTATGAAAAAAAAAAATTATGTAAACGGGGTATTTGTATTGCAAAAAAATATGGGAGGCCTTTGCACAGCAGTGGGACACATACTATGTTAAAAAAATGAAAAAAAATTTTTTTTTTACAAAAATGGAATCTAATCTCGATACCCAACAATACGTTTTCGGGTCGGACAGGGTTTTTTTAACATATTGTATAATGCCAGATTTAAAAAAATCCAGATTCTACCAACACCCAGGTTCTATAATAGCGTCAGAAGTCCAGCATATATTATATAAAACTCATGTACAGAACTCTACAATAAATAGAGGCTATCATGTATTATGTACAGTACATTGTTTCCTCGTCTGGGTAATTCCAGTCCATTCCATATCTAGGTTACACCAAGATCCGTCGATCAAAATTCTTACATAATCTCACGAGGAGCGGGAAACCCGGCGCGCATTAGAAATACGCCTTTAGAATTCCCCCCGCTACTTGTATTTATTAGTGTTTGTATGTACGTGCACTTAGCTGCATTCAGACTTAAAGAGTAAGGTAGCGGACTCAGATGAGCTGAACGATAAGCGGGGAGACTTATAAACCAACTGCATTGTCCCATACTAAGCAACGCTTGTACTAGGCTACCATACACTGGACTGAGGGGCGATCCCAGTGACACCCGGATCAGAGAAAATTACGAAAAGACCGTTATTGTTGCCAAAACTCAAAAAACTGCGCTAAGCGGTTATCAAAAAGTACGTTGATGTTTTAATTATTAATAAGGTTACAAAAAGGAAAAGTAAAGTTTTAAATAAGCCCCTCCACTCCCATAGTTGTTGGATGCCTCCTCCCCCTATCGTTATAAAAAGTTAGGTTATGACTTGATTGTAAAATTTGTGCTTTTGGAAACACGGATGCTGTATCATCTCAAATATAGGATCTAAAGAAACTTAAATTATTGCTCTGATATTAAGTATAATGATTTATGAGTTCCTCAGTTATTCCTGAAGTTTGCCTTAGGGAAGCTTGCCCTGAAAATGCGAACATTGTCTGAATCGCTTGAATCTATATCGATTTGCCGAGCGCTTGCTTCTGCCGACAGCACTGACTTGCTGACGTTGAATTGGTATTCCGTATACGCGTCGCCTCCTCGGCTTACACAAACTAGTTATTCTTAGTAGTACAAGTGTATTACAAAGAAATCCTTCAGGCCCAACAAATAAAAATATAAAAATTGCTCAGTCTCCGAAAAAAAATTGCCGTACCCCAAATTGATAGAAAGCTATGATGAACACTGGCATTACAAATCACTTTGTTCCTAGAAATGCTTTGTAAAACCATTGTAAACTGACTACATAATTTCTATAAAAAAAGTATGTGCGCGTATTAAAAGGTACTTAAATAAATAAACTTGGCGGTCAGCTTTTTAGGGAAGGAATAAACCGCCCACTGTACGCTGTTGTTTATTTCTTGTTTTGTTTGTAATTTTTGTTCTGTATGTGTGTGGTGTACAATAAGGTGTTCTAACTATGTATTTATCATAGGGTTTTCACATGCTGTAATTGCTGTGAGTATCGCTTCACGATCCCACAGTCACTGCCTTATCACATTCCCAAGCCATGAAGTCTGAGACATCCGGGATCGCGCACGACCGTTCTATCACATCTACCAGCCCTAAGTTATCTTGCGTATGCACCGCGCGGCTGGATCTATCAAGTGAAATCGATAATGTAGTATCGACAGCCATCCATCTGCCAAGCTAGGTATTAGTTGTATTAGTTGTCTATTTACAGCAATGTGAAAGTTGAATTAACGAGCCTATTTGAAGGTAGGCCTGTAAGTTGTAGTTGAATAAATGGCCTTTCTAGGACATTGTAACTGTTATCTAATATGTGGTGGAGTTCTTGATGTATTGGTGGTTGATAGGATAAGGCTGTCATTAGCTTGGTAGCTACCTTCCGTGAGAAGAGAACGTTAAGTAGGCGAACCCGGCTGATAGTTATAATTTAGAAAAATCTGACTATTGTTCTTACTACCCCCATAATGTCACGGTTTTAGAGATTAGTGATTATTATTTTCTATTGTAATAAGATCCTTGTGTATATTAGAACTGGTGGGTCTTCAACCCGATCCCAATGAAATGGAGAAAAAGGCTGAGGAGATAATTATATTATTGACTCTACATTATGTTAAATTTCATGGAGCTTTAAAAATTGGATAAGAGCATTAGGGCCTACACGTAACCAGTTAGGGCTCTATCTCACCGGGACACCAAGCGCGTCGCCAGCCACCGTCGCCAACGAATTCGTATTAAATTTGACAGGTAATACCAATTGTTTTGATACGTGACCGGCGACGTCGCTGGCTACCGTCGCCAATAATTCGTATTGAATTATGTCAAAATATGACAGGGGGGTTACTCCGAAATACGTCGCTGACGGATCGTCCGAGGTACAGATTCGATTTACGATCAAAACAATGTCAAATCGTAGAGAAAAACGAAAGAAGAAATGTCAAATCACGACAATCCGTCAGCCGAAACGTTAGGTTCGTATTTCGGAGTAGGCCAGCAGGACTCTATTTGGCGACGGTCGCCAATCCCGTCGCCAGGTGTGATACAGCCCATAGATTACGTAGAATGGACAAAAAGTAATGTAGCTCTTAAATGAGAATATGTTCGCTAGAGTTATATTGTCAGTTCAAGTCGTGAAAGTTTTTGAAGGCCACGCTACCAACTCTCTCTCTTCTTATTTAATTATCCGAAGATCCTTGTCATTGTGGCCGATGGAGTTCTCTCCATTTATCCCTATCTGGGGCAGTCTTTTTCACCTCCTTGTATGACATGACATGCTACCTACCGTCTAGCGAACTATCCTCTAGTTTACACAACCGACCAGCTAACATGAAACATGCTAATAGTTCATGGTGTAGCCTCAATACGAAGTACATTAGGAAATACAGGGTACAGCAAAGGGAGGAAGATACCTCTGTAATATCGGAGGGAGATATGTCGCATTAACATCAGGAACTTTGAATGAAACAACTTGTGTAACTCGAGGAAGCGAGCTCGTACTGCACACGGAATGTGGGGCGAGTGGAAGCGGGGCGGACCCCTCGTACATGCTGAAATAAGTTAGAAATGGTATACCTTTGTATGTGTAAAACTACTTTTCAAGAAAATATGTAGGGGTTAAAGAGTAATAAATTCATCATACGGCATCTTTAATGAGTATAATTTTCCAATTCAAAAACTTACAGATATTCATTTGCGAAACAAAAGTTTTTGTAGTTTACACTTCTCGATTCAAAAACATTCTTCTCTTCTTGTTTTTATCGAATCCAGTCTTTTTCAACTCTTTATACGGCTTTCTCCCTAATCTGGCTCATGTAAGTAGCTTATTCTTGGTCTTCCACTTTCACAAAAACTAGTTACCAATGCCAAAATGCATTTTATGAGGTATAAAAAAAATTCGTGGCCCCAAAACCCCAAAGTGATTCCATTATCATTTCTCCCTTGCCAAATTGGCAGGAAAATATAAAAATAGCGAAAGTAAATTCCCCTGAGTATAAGTCGACGCCGTCACTGCGAACCCAACTTTAGTTCTTGAAACTATTTTCTATTTGTGCAGTTCAGCTGTTACAACTCTTCAAGTTGGCTGTGATATAAATATCTTGATTTGTATCTCTTCCTATGCTGATAGTCCTTATGTATATGTATGTAGAGCATTAGCTCTAACATGAGATTTGCGCTTTAAACGTAGCTCTACATAAACGTATAACAATAGAGATTTTGTTTATTATTCTTTTTGTTATAACGTATTATGACAAGTAAATAAAATGTATCCATTTTTCATTTTTCGCAAAGCTGGTTACATTTTATGTCAACGTGAAAGTTAAAAAAATATATTTTCTGAAGAAATAAGTAGAGTTTTTACAACTTAAAAATGTGAAAGTTGATTTTAACACAATACATTGCTGTGTCTCTACATTCTTCGGAATGTCATAACTATGGAAATGGTCGTTTTAGATATTGTGCAAGGAATGTTCCCTTGTCATGCGCATTCTGATCCGCATAGGACGCCGACATTATCGTCGGCTGACAGTTTATGGTACTTCATTACCGCCACTCTCTAATCCTATGAGCATCCAGACTTTGCATACAAAACGTATGCGCCCACAGGTGCAGCCGTCCGCGTGTCTCTTGCCTTTTCCACATTATTTCGAATGCATGCCGCTTAAGTACCTAAATACATATAATCACAAACATTCTGCATTCCACTTACAATAGAATTTATTGTAAATTTACGTGATGCGTGTATACGTGCCTAACTTGTTGCGCGCCAAAACCGCGCGTGGCAAGATGGCGGCGCGCGGAACTTTTTTTCACGGCGTCTTTCCGTGTGTGCGGTGATTTTGGCCAGTTCTCCTGTGTGACGTCACGACCCAGTTAGGTGAGCGCCAACCGGTACCACGGCCAAGTCCACCCGGGCATCCCCAATGAACCAGAGCCAATGTCTATAAAATAAATTGTACGCACGGAATAAAAGAAAAAAATATAATGAAGTTAACGTCACCTCCTGATTTGCCGCCAAAACCTGGGTGAACGCACTCCAGTGATTTGGCAGGCCTCGTTGGATAGTGTCCTAATAGTTTATTCGATAAGGTATTTTTATTAATGTTGTGATGATGTATTCGTTTTAGATTTTTAATCTGTTACGCATACGTTTTCTTTTAGTTTTTTTTTTAAATGGAACTAAGTAGGCGCGCCATACACTCCCACTACTATTACACTTGTAATTCAGGATCGGCAATTGTGTCCAGTGATGACGCCAAGGTTTGACCCTCGACGAGTCCCAGTGGAAAGCTAACTTTTCTTAGAACCCGCACGAATTTAACAAAAGAAAGAATAGGAGTTGGAAGAAGATTATCCACGTATGGCGTATATGGCCATTAACAACATTAAAAAATAATCTGTCAACCATTCTGTCAACATTAACTTATACAAAAATATGGATAAAAGTTTGTAAGCAGCTGCGTTTCGTACGATGAGTGAGAGAGCCGTAAGCCCACCCCCCCTCCCCCTCCCTCCATCCCACTCCCCTTCAGGTCGGCAATGTGCGAGCAATACCTTTGGTATTGTAAGCATCTATAGGCTACGGTAACTGCTTAACATCAGGCGGGCCGTACGCTTCTTTGCCAACGCAGTCCTATAAAAAAAAAAAAAAAAGCTAACTTCGTGCTTGCTTTAAATAAGTTATTCACCGTCCACTGTCGCATCGTTACATCAGTAGATCGCTTTATCGCTTACATGCGCTTAGTATTAAAGTATAATAACATGGATACACCGTATGATATCATCGTAGTAGCTGGCCGGGTTCTACCGGGAATCCACTATGAGCGAACCTTTGCCAACAATCTCACTATTCAGCATTTGTTGTTCTTATATTTGCCAAATATTTGCACCTTATCGCCGCATATTGTGATACTTTTACGATCGCCATTTTTATTATTTTTCTTTCGCGCGCATTTTGGCGTATCCAATATGGCGGATATTTGTTTTGGATAATTCAGAACTGGTTTTTATGAAGAGGATGTTTGTGCATTCAGTAGGTGATTCAAAAGGTTGGTTTTTATATGTTTGGTTAGTTACTTTTTGAGACACGTGGAGTTTTTATGGTTGGAGTGACAAAATATATTTCCTCTTATCGTTAATCGTCTGATTTTAACGATTCTTATCCAACTTTTGACTCTGACATATTGTGCGTCAATCCAATGACTGCGTTTAACGATACTATACCTAAAATATAAGGTGGAATGGAAAATTTCGCCAAACTAAGTACATAGGTACCAAAATTAAAAACTCTTGAAAAGCTATCTTGTTAAAATGTTCTTCAAACTCATTGCAGATAAGAAAACTTACGTATTTTACGATATAAAGACCTTTTTACGTTTGTAATAGGTATGTAAACAAAGTTCAGTTCCACACTTGAAACTATTTCATTCACAATCGCCCTCATAACATGCCAGCCCACTTGGCATGATAAAAAAGCTTCGGTTTGAGTGAGGGGATTCCGGCCACGTGCCATGGGTCCTGGCAGCAGTAGCCAGGGCAGTTGGCAGGCCGGCGGGCCGTCTGCGCCGTCCGCCAACTCTCTGTTTTGACTACACCTTTGTTGTGCCTACGGAAGACCCGTTTATAAACGATTCGTCAATCGGATGATAGGAGATGGATAGGTTAATTATAGTTGTAGCAGGAAATATGAATGGATATTCACCCACGTTTATAGCAAGGTTTAAAACATGTTTTTGTTTAATGTTTTCTTTAACTGTTTACATCTAAAGAAGGTTTTGAGAATAGTTGGTAGGGCTTGCAGAAAACTATCAAAAATGTTTTCTTGTCGCCCCAAATATTTCCTGAACTCCGAGGTTGTCTTATTTCAAATTGACGATACATGTTTTACTACGTCATCGCGTCACTATGCAGAATTAGTTAATTTGATTGCGAAATCCCCAAAATTTTACACACTACTTGGATGGTGGAAGTAAATGAAACAACCAGATCCGTTCAAGATAAGACACATAAGGTACATTTGTTAAACGCTGGGCGTCATTAAACCGTATACAAGCTTAGCTTGCGTTTTTATTTTCGGTACAGCGACACCTATAGTAAAAATAGGGAACTAAACATGTAACATGTGTAGGGCGACTGTAGCCTAGGGGTGAACAGGTTGGGCTAGCAATCACAAGGTCCCAGGTTCGATCCCCGGTGGGGCATGCACCAATGGATGAATTTTAATCTATGTGCATAATTTACAGTACGCTGACGGTGAGGGAAAACATCGTGAGGAAACCTACCTATCCCTCGGGATTAGGTAATAGTCAGTTCCTGTATACACGGCGATAAGGTTCACCACCTGTCACGTTGAGTTCTGACTATCTGGTGAAACGTGGGCTTTGAGTTGGTTAAAAACCTCCACAACGTGGTGGTGTATGGCCACTCAAGCCTCTGACTACCCCCGAATGGGGATAAAAGTCGTGACGTTACATTTTTTAAAACCTTATGTCCTATCTATAACTGTACACTACGTGTTAAGATCATTATATGGGCCAGCTCGACCGGAGTAGTGCAGCGTAAAGTAGCTATTAGGTACAGCTGTGTTTCGTACGATGAGTGAGAGAGCCGGGAGCCCAACCCCCCTTCCCCTCACTCTGTCCCACTCCCCTTCAGGTTGGCAAAGTGCAAGCGATGCCTTTGGTTTTCCAAGCATCTATAGGATACAGCAACTGCTTAACATCAGGCGTGCTGTAAGCTTGTTGGCCACATTTTTCACATAAAAAATTACCTACTGAAGTTTTGTCATATTGATCAAGGTCGTAAATTATGAGCAATACAACGGATCGGTAGTATTACTTTACGTTACATTTACGTTACGTTACATTGACTACCCTCCAGTTACTTACGCTTATAGTTGTTTCAACGTATATAGATACTCTTGATAGGTATTGTCCACAGAATGGGATGTTTTGGGTAGATTTATATTTCTGTTTTGGTCACAAATTTTGCAGAGATTGCGGTTATAACCATTATGTAAAGAGAGTATGAAGTTTGTTGTTTCCTTTTAGATAAAGTTCTTGCAATATACTTAGTTGGATATAATTAATTAATTTTGTACTAACAATATTAATTTGTTACGTAGCGAGTGACCATTAAGGGCCTCCGCAGCCTAGCTACTTTTAGCATCGGCGATCGGCGATTTTGATGCTGCGTCTCGCTCGTTCGCGCTCGAAGAAACGCGACGCAGCATCGATACGTCACAAAATCGCCGGTCGCCGATACTAAAAGTAGCTAGTTTGCGGAGGCCCTAACGTGACACAATCATATTTTTTGTTTTTACGTTCTTTCAAAAAATATAAAAAACATAACGAAACCGATTTCAAATTCTCGATACACGCTTAGCCGAATCGAGTAAGCAATAAATAACATCGACATATTTGCATTCATTATGTTATGATTCAAGCCGCATCACAATGGGTACAGCACTTGCTAGCGCGTGCGCACCGCATACGATATTAATATCTTTACGGATCGTGTACATTTTTTTTTCTTTTGTGTCGTTATAACACAATTAAGTGTACTTAGGTTGAATTTTAAATTAAAATCAGTAGTTTTGAAGAACAGAAAAAATACATACATAACGTTGTATTAGGCCAGTACAATCACTTACTTACGATGACGTAATAATCAGTATGAGTTCATACTTACACTAATATACTATACTCATATACAGGGTGTTAAGTTAAACGAGGGATGTATTCGAGCCCATAATAATTAATGTTTACACTTAACTTAAAAAATATATAATTACAAAAAACACTAATAAATTACAGCGAAAACTTAACAACTTACTTAAGCACTGGAAGCATCATTACGAATCGGTGGTAACACTAACATATTTATGTCGACTATTCATTGGCGGCGTCTTCATCAGGCGCATGCCTCGCGCGAGTACTCACTTTTGACGTCGGAACGCATAGACGTAATGTCATAATATGAGTGCTCGGGTGAGGCATGCGCGCCATATGGACACATCTATTAGTGCTTTCTTTAGGTAGGTTAGATTGCCCCTATATTCGGCACTTTTATACCATTTTTTACATTGCCGATGTCCAGATATAGAGCACCATAGTTAAAAGAGTGTTAGCAAGGCTTATGGGCCATGTGACCTGTGGAAATGTTTTTTTTTTTAATTATTTTTTTTAGTCTACGTGAATAAAAATATCTTGACTTTAGCTTTGAATGCAAGTAACTGGCCGGTTCAGTATTCCGGCCAATGTAAGGGTGGGCCTGTCAAAATATATTATTGGTGTTAGATGTCGTTTCGAATGTTGATGATGACTTTTTTGGCTACAGTTTTGAATATAAATTATTCCTGGTATAATGGTGGCAATTCCAAGTATGGCACAAATACTACTTAAAATCGAGAGAGAAAACCTGGTAGAGTGGGGCTACTCCGAAATACGAAATGAAACGTTTCGACTGATTAGTAGTACGTTTTCCTACACTCCGAAAGTGTTTGGAATTCGATAGTCGTGATATGACGTTTCTTCTTTCGTGGACCCTACCCCGAAAGAATCTGAAGGGCTAGACAAGTGGCTGACGTCTACAAGCGTTCCTTCAAATCGCTACGCTTCATGTACGGAAATGACATAAGTCACGTGAACTACATAGCGACGTTTGACATTTCCATACATTGTGAAGTCTATTCTATTCTATTCGATTAGCGTTCATGCCACTTGTCTAGGGGGGCTGGAACACTTCTGAAACACTTTTGGAGAATGAAAATGTACCATCAGTTAGACGAAACGTTTCGTTTCGTATTTCGGAGTAGCTCCACAGGTCACACCAACAATATGATGATTCAGTTCTCGCGACTCGTAACGAGGTTATTTTTACCTTCAAATTAATTATGTACTGTTCAAATACTTCATTCTGAAAAGCAATATTATTCTGCGTTGAGCGATGACAGTTTGTTTGCTTCCTGCCCACGCAAATAATGTTTATTAACTCGTTAAAATCACATCTTTAAATTTAAATAACCTTTTTTATATAACAGTAGGACAACTCTAGTACGACTCTACTATTAAGTTGTTGAAGTTTCTAGCTATTTATTTAAGAGCAGTCTATTTCGTTCATCTCTTATTTGATAAAGACATAACAAACGCTATAATTTCCTATTCAGTTTATTTCTAGACGTAACTAATTATTATATTAGTTAGTCAGTCATGCGTCTAGGTTATATAACTGCAAACACTCTCGATTAGTATTTCAGTTAATCTTATTTTATATCAACATGCCAAAACTGACGAATTTTTTAAATTAGATTCATGAAGATGAGAGTCCCATTTTGGGCGCCACTATGCGAAATCGTAATTTCAATGTTAATCGCTTTTGTTCACGTTCGTTGTTCACAGGACGAGTTCCATCCGTTCATAGAGGCCCTGATGCCATTTGTAAAGTCCTTTTCGTATACTTGGTTCAATTTACAAGCGGCCAAACGGAAATATTACAAAAAACACGAAAAGCGGATGAGTCTCGAGGAGGAACGGCACACTAAATATGAACTACAGGTAACAACTACTTTAGATTATTCTTTAAGCACGCTAAGCACGCTTCTTAAGGGCTTAAGTTCCAGGGGTCAAACCCCAGCTCGCACATCTGGATTTTTCGAAATCTATGTCATAACTTTAATAATTATCCTCTTTTCCACTCCCCTTCAGGTCGGGAATGTGCGAGCAATGCGTTTGGTATTGCAAGCATCTATAGGCTACGGTAACTGCTTAACATCAGGCGGGCGCTTTTTTGCCACCGCAGTCCTATAAAAAACAAATTATCACTTGCTTACTGAGAAGGAAAAACATATCGACGAAATCTTCATGTCTTAGAAAATCTAACAAATTTTCGAAAGACTTGTGGAATCCACCAACCCTCACTGGGCCAGCGTGGTGGATATGGCCAAAATCACCCGCGCATTGAAAGGAGGCCCGTGCCCGGGAGTGGGACGTTAAAAGGGCTAATATTATTTTATTATAATTGTCGAATTGCGAGTGCGATAACCGATTTGTAAATTTCGCTGCAAGTTTAGTGGCTGAACACAAGTCAGTGCTTGAAAAGCTGCCATATTAGAAGGTACTAAGGCTAAAATAATACATCAATACCTACTTTCGATAGCGTTTGTACTCACGTTGTATAAAAATGTTTTCAGAACGAAAAAGCAGAAGTAAAACAAAAATGGGCGTCCCGTCTGTTAGGCAAACTACGGAAAGACATAACGCAGGACTGCCGGGAGGACTTCGTGCTGAGCATCACTGGCAAGAGGCCCGCCGTGTGCGTGCTCTCCAACCCTGACCAGAAGGGCAAGATGAGGCGGATAGACTGCCTCCGGCAAGCTGACAAAGTGAGTCATGGAATACTTTAGTTATAAGTGGTATAGAGGCGCTCATAGCCAGTTGCAACCACTGATCGGTAAACGATCGGAGGTTAAGCAACGCTCGGCAAGCTCAGGCAGAGATGGGTGACCATTTGGTGGCATTTGAACTTAGCGTCTCCGTGCTTCGGAGGGCACGTAAAAAGTCGGTCCCGGTTGTTGTCTTATAGGCAGCAGTCGTTAAGCCTTGTCAGAGGCCTTCGGGCGGCTTGAACAACTCTGACAATAGTTTGGCCGCTAACCATACAATATGAAGAAGTAGTATACCTGCCTGATCTTTTTTATGTGAGGTGATAAACAAGCGTACGGCCCGCCTGTTGTTAAGCAGTTACCGTAGCCTATAGATTCTTGCAATACCAAAGGCATTGCTCGCACGTTGTCCACCTGAAGGGAAGTGGGTCAGACAGAGGGGAAGGGGAAGGTGGTTGGGCTTCCGGCTCTCTCACTCATCGTATCAAACGCATCTGTAATAACTACTTTACGCCAATTTTATGTGAGAGAATGGTACTACTCCGGTCGAGCCAACCCGTATATGAGCTGTAGTTAGTTGGGTACAGCATAGCTCTACATCGCTGGTCTAGTCGTTTAAAAGGCTGTGAAGTTCAGTAGGTGGTTGCAGCATCGATAAAAGCAAAAGCAATAAGTACCTAACCCATTTCGTTCGCAAACTAAAGGCTAAGGAATTAAATTAGTTTGAAATTAAAGATCGAAACATACAAAATTTACTGAAAACGTCCTCTGTCTAAAAGCTAGAAAGGCTTTTTCATCAAAAAATTAGCAGTATAATGACGAAATTGCGCAGAAATTTCTGAATCATACATATTGTTTGCTTATCGTACTTAAAGCTCCTAATAATGTCATAATCTTATGGCGACATTGAAAATATTAGTATCAATATCTATATTTAACGAACGAAACCCCCTCACCTTCCAGGTATGGCGCCTCGACCTAGTAATGGTGATCCTGTTCAAAGCAATACCCCTGGAGAGTACCGACGGGGAGCGCCTCGAGAAGCACCCCGAGTGCACCCAACCAGGGCTCTGCGTCAACCCCTACCACATCAACGTGTCAGTGCGGGAGCTAGACCTGTACCTGGCCAACTTCATCAACAGCTATGGTAATGGGAGCGACCGTCTGACAGGTCTATCGCTCAGTTATTGGATGCTATTTGTAGTTATTGTGGTAGTGCCACTGCTAAAGCCAGGGTTTCGGTAAAGGGTGCATATCCTACGAGTAAATTCGCTTTGATAAGACGGATCATAATCGTACGCTAGGGCCACCACCTCTTATAACAGTAGTATTTTAAACTTACAGCGACTTTTTGTAATGTAATGTCCCTTATTAAGGGACGTCAAATTACAAAAAGTCGCTGTAAGGTTAAAATAATACTGCTATAAGAGGTGGTGGTAGGGCTCCTGGACCACGTTGCAAAACCTTTTGCAATATTTTTGTCAAGATTGATCTGTAGTTTATTAGTGTTTTTTGTTTTTTTAGTTTTGTGTAAGCATGAATTATCATGGGTATGAATCCGTCTATCGTCTAACCTAAAACGCTCTATAGTATGGGATTGTGGGCGTAACATAAGGGCAAGCAACAAGACGGAGCCTATTAAAAAACGGGTACGAAAGCAATAATTGGGCTTCGAATTATACATTTTGACATATCTCCTTAGGGCCATATCACACCGGGACGCCATGGCGACGTCACCGGCTACGTATCCAAACAATTTGTATTGATGGCGACCAGTCCGTCGCCAGGTGTGTTACCTGTCATACATTTCAATACGAATTAGTTAGCTACGGTGGCTGGCGACGACGCCATCGCGTCCCGGTGTGTTATAGCTCTTATAGTGTCAAAAACACGAACGATCAAAATGGTACGGGTTCATTTTGTTTGTTTGTGAGTGTGCCCTGAGCCCTGGGGTTGTTTCTGAAGCGTAGTAATAAGAAGCTTGCATGGGTTATCCATAAGACTAGTTACGGCACTATGAAAGGATTATACTTATATGGATATTTTGGTAAGGAACCCACAGGAATAAGACAGCTATAGATGAAGTACTCTTTAATTTATTTTTGAAACCAAAGTGTCCATATTATGCCGGAATGCTTGCTCAATAATCTAAATAATGCTTTACTTTTTTTAAATTGATGTTTAACGTATTCTTCTGTTACTTACTTCTTCATTTGATAGGTACATTACAGCATGAAAAATTAAGAAGAGATGGAATTTAACCTTTGACAGATGTGATTTTTACTTATTTTTTCTATAGATGAAGAACATTATTTTGGATTCCTACTATCATCTTTAACTAATACCTACCTATAAGGCTCATATTAATAAATGCACCTAAAAGTTGAGATTGATCTTAAGACGCTGTTTTTGACAGATGTTCCATACGTCAAAACTGCATGTTAAGATCGATCTTAACTTTGAGATGCACTAACCCATCTACAATTGAGTTGATGTGATTCCAGATATTCTAAGCGGGTCGCTATCACCACATCAGCCAAGAGACAAAGAGAACGAACACGAGGCTAAGAGCAAAGGTAACTCGGCTGACGCCGCAGGCGCAGGCGCAGGCAATGTTGTGTCACGTGTGTTGTACCGTTCTTTATACAGTTTTGTATTCCCACTGCTGGACAAAGGTCCCACCTTACACACATCTTGGTCTTGCGGTCTCTCGCACTACCCGTCTAGATGATTGTCGAGATCATCGCGCCACCGCTTTTCGTGTAGATAACATACAATAAATAACAACCCTTTAAAATAAAATATAATGGATTTTGACAAATACAGTAACCTAATAAAAAAGTAAAATAATTAGTCTTGCCCGGTCGCTGCGTCTATATGAGGCGAGCGGCGCGCCTAAGAAATCATTTTATGACATTATGTCTACGTGTTTACATGTGAACACTGATTGTTCACCACATTTAGACGCAGCCAGACACATTCATTGTTGAAAGCCAAGACACTGAATTTTGATACTGAGCGAGTCCCGAGTAATAGATTTTAAACTTCCTATTGGCTTACTTCCTATTAGCCTTGAAAGAAATTTTTCTGAAACTTCAGTCATTTTGATTTTGAATGATCTATGGTAAAACAAAAATTGGCGCCCAACACGGGACTTTTCAAATTCAGGAGATTTAAAACTTGTACTTTGCTTTAAAGTCCAATAAATCCACTCCACCAATTGACCGATCGAGTTTGTACCTAGCTCTAAATTAACAACTTTTACCTAAAAACCGCCCTTCGTTTGATAAAATCAAAACTGTAAAAAGAACCTAAATGTGATTGGTTTGCACAAAATCATTTTTGTTATGATCAAATAAATTTATTTTTATATCATTTTCTATGCATTTTGGAAAAAATCTCATGAAACGTATTGGCTTGCACTCACACATTCATGCTTATTGGTATCAACTGTCAAAATTGTATGAAAACCAAACATTTTTGGAACTGCCAGAGTAATGTTTGCTCGTTTGTTGTTTTTGAACATCATTTGTGTATGTAGTCGGTGTTCCTTCTCTTTCACTCTTTTTATCTTTCGTATGTCGATGCTCTTCTAAAATAAGATTATTACAACCTATAAATGGTCTTGGAAGCAAATTTTCATTGATTTAGTATTTTTCTAAACTGAAGTTTTTTAAATGTGTGTTTTCTTATTTTTAGAATAGCGTTGGCATTTATTAAAAAGTTAAAGTTGCATTAATTTAAGTATTAATATCAAACATAAGTTGAGGAACTGATTAGTATAAAATATGGACCTTATCTCTCAAATTTTAAAATATAATTTCAAATGTTAATGCAACTGGACTCTATTTATGATGTAGAGAGTGGCGTCACTATGTTGTTCTCTACATACTTGACGATTAAGTGTTTGATGTCGTGGCTTTATGTAAATATACGCAAAAACCTGTTAACATAATATATTTAGGTACCAGGATATCAGATTTTGAGAGTAGTTTCATTAATAACCATAACTTATGATCAAGACCACCCGCCGTGCGAAAAGCGCTCTACATATGCAGAAAATATGACTCTACTATACAAATTATCACTCTTAAACCAAGCCCTATAAGGTTTAAAGTTGGAATCAATGAAACTAGCTCTCATATCAATTATTAGATGTTAATTAGAATTAATAGACTTTGAATAGTATTAAATCTAGTTTATAGGCCCTCTATGACGGCTTATGCACTTAACTCTATCCCCTAGGTGTGAAAGAATGAAAATAGAGTCATACAAAAGTACATTCTTTTATGAAAAAAAAGCAATGAGTAGTGATAACGTCACTAGAAATGTTGACGTCACATTAGTTTATAGAAAGACTAATAGAGATCCTTTACTACGTCCGTTATTTGTTATGTAGAGTTTAAAGGTATAAATATGCTACTTTTTCTTCAGTATCTTGCTTGTATGGCCTTTATGGCCTCTCATAAGACTCTACCATAAGATTCGAGAAAGTATTAACGACTCTACATTTAAAAGCACACATTAAACATTAAGTGCTCCTCTGCCCATTCGGGGAATAAATGAGTACATTTAAAAGGGTACTTTTGGTGTTGCCATAATATTTCTGTGGTGAATAATGTAAGCAATAATGTCTGAAATGGCTGATTTCAGGCTATAGCCACAATCCGTACAACGGTGTAATATGCAACGATATTATTCTAGCGACCGGTGTCTTCTCATCCAAAGAGCTGTGGAAGCTGTCTAAAGGTATGTATTTATGTTAGTTTGACTGGTCTATTCCACCAAGCCAACTAAAGTCTGATTAATAATTCAGTGGAGTAAAATTACAGCTTTTTATGTCAAACGTAAAATTATTTTGTTCCGTTCATCATGAATAATGATTTTTTATGATTCTGGTTCAAATTAATTGGCGGCGTCTTCATCAGGCGCATGCCTCGCGCGAGCACTTACTTTTGACGTCGGAACGCATAGACGTAATGTCATAATATGAGTGCTCGGGTGAGGCATGCGCGCCATATGGACACATCTATTCAATTTTATTTACTAAATTGAATAGCAAAAACATGATCACTCATAAAAAAATGATTTCAATTAAAATATAATTACACATTTATACCTGTCACTTTACTCCACTGAATTATTAATCAGAATTTAGGCACCTGTCAGATGTGACGTCACCCGCACAAAAAGGCAGTGGCGGTGTGTGGGAGGTGAAGCGGGAAAGCGCCGCATTCCATCGGAGCTCCTAGTTGGCTTGGTGGAGTGGACTGATATGATAACCCGCGTGATGTATTCACATTATAAATATCGCCAGACACACACCAACTGTATGGTCCCAAACTAAGCAACGCTTGTACTATGGCTATCATACAATGGACTGGGGGGGGATCCCAGTGACACCCAGACCAGGGCAAATGACCACATATTCGAAAGGAAACGCGTGTTAAATTTCAAGTCATCTCGTGGATTCGGAAATATTGTGATGAGTGTGATGAGTGGATATTCGCGTGAATATACATACATATGTTGTGTACATCGATATACATATATCCCGTCATGAGCATAACTAAGTGTAGCAGAAGTGGACATGCGTAGAGCATTTGGCGCGCGTACAAAACACAACGAATTCGCTGGTGTCTTAAAATCTTATTGGTCCAAATACAATGCGATTAAAATAAGAATAGGACGGCTCTCGGGTAATTTTACTCATATAAAGTACTGTACTTATGAGTGAAGTTAACAGAGACCCGTACCAATTCCAGTCGTGACGTCACAACATGGCGCTAGGCCCGTCCTATTCTTATATTAATTGCATAGTACTGTTTCCAGCGTCAATACTCCAAGAGTCGGGGTCCGAGTCTCCGAGCGGTTCCGGAGGCGGCATTAAGCTGGAGTCGGGGTACTACTGCGGTTACAACAGTCCAGCGCCGCCCGCCTTCGAGCCGCCGGCTGACCGAGCCACGCCGTCGGCCATGCTTGTTGGACAATGCTATAGTGAGTTCTTTACAGGATAATCACGGTCCATCATCTAAACGCTCTATCGCACGAGGACACCCGTGGTAGCGCAACCAGTCGCTCCTCCAAAAAATGTATAGAGCTGTATTAAGGGTATCGCACCTGGTGTCCGCTTGGTAGCGCAACCAATTCGGTGTCGGCTATCGAATTACCCACTGGTGGCGCCACCATGGTTGCCTCGTGCGATAGGACGCTAAGGCCACTTGTGCATAGCACTACTCAAAACAAACTGGCCCCTCTAGCCATGTGGCTTTGTCTACAAGCGTTTCTACAAATCGCTACGCTTCATGTATGGAAATGACATAAGTCACGTGATCTACTTATCGACTTGTAATGTCATTTCCATACATTTAAGCGTAGCGATTTGTAGAAACGCAGAAAAATCCACTTGGCTAGGGGGGCTGGTTACTAACTCAAATCTACTACTACTACTCTTAAGTAAATGAGTTTCTGAGTTTCTAGTATTTCTATGGTGGTAATGTATTAGCACTAGAATTCATACACGAAGCTAGTCAAACCAAACTGATTTGTAATTTCACAAAAGCTTCTATGCCTGCCAGGGTCTATTCCAGGGGCTTACGTCCCATCATTGGTCGCAGTTGACATAAACACTAAATATGGAGGTAGTCTAGTCTAGACCTGAACATGAACAAATGAAGTCCATCTATATTAGTAGAAGGATTAAATTATAACTTACTATCCCACGTAACCACAAGTAAACGGAGCCTATAGGTACTTAATTACATTCCAACTGCATTGTAATTCGACATTGTGCGGACCTTTGTAGGGCTCCGTACCCCGTAAAGGAAAAAAACTGAACCCTTATAGGATCACTTTGTTGTCCGTCTGTCTGTCTCACAGAGTAAAGACTAAAGACAGAGGTGCCCTTATTAGATATATGTATGAAAAAAAACGTGGTCATTGTTTTTTCATTTTCATTGTTCTATCTACCGGTAAATAGTTGAACTACTCGCTTTGTTTTATGTCGATGTTAGTACTAGGCCGACCACTCGGCCGAGTTGCTTAGGGCCAGTCCCCTTAGTAATTGGTCCATGGTCTGTCTGTCCGTCAAACCGCTGGTGTTAGAAACATGAGATTTGGACTGTATACTTTTTCTAGCGTAGACATCCACCTAAGGACAAATTTTGGAAAATTCTACGCCTAAGGGGGCGAAATAGGGGATGAAAGTTTGAATTGGGTTCTTAATTTTGCTGAAACTATATAAAACCAGATAACTGATATTACTACATATACTACTTTTTATTTGTAAATACATACTTAATATACATATGAAAGTTAGTATTTAGGCTACTCATTACAAATAAAAACATTGTTTTCAGCGTTTTTGACAATTGAATCGCCATGGGTGTACAATAGGGAATAGATAGTGTTTGTATGGGGGTTCCAATTTTACTAAAGCTAGAGATTGATTGATGATTCAGCGTTTTCGAAAATGTAACCCCTAATAAATTTGCACGGAACCCTGAGGGCGCACTTGCACTTGCACTTGCCCGGCTTTTTCACACAGCAATCAATCAAAAAACGTAATATAATAAAACAAAAACGTCTCGACAATCAACCTCCCCCCCCAATCCCCGCTTAGTATGCGACTCACGCGCACGTGGCGCTGCGCGGGCGCACTAAATATAGCGCAGCACATGTATAGTGCGGTGAATCAGCAGCGGGACTGACTATCACGGATAGACAATAATCGTTGTTGTTATTACTTTAAGACCTACCTATAACTCAACAAAGTACCATACACAAACCCCTTTAGAAAGTTATGATGGACTTACAATGGCATTACAAATCTCTTTTCTTCCTAGACATTCAAATGCAAATCATTTATTTTGTTTAGGCCTACGGGGGCACTTACAAATTGTCATTTTACATTTTTTCCTTAACTTCTACCGCCGGATCGGAAACGCGACCTCGACTGAGAAGATCCGGCAAGAAACTCAGCGGGCTGGTCTTTTTTACATAGTTTTTTTTTAAATCGCCATTTACTTATTTTAATACAATGTATTTTGGTAAACAATAGTTCCAGTGTGCTGCCTTCCGAAATAAGTAAGGCAAGACACGCTACACTTTAACATGACACTGTTCTTAACGAAGTGTATTTGTGAAATTCTTTGTAAGACCATTGTAAACTGGCAAAACATCTCTAATTTGGCAGAAAGTATTTTTGTCGAAACTTCCTAGAGGGTAACAATTGTTTTATAGAAGTCGCCATTTGTATAAGTTGTTTTTGATGAATATTTATCTTGATTTTGCTTTGAAATAGCATTCTGAAGCCACATTATGAATCAAAATACCTTGCCCTTACATCTCTGTTTAACCTACCTGGCTATCAAACAATAAAAACCGCGTTGGAATATGTTCATCCCACAGAGTAAAGACTAAAGAAAGAGGTGCCCTTATTAGATATATGTATGAAAAAAAACGTGGTCATTGTTTTTTCATTTTCATTGTTCTATCTACCGGTAAATAGTTGAACTACTCGCTTCGTTTTATGTCGATGTTAATACTAGGCCGACCACTCGGCCGAGTTGCTTAGGGCCAGTCCTAATTACATGGTTCATCCATACTAGAACTATGATGCCACAGACAATATTATAACACTCACTTCTCGTTGGTATTAAACTTCATAATTATGTTTTATATGACTAAGGCGACAAACCGGTGTACGGCCCGCCTGATGTTAAGCAGTTACCCTAGCTAGCTTATAGATGCTTGCAATAACAGAGGACGAAGATATCGGAGAAAGTAGGTCGGTGGGCTTTCGACTTTTATTCATTGGCGGCGTCTTCATCAGGCGCATGCCTCGCGCGAGCACTCACTTTTGACGTCGGAACGCACAGACGTAATGTCATAATATGAATGCTCGGGTGAGGCATGCGCGCCATATGGACACATCTATTGGTGGCGTCTTCATCAGGCGCATGCCTCGCGCGAGCATTCAGTTTTGACGTTGAAACGTATAGACACAATGTCATAATATGAGTGCTAGGGTGAGGCATGCGCGGCATTTGGACGCATCTATTGACGAATCACAGCTATAATAGCTACTTTACGCCGATCTTCTGCGAGAGAGGTACTACCCCGGTCAAGCCAGCCTCTATATGAGCTGCAGTATATTAATAATAATATCCTGGGACATTTGTTACACACGGCTACCTGATCCCAAACTAAGCAGAGCTTGTACTATGGAAACCAGATAACTGATATTATTACATATACTACTTTTTATTTGTATATACATACTTAATATACATATAGACCCAGACTCGGGACATACAGACATGTTCATGCACACAAATGCATGTCCCGGGTAGGAATCGAACCTACGACCTGCAGCGTGAAAGGCGCCATCACGCCAGCCACGCCAACTGGCCCGTCAGCTACAGCTGTTGGCTACTAACAGCTTGTCTCTACTACTTTCACCATAAAATTTGTTTGTTCGCAGGCATTCCCCACAGTTCTGCGGGGCTGAGCGGTCAGTCCCCCCTGGTTCCATCGAACACCATCTTCTATCAGCACGCGCCACACCCCACCGATACACATCCAACCAGTGAGTACTTTCTTCAGGATCTCCAGAACACCTTAGCTGGATCTATGCCTCCTACACATTTTTTCGTTTTTTATAGCACTGAGGTGGCAAACAAGCGTACGGCCCTGATGTTAAGCAGTTACCGTAGCCTATAGATGCTTGCAATATCAAAGGCATCAAAAGAGGTTGCTTACGCGTTGGCGACCTGAAGGGGAGTAGGATGGAGGGAGGGGAGGGGGGGTGGTGGGTTGGATTTCCGGCTCTCTCACTGTAATGTAATGTAACGTCACGACTTTTATCCCCGTTCGGGGGTAGTCAGAGGCTTGAGTGGCCATACACCACCACATTGTGGAGGTATTAAACAACTCAAAGCCCACGTTTCACTAGATAGTCAGAACCCAACGTGACAGATCGCTCTCTCACTCATCGTACGAAACGCAGCTGTAATAGCTGCTTTACGCCTATCTTCTGTGAGAAGGTGGTACTAGCCCGGTCGAGCCAGCCCCTATATGACCTGCAGTCATTTGGTCAGTGGCTTTCGGGTGGCTTGAACAACTCTGACACCAGTGTGGTTACTAACCATACGATAAGAAGAAGAATAAAACATATATATTTGCAGCATCAGAAGCGCTAAGCCAGCACTCCAGCGGGAAGTACGACAGCGCGCCGCAAGACTCGCTCGGAGACTTCGTCACCTTCGTGTGCCAAGACCCCACTGACGTCCAGCAGTTGCAGGTACGCTCTCGGTAGACAATAGAAAAAGAGACTAGTATGTAGTACTCCAAGCCAACTAGGAACCTGTCAATTGTGACGTCACCCGCACAAAAGGCGGTGGCAGGTGTGCGGGCGGGGAAGCCGCATTCCATCCGAGTTCCTCCTGATGCTATGTGGTTAGACGCTTCCAATAGGAAAGGCAGCGCCCGCACGTTGCCGATCCTGTAAAAAAAAAAAAACTTTCTCTAAGAAGACATGCTAGTCTTTTGGGTAAACCTCGTCAGGGAGTTCGTTCGCACAGCCCAATCGTACAAGGGAGGAAGTTCCTCTAGAATTGTACAATTTCGTGATGTTGACAAGGGCGTTTTAAAATTCGGTCAATCTGAATCTCCGCCAATTTGTTAGATTATCCTCTTGATACGGAGCGGGCGATACTATCTTACAAAAAATCATATAAAGACAATACTACCTATGCTTGAGGCAGTGCAGGAAGTGCGACAGGGAGGGCTAGTAGGGCTAACTTCTTATCCTTCTTTAATCCAGGTGCACAGTTTATCCCGGAGTCCGAAGCCTCCATACTTCAGCGGGCCGATGCTGCCGCCTCCGCCTCTCCCGCCGATGGCCAGGCCAGTAGCCATCATCAGATCCACTGGTAAGCTAACCCTATGTGTGGAAGCAGATTCAGTTTTGTGAATGTCAACCATTCACAATCCTGGATTGCGGACGCACATTTGGTTCACTGCATTCGTTTTGATCTTTTCGTAATTTGCCTTCCTTGAAGAGGTCATAGCCGAATTAGTTAGATGCCTGATACATTGGTGCGTTGTTGGCACGTTCGATTCGGTCGGGCCTTATATGGGTGATCGAATTATAACATCTTACCTACCTCCTACGTGCTTCGGAGGTCATGGTAAGCTGGCGGTCTCAGGTGTTTTTTTTAATAGTTCTGAGGTGGCAAACAAGCGTACGGCCCGCCTGATGTTAATCAGTTCCGTAACGTATAGATGCTTGCAATACCAGGTATTGCTGGCACGTTGCCGACCTGACGGGGAGTGGGACAGAGGGAGGGGAGGGTTTAGTCTTCCGGCTCTCTCACTTATCGTACGAAACGTAGCTGTAATAGCTGCTTTACGCCGATCTTCCGTGAGAGGGTGATATTTCCCTGGTCGAGACAGCCCGTATATGAACTTCAGTCAATTGGCTACAGCTTGGCTCTACCACCAATGAAGTCATTCTATTTCTAATAGTCTCGGTCTTTATGGTGTTTTCTCAAGCAGTTAGCTAAGGGCCACCGCAGACTTGCTACTTTTAGCATCGGCGATCGGCGATTTTGATGCTGCGTCTCGCTCGTTCGCGCTCGAAGAAACGCGAAACAGCTTCGATACGTCACAATATCGCCGGTCGCCGATGCTAAAAGTAGCAAGTCTGCGGAGGCCCTAAGGGGTCAACACCCATACCTATTAAAAGAGATATATTATAGTGGCCCCCTTACCCACCGTTAGGTATAAAAAGAGGCACACTATACCTGGCAACCCCTTACGAGGCGTCAGGGACCATCTACGGTAGGTCCTGCCGCCAGAGCATCCACTCTAGTACTCAACGTGTGAGTTAGTTAGTTAGTTGTGAGTGTGTGCCCTAAGGGGTCAATTTGTTTTCGGCAGCGAGCGAGATGGTGGGCGGAGTGGGCGTGGGCGGCGGCGGGTCGCCGTCGTCGCCCGAGGTGCGGTCGCCGCCGACGTCGCCGCGGCGCCGCTCGCCGCACGCCTACCGCACCGACTGCCACCCGCCCATCTCCCACTTCAACCACTTCCACTCGCAGCCGCAACAGGTAACCTTCACAGCTGATCTTGTAGATAGATTTCTCATTAGCGAGGTCAGAAGACGAGAAACAATAATTAACATCTTTATACCTAAAAGATTGAGGTGCGCACAGTGAGTGACGTATATTTACAGATTCATAAACATGGTCCCTATATGGTCCTGTTTTTGTAATTGGTATGTAGTTTAAAGACTGGATAGTGGTCTAAATAAAAGTACTTACAGTAGTTCACATATCATAGGTGGTGGAAAGCTACTATGTTTTAAACCACAAATATTTTTTGAATGTTCTTACTTGGAAAGTTCCATCAGATGAGTTGAATTCCGACTTTGACATGATGCTATTAGCAACCTGCATGATATAAGAGTACGTAGCCAAGTGTCCCAAAAAAACTGCTTGTACTCAGGTCACAAAATCTTTGGGATAACTTATTAATTTTTAATTAAATGTAATCCAAGAAGGGACTATAGTTTGACCGCTACCGCTGTGCCTCAGGTACGCGAGACGGGGTGGGCGAATCCACTCCCCACCTCCCCGCGCATACCTAAGGCGCGGCACAGCGGTAGCGGTCAGACTAGTTTAGTTCGGAATCACTCGTTGTATTAGGGCTATATACATGCAGTAGGTAGGTACTTCAACTCTGAATATTGGCAGCTTTTTGATTAAGCACAGGAGTTCTCGTCTCACCTTCAGGTGTTCAGCTACGCCAGCTCGCTGGGCGGCGTGGGGCTGGGCGGGAGCGTGTCCGGCGTGGGGGCGGGCGGCGGCGCCGTGATGGCGGGCGCGGGCGGCGTCTCGCCCCCTGGCGGCTTGGGGCTGTACGCGCCCAGGGCTTCCACTAGAGCCGCACCTAGGTAAGCAATCATAATCATTTTCAAGGTGGTAGAGCCAAGCTGTAGCCAATTGACTGCAGCTTATAAACGGGCTGGCTCGACCGGGGTAGTACCTCACAGAAGATCGGCGTAAAGCAGCTATTACAGCTGCGTTTCGTTGGATGAGTGAGAGAGCCGTAAGCCCACCTCCCCTCCTTCTCCCTCCATCCCACTCCCCTTCAGGTCGGCAATGAGCGAGCAATGCCTTTGGTATTGTAAGCATCTATAGGCTACGGTAACTGCTTAACATCAGGCGGGCCGTACGCTTTTTTGCCACCGCAGTCCTATAAAAAAAATGCTTATCATCAATCATGCATAGCAATCATGGCTAATGTCCATGTAATGAGGATTGAAAATGCTTAATGATAATTTGGGTGAGATTGCAGATTACATTATCCATTGTTTTATGCCCCCATACCATGCCCTCTATAGCGAATCAGCCCCTGAGCCAAGTGGCATGAACGCTAATCGAATAGAATAGAATAGACTTCACAATGTATGGAAATGTCAAACGTCGCTATGTAGATCAACAACAAGTTGCTATGTAGATCACGTGACTTATGTCATTTCCATATATGAAGCGTAGCGATTTGAACGAACGCTTGTAGACGTCAGCCACTTGTCTAGCCCTTGTGTTGTGGACTTGGAATAGCTACCCTAATAGATGGGAAGGCGAGCGTGCAATTCGTCGATTTGCACGAGCGTCGTCCAAACCTAGTAGATTCGGTAGATGAGATGATAGGAAGAATACATTGTTCTAGATGTTTCCACTTTCAGCGGTGGGGCTTCCCCCACCGCTGAAAGTGGAAACATCTAGTATACATGAAAAAAAAACCAAATTTTGTATAAAAAGCAATGACGTAAAAATACTCAAGCGTGTCAGATATTGATACTTTTCATGCTCCAACATGATAAATTGAAAACAAAATTACTCGAGCGCGTCAGAATTTGTAAGCATCTATAGGCTACGGTAACTGCTTAAAATCAGGCGAGCCGTACGTTGTTTTGTCACCGCAGTCCTATATTTTAAAAAATAAAAAAAATTTAGTGGGTGAAAAAATGAAACTTCCAGATGCTCCCATTTCTTAGACTGACGATCAAATTAGTAAAATTTTCACTTTTGACACTTTTTAGCTAGTAATGAATCCCCCTTATCTTAATCTGCCGAGTTCGAGTATTTTAGGATGGTCTATTTTTTTTGGTTCCCCTGAGCAAACCCACCAATTTTAAGGGCTCATAATTTTTGAGGTTCTTATCAATATGTAAGCTATCTCCCTTATCTTAATCTGACGCGCTCGTGCAAATCCAGAAACCCCTTCTACGGCTCCCCATCTATAATAGGTGTATCAATGGCAGAGATGCATTTTAGGTCAATAATAGGTAATGGTAAGGGGTTTATGTAGGCTATTTTCTAGACCATAATAGCATTGCTGAAATGTGAGATTAGTACTGTGTACGACTAAAGATTGAGGTCTGGCCCTGATGTAAACAGTTACCGTAGCCTATAGAACCGATCTGAAGGGGGACAGAGGGAGGGGACGGGAGGGGGAAGTTGGTTTGAGAGTACCAGAGTGTTTATAGAGTATTGACGGGCCCGTTAGCGTGGCTGGCGCGGTGGCGCCTTTCACGCTGCAGGTCGTAGGTTCGATTCCTACCCGGGATATGCATTTGTGTGCATGAACATGTCTGTATGTCCCGAGTCTGGGTGTATATGCATATTAAGTATTTATTTACAAACAAAAAAGTAGTGTATGTAGTAATATCAGTTATCTGGTTTCCATAGTACAAGCTCTGCTTAGTTTGGGATCAGGTAGCCGTGTGTAAAAAATGTCCCAGGATATTATTATTTATAGCGTATATTTCAGATGGAATGCACCATTCCCTACCTTGGAGGAGGAGTTCAATATAATGACGGCACCGCATGGTCCAGACCACGTGGTGCTGCTGGATGATGGTGAGTCAATAGACGCCTCCACATGTGCCTACCATGTACTACGTGCCATGTGTATCAGGGGTCGGCAACCTGCGGCTCGCGAGCCACTTGCGGCTCTTTGGATGTGAAGCTGCGGCTGTTTAGTTTCATACGCAAATATTATTTATTTTAAAAACAATATTTAATGTACGTAACGCAACAAAAGTGGACAGCTTTAAAAGGAAAAAAGGAGGAGGCTTAAAAGGAGTTTAGGCACTTATCGACGCATGGAATAGTCTTCCAGATTGCTAGAGTGAGGTGAAGAAGTTGGCATTTGGAGTGCTGACTATCTTCGGATCGACATATTCGTGCGAGCAAGCGTTCTCTTGCATGAATTTAATTAAAAATAAAGTAAGAAGCCAACTAACAAATAAATTCAATGAATGACAATGAATTCTTTTGAATAAATAGATTAGTTTTTTATTAAAAAAAATATATATGTGTCGGAGAAGGAAAGATGGGGACCGTCGCTTTCTCATATTGTGGGCGTTCAGTGGGTATAAAGATGACTAATAAGATCTCAAAATGGCACGAAGACAGTTTCCAATCGCATGTCTCGCTCGACCGCTCGGCGCGGCGGTGCAAATCGTACTATGCTCCCCGCCAGTGCCGGCCAACGCAAGTGGACTCTGTCCAACGCCTACAGATGGCGCTGTCGTACCATTTCGATCGTTTCAATACTCTTTCAATGTTGCCATCTCCGACACGGCCATCCTGCGAATCACACGTCCTCGTGTGTCTATTGGCCTCGCAAAACATTCATAATCTAACCGCTCGGTCACTCCTGACCTAAGTTCCAATCCAAAATCATCCAATACCATGGTTACCGTAATCGTTACTGTGATAGTTACCGTAATAGTTTCTGCGATAGTCACCCTGATCGGCACCTTATTAGTCACTTTAATCGTCACCTTAATCGTCACCTTAATCGTCACCTTAATCGTCACCTTAATCGTCACCTTAATCGTCACCTTAATCGTCACCTTAATCGTCACCTTAATCGTCACCTTAATCGTCACCGAGATCGCTGCCATTACCTAATCACAATTTGACCACAACTCTGTCAGAACTCCCTCCAGAACCCCCTCCTTCGGAACCCTCCATCGGAACCCTCCATCGGAACCCTCCATCGGAACCCTCCATCGGAACTCTCCATCGGAACCCTCCATCGGAATCCTCCATCGGAACCCTCCATCGGAACTCTTATCAGAACTCTTATCAGAACTCCTTCAGAACTCTCCTGGACCGCGCAAAGATAGTAACACGTAGTAAGTGAAGTTAGGCTCCGGGCTGCAAACCGCCGTTTATCATCCAAACAGCCACCTCGCCGTTTATCATCCAAACAGCCACCTCGCCGTTTATCATCCAAACAGCCACCTCGCCGTTTATCATCCAAACAGTCACCTCGCCGTTTATCATCCAAACAGCCACCTCGCCGTTTATCATCCAAACAGCCACCTCGCCGTTTATCATTCAAACAGCCACCTCACCGTTTATCATCCAAACAGCCACCTTGGGTGACCTCCATCGAATACCCAGTTCCACACAACAATAACAACAACTCATTGCCACCATCCGGCAATTCCAACAGCGACTGCTTACATCTCCAAGCCAAACGCACGCCACACGCCTTTCGTGGCCGCACTGAAACGGGTAATTAGACCCGGTTTTACGCCTACGTTTGGGAATGGCAGGAAGGTGTATTCGGTCTAAGTGTCTGCATACTACTTAAGGCACTAAATACAACAAAAAGTCCAATCCCTTCATCAGTGTCCATTTTTCTCGTCAGTCTTACTAGAGCAATAATTGGTTAAATGGCTAACAATAGTTGGTTAACTAGAGAATCGGAATTCATCGATCGGAACGTTATTGATAATTTTCGAACACAACTTCGTTATTTAAGAACACCGTCGGGTAAGTAAGTTACACTTCACTGTTGCACCTATGGCCAACCACTAAAACACTCGTTTATCTAAAGGGCACCGCTGAGACGTCCCGGTTAGGGTGTTTTTACCTTGCTTAATGTTTTGACGCGTTCGGTTAGGTTAGGTTAGAACAGTGACCACAACGTAGCCAGAGCCAAATAGTACCCATTTGGTTATTAGTAAAAACTTCAAAGTGTTGGTCCATGACCTTGGGATCAAAGATCATTCAAGGTCAAAGTCAAACTTCAAGTTTATTCGAGAGCAAATAACATTCGATGTCATAGGTTACTCGAGGTCAAAGGTAATTCGGGGTTAAAGGTCATTCGAGGTCAAAGTCGACCCGTTTCCTTTTCGCCACCTTTATACTCAAACCTAAACATAAACCTAAACCTAAACCTAAACATAAACCTAAACCTAAACATAAACCTAAGCCTAATGGCGCCCCTAAGGATACACATTACACACTGACTGACGTCACGCAAATTATAGTCCTTTACACAAAGCTTCTAAAAACTTAACTCCGTCGTAATAAAATTAAGAACTACGATCCAACTTTGATCACATTGGCAAAATAGTCCGGCTGCAATCGTAAAATAATATCCGCAACAAAACGAAATCACATAGCAACGTTGACCAGCGTAAATAGACGGTAGGCAGAAAATATCCAGATTAAATTGAGGATAGGCAGAAAACAGTTAAATCTCGTCCACCCTCCAATCCAAATAGCAACATCACGCACACCCGCACTTTCTTTGTCAATGTTATAGCATGTACCGCGTGTACCCTCTCTTTAGAGAACACGTGTAACAAATAAACATGGTTCGACTCACCGGATTCTGCTTCATGCAAACCTGCCACCACCATCGCCGTCCCGATGCTGCTCCGCGCCGACGGCAGCCACACCGTCTGTCGATACTCGCATCGCAGCCATCCGCTCGCATACAACACCGCATTACCACACAAAACACTTAAAACGTCACTATTAACACTTCACACACAATAATTCAAACGTCCGTTGTGACTTAGCAAATCGCATAATGTTCTTTGTGCACCGTCATTTTTCTTGTTTTTTTTTTCATTGTACAAACACGTGGCACTTTTAATTTTTAAAATCAACGAGAATTAACACTACGACTTGGAAACTGTGAAGTAACTGCCAACAGTTAAATTTCTACGCGATCATCAACGTTTTTAGCCATCGTTCGATCTCACTTCTGATGTCGGAGAAGGAAAGATGGGGACCGTCGCTTTCTCATATTGTGGGCGTTCAGTGGGTATAAAGATGACTAATAAGATCTCAAAATGGCACGAAGACAGTTTCCAATCGCATGTCTCGCTCGACCGCTCGGCGCGGCGGTGCAAATCGTACTATGCTCCCCGCCAGTGCCGGCCAACGCAAGTGGACTCTGTCCAACGCCTACAGATGGCGCTGTCGTACCATTTCGATCGTTTCAATACTCTTTCAATGTTGCCATCTCCGACATATGCAAGTACTATTTATTGTTGGCAAGAAAAAAATTGTTTCTCTTTAAAAACTTAGAAATTTTGTAATTTGTTATTTTTGACTCTTCCGACTCAAAAGGTTGCCGACCCCTATACCTAATTAGATGTGGAAACTAAATTTTTCCCAGTTTGGGAATTACTGCTGAGGTCACCATTAGTCCATTGAACGGTCCCCATGCCATGTTCCCATCACGAAGTTTCTATGTGCGCATATATGAATGGTGTTATATGACTTTTGTATGAAAAACAATACAAATATTGCAATGTTCTACAGAACGGTTCTTCCAATCAAGCGTGATCACATCAGAGGCGTCCGCCATGGACACGACTGGCTCGTCAGTGGGCCCACAAGTGGGCGTGGACAACTCAGACGACATCTCGCCCGACAAACCCGCGCCCGACTTGCGCTCGCCGTGATCCCACGCACACGCAACGCACGCGTCGGTCGGATCCGACGGATCGGATGGATCGGTCGGATCGACCGCGTCAACAGTGCTTCGGTGGACGCCAGCGCCTTTACCGCACTGGCGGCCCGTCACCCATCGGACTGTTTAGTTCTATCGGATTTTTTTAGGGTTCCGTATTACTTCGAATACTCTCGGCGTCACGTGGTTTAGTGTAAATATTAAAAAAATGGAATTAAATGGAAGAGGTTGTAGTTGAAATTTAGATTTTACAATTTTTAATCTGTGTCGATCGTTAATATTTGCACGATGTGACCTTGTCGCGGCGGTGTCGGAAACATCTTCGTATCGAAGCGACATCTATATTCAGAGGTTGGTATTACGTCGATAGGTACAGACGGTCGACACGGCTTTCATTTATTACATGTAAGGCGGTAACAAAATACAATACTCCAACGATAATTATGTAAAAAATTAAAGCTACGAAATAAAAACAACATATTATATTCTAATATTTTTATAGAATATAAAAAACAAGTATGATATGATCAAGCCTTCCAGTAATTTAGTGAAATAAAATGTTAAATGAAGTGCAGCTTATAAATTATTCTTTGCTGAGCTGTGAGACAGATAAAGCGAATGATTATGCTTCCAATAGCGTAAAAACAACGTTTTTGATTGACGAAAGTGTGATATTATAAGTTGTTTCTTTTGTTTCGTTGTTGTGTGTTTTGTAATGAAAATGAAAAAGTAAATAGATTGTAAGTGGGTTAGTTTTAAAAGATTTTTTTATAATTTATTGAACGAATATTTAAGAAAGACGAGCCTTGCTTAAGAGATTAGTTTAGTTGTGTAATTAGTAGCCGACAGATTAGATGATTTGTTGTGCTTTCGATTCGAGATGTTTACGAAAGGAAATGACTTATTATAACGAACAGATCTTACAAATACGAACTGTTATTTTCTATGTTGATCTCAGTGCTAGAATTACCATAAAGAGATTATGATTCAAATAAATTGATATCGTATCGAAAGAAACAATAAATCAATAGTAGATTGACATTGGTCGAAGGACATTTTATAGGTGCCTTTCATGAAAACGTAAAATAACTTACATAATAGGAATTTGTAAATTTGTAGTGTTCTTTTTGACAAATCCATCCGCTCATACCTGTACGAACGATTCATACCCTTCTTAACTTAAGAGTGATTTGTTTTGTGGCTAAAAATAACAGCGTATCATGAAACTGTGCTATACAGTGGCGTTCTCAATAAATTAGTCAGAAAACCATTACAGGTAGGCAGGTACCATGCCATTTTCTAATCTATTCATTTTGCAATTATAGTTATTTAGAACTTTTACGAAAAGAGTTAAGTATTTTTTTCGACTAGCGAGCTTAATTTTACACTTAACACTTTGTTGAAAAAAAATAATTGAACGTGTATATTTGGTGGAATTACGCTCAAGAGAGTTGTTCTTTTGCGACAAAATAAATCACAAAAATCTTGTAATCCTATAACTTATCCTAGCAGCTGTTAATTCATTTGTCATTAATCAAATAATAATTTTTCGTTTCGCAAACAGTGGCCATACGAGGAAAGCTAGTCATTAGAGTTACATCGTAAATTTAATGTAACTTAAAATAAAAAGAATAATATTTACAATTATGAATAACCCCTTACGTTTATTAGTAAGTGGGATGGAACTAAAATTGTGGCCAAATTACACTTAATGAAATCCAAATATATATACACGTTTTTAATAGATTTAGATTTAATAAGCGTGGTATGATTTAGTTGTAGCAAAGCAATGACGTTAAGATACGTGACAAATTTAATTAATGACTAACAAGAGACAAATTGATTCACCTTGTCCGAAAATTTAGCTTCACTGTCGTATAGAGATAATAATACAACCGTATCTATTTCGGTGAAGCCATTGCTACAGTTATCACAAAATTATCAAAGGAAATTGCATTTCAACACTAACACCACCAAGCCAACTAGACACTCGGGTATAAATATCAAATGATAATAAGTCAATGATTCCGCGGTCCTTCCACCACGTAGTGGGAGCTATTACCATAGCCGCCCAGGCATTGGCCCAGGCCCACTACGTTATTGACGGCCCGCGGTATCATTGACTTATTTTATCTTTTGATATTTATACCCGAGTGTCTAGTTAGCTTGGTAATGTAGTAATTCCAGATTAAACCACCGAAACAGATAAGTTTGCAACTCTATATTTAGCACTGTTCCTTAGTTGTTCTCAAATTTCTGGCTTTTTGTTAAAAGTTACTTTTGACATTATTTTGTTGAAATCTAGATATACTTAGTGGTAGTAGGAAACGTAGCAATAAACGAAAAGCAATAAGTAAAAGTGTAATTATAAAATCAGCTTTAGGGAAGCTAGAGTCTGGTACTGAAGTTAGTTCGAACCTGCATATATACAGTTCGCGATATTTTTTCTATAGACAAACAAACGGCTGGACAGACTGGGTTGTATTATAAAATGGTAAAGTAATTTAGTAATGCAGTTTGGTACAATTAAACATAGCTATTTCAGAACAAAAATGTACTTATATTAGCCGTACAGCTATAGTTCAATTAGGCAGAAGGCGGGAATTAGTCAATTGCTAGCTATAGAAAACATTATTAGACTATAAAAAACAGTTAGAAACTAGAGTCACTTAAGGCTTGTTGATAACAGAAAACCAGTTTCGTCATTGAAATCTGAACGAAGTAACCTTGTAACGTGGTAAGGCAATATTAATATTGGTGACGAATTTAAAAGCTCATTGGTGCCGAAAATTCTAGACTGTGATTCAATTGTTCATTCTGAACGTGTCTTATATTGAAATAGTTGTTTTTGTATGATTGGCAATGCACAGAGTGTGCTGTAAAAAATGTATTGTAAAAATGACAGACAGGAACATGTTGTATGAAATGCATTTGTCGTTATTGTAAAGATTTGGTAACGGCTACATAAGCTGAGAGGTGTAATTATTTTGTCAGCGTAAGTAGTAGAGGTAGATTTTTTTGATAGCTTTGCAGTCATTTACAGGTTTGTGACTAATACAACATTTTTGTATTAGAAGAAAAGAGATATTGTATTGGTCGCGACGTATGTTGTTTTTTTATTTCTTTTATTAGCACCATTGATACGATATGGAGTAATAATTGAAAGCCTAAACATTATGTGCCTTAGATACAACAATATTGTATGATATTTATGATGCGTTCTATACAACGTGCTAACTAGAAATAAATAATAAACCTTATTTTGAATGCCTGGACTTTGATTAATTATCTTCATTGTTAGAATTCATTTCTGCAAAGGCTTGTATGTACCTACTCCCAAAAGTTTTGTATCTTTTAATTATCTAAGTTATGAAATTAGGCCCAATGTTTGGAAAAACTATATTGAAATCCTAAATTTTCTAAGCACATCTAAGTTTATTATCACCATGTTATTTTTACTCGTGAAAATTGTATGTAACTGGGCACCCAACAGTCTGGAAGTTGATTTCGAATCCAGAGATATAAATTATAACCCTTGTAATAATTATTGTACGATTAAGTAACGCTTCTATGCGTAGTTTCGCTGAAATATAAAAAAAAATACTTCTATAAATATTGTATAATTTTAGTAATTACCTACATTATACCCATTTATGTACCTATATACTTTACTGGCATGTATATTCATAATCTACGCGACTCGGATTAGCCACGCTTTATTTTACAAAGTAGACACGATTTTGATTCTCGCATGGCTTTTTGATATAAAGAAATCTCGAATCCATCTACGTATTCTATAATCTTAAATAATAATTTCTCCTACGTTACTTCCTCCTTATAAATAATGAAACAAAAATCCGTCTTATAAGTTTCATGGGTTTCAGAAATTGAATACATAATACGTAAATAGAGAAAAAAATAATTGTAAGAATAATTAACCAATAGAAAAATACTCCTAGTTACGAATTTCTTAGTTCATCTTGTGCAATTATGATTAACTGTTTTTTAGCGAATTTATTAATTAATTTTTATTTTTAGTAGTAATAATAATTATTATTATGATTGTATCCATGACCATTGTATGTAAATATGTTCCGGAGTGTATTTATATTTTCTTTTATTTTGTAAAATTAACATTAGAGATGCGTTTATAAGTTATGTTCGTCACAATGTCCTCCGCGTTTTCATATTTTCATATAGGTTTTTACAACTTTTCTTTATTTTTTATTAAATTAGATGCAAACGGGCCGAACGACCTATTCTAAAAGTTTACTATAATTTACCAAATTACGAAGGCTTCGCGACGAAGTAGGAATGGCTCGTTCGGTCCATGCAATAAACTAAAGATAGACTTGTAAAAATGTTATAACATGTATTTTTAACCTATATAGTAAGATATTTATAGAATTTTAGTCGTTTAATTATTTCGAACGACTTGTTATAAAGAAAATTGGTGCTTAAAGCTTAAAACAAAATATGGATCGGCACTGGAGTGCCCTGTGTGTATTGTCATGGAAGGGGTCAGAGCATTATGACATAGCATGCGTTGTTATGCTTTCGTGTGGTAAAGAATCGTTTATTCGGCTATCGTTTTTATTTGCCAATAAAACTATTATCTTACGCCGCCACTGCAAGGTTAGCGCGTGCGGATTTTTTTGGATTTTTTGAATCGGACAATTTATTTCGTTTGTAATGTAAATGTTAATTAATTTAATTAAATAAACGATTCCGTACCACGGTGTGAGCAGTTATAATAATGTAGGTAAACTTTGCTCAATAACGATGAAAAACTGAACGTGTTACAGTTGACGCAATACAAACAAACAAACAGAGTTGAGTTTTATTTTATATTTAAACCATAAGTAACCTCTACTCATCACACCCAGTCCTATATCAATTTTTTTATGTGAATATGGTGACAAACGAGCGTACCACCCGCCTGATGTTAAGCAGCTACCGTAGCCTATAGATGCTTTCAGTACCAAAGGCATCGCACGCACGTTGCCGACCCGAAGGGGAGTCGGACAGAGGGAGTAGAAGGGGAGGGGATTGAACTTCCGGCTCTCTCTCATCGTCCGAAACGGTTTTTGGTTTTTGTAGTTCCTAGTAGTCTATTTCGTATGTTTTACTAAACGTTTTGTATTTACAGCAAAATAATGTTTTATAAATGCGAGACATTACATAAAATATTTGCTGTAAATACAAAACGTTTAGTAAAAAATATTAAAAACACTATTAGGAATTACAAAAACCATTTTGTTGTCGTAAATTTTTTCTCAGTGGATCTTTTTCCGGTAGAGCCAGCCCATATTCGAGCTGCAGTCAATTGGCTACAGCTTGGCTCTATAACCGTAATGTTGCTAATGCCTTTGATTATACGCTATAGGTATATGTTTTGATATCATTGGTTTGGGTGGGCACTGGACTAGTCGTTAAGAAACACAAACCAAAAAAAACTTGTGGCTTTCCTCATGCTATTTGTTCGCTAGGTTTGTCAATAGCAGTGATAGAGTAACTTACAAATACTTCAAGCTGTGGTATAACTGATTTAATGAGAGGTGTAGGTAGGTATATTTCCGCATTGGACGACTTTAAAGTAAAGTATCCTGGGTTCGATTCCCAAGCCATGCATTATTTGGTTCTGCTGGCTATGAACAATAGTCCCTGCACTGTAGCTAAAGCAAAGCAAGTGTCTCTAGTTTTCTTATGTTGCTACGGTGGCAAGCAGGCGTACGGTCCGGATGATGTTAAGCAGTTACTGTAGCCTATACATGCTTGTAATACCAAAGGCATCGCTCGCACGTTGCCGACCTGAAGGGGAATGGGACAGAGGGAGCGGAAAGGGCTTAAAATTAAGAAAAAAGTCATCCTTTTAATAATTATCTAATCTAATCTACCTACATATGAATCAAATAACGTCATTCCATAGAATTATTCAAAAATGGAACGCAAATTTACCAGTAATCCAATAAATCGAACATCGCCGCAATCATTGGACGACGCGATCGCGAAAATCAATAGTCGATGTTCGTACCAAGTACTGCCTGCAAACAACGCTACATACCGAAAAAACTTTACCACCAACTTCGTCAACTACAAAACGAACTTAAACTCTTGTTAGATAAAGCTTACATTCACTTGATGCGAGTTTGGGTTAAGAACGTTATTGAAATTTCAAATAAAGAACAGATAATCGACGCCTAGCCTTGTGCGATATCGATTTTGACAACAGCTACTTTCACTGGCGCAACACGATCCTTCTGTCCATCTCCCTTGCTCTTATAAGCGAAATTAGTAGTCCAGAAAGACGTGGTGATATGTTTTCGGATTGTCGTTAGCTGGGGTCGTCCGCCGTAGCGTTGCCATGACGACAGGTAACGGAGGGTAGGATTTTCAATCGTTTTCAATATAACAGTTCGATATTTTAGGTCACAATGTCGGATTTGGTTTTAAGACGATACAAGAAAAAAATGAATTTTAGTTTCGGGGTGTGGCTAGCGTCGCGTAAGCTGCCGAAGGATATATCCCTCTCGCTTAGCTAGGACAGAACAGCTATGGAGTAGACTATAGTATAGTTATTTTTTGAAGGAACAATATTGTTTAATTCGTACAATTAAAATAATATGTCCCAGTGCACCTTTTAAAATAGATGAAATGGATGAAAATATTCAAATATATTTTTTTCGTTTTATATGGGATTTTTATGTCGAGTGTATTTGAAAAAAATAATTTAATTTCTATGTTGTTTTTATTGCTGAAGACAAAGTAAGTCAAAAGAAGACAAACGATACCTACAATATGCTGATAGATACGTATAACAATATTTCGATCGTATAATAGCCTATAACCAGCGGACGATCCAGACGCGTCCAACGATATCTCATTAGTCAAATTATTATGATAAAAATAGTTTGGACGTTATACGGGAGCAGATGAACATACATACATATCGGTCAAAATCATAACCCTCCGCCCACCGTAGTCGGGTAAAAATGTACATACTCTGTGTCAGTGACTGACTGCCGGATATGAGTATCTTTTTCATGTTTCGTAGGCAAAGGAATACTTTGGTACTTAACTTCGATGCCGATCATGAAGTCATCAGCGGTGTCATAATATTTATTTTTACCATATTTAATTTATTTTTTAATTTAATTTTCAGTTTTTATTAATTTTATTGATTTAACCATGCATTTATTTATTGTTTATCTTTTTATCTTTATTTTTTTATCTATCAAAATCACCCTTAGACTGGTTACCGCCACAGGTGACAAGAGGGCTGGCTCTTTCCTTGCTCAAAAAATTCGCTTGACAACAGGAACAGCTTGAATACAGGGAGGACATGCAGCCAGTATCCCACGCGGACGGTATTTGTTTAATTAGGGGTAGGTTTTTATTTTATTGTATTTTATTTAAATTTATGTTATATTATATTGTATTTTAATGATAAAACATGAAAAATAAAAAATATTTTTTTATTTTTTTAATTTAATTTTACTTTTATTTATTGTTTTATATTTATTGTGAAATTATAATAATTTTAATAATCAATATTGGACTATGTCTGAAACAAATACATTGAATTGAATAATTTAAATACAAAAATTATCACATTAACTCGTTAAATCACGGTTTACACCCGCTAGAACGAAAAAGATCCTAACATGGTAGGTAGGACCTGAGGGTTGGCCAGTTAATTACTTAAAATACACTATATTTATTTCAAGAAAACATTCATAAGATCTGAAGGCGTCGGACTCGCACATAAAGGGTTCCGTACCACCGTAGAATAAACACATCAAAAATATCAAGTTTGAGACTTGATATTTATTTTTAAATGTTATTATATTTTTAGTATTTGTTCTGCACCGGCAACAGAAATACACATTCAGTGAAAATTTCAACTCTCTACCTGTTACGGTTCGTGAGATACAGCCCGCGCTGACAGACGGACAGACAGACAGACGGACAGCGTAGGCCTAGTAATAGGGTCCCGTTAGCACCCTTTGGAACCCTAAAAAGTAGCCTATGTTCTCCGCCAAGACCCAGTCTATCTCCATACCAAAATTCATCAACATTGGTTCAGCGGTTTAGCCGTGAAAAGGTAACAGACAGAGTTACTTTCGTTTATAATATAATAGATTGAATAGGACGGACAAACATTTTCCTATCCATATCTGTAATGTTATTTTTTACGATAATTTATTGATGTATGATATATTTATTACTTGCCCATCCATACCTACAACAAACGCAATAAAGCGACTCCATTGTTTTGACAAGCAATGTATTCCCACTGTCGGCCCAAGACCATGCTGCAAGTATATAACAGTAATCGAAATAGGGAGTTTTTACAGAAATGACACGAATAACTATGAAATGACAAGAGATGACACAAAATGACAAGAGATGACACAAAATGACAAGAGATGAAAATAAATTACACAAGACAAGGAAAAGCAAACGAAAATCACGCTGCAGTGCAGGTCGTAGGTTCGATTCCTGCCCAGGACATGCATTTGTGTGCATGAACATGTCCGCATGTCCCGAGTCTAGGTGTAATTAAGTGTATATTTAGTTTGTATTTACAAACAAAAAGTAGTATATGTAGTAATATCAGTTATCTGGTTTCCATAGTACAAGCTCTGCTTAGTTTGGGATCAGGTAGTCATGTGTAAAAGAATTTCCAAGGATATTTATTTATTTATCATAGGCGTCGGCGGACTGTAAATACTGTACTGTACCTGTAATGTGGCACGACCGTAATATTTTTTCGTAATATTTTTTAAAAAATCCTTCACAGGTCCGACGTCGAACAAGTCCGAGCGGACACTGACAATACAAAGTTAGAGAGAGACATGGTTAGTTCAAGTACTTAAAATGTGAGATGGCGATATTGTGCGCGCGCTCGGAAATAAACAACGTAAGCGCCAAACCACATTTACTTGAATTAAAAAAAAACTACTTCATGAATTAAAATATGGTTGAAGGGTAGTTTAGATATCATTATTTGCTATGTTTTAGAAATAATTTCGTGATCTAAATCGTAAAAACATCGTGGTAGCAAGGAAAATTGTAAATAATTAGAGCTCATTTCATAAATTTTTTTTATCGAGAAAATTTCATCAAATCGTGATTTGGATTTAAAGATACTCGAGATAATATAGTCAAAAATCATACATCTAAATATAAGATTCCTAGTCCACATACTTACTTAAAGAAAAAGTAGAATAGAAAATCAACCAAATTTCGAACCCTCCTCTTAAATGTAATAATTAATGATAGGAAATTAACAATTTCCATGGATGGCGGCAACTTGTCGATGGAAATGGATAGAAAAGATTTTATTATTGATTCGGTAAGATTTTTCATATGGATTTCAGCTTTTCGTTCAAGATGGCGGAGTAGGTTACGTAGGTATTGATTTTTTGACAATATCGATAGTATTTTAAATCAAGTAGGTTGCGAGAGAGGTGCCTCTTCGTCGTGTGTGAGAAATAAAGCATCCAAATAGGTTCAGCCATCCTTCTACCAAAATCACCAAACTCATAACACTTACGGCAACAAGGTTCACCACCTGTCACGTTGGGTTCTGACTATCTGGTGAAACGTAGGCTTTGAGTTGACTTAATACCTCCACATTGTGGTGGTGTATGGCCACTCAAGCCTCTGACTACCCCGAATGGGGATAAAAGTCGTGACGTTATATTTATTTTTTATTTCATAACACTTATTCGCGTTGCATTGTAGGACCAAAAAGGTTACCGCCAAAGAGATTTTTAGACAGTTTACAATGGTTTTACAAAGCATTTCTAGAAACAAAAGTGATTTGTGATGCCAGTGTAAGTAACTATCTATAAAATGGGTAAACCTATAGGGTGGTTGACACAATGCAACAATGTAACGCTACCGTAGGAAGTACTCCCCTAGCCACTTCCTGGCGACCGCGAAGCCAAACAAAATCATATTTTAATATCCTAAAGATATTGTACTTAGGGCTTGAATAACTCTTTTTTCCATCCGTCTATGTGACCAGAGGGCCTACTCAGTTTCAAACGAAAACGAAATTTCGTCCGAAATTCGCGTATTTCCTACTACGTTTCTCATTGATTCCGACATTTCTTACGAACGAAAATTGTTTGACGTCTTCGTCGTCGTCGAATCTAAACGTCAAACAATTTTCGTTCGTAAGAAATGTCGGAATCAATGAGAAAGGTAGTAGGAAATACGCGAATTTCGTCCGAAATTTCGTTTTCGTTTGATACTGAGTAGGCCCTAAGGGATGGTACCAAGGATGGCGGAGTATTGGTGGTAGAGCCAACCTGTAGCCAATTGTCTGCAGCTCATATACGGACTGGCTCGACCGGGGTTGTACCCCCTCACAGAAGATCGGCGTAAAGCAGCTATTACTGCGTTTCGAACGATGAGTGAGAGAGCCGGAAGCCCAACCCCCACACCTCTCCCTTCCTCCATCCCACTCCTCTTCAGGTTGGCAACGTGCGAGCAATGCCTTTGGTATTGCAAGCATCTATAGGCTACCGTCTGCTTAACATCAGAAGGGCTGTACGCTTGTTTGCTGCCTTAGTCCCATAAAAGGAGTAGTTAATTAATGCCCATGTTATAGTTCTAATTCTTATTTCTTTTTTCTCTCTCTTATTATTAGATAGTTCACACTTTAGCTTGATGTAAGTTACCTACTTCAGAATTCAAGTTAGTTTAGATATTTGTATACTAAAAACAATTAGTTTGATCAATTTTCACAGGTTTAAAGCTTTGCTCATTTAAAAATATTATTTGTAAGTTAATATGGGCACTCTTACCCCCTTATTCATAGAGATTTTGGCCAGTTTGCAATGGTTTTGAAAAGCATTTTTAGGAACAAATGTGATTTGTAATTCCACTGCAGGTCGATTATAAATTTCTATGAATAAAGGGGTTTGTCTTTATGTTACTTACTATATAAAAATGTACTATTTTATTGACTGTTTGTGCTAAATTAAAATAAAAAAAAAACCATAAGATTGAAGTTGCCAGAAAAATTTAGTATCAACCCTAAGCATGCAAGAAGGTCAATGCACCCGGAAGATAGTGCGAGGCACGCGCCGCACAGGTGCGCGGTCGATACCATCGATTTCAGCCAAGAATCGATACCGTGACGTCACGAACATGGCGGCTGCGCGCGCAGCTGTCGCCCGATAAAAACCCGTGTTATGCAAATGAAATAGGGTAATATAACAGGGGTTAAAATTACTATTAGTTTTTGGACACGCGTGCTGTATTTTTTTGTATGATTTATTATTTTAGAGGCATAGAATATGTGCGTTACAATAGAAAGATAGAACCGGATCTTTTAGTAAGTATAAAAAATAGATTTTTGCTTTGAACAAGTATAAAAAGAAATATAAAAAAATAACTTGCAAGAATTTATTAAATGTAGGTAGAATTTAATACAAACGTGTGCACAGAAATTGAACCTAGAGTCCTCGATATCGCTAGACCATTCGCTCTACGATCGATAGAGATGCTAGTTCCAGCACTAGTGATAATGAATCTGATTACTCTGGCCTTTACGTACAATGTAGATATCTTTACAGTCGTATTTGAAGTCAATGCCCCCATAGTAATACTTTAATGATAAAAGAAAAGTTGTTTTTGGCCCGTCTATTTTGTATATCCAAGTTAAACTGAGCTATCTTAAGTACGAGTGTCAATAATAAGGAGAGCTCAGTTTATGTTTGAAACGTCACCATATACTACGTGCAGCCGACTACTTAAGACGAGGGTTCGAAATTTGGTTGATTTTCTATTCTACTTTTTCTTTAAGTTAGTATGTGGACTGGGAATCTTATATTTAGATTATGATTTTTGACTATATTATCTTGAGTATCCTTAAATCCAAATCACGATTTGATGAAATTTTCTCGATAAAAAAAAATTATGAAATGAGCTCTAATTATTTACAATTTTCCTTGCTACCACGATGTTTTTACGATTTAGATCACGAAATTATTTCTAAAACATAGCAAATAATGATATCTAAACTACCCTTCAACCATATTTTAATTCATGAAGTAGTTTTTTTTAAATTCAAGAAAATGTGGTTTGGCGCTTACGTTGTTTATTTCCGAGCGCGCGCACAATATCGCCATCTCACATTTTAAGTACTTGAACTAACCATGTCTCTCTCTAACTTTGTATTGTCAGTGTCCGCTGGGACTTGTTCGACGTCGGACCTGTGAAGGATTTTTTAAAAAATATTACGAAAAAATATTACGGTCGTGCCACATTACAGGTACAGTACAGTATTTACAGTCCGCCGACGCCTATGATAAATAAATAAATATCCTTGGAAATTCTTTTACACATGACTACCTGATCCCAAACTAAGCAGAGCTTGTACTATGGAAACCAGATAACTGATATTACTACATATACTACTTTTTGTTTGTAAATACAAACTAAATATACACTTAATTACACCTAGACTCGGGACATGCGGACATGTTCATGCACACAAATGCATGTCCTGGGCAGGAATCGAACCTACGACCTGCACTGCAGCGTGATTTTCGTTTGCTTTTCCTTGTCTTGTGTAATTTCTTTTCATCTCTTGTCATTTTGTGTCATCTCTTGTCATTTTGTGTCATCTCTTGTCATTTCATAGTTATTCGTGTCATTTCTGTAAAAACTCCCTATTTCGCTTACTGTTATATACTTGCAGCATGGTCTTGGGCCGACAGTGGGAATACATTGCTTGTCAAAACAATGGAGTCGCTTTATTGCGTTTGTTGTAGGTATGGATGGGCAAGTAATAAATATATCATACATCAATAAATTATCGTAAAAAATAACATTACAGATATGGATAGGAAAATGTTTGTCCGTCCTATTCAATCTATTATATTATAAACGAAAGTAACTCTGTCTGTTACCTTTTCACGGCTAAACCGCTGAACCAATGTTGATGAATTTTGTTATGGAGATAGACTGGGTCTTGGCGGAGAACATAGGCTACTTTTTAAACCGACTTCAAAAAAGGAGGAGGTTTCTCAATTCGACCGTATATATATATATATATTTTTTTATGTGTGTTCGCGGATAACTTCGTCGTTTATGAACCGATTTTGATGAATCTTTTTTTGTTGGAAAGGAGATATTCCAGCGGTGGTACCATGATAAGGAAACCAGGATCTGATGATGGCATCCCAGAGAAATCGAGGGGAACCTTCGAAAATCGTAGGGGCGACTAGTGCGTTTGTAATTTTAAACTATTTTAAAGCACTACTATTTTATGAAGGTCTGGAGTCGATCTGATGATGGAGCCGAAAGACAGTCGAGGGAACTCCTCAACGATTTACAGCAATTACCTGGTGTTTGGGCTTGATTAATTTGTATTGATGAGAACTTTACACCTGGATGGGTTGTGACTGTCATTAGGGGTCTGATGATGAAGACGTAGGACAGTCAAGGGAACTCCTCGACGTTTTACAGTAGCTACCTTGTGTTTGGGCTTGATTAATTTGTATTGGTGAGGACTTTACACCTAGATGGGTTGTGACTGTCATTAGGGGTCTGATGATGAAGACGTAGGACAGTCAAGGGAACTCCTCAACGTTTTACAGTAGCTACCTTGTGTTTGGGCTTGATTAATTTGTATTGGTGAGAACTTTACACCTAGATGGGTTGTGACTGTCATTAGGGGTCTGATGATGAAGACGTAGGACAGTCAAGGGAACTCCTCAACGATTTACAGCAATTACCTGGTGTTTGGGCTTAATTCATTTCTATTGATGGGAACTTTGCATCCATATCGTTTATAAGTGCCATTACAGGTCTGATGATGGAGACCATACACAGACGAGGGAATTCTTCAACGATTTACAGCAGTTACCTTTTGTTGGGCTTACTTCATACGGTTCAATATGCCAAGATGTTCATTGGTATGGCGCCACTAAAAATCGTGAAATAAAATTATTTTTATAAAAAAAAAACCGAGTATTTGGGGTCGGTGCCAATCTATCTTCTTACTTTTATAGTAGGTAGACTTGGCATACCAAGATTGGCACCGACTTCAAATACTCGATAACACACCATCACGTCTGGTTTTCCTGAAGGGGTAGGCAGAGGTGGTAATAGAAATATTATTTCAGGCTTTTTAGTGCATCAGGTTTTTTTGAAGTCGGTTTTTTTTTTATAAAAATATTTTTTTAGGGTTCCAAAGGGTGCTAACGGGACCCTATTAGGTACTAGGCCTACGCTGTCCGTCTGTCTGTCTGTCTGTCTGTCAGCGCGGGCTGTATCTCACGAACCGTAACAGGTAGAGAGTTGAAATTTTCACTGAATGTGTATTTCTGTTGCCGGTGCAGAACAAATACTAAAAATATAATAACATTTAAAAATAAATATCAAGTCTCAAACTTGATATTTTTGATGTGTTTATTCTACGGTGGTACGGAACCCTTTATGTGCGAGTCCGACGCCTTCAGATCTTATGAATGTTTTCTTGAAATAAATATAGTGTATTTTAAGTAATTAACTGGCCAACCCTCAGGTCCTACCTACCATGTTAGGATCTTTTTCGTTCTAGCGGGTGTAAACCGTGATTTAACGAGTTAATGTGATAATTTTTGTATTTAAATTATTCAATTCAATGTATTTGTTTCAGACATAGTCCAATATTGATTATTAAAATTATTATAATTCACAATAAATATAAAACAATAAATAAAAGTAAAATTAAATTTAAAAAAAAAAAAAAAAAAAAAAAAAATTATGTTTTATCATTAAAATACAATATAATATAACATAAATTAAAATAAAATACAATAAAATAACAACCTACCCCTAATTAAACAAATACCGTCCGCGTGGGATACTGGCTGCATGTCCTCCCTGTATTCAAGCTGTTCCTGTTGTCAAGCGAATTTTTTGAGCAAGGAAAGAGCCAGCCCTCTTGTCACCTGTGGCGGTAACCAGTCTAAGGGTTCTTTATTTTGATAGATAAAAAAATAAAGATAAAAAGATAAACAAAAAATAAATGCATGGTTAAATCAATAAAATTAATAAAAACTGAAAATTAAATTAAAAAATAAATTAAATATGGTAAAAAAAAATATTATGACACCGCTGATGACTTCATGATCAGCATCGAAGTTAAGTACCAAAGTATTCCTTTGCCTACGAAACATGAAAAAGATACTCATATCCGGCAGTCAGTCACTGACACAGAGTATGTACATTTTTACCCGACTACGGTGGGCGGAGGGTTATGATTTTGACCGATATGTATTTATGTTCATCTGCTCCCGTATAACGTCCAAACTATTTTTATCATAATAATTTGACTAATGAGGTATCGTTGGACGCGTCTGGATCGTCCGCTGGTTATAGGCTATTATACGATCGAAATATTGTTATACGTATCTATCAGCATATTGTAGGTATCGTTTGTCTTCTTTTGACTTACTTTGTCTTCAGCAATAAAAACAACATAGAAATTAAATTATTTTTTTCAAATACACTCGACATAAAAATCCCATATAAAACGAAAAAAATATATTTGAATATTTTCATCCATTTCATCTATTTTAAAAGGTGCACTGGGACATATTATTTTAATTGTACGAATTAAACAATATTGTTCCTTCAAAAAATAACTATACTATAGTCTACTCCATAGCTGTTCTGTCCTAGCTAAGCGAGAGGGATATATCCTTCGGCAGCTCACGCGACGCTAGCCACACCCCGGAACTAAAATTCATTTTTTTCTTGTATCGTCTTAAGATGTGATTGAATCAACATATAGCTACGCAATGCTACGCGCTGCTACAAAATTCGGCGTAGAAGCCTACGACATGCATTTACTGCGTCTTAATGCCTGTTGTAGAGACGCCATAAGAAATTATAGGTACCGTACAATGTCTTGGGAGCGACCCCAGTAACACCCAGATAAGGCAGTCGCCGAAATTAGCCCCAAATCGAACTCGCAACCAGTGTGCCGAGAGGCCTGCGTTCATACCACGACACCAAGCGACCGATGAGACACTCATAGCGAGCTGCAAACTAATCGGTTATCGATCGGTGGTTAAACAACGCTTGGCAAGGTCGGTCAGAGATGGGTGACCATTTAGTAGCATTTGAACTGAGCGTCTCTAAGCTTCGGAGGGCACGTAAAAGTCGGTCCCGGTTGTTGTCATCTAGGCAGCAGTCGTTAAGCCTTGTCAGAGGCCTTGAGGCGGCTTGAACAACTGTGACACCATGTTGGCAACTAACCGAACGATAAGAAGACGAAGCGACCGTCATAATAGAGTCATAGTACGTATGAAAGACTAGCTTTTGCCCGCGACTTCGTCCGCGCATAATTTAAAATCCCCGTTTCGTCCGTCCCGTCGTCGCCCTCGTGATGTTCGATAATTGTCCCACGGGAACATACTATCGAGATAAAAAGTATCCTATGTGTTAACCCAGGTTATAAACTATCTGTGTTCCAAATTTCATCCAAATCCGTTCAGTAGTTTTTGCGTGAAAGAGTAACAAACATCCATCCATACATCCATCCATCCGAATTTTCGAATTTTTATAATACTAGCCTCTGCCCGCGACTTCGTCAGCGCATTATTAAAAAAAAAGTAGCCCAGGGGGGCTATGGCCGTCACAAAAATGAATTGCGGCAATTCTGCTAAATCAATTCATTTTTCCAACCCTCCAGCAGAATCCCCTAAATTTCCGTGAAACTGTCACGAATGGCGTAAAATGTGTCACTATTCTACAGAAATTTAGCGGAATTGCTAAGGATTCCTCAGAAAATCTGAAAAATGAATTGCAATGCCAAATTTGCCAAATTTCATCCAGATCCGTTCAGCCGTTCTGGCGTGATTGAGTAACAAACATCCATACATCCATACATCCATCCATCCAAACTTTCACATTTATAATATTAGTGGGATGGGATGTAACCCTTTGGCCCAGCAGTGACAGATATAAAAACAGTATCATGTAAGCACGTGTCTTTAGCGAAACCCATTAGAGATAACCGCATCCTGGCGATATTAGCCGTGCGTTGCGTGTTCTATGACGTCACGGCAACGCTCCGGTGTGGGCAGGACGTGGCATAGGGGCGGTGAGGTTGCTATTGTGGATAGGGCTGTAATATTTAATATCGATATTGTAATATCAAGCACAGTTCTAGATCCAGTAGGGCTAGACAAGTGGCTGACGTCTACAAGCGTTCGCGCTAGGCTTCATGTATGGAAATAATAATATAATAATAATAACACGTTTGACGACGCGACGTTTGACATTTCCATACATTGTGAAGTCTATTCTATTCTATTCCATTAGCGGTCATGCCACTGGTCTAGGGGGTAGTTCTTTTATGTTATATAAAAAATAGGGACATTTTTGACGTATCAAATAATAAATGTAACATAAGCTCCATTCTTGACTCATACAAACATCCGCGACAATTGACGAAATAGAACACTCTATTTCGTCAACTTATTTAGTTTTTGAACTGGTGAAACTTATCAAGTCTATTCTATACTCACTCGAATGATATGAGCGAGAAAATTGCAATGGTGGAAAAGAAAGTCCTCAAACATTGACGATATTGAGACTTTTGTGAACTAGTGAACGTTTGTGAACACTTTTGCGAGCCGAGAATGTAACAATTTCGAAATTTTTCACCGATCAAAATGTGGTCACAAAAGTGATAAAACGGCAAGGCTAGATACAAATGCTCTTTTGCTTTAAATACCGTCGAAATTTGATCGATATCGAATGTAACGTCACGACTTTTATCCCTATTCGGGGGTAGTCAGAGGCTTGAGTGACCATACACCACCACATTGTGGAGGTATTAACCAACTCAAAGCCCACTTTTCACCAGATAGTCAGAACCCAACGTGACAGGTGGTGAACCTTGTCGCCGTGTATCGATATCGATAATTTTAAAACTACGTTGCACCCCTTAAAGCCCTTTGTCGAGAGCCAGGTGTCGAGCGGGGTCGTTCGGAGCGCCCGTTCATGTGTGCGTGCTGCGTGAGCTCCCGGCCGCACCGACTTTAATACCCATGTTTTTTTCCACGGAGATACAATTCAATTCAATGTATTTATTTACGTATGTGAGAGTAGTATCTAAACTAGGAGATACTGCAAAGAACGCCAGACCACCATAAAAACCTTAAAGACTAACATGCATATTTAAAATACTTATTAATGTGGTGAAGCCAGTCTTCGCCAAAAACTACTGAATACCATCCTTTGGCCCCTACTCTTCCTGCATGAGAATTGACAGCTTTTCAGTGGGTCCCTTACACAAATGGCTTGAAACTAGCGTTGTGAATTGAGACCAACGGCTGAACTCTCAATGAGACATTGCTCTTCACTCGAACTGATTGATTCAGCATGTAGGAATCTAGTTAGTGGCTAAGATATTCAGTAGTCAACAGGAACAGCTCTACGTATTAGAGGCAAAGCATTGATTAGTAAATAAAGAGGTTGAACAACTCTTGGTGAGGTCGGTCAGTTTTGGGTGACCATTTGGGGACATTTGAACTGAGTTCCACCGTGCCTCAGAAGGCATAAAAAGGCCGGTCCCAGTTGTTGTCATCTAGGCAGCAGTCGTTAAGCTATGTCAAAGGCCTTCGGGCGGCTTGCACAACTCTGAATCCAGGTTGGCCACTAACTGTACGATAATGGCCGGCGCACAGTGAGAACGGCAAGGCATGGCATTTTAATTTTTATCAATCGAATTTAATACTTATCCAATCGAAATAAGGTATATATTTCAATGCTCGGTGATCGACCTCGGAGCATCGCGGAGCATTTTCTCGGTGCACCCGCTGGAGCAACTTATTTCGATTGGATAAGTATTCGTTATTTTTTCACAAACCTGGCGACTTTGAATATACTTACTTACCTAAATATAAGTTTCTTCAAACGAGACAATAATTATTTAATTTCTAAAAACCCAACAAGATTATTATTTACCATATGCAAAACTGTAGACTTAAGCATAAAACCTTTTGACCCTATTTATTAGGCTACTTGAGGAGTATCTACATTTGTTTTAAAAATGTTTAAAATTTATTTAAGCATATAATTTGATTTATATTTATAACAAGCTCTGTAGCGTTAATTATATCTCTCTTGGAAGTTCCACGAGGTAAGCTTGGGTAGCGAGTAGCCAAGTGACAGCAACGCTCGAACGAGGGCAGCGCCCCTACCAAACCAACCCCATAGACCCGGCTAAACCACAGCGTAGCATATCCAATGCGTGTTAGGTACTGCGAAATCATAAAGCAATAGAAGGCAGAACAGAAATGGTAGTAAAACATTTCGTATACTTAGGCAAGACTGCTCACACAACGGCCTAGGATAAGTTAAGGGTGCACTGTGTATACCTCATATCAGATAGACCGACTAAAATTCTTAGAACAACCTAAAATAGACCGCAATGCTTAATGTGTAAGGTTGGATTTTGCTAAATAGGACGAAATGATAGGCTGTTTGGAACGAGGGTGAAGAAACAGGGGTGTTTGCAGGATGCGGGGCGAGGGGAAGGTAGGGTGCGTCGCGCAGGCGTGCTTCAGTCGCCCGCGCGACCCCGCTGCCGCCGGCCGCGCGCCATGGACGAGGTAAGAGCGCGCGATCGCGCTCCGCTAACAGTAATAGTGGCCCCAAGTAACGTTTCACCACCCAGACTATCACCGGCCGACCTCCTGCCCGACGGCGATGCAGCCTTCCATCCATTATCCGCAGTCAACGGCCGCCTGACGCCGCCAGGGCTCGAGCCAGCGTCGTACGCAACGCTGACCCCTCTCCTCCCTCTACCCCCGATCAGCACCGTCTCCGACAAGTTCGCGTACCATGCTGGAGGTACCTTCACGGTTATCCAGCAGCAGCAGTCCTACGCATCGTTGTCACCGGCTCCGTACAATGAGCCGTTGTCGCCACAGTCCGCTTACAGTCGGAGGAGTGTGTCGCCGAGTTCCTTCGAGAGGCGATCTCCCACGCCGCCATTACCGAGCCCCGGATTGGACCTTAACGCGGCGCTGCTGGCGAGGGAGGAGCAGCAAGCACAGCAGCAGCAGTCACCGAACGACACAGAAGAGATAAACACGAAAGAATTGGCGCAGAGGATAAGTGGGGAATTGAAAAGGTACTCGATACCGCAAGCGATATTTGCTCAGAGAGTGTTATGCAGGTCACAAGGGACGCTCAGTGATCTCCTAAGGAACCCGAAGCCGTGGTCGAAGCTCAAGTCGGGGAGGGAAACGTTCCGGAGGATGTGGAAATGGCTGCAGGAGCCGGAGTTCCAAAGGATGTCGGCGTTAAGGCTAGCAGGTATGTGATGCATGTTTTGTGGTAGCTATTTAGACGGTATTAAAGTAGTCTATCTATAGTATTGCAGATCAAGTGACCTAAGGCATCGACGATAATTGTAGCATTATTAGTGTGAGCACAACAGCGAATACGAACAAGCGTTTGATGTCGCAGCGAATCGCCTTTGTTCGCTCGGTCTGCCATAATTGCTTTTTATATTAATAAGACTGTTATTACATGATGCCCAACATTTGTAAATGTAAATAGGTACTTGCTTATCGAATGATACGTTCTTATTGGATCTAACAGTCGACCACGTGTTCTTCAGGTTTTATCTTCAATACTTTTGAACTCTTATTCCTTTTCCTAGGTACTCTTCCTTCATGTTTGTGTTAAATCCTTATTCTAGGAACTGCTTGATTCACCATCTTCATTTTCTATCTATTCTTGAGTATTCTATTGGATGGTGTTCGTTTGTCTTCAGCGGGTTTTGAATCCTCTATCCTCTTGATCTGAGCCTTCGCCTTTCTTGTACGTACTATCATTCTTGACTATGAATGTCATGTAAATTAAGTCTGCCCATGTATTGGGTCCACTATAACTTTACGCATATCTCTCTTGTGCTTCTCATACATATCTATTTCGTCTTCTCTGACTTTTTCAAGCTGATGGTAAGTATAATACTATGCGATCCCAGAATATGACCCTCTTCTTTTTAAGAGGCTTCTTTCACTCTGATCCATTTGCATAATGTTTGCTTGACCTCGTAACGTTCACGTGGATCGTGGTTTAATTAAATTTGACAAAGTTTGTTTACTAGATGTGCCGAAAAATAGGCTCACAACCACCGAAATATAGGTGTACAACAGAACAACTTGTACAGACCTGATGAATTTACGTTTTAGCTAATTCATATTCGCAATATTGTTGGGGTGGGAAGTACTAGGGAGTTAGGAACGCAGGGTGTTAGTTACGGCGTGAGTCATTTCTCACCCCCTGTTTATTATTGGCCATTGAGTAGTGCTAAGGGTCTTTGTACTATGCGATAGGTCATTTATATTGACTGTAGTACTTTTTCTAGGTTCTATTTCTGAAATCAAAATCGATTTGGCCTACTTTGTTGATAAGGGTTCTATTTCTCTTCCACATTTTCTATTCATGATCATTTCTAACTATGTCAGATTTTTATTGCCTGTGTTAAAAAAAGCAACATAATGATAGGCCTGAATTTTTTTTTCAGATACAAGTTGTAAGAGTTTCTTACAAACTAAGTTTTTTTTTCTGAATATGCCGCGACTCGACGCACATTCAGAAAAAAAACTTAGTCAGGAAAATAAATAAATTAATAACCTGAATTTTGTAGTTTGAATCTCAATTCTAAAACATTCATCCTAAAGAAATAATTAGGACGGAACATAACTAGCTGTTGCTTGAAATCTAAGAAACAAGTAACTATAGAACTAATTTATACACGACTATCGACATTTTCAATGTTTTAATAGTCCCTCATAATTTTGAAAAGTACTACGGAAATTAAAAATAATAAAGTAACATTTTACACGTTAGTAAAAACTGCTAATATTGCTGGATATCGTTGATAGTACACTTCTGTCTACCCCCTTCAGGAAATACAGGCGATATTTATTATTATTATGTCGTCCAATGAGATCGAAAAGTCTGACAGTTTCGAGCGAGTATTTCTATACTCACGTGATTGTCATTGTTTCAAGTAACGCTTGGAGATACTAACCGCCAAATACTCCAACGCAACTCAAATTTCAGAGCTTTGAACTTTGACGCGTCAAAAAAATTCAGATAACGTCGTCTCAGACTGCTAAGTGAGACTTAAACATTTGAGTAACCTTTGAGTATTCGGCCGTAAACCATGTGAGCAACAGCGCCTTGTCTAACCTAGGTCATTGATAAAAAATCAGCATCATAGTGTAGTTTACAAACATCCGAGACGTCAGCTGCGTGCATCGATTCCGTACAATCGATGCGGCGCGGCGGTGTGGCAGCCCGCCTGCCGGTCGATGCGGCACGTCACTAGTGCCATGCTGAGTAGGGCTGCCGGTAACGTGGATCGAAATTAGAACGAAATAGGTTTTCTTTTGGCGAAAGGCGGTAGTAACGCTAAAATATTGGTGTTAACGATGCATAAGAGTGCTACCTCTAGTGTACACGAATAAAAAAAAACTTTTACTGTGACTTGATAATAATCAAGTGTTACAGATTTTACAGACATTCCTTGAGCTTTAGTTTGTGAATAAAAATTAAACACCTTTATATATTTTAGTCCACCACTTTAAAATACATAGGTAGCACTTGGATGGTTCATGAATGATTGGTGCACAGTACTTTTAACATACTAACACATTCTAGGTTAACTCTTTTCCGTGCTAAAACAACTGTCCTATAATGTGAAAACGAGACGAAAAACTATTTTCAGTTTCATGCATCCCTAAAGTGACCGCTTAGGAAACCCAATTATTAATGTCGAGAGGAGGGTACTTATTATTTGTCATAAAAATTATACACGCTAACATAAATACCTACTTTCTACAGGTAATTGTGAATCATTGTGAACAAACGAATTGTGAATCTTTTCTGTTAAAACCACGAAGTGCATTCAGTTTACAAACAGCGTGAGCGGTCGGTCGAAGGCGCGACTCGCAACGTCAGCTGCGTGCATCGATTCCGTACAATCGATGCGTCACGGCCCGCCCGCCGGTCGATGCGGCACGTCACTACGCGGTAGGGTTGCCTCGTGAACTTTTATGCTACGACCGTTTGGCCCAGTATTTTGATCGTAGGTCGCTCGTCTCACTGCTCTGGATCTGGGTGGGAGCGGGTTCGATTCTCGCCAAAAGCAACTTTCGAAAATGACCTTATCATAAATCGATTGATTCTTAAAAATTTAGGAATATTAAAATAAATCAACATTTCCAAATACAATAAATTACAGATAAAACTATTGTAATATGACTACCGCACATAAAATTGGGGAGATCCCAATACCACCCAGGCTCCAGACAAAGGCAAATTCTGAAAACATCATATCAGAAATTGAGCCTTCCGAATCTCTTAACGCTAAACCCTAGAAGTAAATAGTCTACTTGCCCACATAGTACACATCTATTTCCATAAAATGTAGGTGGATACCTTATTACGTATTATCGTATTTTGCGTACCGTTACTACATTTCATCTCACGTGGATACAAGCTATTCCTTTTACATTGCGTGTTCACTGCGTAGTTTAATAGACGACAGGTTGTAGAACGGGCGATGAACGGGGTTCAATTAGGTTGTATCGCTGTCGTAAATAATTGATGAGCCTAGTGCGAGTATGTCACGTTGCGGACCTTACCTAGGTCGACCTTATCTTGAGAGTATAATGGGAAAACGTGCTCAAGCCTGCAGCGATCCTGAATTCGCTTCTGACATGTTATTCTGTTACTAAATTAGATGAAACTAAAGTATTGCGGTCTTTTAAGTCAATTATGGTGATTATGTGTAAGTCGAATTTGATTAAGTCGTAATTCCTGGGCAACATAACTTTCATTACCGTACGTCACTTAGTACGTCAGTTTTTAGTCACTCATTATGGATTTAATTTTACTTCTTTCTGAGACTCTCAGAGGGTCACATTTTGGGGTCTTCATTAAATATGACTGTAGATCCTGGGTTATAGAGCGATAGTATGAGTATGTAGTAATCAAGTGATAATAACCATAATAATACTGTTTTCACTAGCGGCTAGAGTCTAGCCCAGGGCCGAGTTCACCAACTCTTTTACGGTCCGCTAGAGCAGCAACTGAATGTTTGATGTAACAGTCGTTTACTGCTCTAACGGTGTGTTAGTGTGTAGATAAACTCAGCAGTTTGAACCTAAGAATTAACCTCCCATTAGGATTCTGTCTCCAAAAACTCAATCCACAAAACTCCTAAAAGGCCCGACCGCAAACGCGGCGCCGTTAGTGGCACATGGCAGCCCCCTCGTGACGTCATGCCCCCTCGCACCGTCCCTATTTTATCGATCGTAGCCCCCTCTCCACCCCTCTCGGCCACCCGTAGACTGCTCCAGCAGTTATATGTACAAAGTATGGGACTCTTAGGGGTTTTTTTACCTTTGAATCTATGATTGTGCTTTTTGATAATACTAATGTTAGGAGACAAAGCTGAATTGATCATACGCTCACTTCAGAATGCAAGGGGTTATAAATACAACCTATTCTATAAAACAGTAGTTTGGTAAAAAAGAATTGACTGAATACCACCAATTTATAGGTTTTAGTCTGTAGATCAAATCTTATTTGCCTTGGAAGTAGACTATCATAACTAGTGGAACATAAAAAACGAGAATAACTAAGACTGGTTCTAATTAAGTTTTTTATTCAAAATGTTTGTAACAGTTCGCAAGGTCTTGAGTTCGAGTGGTAGATAAACTATCAGACAAATTATCGAAAATTTCCGGAACACCACTTAAATTCAATTTCAGAGATACAACCTTTTTATCTGTGGCGTTAAATTCTCGTGTAACGTAATCAGATTTTGGAGAGTCGGCCATGTTGGGGAAATTTTCCGCATCCAATATTTTGTTTAACTTTACTGTCTTTATGGCATGGATATGGTTTTGTAGGTTCTGCATCCTTTTTCTCTTGAGGAGTGGTCTGGTTGAATAGGGACTTACTTTGATTGCCAACGGACTTTTCATCAAATAAGATTTTAGTAGTCAGAATTTAACAAAGTTCAATTTTCCAGATACGCCCAGCCAACATCAAACGATTAAAGGCGACAATGTAAACAACATGCCTCAACAGTCTTACTGCCAGCCCAGGGAGTACCAGGGTGCTCCACCCGCACCTCAGGGCTCCGCAATGTACCCACACGGGCCTCCGCCCCCCTGGGACGCACCATACGAACCAGCTGGGGACGTTTCTTGCTTGTGAGTCCCCCCCTGATCTTGATTTCACTCCTGAATACCTCCAAATTCCTGTGACCTAAATTATATCTCTTTATTTTTTTGTTATCTGAATAAAATATTAATTTTACTGTATTATTTTATTAATATTTGGTGTTGTAAGTGCACCGAATATGATACAGTTTTAATTTAGTACAATTTAAATAAAATGTATTTTAACTTTCTTTACATGGATGATCTGACCATCGTTATACAAATATTGAAGTCACTCCTTTTCGTCAATTATTTAAATACATAAAAAATATTGTCACTATCCAAATCCTATCCATACAATCCCATCCATGGCTGCGTAGCAGTGGACTTGGTTTCTCATAGGTATTATAAACTTGTAAATAGCTTGTCGCAAAGGTAAAACTGATATAATTTTATACATAGACATAATATAGTACTAATAACAAATTTTAATTCGCAGAATAACTTTGTGACAAGTCGACTTAGATTGAGAGGGGAATGTTTGAATGGATATTTTTATTTCTGTCGATCAAATGTGTAACATGTATAGAGATTTTGCTCATAGATGTTATTTATTTCTAAATAGGCAGTATCCTTCCCCGAGCTTTGGTCTTGTTTCGCTTCTGTGGCAACGATACTGTCTAAATCATTGTTTGTCTAGATAATGTTTTGGAAACATTATTTTTAGCTGTAGGTAAGTGTTATTTTGTTAGCTTCAAGAGGCCAAGATGAATGTTAGACTGCTACCGCGCCCCATCCCTCCCTTTTTGTTTACCCCTACGCCCGGGCTGCAAATAGTTTTTCATTATATGATTTTATAGGTGCCTGCGAGATTACAGAACCCTTTGTTAATGTTGTTTACATTGTCGCCAGGTATGCGTTTTTACATAATAAGTTTGATGTATAGATTATTTTTTAATATATTGGAACATGGCTGAAAATAAATAACTTAATTGAAAGGCAGATTGAAGTTTCAGGTTTCACCTTTCAGGTAATGGTTTAATCATTTTGAATCATATGGTTCCAATATATCAATATTAGATTAATTAGATTGAGAAATGTAATATGAAAAAAAAAAATTAGAAGTAGCACATAGGAATTGTAACACAAGTTCGATTGTAAATAAGTACTTGGTACCTGTATTTGCTTTAAATATGTTCTCCATCTAATAAATCTAAACTAGAATGTTTATGACCTCTCACAAGAGGGTAACAGGGGTCAATATGTAGATTTAAGGAAATAAATGTCTAGAAAATACGATTCATTTTTGTAACTTTCCAATTCATCTAACTAGCCTTTACATGCTATCCTTGTTTATGTTTTAGAATGTTATTTAACTTTATATCGATTTTGATCATCTGTACATCATCACCCTGGTGATGATGATGGTGATGTAAAGGCTATTCCACGTAGTCTCCGTTTAGCAGCATGTTTGTTGTCTATAGATGAACAGCTTGATAGAGACCGTCAAGCGTTAGTGGTAAATGAAGATTTTGTTTAATTAACAACTCATTTAATAAATGTAGTTCCTTTTGTTACAGCGGCCCAGATTCCTCAGAGAGGCAGTAAGTATTGTTCTTTTTGATGCTTATTTTTCATCTTCAGGAGATGTATATCAGGATCGAGATGTGCTAAGTTCCTTTTATTTTATTTCATTAGAATTTGATTCTGAAGTTAATGAATGATTAGGTGCACAATACATCTGCTTAGGTCTGGAGTATTTAGCCGTATGAAGTCTCCTCTACTGTACCAGTCTTGGCTAATTGTTTGGTCATATATTCCTTCCTCGTTTAACCCGTGCTATGTCCCCAAGAAAGACAATTCTATTGATCGTCTTTTGTTTTTATACAGAGATGTAAAATGTAACGTCACGACTTTTATCCCCATTCGAGGGTAGTCAGAGGCCTAAGTGGCCATACACCACTTGTGGAAGTATTAACCAACTCAAAGTCCACGTTTCACCAGATAGTCGGAACCCAATGTGACAGGTGGTGAACCTTGTCGCCGTGTATACAGGAACTGACTATTACCTAATCCCGAGGGATAGGTGGGTTTCCTCACGATGTTTTCCCTCACCGTCAGCGAACTGTAAATACAGAGATGCTCGTGACAAACGGTCCGGTCGCCACCATTTAAAACTTACCGATCGATCGGTAAGTCTTAAATGGTGGCAATAGTGAAAACATGGTTGGTTCCAGGTTGCAAGCGCAGGGAGGAATTGGTTTCGGATACGCTGCCTTCCCCGAAGAAGCCGCGTTTGGTTTTCACAGACCTCCAGCGGCGTACTCTACAGGCTATTTTTAAGGTAAATGTCAGTAATCATTGAATGTTCTTAATGTAATCAGTATTTTGGGAACCCAAATAACTGGGATTTAAGGCTCATCTAAATTTTCAACCGATATTTTAATGCCATTGTGTCTCGTATAAATCATTTTGGCAGAATTTGCAGAAGTACTGATTCTATGGATGCACATAGCTAAATCTATAATACCATCCTTCTTATGGTTTATGTTTCTTATGGTCATAATAATATTAAATAAATGAATATCGCCAGACTTACACACTAACTGTATGGTCCCAAACTAAGCAACGCTTGTACTATAGATACCGTACAATGGACTGGGGGTGATCCTAGTGACGACCAGACTAGGGCAAATTACGAAAAGGCAGTTTCCGAAATTTTCCTCTGGCGGGAATCCCGCAATCACCTGATGCAGTGATTCGAGCAGTCTACGCTCAAACCACTGCGCCAAGTTATCATCAAATGGCAATGGGTCTTCTGCTATCAACACATTTGACACCAACGTGTTTAAAAATAAACTTGATTTCTTTTTCTGGGGGCTTACCACAAACTCTTATCGCGATTCAATTACAGGAACGTTTTAACGTTTCAGCGACTTTTTGTGCAATGACGTACCTTATTGTCATGACAATAAGAAACGTCATTGCACAAAAAGTCGCTGAAACGTTATAACAAAACTGTTATAAGAGGTGGTGGTAAGCCCCCTGATATAAGTAAAGACTTGTTTGATACGCTGGTTTTATCATTGCTAATTCATATGTCCTCACTGTTCCAGGAAACAAAAAGACCATCAAAAGAAATGCAAGTCACTATAGCACGACAACTCGGTCTAGAGCCAACAACGGTCGGCAACTTCTTCATGAATGCAAGAAGAAGGTCCATGGACAAATGGAAGGATGACGACGCACCGTCTGAATTAGACCAGCAATGCGACGGGCAGGACATGGACAGAGTCCCGAGCCTGGACTCAGGGGACTCCGATGAAGATAACGACGACCAGGACGACCATCTCTTGTGACGCCGTCTCTCTCATCAGCAACTATTAGTGCTATGAGAGCCGTTTGAAGTTGAGGGTCTTCGATGCTCTGAGTTTGTTTGACGGACAATTTTGGTTTTGCAAATTTCTAACGACTGAATACACCAACGCTAGCTAAATTTGAGACCTGTTTAGGGCGTCGTTAAATCGCATTATTTACAAAAATTCAATACAGTAAATTATCTCTTTGTTAGCCACTAAATTGTAAACAAAGGAGCAATTCTTCCATTTCAATAAGTTGCGGGAACATAAAATAATTTCCTCTATCGCAATCGATCGCGGCCAGGGGCGTTGTGGTAATATAAAACAGGTCTCAAATTTTAGTTGTGTTCTTAGAACATAACGGTAAATAAGTTCGCAGGTTTCTCCAAAGTTTTGGTACTGAAAATTCTCTGGGTCTTTTCCAGTGACCAGATTTAGTTCATAACCATACTCAGCAGTCCGATCGCCGGATACTGAAACGCGTCTCAAATAAGTACCAATGAGCTGTTTGAGACGTCATTATTGTCATATTTTGAATGGCAAATGTCCTCAAATTTGAGAATGTTCGAATTATTGTCGGCAAAACATTCGAAGCCCTTAACAACTTCAAATGTCGAAACTGTACAGTTTAACGATACGTGAATTAGTGCGACGCCGGTTAGGTAATATTTAGTTGTAACTGGAACGAGAGTATCGATTCTTGTATCGATAGAGGGATCGATAGAGATATCGATAGAGGTATCGATAGAGGTATCGATAGAGGTATCGATAGAGGTATCGATAGTGGTATCGATAGTGGTATCGATAGTGGTATCGGTAGTGGTATCGATAGAGGTATCGACTCGACCGATGTCAGCGGTGTTCGCGTCCTGAATGATCTCTATATCAATCGTTACTAGTCAAACATGAACATATAGTAACTTTTAGGTTTTATTTTAGAATGACAATATGTATTTTTTAGTATAAATAACTAAATTGCTTTGAGATTTGGCGCATAACTCTGAAAACCTTTTAGTTAAGTATAAAGTAGGTACCGATTTTTTTTTATTTAATGTCGGCTTTGAGTTGAACATACCTACGGAAACGCATATAGGTAATCAGTATAGGTACACGAAAAGCATTCGTTTTGAGAAATATCTGCATAACGGTCGAGATTTAATCAATTCGTTTATGATTAGATTTTTTTATTTGGACTGGGCCTTCCACTGGTCACACTCCCGCCACTGTTACTCCTGTAAGCCAGGACCGGCAATGGTGTCCAACGATGACGCCAAGGTTTGACCCTCGACGAGTCCCGGGGAAATGATTAGCTTTTTAATATTTCTAATAATCCATTGTTATGGTTATATTAAGGCGAGTTTTATTTTGTTTGTTTATTATGCGCCAATTCTCAATAGCGATTTATAAGATTAGATAATTCTAAACGTTGACATGATGGTGGAATTTTCTAATGTAGTGAAAATATCCGATGAAATCGGATCGACTATACGATGTTGTTTTAAAGAACGATGACGTCACACGATTTTGATGACATACCTAACGATACTAAGCAAACAAGTATCACTACCGTTTTTATGAACATTTATTTATACATATTTATTTATTAAAACAGTTCGTTCTAATTCTGCACAGATAACTTTGAAGTTTTGACTATGTTTTTCATTTGTTTCAAAATGCCTTGCATGCCTCGCCCGAGCACTCATGTTATGACATTTACGGCCGAATACTCAAAGGCTATTCAAATATTTAAGTACCACTTAGCAGTTTGAGACGTCGTTAACTGTCACTTTTTGTATAGCGCGTCGAAGTTAAGCAGCTCTCAAATTTAATTGGGTAGCGTACGAGTATTCGGCACTCAGAACCGCGTGCTCGGGCAAGGCATGCGCGTGATGTAGCCACTTATCTTCATGAGGTATTTTTCACATTAGGTACGAGAGAGAGGTAAAAATTTTTTTTTATATTCATTTACCCTGTATATTTTATATCTATTTTTCGATTCAAAATCTCATGACGTCTCGTTCCCTAGTCATCAGATCTCTTCAACATTCCATTTAATTTATTAACAGCTGAATAAGAACTTTGAAAGCAAGTTTGTGCGTGATATTAACTAGTTCTAACCTAGATCTAATAAAATGTATTTATTTAAGAGCTGCTTCAAAGTTATGTCTAGTCTGATTTGTGCAAATGTAGGTAAATAATGACAGATGCTCGGTGATGCTTGGTGATGCTCGGTGATGCTTGTGGTGTTGGTGTTGCATTGAGCCAGCGATGTGATTTTGGAGTTTTAAGTAAAATCTTGAAAGTAATAAACTTAAACATGATACTTATCTTGAGTAAAAGTTTTAGACAGTTATAATATTGTGTGAGTTATCTACGTAAGTACAATGTTCTGTCATTAATTCGGTGCTTCCAGAAGGCTCACATGCCTCGCCCGAGCCCTGAGTTTTGACGTAGGAACATATATAATGTCATAACATGAGTGCTCGGGCGAGGCATGCGAGGCATCTGTAGCCCGATTCACGTAACCAAAACCGTAACGACATCCCAGCGATATAGTCGTTGATAAACTTTTCGTAACAAGAAAAGGCTATCAACGACTATATCGCTGAAATGTCGTTACGGTTTTGGTTACGTGAATCGGGCCCCAGGACGTACCGAATCAAAATGAAAAATCTGTATCATGTATCATTATGATCGAAATGTATCATTATTTAAAATAATAATGTAAGACTTAGGTATTGAAGGCAATAAATTATTTATTATTATTGAGTTTATAGGCTCTTAATTGTTTACTTCTACCATTTGGGAACTTATCTATAGAAATGTTTTTTTTTCAGATCGCTGGCTCAGTGTAAAAACAATAATTTCTAATAGGCAGTGGATCCGTTTGTTAACTAAAGTAATTTAAAAAGTCGCTGTTAAATTTGCAATTATATGCGTATTTTCGCAAATTCATTATTTGCAATGCGTTTAGGATTATGTAAGTTCTGTTTTATGTTATAGTTAATCGCAAAGTAAACCATTTAAGTTAAGTATAGTTTATTTATTAATTTATTTATGTAACAATTGCTAGTCTTCAATTTTAGTAACCACCAAAGATATGTTAAGTGCAATCTTGTTGAGATAAGTTTAAGTAACAGGTTCAAGTTAAGTTATAATATTGCTTGATGAACAAATAAAGTTTTTAAAGATGGACTTTTGGAAAAATGACTTTTACGTACAAGGTTTTATATGACTGACCGAAATTTTATCCCTTTTTACACGAATCTAACTGGTTAACAGTAGATACTCATTGCATTACAACATACAGACATGATTGGCGGTTAGCAATATTGTTTGTGGTGTAGCAATAAAAACATGCAATATAAATAAAATTTCCTGTTTTAAAAAAACGTAAAGTACATATCTATCTTTGAAAACTTTTAACCCTTATTTCATAGATTTACTAGATACCGCCCTACTAAGAAAAATCATTTCCAGAAATGAGGCAACTTATTTTCGACGCGGCCTGTCAGTTTCATACAATGGTTGCTGTCAGATGTACTGAAGTACTCAAAAATTTGAGCATGATCAGTTGCCGCATTTTATTAGTGCGCATGCTCCATCTAGTTGGAGCGCCGCGGAAACTAAAATTAATCTATGCCTTATTTGTTAGAAAGTTGCGACTTATAATTTCAAATGAGTAAGAAATATTTATTTTATAATTATACCTAAATCTACATAAATATTATTACAATTTGCAAAAAATACATTCCATTTTTTTATATTCCAAGATGGACTCCATGCGGTATCACGGTGTGAATGAGGCATCATAAATCTGATCTGAAACATTCCAAAATGTAAATTTAAGAGAACTTTCGTGTAAAATTGCGCACAATACGTTATTTATGTAACCGCGGTTGATGCAAATTGATGTAAAAGTATTGACATAATAATTTATCCAAAAATAGTGTTCACATTCCATAACCTTTTCGTCTGAAATTTTGTATACGAGTTTTGAAAACTTACTAAAACCAATTCGGTATCTTTTCAGAGATTATGATAGATTTATGACAGGTTTCGACCATGATTTGTTCAGAGACTGACATTTTTTTTCGCTGACATTTACTAGTAGCGCCCTTAAGGAACACGTGAAGTTTCATGTAAGGGCCATCGCAGACTTGCTACTTTTAGCATCGGCGATCGGCGACTTAGTCGTTTTTCAGAAGCTCGATGCAGCGACTAAACGTTACAACCCGCACACTTGCGGATGCCACGCAGCGATATTTCATGTTGACTATAGGCTACCAGATCTTCATTGGAGCAGTCGCTGCATCCGATCGCAGGAAGTCGCAAAATCGCGATGCAGCATCGATGCAGTCGGAAAATCGCCGATCGCCGATGCTTAAAGTAGCAAGTCTGCGGAGGCCCTAAGTTATATCTCGCAATTTTGGCTTCTCCATATGCCGCGCGTGCCTCGCCCAATCACTCGTATACGACATAATGTCTATGCATTTCAACGTCAAAACTGAGTGCTCGGGCGAGGCATGCGCATGATGTAGACACAGCCTTGAATACGGTTTTAGTAATGTGTCAAAACTTACTTAAAGTAGCGGCACGTTATGATGGCCGTTTTGACACGTAGAGGGGGAAGAGGATGAACCTTATTGCAACCGAATAAGATTCATTTTAGCATTAATTTTTGACATTCCTAAATTTTTTAACTGTCATTCTTATTCCGTTATAATAAGGTTCATTTTTTCCCTCCCTCTACATGTCAAAACGGCCTTCGTAACGTGCCGCTAATATAAGACATAACAATTATACCGCTGATCATATTGTATCGTATCGAATCAGATGTGAACAGGCACTTACAGTTTAAGCTCTAGATACTTGAGCTTTAAAGTACATAAATAAACATCCTCAACATGTAACTGAAATGTTTGTCATACATTACGCCGCTTGGTTGATTCGTTCGTGCGAACTATAAATACAAAAATAACAATATTTTTGTGTATGTATGTATAGTATTAAATAGTGCGCTTTCTGTACATAGTTGGTGATTACACGTAAGATTATATGTACATTTTACAAAGATTCTAGTGTGTTATTCTATATTCTACGTGTCCCATCCCTTCTTGTAAAAGTTTTATCTACACACTTCATCATCCTTGCCCCCCGCGACAATTGGCATGAACGCTAATCGAATAGAATAGAATAGACTTCACAATGTATTGAAATGACATTACAAGTCGATATGTAGATCACGTGACTTATGTCAGTTCCATACATGAAGCGTAGCGATTTGAAGGAACGCTTGTAGACGTCAGCCACTTGCCTAGGGGAGCAGCTAGGCTATTCTGTAACGACAAACTCACTTCACACGTGTGAATTTGCAGGTGATATGTCAAATTTTGTATTGAAATTTGACATTTCACTAGAAAATTCACACGTGCGAAGTGAGTATGACTTTACAGAATAGCCTGTAACCCAGTACGAAAGCAATAATCTTGTCCGGGTGCCTCGCATGCCTCGGTCAGACACTCATGTTATGACATTATGTCTATGGGTTCCACGTCAAAATTGAGTACTCGGGCGTGGCAGCTAAAGTATCCAAATCGCGAACGAAAAAGAAACGAAAGTAATAAGTAGTTAGCGCAACGTGTATCTACTCTATGTATATTTAACATTTTTTTTTTTTATAGCCTACTAGCTTTTCCCCGCGACTTCGTCCGCGTATTATTTAAATTAATTAAAATCGGATCTCTGATCGCGGATCCCGTATCTCAGATCCCCTTTCCCGTTTTTAAGGGATCCCGGATCCCGTTTGCTGGATTCCGTAGCCCGGATATCCCGGATCCCAAAAAATATAGCCTGTTACTCAGGGATTATGTAGCATTCTAATGGTGAAATAATTTTTGAAATCAGTCTAGTAGTTTTTGAGATTACTCATTACAAACATACAAATCTTTTCTCTTTATAATGTTTTTTTAAATAGCCCATTAACTGTCCCACTGCTGGGCAAAGGCCTCCCCTTTTTTCTTCCAGAATCCTGAGCCATATACAGGGTGTCCCAAAACTTTGCCACATGGAGGGGAAGTACCTTTGTTAGAGTGATTTGATCCTTGTGATTGATCCTATCGATTGATGCCATAAAAGTACAGGATGTTATTTTTTCGGATTTTAGCCTGTTCGATTCCCGAGTGTGGCAAGCGAGTTTTCAAATCTCTTTGAATGCAGTTCGTATTGTTTTTAAAATAAAAATGAAGTCTTCATTCAGTAAAATTCTCTATCTACAATATTTAAGGTACTTCCCCTCCATGTGGCAAAGTTTTGGGACACCCTGTATAATATTATTCTGCTGGGAAATGGTCTTCCCTTTATGACTCCACAAGTCTTGTGACCCTATCGTGGGCTTGTAGTGACCACGTTTTACCCGCAAAGGTGTTCAAATAGTCGCATTGGTCGTCTTCGCCACGGTCTGCCACGATGTCGGTGATCATCTATGGACGTCCAGGCATTGAGTCATATACGGCCTGGCTCGACCGGGGTAGTACCACCCTCTCACAGAAGATCGGCGTAAAGCAGCTATTACAGCTGCGTTTCGTACGATGAGTGAGAGAGCCGAAAGTTCCAAACCTCCCTCCGCCTCCCTCCATCCCACTCCCCTTCAGTTCGGCAATGTGCGAGCAATACCTTTGGTATTGTAAGCATGTATAGGCTACGATAACTGCTTAACATCAGGCGGGCCGTACGTTTTTTGCCACTGCAATCCTATAAAAAAAAAAACATGCCTTTTATCCACCTTTGCGGATCCATTCGTGACACGTGGCCAGCTTAATCCCACTTTAGTTTCACGGTTCATTATATAACATATTTTTATTAGATTAGCTTACGACAAAACACGCGCTTCAGATACTGCGTGAGTAAAAAAATAGGCTATACTTATTGCCTGGTCAGCAGAAAGCAATCGACTTGAAAAAACTTGGCATTACAAAGTCCAAACGAAGACTGTAGAAATGAACAAACACTTGTCAAGTCAAAGTCAAAGCGTTATTTTGTTTAGGCCTACGGGGGCACTTACAAATAGCAATTTACATTTTTTCCTTAAATTCTACCGCTGGATCGGAAACGCGACCTCGAATCCGGCAAGAAAATCAGCGGGTTTGTATTTTTTTTTCACATTGTTTTGTTATTTAAATCGCCATTTACTTATTTTAATACAATGTATTTTGGTAAACAATAGCTCCAGTGTGCTGCCTTCCGAAATAAGCAAGGCAAGACACGCTACACTTTGACTTGATACTGTTATTTAACAAAGTGTATTTGATCGAGTTTGTTTGTTCTCTTTCAGTTAAACTCATCCATAAGAGTTACTGAACCACATTAAAATCAATACATTAAAATTTCCAGTAAACAAACCGCAGAGAGACGAAAGCTACAAAGCCAGGTATTTACGCAACTAATGCCACAACTTCATCGGCTTATCCGGATAACCGGATCAGAGGGCCTACTCTTTTACAAACGAAAACGAAATTTCGGACGAAATTCGAGTATTTCCTACTACGATTCTCATTGATTCCGACATTTCTTGCAAACGAAAATTGATTGACATTTAGATTCGACGACGACGAAGACGTCAAACAATTTTCGTTCGTAAGAAATGTCAATGAGAAAAGTAGGAGGAAATACGCGAATTTCGTCCGAAATTTCGTTTTCGTTTGTAAAAGAGTAGGCCCTCAGGAATCTGCATATAAATATAGACGGATATAAATAAATATCGCCCGACTTACACACCAAATGTATGGTCCCAAAATAAGCAACGCTTGTACTATGGCTATCATACAGTGAACTAGGGGCGATCCCAGTGACACCCAGATTTTCGATAGAAAATTATTTTTATAAAAAAAAAAAAAGTATTTGGGGTCGGTGCCAATCTATCTTCTTACTTTTATAGTAGGTAGACTTGGCATACCAAGATTGGCACCGACTCCAAATACTCGATAACACACCATCACGTCTGGTTTACCCGAAGGGGTATGCAGAGTTGGTAATAGAAATATTATTTCAGGCTTTTAAGTGATCCAGGTTTTTTTGAAGTCGGTTTTTTTTTTTTTAATAAAAATAATTTTATTTCACGATTTTTAGTGGCGCCATACCAATGAATATTTTGGCATATTGAACCGTATGAAGTAAGCCCAACAAAAGGTAACTGCTGTAAATCTTTGAGGAATTCCCTCGACTGTCTATGGTCTCCATCATTAGACCTGTAATGGCACTTATAACCCATATGGGTGTAAAGTTCTCTCCAATACAAATTAATCAAGCCCAAACACCAGGTAATTGCTGTAAATCGTTGAGGAGTTCTCTCGACTGTCTTTTGACTCCATCATCAGACCCTTAATGACAGTCACAACCCATCTAGGTGTAAAGTTCTCATCAATACTAATTAATCAAGCCCAAACGCAAGGTAGCTTCTGTAAAACGTTGAGGAGTTCCCTTGACTGTCCCTCAACTTCATCATCAGTCCCCTAATGACAGTCACAACCCATCTAGGTGTAAAGTTCTCATCTATACAAATTAATCAAGCCCAAACACAAGGTAGCTACTGTAAAACGTTGAGGAGTTCCCTTGACTGTCCTTCGTCTTCATCATCAGACCCCTAATGACAGTCACAACCCATCTAGGTGTAAAGCTGTCATCAATACAAATTAATCAAGCCCAAACACAAGGTAGCTACTGTAAAACGTTGAGGAGTTCCCTGGACTGTCCTTCGTCTTCATCATCAGACCCCTAAGGACAGTCACAACCCATCTAGGTGTAAAGTTCTCATCAATACAAATTAATCAAGCCCAAACACCAGGTAATTGTTGTAAATCGTTGAGGAGTTCCCTCGACTGTCTTTCGGCTCCATCATCAGATCGACTCCAGACCTTCATAAACTAGTAGTGCTTTAAAATACTTAATGAAAAAAATTACAAACGCACTAGTCGCTCCTACGATTTTCGAAGGTTCCCCTCGATTTCTCTGGGATGCCATCATCAGATCCTGGTTTCCTTATCATGGTACCACCGCTGGGATATCTCCTTTCCAACAAAAAATGAATCATCAAAATCGGTTCATAAACGTTGAAGTTATCCGCGAACACACATAAAAAAAAAAATATATACGTTCGAATTGAGAAACCTCCTCCTTTTTGAAGTCGGTTTAAAAAGACGATTTTCTCAAATTTGACCCAACGAGAATCGAATCCGCAACTACCCGGTGCAGTGAGCCGAGGGCCCTCCACTGAAAGAGCTAGACTTAACGAGCTTAAATGTAAATAGTTTTCCTGAAATCATTAGAATTCATATTACTCCACCAAGCCAATTCGAAACCTGTCAAATGTGACGTCACCCACACAAAAAGGCGGTGGCAGTGTGCGGGAGGTGTGGCGGTCGGGAAGCCGCAGGCGGTGGAGGATGTGCGGGCGGTATGTTGGCGGGGAAGCCGCATTGATGAGAGAGAGAGAGCCGAAAGCCCACCTCCCCTCCCCCTCCCTCCATCCCACTCCCCTTCAGGTCGGCAATGTGCGAGCAATGCCTTTGGTATTGTAAGCATATATAGGCTCCGATAACTGCTTATCATCAGGCGGGCCGTACGCTTTTTTGCCACCGCAGTCCTATAAAAAAAAAACCATTCGAGCACCTAGTTGGCTTGGTAGAGTAGTTGGTGGCGACATCTAGTAGTTATATCTAGAGGTATGTAGTGAATTTTTGGAGTGTGCGTGGATAGCCCAATCCAAAACTATAGTAGGGATTAGCGAAAAATACTCAAAGGACTCTTGTGGTAAATTTTGATGAAAATTATTACATTATTGGATTTATTAAATTGTCTGTAACCGGAAATTGATCCGAGTAATTTTGAAAAAAATCAACCGTTAGTATAACCCCGGCTCGCACCTCTGGATTATTCGAAATCTATGTGCGAATCATAACATGAATATCAATTAACAAAAATACAATATAATACGTCAATAAAATACGGATCCCTAAGTACAGTACCAAAAGCTTTACGCTCACTGACAAATTGTGATAGCCACCAACCAACAAATCAATCAACCAGCTAACCGAGAAAATAACATAATATAAAATTACGTAGATGCTAGCGACGCGACTCTATCATGGAAAGCTACATTAGCTTAGAGAAGGTTTAAAGCAGGTGTTAAGAGATCTTTAAAATATTACGGTGCCGAGCCATGTGCGTCAGTCCTTATTGTTTACATTTAATTGTCACGATGTCAAAAGCCGATTGGAAATCGATATTAAAGCTCGACATAAAAAACATAATCCCATCAGATTAGTTTAAAAGCCCCATCATTTTCCAAACCTCGCTACGTACCGCTTAACTCATCAACCCGCGCCTTAAAAGTAGCCTGCAGCTAAATTCATATCTTTTCACTTCCCCAAGACAAAAGCCTTTGACGAAATGCTCTGGACTACTGAAAAATATACAAAAGGTCACTAGAGCTTAAAGCTGTGGGACAGGGATGGCCAAATCTGTGTGCTGTGGTGTGGGACAGAGATGGAGAACCGAAAATCAATTTATTAGGCCGTGACGTCACGGCGCACGCAAGCGCATTGCATACGTTCCCGGGACTGGGTTGCTGATTGTGGGAGAAATTCCTTAAATTTGGGGAAAATTAATTTATTTTTATATTTATTTCAGGGTGGAGACTTGAGGACATATGTGTTTTTGTATCGTGCCGGTGTAAAAATGAAGACAATATAAATTTGATTTATAATTCTTTCACTTGTCAGTTTTAAATTGAGATTCATTGTTTTTGTTTGTATTAATAGTGATTAATATTCATTTTCAAAGTCACTACTATCTAAAGTTATGAGTTAATAAATTAAAACCTGCAACGCTGATTTACAAACAAATAAATCATATTCATAACGAATAAACAAAGTAGTAAACGCGCAAACACATCCCAAACGCTAATGGAAAGTGCAACAAACGTAAACATGCACGAGACTAAACACCACCGGAAATAGAACGAAAACCACGTGCAGTGTACGCTCCAGCGAGTGGCAACCCCGCGCTCATCTGGGCGGCCCGAAATAGTGGTACTAGGGGGCGTCAGTACTCGGGACGGTGGCGGCCAGACCGTGCGCGCGATGGCGTCCGTCGCAGCTTGGCTGCCGTTCGCCAGAGCTGCTGCCATCGGATGGGTGCCCATCGCAACACACCCCCTCCCACCCCCACCGGTCCCAAAAGACCGCCGACGCGCCGAAGACGAGAAACTCCTCATCAACGTCTCCGGGAGACGCTTCGAGACATGGCGAAACACACTCGAGAAATACCCGGATTCGCTCCTCGGGTCCACGGAAAGAGAGTTCTTCTACGACGAAGACAGCAGAGAATACTTCTTCGACAGAGACCCGGATATATTCAGACACATTTTAAATTACTACAGGACAGGGAAACTCCATTATCCGAAACACGAGTGCTTGACTGGATACGATGAGGAGTTAGCGTTCTTCGGGATACTTCCGGATGTGATTGGGGACTGTTGTTATGAGGACTACAGAGACAGGAAGAGGGAGAACGCAGAAAGGCTCATGGACGATAAATTAAGTGAAGCGGGAGACCAGAGCTTACCGCAACTGACTGACTTACGGCAGAAAATGTGGAGGGCTTTCGAGAACCCCCACACGTCGACTGCCGCCCTGGTATTTTACTATGTGACTGGCTTCTTCATTGCTGTGTCAGTGATGGCAAACGTTGTGGAGACTGTCCCTTGTGGACATAGACCAGGTCGAGCGGGCACACTGCCCTGCGGGGAGAGGTACAAGATAGTTTTCTTTTGTTTGGACACAGCGTGTGTGATGATCTTCACGGCTGAGTACCTGCTTCGATTGTTTGCGGCTCCTGACAGATGTAAATTCGTGAGGTCAGTCATGTCGATCATCGACGTGGTGGCTATACTGCCGTACTACATCGGATTGGGGATCACTGACAACGATGATGTGTCCGGGGCTTTCGTGACCCTCAGAGTGTTCCGAGTGTTCCGTATTTTCAAATTTTCGAGGCACTCGCAGGGGCTACGGATCCTGGGTTATACGCTGAAGTCGTGTGCCAGCGAGCTCGGCTTCCTGGTCTTCTCGCTGGCTATGGCCATCATTATCTTCGCGACTGTTATGTTCTACGCTGAGAAGAACGAACAGGACACCAACTTTACATCGATTCCCGCCGCTTTCTGGTACACCATTGTGACAATGACAACGCTGGGGTGAGTACCATAGACATTTTTTTTTATTAATTTGAAAATCGAACGTATGTATATTTTTCTTACAATTTTATGTCAGCGGTAGGTATATTATTTTATTGACGCAATATACAAATACCATTAGATGTTAACGTCATTTTACTAGCTACGTCTAGTATCTAGGTTCTTTTATCTTAACCACGCGAACTCGTAAACATCAACTATAGTTAAAAACATCAGTGTTGCGCATTTCTGACACCTGTCGACGCCATTAAATATGAACGTGGGAAAATAAGTGTCATGGCGGCGATTCCAGCTCAGTAAAATGTTTAACTTGAATTATTAAGGTTTTTGTACCGTTTTAATTCCCTTTTTTCGACATTTCGGTCTCAAATGGAGCCCCGAGAGATTCTAGATGGTTAGGCAGCGGAGCGCTGGAAAAATGTGTCTTTTATTGAATTATTTTGTGTGTTAAGTCTCTAGTGAATTTTAGCCAACTCTCCAAGTCATAAATATACCTTTGTGAGTCAGGACTTACATTTTTTATTTATTTTAGAGTGCTCTGTGTAAGTAATTGGGAATAAAATAAATATTAAGTATATTCATCTATTCCTTTGTTTGACTGCAATAGTAGTGTAGAATACACCAGTTTACGCTGAAAAGACACGTGATCGATTTTCAGGCCTTTACTTTGCATTTTCAAAAATAAATAGTGTTGTAAACATTGGCGCCTATTTTTTTATTTCTAAACGTTTTGCAAATTAAGGCCCGTATTAATAAATCGATCTCAAAGTTGAGATCGTTCTTAAGATGCAATTTTGACGTTTAATGTATGGAACATCTGTCAAAAACAGCATCTTAAGTTCGATCTCAGTCTTGAGATCGATTTATTATTACGGGCCTAAGTGCCACAAACTTATCTGATCGGGTGGCCAGAATGGGAACTAACGTAACTTAATGAAAACGTCACGTTTTTGACAGTTTTGCATTAACAGTAGCGATGCGGCAACCGGGCCAAGTTAAGCTTTATCAACTAACTTAACTTAATTGTTTTAAAATAGGTATTTTTAAATTTCTAACCTGCGTTTTACTCGAGACTTTCTATTTGACGTGAATTTAATTTAGTTACTTTTACATAAAATATTCGAGTGTCAGCCCTACTAAAGTATCTCTAGTGGCTTAGGTTCTGAGAAAATGTCTAGATTTAAGTGTTAAAGCACCTCTACAAGATATAAGAAGCCATTCTTTAACCATAAATTCAAATAAAGATTTCAATCTATCGTACCTGCGTAAAAATCTCATATATCACCCCTCCAGTCATTGGGGGAGCGTGGTTTATCTCTATGTTGGCGATCCATCGGAAACACGCTCTCGTACAAAATACTCAATTAATAGTCACAAAGGGGGATGGAAATTGGGGAGAGTATGCTAATGTAACTGGAACTCTACTTAAGTCAAGAAAGCATTTCTGAGATAGAGAGAATTTATAATAAGAGAGATTTTTGTTATATTAAGGGTGTGTTTCAAAATCGTTAGCTAACTTTTATCCATCAAACAAATATTGAGTTCTGTCAGATATTTTGTGAAAGAACTGTCAAAATAATTCATATTCCCGGGTGATGATTGTAATATTCCCGCAAGTATACTCGCAAGTTTTACTATATGCGTTGAAGGTCTTTTATGTTTGTGACGATGGGTTCATCAGAAGACGTTTTATAATGTTTCTGTCTAAGCCTCTAGTGATCATGGTCGCGATATACCTATGTGTATAAAGTTACTCCAAATTAGTTTTATATCACTAAGCGCCTGTTTTGACAGATATTTCACAGAAAAACTGTTAAAACGGCATTTTTATTTGGTGGAATAAAGTTATCTCACAATTCTGTAACATGCCCTAAGACTGCAAACAAGCGTACGGCCCGCCTCATGCTAAGCAGTTACCGTATACATCACCGACCTAAAGGGAGGAATATAGGGAGGGGAATGGAGAAGGGGGAATTAAGGCAGATGAAGCACAATTTGCCCAATTAATCAGTTTTAGTGCTAGCTACGTGATACCCGCAGCTGTAGCTAACTATGGTTCCTGCTTCCAATATCGGAGAAATTGGATATCGGGAATTTGGTGCGGCAATATGAAACGCATTTGGTGTCCATTGCTCCAGTAATTGCTTCTGAGCAATTGCTCAAGGCCCAAAAGCAACGTTGCTCACAAAACCAGTAGCCGTGTAGTATACATATACAGGGTGAAATCGAAATCGTGGGCAATATTTTAAAATATGACTCAACACATGATTCAGAATATTTTGGGAAAACAAATAAAAAATCCATTGATTAAAAAATATTGCTCGGGTAAGCAAATAAGCAAACCATTTAACTGTTACACCTTACCTGGGTCATAAATTTTTATTAATTGATTTGTTGATTAATATTCTCTAAATATTCTGAATCATGTGTATAGTCCGCGACAGATCGAGATGACATTCGGCTTATGAGCTTTTTGCTGAATAAAACCGAATCAAAATTAGCGCGGGACCCGCAATGCAACAGAATAATTGTGGGCTATTTTAATTGTTTATGGGGTCCTGCTAATTTTGATTCGGATTTTATTCTGCAAAAAACTCATTACCCGAATGTCATCTCGACCTGTCGCGGACCATAGATCACCGTTTAAAATATTGCCCGAGATTTGGATTTCACCCAGTATATACGTCACGACTTTTGTCACTGGGACTGCCCAGTTTTGGGACACTGAATGCATACACATGTGTGTGTAACTGGTGTCTCGGCCAATCCTGCATATTTAAATTAAACTACAAATCATGTCAAACTAACATAGTTTATAACTACTAACCAAAAATATGGACAAAAAACGTCTGAATTAAACTTATTTTTTTATCCCCATTCGGGGGTAGTCAGAGGCTTGAGTGGCCACCACCCCATTGTGGAGGTATTAAGCCAACCCAAAGCCCACGTTTCACCAGATAGTCAGAACCCAACGTGACAGGTGTTGAACCGTGTACAATAGTTGTAATTTTTTTTAAAAATAATAACCAAGACGGCAAATAAGCGGACAGCCCGACTGATGTTAATGCTTGTAATACCAAAGCCAAAGGCTTGCAGCCGCGATGCTGGCTGGCAAGTGACTAAGTGGTTATCGGGTAGTTACCTTGCATTCACGTCCCACTATAATAATACTAGTCCTTTTAACGTCCTTCTCCAGTCTTTGGTCTTTCAGTCGTTCTTTGGGCACTGGTCTCCCCTCAATGCGAGGGGGATTCTGACCATAATCCACCACTGGCCCAGTGCGGGTTGGTGGATTTCACATGTCCTTCGAAAATTTATTTGTTTTTCTAAGACATGCAGGTTTCCTCACGATGTTTTCCTTCACCGTAAGATAGTGATAATCATATTAAAGTTACACGCACATAGATTTCGGAAACTCCAGAAGTGCGAGCCGGGGTTTGAATCCAATACCTTGAGCCCACAAGACGCGTGCTTAACAAAGCGGCTATCACTGCTGCACTAAAGGCCCATATTAATAAATCTAACTCAAAGTTGAGATCGATCTTAAGATGCAGTTTTGACGTTTAATGTATGGAACATATGGCAATGGCATAAATAATGGCATAAATATTTTTACTTATTTCAAATACGAACTTACTCATATTATTTTTTTATTTTAGGGTTATAATTAGTTTTCTTAAATTTTAACTTTATTTGTTTTCTTTTATAAGCTAAGTCTCACGTCGGTGAAAGTTGTACACGCCTGTCATTGGTGTACCTATCAGACCAGTTTATTTCTATTTTTTTTTATGTACCAGTGTGTTAATAGGTATACTGTTGGTGTGTCTTTAAATAAATAAACATCTGTAAAAAACAGCATCTCAAGTTCGATCTCAAACTTGAGATCGATTTAATAATACGGGCTTAAAAGGTTGAATACATTTTTGAGCAGAATACATCCGACTGTTAGAAGATCATCTTTGTGTTAAATACACCTATAACCTACTTCTGTCGCCACCATAAACGTCGTCTGCCCAACAAACACCATGATATAACATCAAATAAAAAGTTATTTGTTGTCCCGAACAATAGTTCGGGAGGGAAATAGGACAACTTTCCCTATTACTTCTGTATTTCGAAGCTACGGAACTGGGTCATGTGATTCTAGAATTAGTTTTAAAGGCGAGGGTACCTATCCTCAGGATTGTGTAAGGTAACTTTGGTATAGATTCTTTATCTTGACTATCTACATAAAAGTAAATAAAACAAATCAAATAAAAAAGTAGTATATGTAGTAATATCAGTTGTCTGGTTTCCATAGTACAAGCTCTGCTTAGTTTGGGATCAGGTAGCCGTGTGTAAAAAATGTCCAGGATATTATTATTATTTGATGCAGACTGCAGAAGATTGGGTTTTTTATTTATCTACTATACCCACATTTTTTTAAATATAGGTAACTGACCGCCGAATACTCGTACACAACTCAAATTTGAGAGCTGTGCCATGTGGGACTTAAACAAGTGAGGAGCCTTTGAGCATTCGGCTGTGAGGCATCAAACAAACTTACGGCCCGCCTGATGTTAAACAGTAACCGTAGCCTATATATGATGCTTGATAGGCATCGCTCGCACGTTGCCGACTTAAAGGAGAGTGGGCCTGAGGGAGGAGAAGGGAGAGGTGGTCTTCCGTCTCTCTCACTCTTCGTACGAAAAGCAACTTTACGCCGATCTTCTGTGATGATTGGTATTAACCCGGTCGAGCCAGCTCGTATATGAGTTGTAGTCAATTGACTGCAGCTTGACTCTAATCACCTAAACACATTTTTAACAGCTTAATACTTTGTTGATCTTTCAGCAATTTATTTTCAGAAGAACTAGAAAAATTGGCTGACGTCTACAAGCGTTCCTTCAAATCGCTACGCTTCATGTATGGAAATGACACAAGTCACGTGATCTACATAGCAACTTGTTGTTGATCTACATAGCGACGTTTGACATTTCCATACATTGTGAATTCTATTCTATTCTATTCGATTAGCGTTCATGCCACTTGTCTAGGGGGCAGATATTCTCAAGGTTTGATATAGTTTTGACATTCACGTTTGACCGTTATATATTAGTCAAGAGGGTAAATGGGCAGTCTCCGAGGGGTACTTACCTCAGAGGAGGGTGGAGGGTGTTACTGGATAAACGTAGTTTACTTAACCAGATTGCTAGACGAGTTACAACCAGGGTTAATTACACGTTAGGGGTTGTTATTTGAAGGGATGGAAGGAAAATATGGAAAGGAGTTCGTAGTTACCGTGCATAGCATTTTAGGTTTATGACATTGTAATGGGTTTTTGCTTGTGTAAATAAAAAACCGGCCAAGTGCGTGTCGGACACGGGTAAAGGGTTCCGTAACACCGTAGAATAAAAACGTCAAAAATATCAAGTTTCTTGTATGAGGACCCCTTTATTTTTAAATTTTATTTGGTTTTTAGTATTTGTTGTTGTAGCGGCAACAAAAATACACATTCTGTGATTTCAACTCTCTGCCTATTACGGTTCGTGAGATACAGCCCGCTGACAGACGGACAGACGGACAGGCGGACAGGTGAAGTGATGGACAGACGGACAGCGTAGGCTTAGTAATAGGGTCCCAATGGCACCCTATGGGTACGGAACCCTAAAAATCTATTCGCATGACAGAAGGGTTTTTCATAGTAGTTGGACTTTATACATGGCAAACAAAGTTATATATGGTGAAACGGTATACATGGTAATACAAAGCAAATTATAGTGTAGGTTACCGGTTTACAACCTGAAGATAAACTTTGACTTTACAAGTAATATACTTATTAACGTCTGAGGGAGATGAAAATAATATATGTATTAATAGTAAAATAAATAATGTATCGCCAGACTTATGTAACAACTGTATGGTCCCAAACTAAGCAACGCTTGTATTATGGCTACCGTACTGGACTGGGGGCAATCCCAGTGACAGATCAACCATCTTATATCATCATCTGATCTTTGAAAACCGGTGAATATTTTCCCATGAAATATGGATTAGAATTGAAGTGTATAGTAATATAGTAGTAATTATAACTATAGCACACTTAGACTGTGACTATTGTATAACTCCTAGTTTCCCAAAGTGGGTGATAACGCTCCCTTGTGGGCGCTGCAGGCCTAAAGGGGGGCGGTAAGAGACCCAGAAAAAAAAATGGGGGCGTTGTGTAGACGGACGGTAAGGATGGAATATAACTAATATATTATATTATAAGTACTAAATATTGGAAGATACAGATACCATGCAGAAACCTTATAACTGCTATCTCCTGTTGTAAATTATAGCTTAACGCCAACCTGCTGTTATCTTTCCAACTGAGAGAGACAAAGCTATGGGAAAAATAAGTCACATTGTCATCTAACTGTATTTTCCTATAGCTCCGTCTCACTCAATCAGGGCGTGTCATCCATCATCTATTCATATTTTTGACTGACATTACGAAATGACTACAAAAATATCGCGATCCAGGTACGGGATCGAACCTTGGACCGTTTGACGCACAACCAAGCATTGACCCACATTGAGCTTTGATTGCATCGCTTATGTCGTAAGAACTTGACAGGGGACTTTTTCTATTGTCTTCTGATTTCCAAAAGTAATTATCACTGCAGAAGGTTAAGTGTAGGTTGTAGCCATGGACCAATTACTAAGGGGACTGGCCCTAAGCAACACGGGTGAGTGGTCGGCTTAGTACTAACATCGACATAAAACAAAGCGAGTAGTTCAACTATTTACCGGCAGATAGAACAATGAAAATGAAAAAACAATGACCACGTTTTTTTTCATACATATATCTAATAAGGGCACCTCTTTTTTTAGTCTTTACTCTGTGGTCGTAGCTTATTGGGGGTAAAGCCAAGCTGTAGCCAATTGACTGCAGCTCATACGGGCTGGCTCGATCGGGGTAGTACCACCTTCTCTTTCACACTCTTCACAATAATAATCTTGTATCACTCACTAATGCATAGTAGATATTATGATTTTCATTTGTTAATTTAGGCTCTTATTAACAAATGCATCTCAAAGTTGAGATCGATCTTATTGAGAAAATCATATATCCCATGCAATTAGTACCTATAGTAATTTTTTTTATACTTGTCCTATTTGGTAAGCAAAGATGGCGTCCAGCGGGGCGATTGCATAACTTTTTGTCAATGTTTCAATTGGTTTCGTTTATAATTGACACGGGATGAAAGAAACCAATTGAAACATTGACAAAAAATTTACGCAATCGCCTCGCTGGACACCATCTTTGCTTATCAAATAGGACAAGTATAAAAAACGTACTATACATGATTTCATATTCCAAATTACGAGTCACCTTGCCCAAAAAAAAACAAGTTATATAACACCCCCCCCCCCACTAGATTTGAGGGGAGTTACACGTTAAGGCACCCACGGGTATGCGACAATGTCTGGGTTAGAAATTGGGGTTTCATTTTTCCTTTTTCCAAATAAGGAATTTTGAAGTATTTCTGTGGGCAGATTGGATGACGGTGCTGGGTATTTCGTACCCCGAATAGTGGAAGGGTTAACCTTTCAAGTATAGCATTCTGCAATGACCGTTTGTCGGCTGAAACAGTACTGAAACTTTTGGCAAGGCGTTCGGATCCTTGACTTACAGTAACTTTCGAAAGTAATAATGCATAATTATTATCTATCACATGTCAAAATTCGTTGGATAAACTATAGTTTAGTTTAAAAAAATACTTCGATTCAAAGCGAAATAATATTACAGTACCTAAATATTGGCATCATAAGCTCAAGGTTACTCAGAGAGCTATGCTTGGAGCTTTTCTATGAGATCGAATCAGAAATTTGGAGATACGTAGACGAACCAATGTCACTGACATAGCCCTGCGAATTAGTAGGCTGAAGTGGCAGTGGGCGGGGCACATAGCCCGAAGAACAGATGGCCGATGGGGCAGAATGGTTCTTGAGTGGTGACCACGTACCGGAAGACGCAGCGTGGATAAGTCGCCCACAAGGTAGACCGACGACCTGGTGAAGGTCGCGGGAAACCACTGGATACAATCAGCATAGGATGATCACCGTGGAAAACCTCTAGGGAGGCCTATATCCAATAGTGGTCCCCTTTCGGCTGACATGATGTCTCAAAATTTCTTCTTTACTTGCATTTTTGTGTGACGCGGCCTTTAAATTTGAGTTAGATTTATATTGACTCAGTCAAATGAATGAAATAAAATCATTTTTTTATTCCCTAAGGTGCACGTGGTTAACTCGTAGATTATAAAACCGAAGTTCAATGCCCGTGTTTGTTTACATGAGCAATCAGCAGATGCCTGTGATCTTATAATGATTTCTGATTAATGATCCCGATGATGGCATCTAGCCGGAAGCGATGGACTGATGACTGACAAACGAAGGTCGGGAGCAAACGAAACCTGACATACTTTCATCAGTGTAGTTCCTCAGATCAAAGTGTTAGGAAAACGGTGTTATATTCACTACAAGCTGTGCCTGCGACTTCGTACGCATAAATTATGGAAATACATATAGGTATTACCCGCGTGAAATTCCCCGCAGTTTTTTATGTTTCCCGCGGACCCAAATTATTTTTACACGACTGCCCAAAAAAAGGAGTGTATATGTGTTTAGGGTTCATGTATGTATGTATGTATGTGAGATTCTTTATTCCACCATTTTGAAAAAAAACAATATGTCGGCATTATGGCTCAATTTTCAAATGTGAAAAAAATATTTTTTTCTTCCATTATTACAATATGGGTATCAAATTGAAGGCCTTGATGAGCACATTCTAAAATTGTAGAATTTATAGGCATAATTTAAAATAGGTAGGGTGTACTTGCAAAACAAACATTTCATTTTGGCTTTTGTCACTAAAATGCAAAAAATAAAAATGAATAATTAAAAAAATTAAAAAACGACTGCCCTGCCAAAAACCGAATTAAAAAGTATAAAACAAGTGCAGTGTCATTGCAGTCGGGGGCCCTCTTAGATTAAATATGTTCCACAGAACGGTCCCCCGAGTAGCCTAAGTTACTCGTTGTAACATCAGCTATCTGCCAGTGAAAGTCCCGTCAAAATCAGTTACTGCTCTAACTGTCCGTTAGTGTGTTTGTAAACTCAGCCCTTGGCTATTTAGGTATCACATACTGAGGAAATCTAAATGTCTTAGACATGTGAAATCCACCAACCCGCACTGGGCCAGCGTGGTGGATTATGGCCTGAATCCCCCTCGCATTGGGGGGAGGCCCGTGCCCAGCAGTGGGACGTTAAAAGGGCTATTATTATACTGAATCAATATTGTTGTGTATTGTTGTTTGTTGTAGACGGTGAGGGAAAACATCGTGAGGAAACCTACCTATCCCTCAGGATTAGGTAATAGTCAGTTCCTGTATACACGGCGACACGGTTCACCACCTGTCACGTTGGGTTCTGACTATCTAGTGAAACGTGGGCTTTGAGTTGGTTAATACCTCCACAATGTGGTGGTGTATGGCCACTCAAGCCTCTGACTACCCCCGAACGGGGATAAAAGTCGTGACGTTACATCAATATTGTTTCACCAACAAAAGTCAAGCGCAAAGTCGTCGTTTGTTGCGTTGAAGTTCGGCCTTTTCCAGCTGACCTTCCACATTAAACCTTAACCGAGCCGAAGTGTGAATTTCCAATGATTATTAATTTAATGCCGTCTGGAACGCCGCCAGAATATGTCGCCATTGTTGTAACCATGTAAACGTGCGTGACAATATAACATTTTACACATTTTGTTAGTAAGAGCTAATTATTTACTTTGATTAAATCTTGAGATTTTAATCGTTGGTTATTTTTTATGTATAATAATAATAATAATTTAGCCCTTTTAACGTCCCACTGCTGGGCACGGGCCTCCCCTCAATGCGAGGGGGATTCAGGCCATAATCCACCACGCTGGCCCAGTGCGGGTTGATGGATTTCACATGTCTAAAGACATGTAGGTTTCCTCACGATTTTTTTCCTTCACCACAAGCAATATTATTATTATTAATTATTTTTATAGACTTTTAAAACAAAGCTCAAGGGTGCGTCTACTTCAAACGCATGCCGCACTCGAGCACTCAGATTTGACGTCGGAACGCATAGACATAATGTTATAACATGAGTGCTCGGGCAAGGCATACGAGGCATGTGGACGCACCAAATGAGAGAGACTCATGACCTCATATTGTTCACTTTGTGTGAGCTGTGCAGGTAGGTTTGTTGAACTTAAATAAGTTTATAAGTTTGTACAATGTAAAATTGTATAAACAGGAGCGGGTTTATGATTATGTTTAAGCAACTCCCGTGATTTCGTTAATAATTTCATATCAAAATTACTAGCTTTTGCCCGCGACTTCGTCCGCGCATAATTTAAAAAAAAAAAGTAGCCTATGTGCTATTCCAGACTATAGGTAATCTATCTCTGTGGCAAATTTCATTCAGATCCGTACAGCCGTTCTGGCGTGATTGAGTAACAAACATTCATCCATCCATCCATCCATCCATCCATCCATCCATCCATCCATCCATCCATCCATCCATCGATCCATCCATCCATCCATCCATCTATCCATCCATCCATCCATCTAAACTTTCACATTTATAATATTAGTGGGATTAATCTTACAGTTATAGCGCTATAGGAGACCAATAATTAATTTCAGGAAATATTACTTACTTAATTTTTTATAGTGCAGTTTCTTGCTTACCTATACTAATATATAAAGAGGAAAATCCTGATTGACTGACTGACTAACTTGACTCATCAACGCCAAGCCAAAACTACTGAAGTTAGAGCCATGTTGGATACTAAATAAAGTGACTTTTTTCTTGGTTTAAAACGCGAAAATAAGACGCTCCATTCGCTCCGTCCAAGCTCCGTCCATTCCCCGATAGTGTCTCAATTTAACTCGTAAACAGACAATATCATGGCCACTCTATCCTCGCTGGTAAACAATGCCACGCCACTGAGTCACGGCGCGGCATAAAAAACTGTAAACATCGGCGTCGGGTCCGCTCGCGGCATGTCGTGTTGCTGATGTGAATAATGCGTACTTAGCATTCACCCGCGTCATACCCACCCGGGGATGAAAATTATCCTTTACAGGTGAATAAGTTGCGGGTGAAAAGATTGCGGCTTTTGAAATGTTTTGGAGGAGAATTATGGCCGGCGCACAGTGAGAACGGCATGGCATGGCATTTTATTTTTTATCAATCGAATTTAATACTTATCCAATCGAAATAAGGTGCTCCAGCGGGTGCACCGAGAAAATACTCCGCGATACTCCGAGGTCGATCACCGAGCATTTAAATATATACCTTATTTCGATTGGATAAGTATTAAATTCGATTGATAAAAATTAAAATGCCATGCCATGCCGTCCTCACTGTGCGCCGGCCATTATTAACTACACAAACTGATTATATCTCGACTAATTTAAGATCAGAAGAAAACTATCCATAATGTTATGTGTGACTGCATGTAGCGGTGGGCGGAGCACCAGTTCAAATTCAATTCGTTTATTTTGTTTAGGCCTACGGGTACTTACAAACTGTCATTTTACATTTTTCCTTAAATTCTACCGCCGGATCGGAAACGCGACCTCGACTGAGAAGATCCGGCAAGAAACTCAGTAAGCTTGTCTTTTTTACATTGTTGTTTTAAATCGCCATTCACTTATTTTAATACAATGTATTTTGGTGAACAATAGCTCCAGTGTGCTGCCTTCCGAAATAAGCAAGGCAAAACACGCTATACTTTAACATGACACTGTTATTAACGAAGTGTATTTGAGCGATCAGTCCCAAGCTGATTTATCTTCCAAGTAATCCGAGATTTTGTAATAGGCCTTTTGACAGAGAGTCTTGTAATAGAAAGAGGTACCATATCTCCTAAAATCCTAATGCCTCGCATGCCTCGCCCGAGCACTCATGTTATGACATTATGTCTATGCGTTCACGTCAAAACTGAGTGCTCGGGGACGGCATGCGGCTGATGTAGACGCAGCGCAGCTAATGTTGTTTTCGTTGAAAATAACGGGGGTTACTTTGAAAAACGAAACGAAAGCTTCGGCTGACGGATCGTGCGTAGTACGGATGATCGTGATTTGACGTTTCTTCTTTCGTGGATCCTTCTCTGAAAGTATTTGACATTTACGATTTCAACGTTTGACATGGTTTTGATCGTAAATAGAATCCGTACTTCGCAAACGTAACACTTTCGGAGTAGGAAATCGCCCGATCCGTCTTCCGAAGCTTTCATTTCGTTTTTCAAAGTATCCACCCTGTATTAAAAAGTAATGTAGTGTGTAACAGTCAATGGCGGATCAGGAGCATGCCTCGCGCGAGCACTCAGTTTTGACGTTGAAACGTATAGACGTAATGTCATAATATGAGTGCTCGGGTGAGGCATGCGCGGCATGTGGACACATCTAATGGTGGCGTCTTCATCAGGCGCATGCCTCGCGAGAGCACGCACTTTTGACGTCGGAACGCATAGACGTAATGTCATAATATGAGTGCTCGGGTGAGGCATGCGCGCCATATGGACACATCTAGTCAATAACACCTTGTATTTGTTACAAATGGATCACAAAACTATCTTATTACTACAAAAATAGCTTCTATTACTACCACCCACTAAGATCACAGGAGAGATGCGTAGTTAAAATTAAACGCCTTTCATCTGGATATCGCGCTCGTAAACCACACACGGTTCAATGTAATAGCTAAATTAAGACTTCTTTTTATTTTCTTATAGGAGGTGGCAAACAAGCGTACGGCCCGCCTGATGTTAAGCAGTTACCGTAGCCTATATAGGCTTGCAATACCAAAGGCATTGCTCGCACTTTGCCGACCTGAAGGGGAGTGGGAAGGAGGGAGGGGAGGGGATGGGGGTGTCAGCAGCTCGTACACGGGCTGGCTCGACCGGGGTAGTACCACCCTCTCACAGAAGATCGGCGTAACGTTATTACAGCTTCGTTTCGTACAATGAGCGAGAGAGCCGGAAGCCTCCTCCCTCTGTCCCACTCTCCTTCAAGTCGGTAACGTGCGAGCGATGCTTTTGGTATTGCAAGCATCTATAGGCTACGGTAACTACTTAACATCAGGCGGGCCGTACGTTCGTTTGCCACTTTAGTCACATAAAAAAATAAACTTATTATTTACTCCCTCTTGGATTGCCGCCGTAGTAACATTAAAAAAACTTTTTATAAGCTCCTTGTATATTGACGTGCTGCATGACCCCTTCTTTTAACAAGGGGGATCAACACTACTCTTGCTATAGATATTTTGAATTAATTATCCAAAACCATCCGTATCATTAGATGTGCACGTCAGTCCTTAGTAAATATGCAAGCGGCCCAGTTGCATTTATTACTCGTGTGGGATCCGTTCTCGTATCTAGCTCGCTGGGGACAAGGTTCGAGTTCTGGGTCATGTATTTTTAAATTGCTTCTTGATTTCTTTTTTTTTAGATTCCGTGTTGGAATACCATTTCGGGTTCAACCACCATCTTGCCATGAGCTTTAAAAATGGATTTACGATTGCAAGTCAACCTGTAATGATTCTCATAACAAAGCTTTCTATAAATTTATAATAACGACATAATACTTAATAATAGCTATTATATAAGTCTATAATAAATGACAAAGAAACATAAATAAATAATTTGTGATGCGATTATTTAAATTAAATCTCTATTCGCGTGGGAAGCCGTGCTTACAAATACAGTTGTTATAAATCTAGTACCAAGCATTTGGAAAAAAAAAATTCAATATCATTGGCCGCGTCCATAAGAACCGAGAATCCACGCTCGAGCAATGACGTCATGTCTACGTGAACAGACATCAGAGGGCCTACTCTGTTTCAAACGAAAACGAAATTTCGGACTACGTTTCTCATTGATTCCGACATTTCTTACGAACTAAAATTGTTTGACGTCTTCGCCGTCGTCGAATCTAAACGTCAAACAATTTTGGTTTGTAAGAAATGTCGGAATCAATGAGAAACGCAGTAGGAAATACGCGTATTTCGTTCGAAGTTTCGTTTTCGTTTGAAACAGATTAGGCCCTCTGGATTGATTGTTTGGGTGCGCTCTGCTCATGTAGAAGCACCTATTGTTATGAATACCTTCTTCTTCTAATCGTATGGTTAGTGGCCAACCTGGTGGCAGAGATGTTCAAGCCGCCCGAAGGCCTCTGACAAGGCTTAACGACTGCTGCCTAGATGACAACAACCGGGAACGACTTTTTAAGTGACCTCCGAAGCACGGAGACGCTCAGTTCAAATGCCACTGGCCACGTAAAAAGTCGGTCCCGGTTGTTATCATCTAGGCAGCAGTCGTTAAGCCTTGTCAGAGGCCTTCGGGTGCGGCTTGAACAACTCTGACACCAGTTTGACGAATAACCATACGATAAGAAGAAGAATGCCACTAAATGGTCACCCATCTCTGACTGACCTTGCCAAGCATTGCTTAACCTCTGATCGTTCTTCTGTATCAACTCGCAGGAATAAACCATTTAAAAAAAAACCTCTGATCGTTTACCCTAGTGATCGATAAGAACGATGGATTTGATTTTCGCATGAATTCGCGGAAAATTGCCAGCATTATAATATAGTAGAGTATTTCAGCATTCCTCACGCCATATTTCATATTTCAATACATGTGTCGATGCGTGAATGTTGAGTTATACGCCAACATCTGGGTCAGGCGTACTTCCTCGAACGACATTTTGTATTGGGTGTTTGATGCCAGCGCGTAATGTAATGCAGATATACTTAAGTATGTAAGGGTGTGTCACATGTGACAAAATTCATAATTCGAAGCATGAACGAAACAGTGGAGCTTCTCCGAAATACGAAACGAAATGTTTCGGCTGACGAATTGTACCTACATTTTCCTATTTCGAAAGTGTTTGGGAAGTGTTCCGGAGCTTTCGGAGTAGAGTCCGCGAAAGAAGAAATGTCAAATTAAACTACTATCGAATCCGAACTTCGGATCCGAAACACTTTCGGAGTGTAGGAAAACGTACCAACTTTTCGGCTGACAGGTTTCGTTTAGAATTCCGGAGTAGGCCCACTAATTTATTTTTCTTTCGTATCTACTGGGTCTGTAACAGCAGCCCTGCGAAGCGTAACTTTTTCGTCAATGTTCCAATTGGTTTCGTTCATCCCGTATTGCATTTTCAGTTGAAATTAATTGAAATCCGGATGAGTCTGGAGTTCACTCTTCCCGATTTTAATAAATTTCAATTGATAAAGCAACACAGGATGAACAAAACGAATTGAAACATTGACGAAAAAGTTACGCAATCGCCTCGCTGATACAACACACTTCAGTTCCATCCACATTCAATCTTCTTGCACTTCCGTCGGTTGAAGGTATTGGATTTTACCAGTAGGCCGGGACCGAAAAAATTGTTCCACTTTTTATATTCAGTTTCCTTATCCCACTGCTGGGCAAATCCCACCCTTTACGTTTCCGCAGTCGCTGTTTGGTTCCGCAAATGTTGTTTTCAAGAATTATTTATCTACTATTTGCTTCCATATTCCGAATCCACTCTGGTCAATATTGTCGTAACCCTACAAACAAAGCGTATATTAAGCTCTGTTTGGGATCAACCCTATTACATATTTACACGCTGCAGTCGGGTCCAATCGATCTGCCGACCGAGACGGGTTAAAATTAGCGGAAATGGAACTAGCTTCCCGATTGCGCTCGAACGAAATGAGGTTGCAACCTGAAAACTGTGAGGGTGGAAATTCATTGTTTATAGACATGAACACCGAGAAAAATTTTACGACAGCAAAATGGTTTTTGTAATTCCTAGTAGTGGTTTTAATATTTTTTACTAAACGTTTTGTATTTACAGCAAATGTTTTATGTAATGTCTCGCATTTATAAAACATTTGCTGTAAATAAAAAAAACTACTAAAAAGACTACTAGGAACTAAAATACCATTTTGTTGTCGTAATTTTTTTTCTCACTGCATTTTCTTTTTACTTTAAAAAGTAGAAGACATGAAAGGGGTGATGAATAATAATAATAATAATAATAATTTAGCCCTTTTAACGTCCCACTGATGGGCACGGGCCTCCCCTCAATGCGAGGGGGATTTAGGCCATAATCCTGGTGATGAATATGGAAGGATATTTGAAGAGGGATGAAGACCCTATAAAAGATGGATGGATAGTATAAAGAGTGATATAAATGAGGTGGGAGTGGTTGTTAGTTTTTTTTTGTATGACTATCCGCCGAATACTCGTACGGAACTTAAATTTGAGAGCTGCTTAACTTTGACGCGCCATACAAAAAATGACAGATAACGACGTCTCAAACTACTAAGTGGGACTTAAATATTTAAGTAGCCTTTGAGTATTCGGCCGTAAATGTTGTTGGCCAGAGTGGCCTTAACAACTTCACCGGTCAGAGGGCGAGCGCACAAAGTGCAACTCCAGCCGTATGGTTGATAGTATAACAGCAAAGCGCGATGAATGGAAGAGACACTCGTCGATCGTTTGCCGATCAGTGATTGCAAATAGCAATTAGAAAATTGCGCTCTAAATAGTTTAATTACCATTTCGTACTTTCAAAACACTCGCTATGTGTGTGTGTGTAACGTCACGACTTTTATCCCCATTCGGGGGTAGTCAGAGGCTTGAGTGGCCATACACCACCACATTGTGGAGATATTAACCAACTCAAAGCCCACGTTTCACCAGATAGTCAGAACCCAACGTGATAGGTGGTGAACCTTGTTGCCGTGTATACAGGAACTGACTATTACCTCATCCCGAGGGATAGGTAGGTTTCCTCACGATGTTTTCCCTCACCGTCAGCGAACTGTAAATTATGCACATAGATGAAAATTCATCCATTGGTGCATGCCCCACCGAGGATCGAACCTGGGACCTTCTGATTGTTAGCCCAACTTGTTCACCCCTAGGCTACAGTCGCGTACACTCGCTATAATCTCTATAATAATCAGAATCATGGTATAAGAGAGAAATAGTATTATGGACATCGCCAACACACAAATCCAATCAATCCAACATCAGAACCGGGTTATTCGCAATAAAACCGTAACAAAAATAGTTTTATTCCGCTCCCTCGCTACCGGAATAACTTCACCAATTAAGTTAGCTCACTGTAAATAGGTCAAATGCCTACTGCCGCCACCTGCGAGCTTTTAACTCAAGCCTCAAAGCCGGACTTGGGTGACTTCAGTTTAAGTGTTATTTAAGTAAAAAAAGAATGTTTTTTGTTTATAATTGGGTAGTTATAGTCGAGTCAAAATATTTTTTTTTCATGTAGGCCACAAAAAAACGATTACCAATAGTCTGATTCTAAACAGATTTTAAATTTTTGATTTGGAATTGTATTCCCGATTCTCAACCAAACCCTCAAGTATTATTTTGCAATTTGCTAACAACTTGTATATACTGACGACTGCTTAGTCTAGTGATAGTGTTACACGGGATGGTTGCGGGTTCGAATCCCGTCAGCGCAAATTATGGAATGGCCTTTTCATAATTGGCCCTAGTTTGGGTGTCACTGGAATCGCCCACAGTCCATTGTACGGTAACCAAATGAAACGGCCTCAAAGTACGCCGCTCTAAAAATATATACATCCCGCTTCTAATCTTACCGTGAACACAACTGGCTAAATCTAGTACTTAGCTGAATAATTACAAGTAATAAAACAGCCAAATTCTCTACACATGATTCCTCCATACGTTAGTCTTGTACCGCACGGAAAATGAATCACGTCAGTTTTCCAAGATGAAAAGCATTGTATATTTTCGTCGCGCTTTCAAAGAATATGCACGCAAATTCTTTGAACCAAAACAATCTCACATGCGGCAGGTAACGCGTAGATTTTAAAACAAGAGTTCGGAATAGGAGTTCGTACATTTTTTTACCGTTATTTATATTTTTTAAACAAGAGTTCGGAATAGGAGTTCGTACATTTTTAACCGTTATTTATATTTTTTAAACAAGAGTTCGGAATAGGAGTTCGTACATTTTTTAACCGTTATTTATATTTTTTAAACAAGAGTTCGGAATAGGAGTTCGTACATTTTTTAACCGTTATTTATATTTTTTAAACAAGAGTTCGGAATAGGAGTTCGTACATTTTTTAACCGTTATTTATATTTTTTAAACAAGAGTTCGGAATAGGAGTTCGTACATTTTTTAACCGTTATTTATATTTTTTAAACAAGAGTTCGGAATAGGAGTTCGTACATTTTTTAACCGTTATTTATATTTTTTAAACAAGAGTTCGGAATAGGAGTTCGTACATTTTTTAACCGTTATTTATATTTTTTAAACAAGAGTTCGGAATAGGAGTTCGTACATTTTTTAACCGTTATTTATATTTTTTAAACAAGAGTTCGGAATAGGAGTTCGTACATTTTTAACCGTTATTTATATTTTTTAAACAAGAGTTCGGAATAGGAGTTCGTACATTTTTTAACCGTTATTAATTTTTAACCCGACTACGGCGCAGGGTTATGATTTTGACCGGTATGTATGTATGTATGTATGTATGTATGTATGTGCATCTGTTCCCACCTAACTTCCAAACTACTTGTCGTAATTTGACAAATTAGGTATCGTTAGAAGCGGCTTAATGGCGCGCTGGTTATAGGCTATGTGACGTCACATAAAATTGCATATGGCGCTCTCTAGAGGACATAATGTCATGAACTAAAAAAGTGTAGGTCCTTTAGGGCAAAATGGCATATGACCACGGACCACGGCTATCCTTCAGATAAGAATATTTTCTTGTTTCATACTTTTTAGAGCGCGATTTTTCAGTAGTCGGGTTTTAGTTTTTAAACTTACTTTTTTTTAGCCGTATTCTTTTGATGGTAGAGCTATGCTGAGAGTTTCTGTAGAGCTATGCGAGCCAGTTGACAATAAACAGCGCATCTCTACCTATCTCTGCGGTATATTGACGGTATTGACGGGCCCGTTAGCGTGGTTGGCGCGGAGGCGCCTTTCACGCTGCAGGTCGTAGGTTCGATTCCTACCCGGGACATGCATTTGTGTGCATGAACATGTCTGTATGTCCCGAGTCTGGGTGTATATGTATATTAAGTATGTATTTACAAATAAAAAAGTAGTATATGTAGTAATATCATTTATCTGGTTTCCATAGTACAAGCTCTGCTTAGTTTGGGATCAGGTAACCGTGTGTACAAAAATGTCCCAGGATATTATTGAGGCGTGATTATAGGCAATTACACATTTTATTGTACACAGGACCGCAAAGAACAAGTGTCGGTTAGAAAATCTTGAATATCTTCAATCGCATATTTATTTATTTTACATTAAAATATTCTTTAATTTAGACTTTATTTCATAAAGCTAGGTCAGGTACTTTTTAAGATATTGAAGATTTTCTAACCGACCCTTTTTCTTTGCGGACCAGTGTATTTATGTACCAATTTATTGTAAAATAATAAGCACGCAAACCCACACACAAAAGCTATAAATGTTGTTCTTTCAAACAAAATCAGAACTTATTTTAAAACATTACATCGAAACAACAATTTCCATTGTGTTCCGCAGCCATTGTTTTGTATTCGAGGGTGGGACCCTCCCCCGGACAAGGGGGGTATAATTAATTACACCCTGACGTAACCGAGTGTGCTTTATTCTTAAATATTTTTGGGGAGAGTTCCTAGTCGAGAAAGGAGTTTGTATTGTAATTTAATGCAGAAGTTTTCGGACCAAAGAGAAATTGGACCAATAGGCCACTCGCTTGTACATGATGTCTTTTTTTTTTGTATTTTTGCCTACCCTAATAAGGATTTTCTTTCTTTCTTTTACATTGGCCGAGCGAAGGCGAAAGTAGCCAACGAGTGGACGTATCCCCAAATTGTCACGTACGTTTCAGGATTTTTCAGCGTTTTACTGTCTGTAAAGCGAACTGTTGTTTCCTGCCGGTGCGTCCGATGCTGCTACTGTATGTACCGATGATCAATCACAGGAATTTTACCATATTATAAAAGCGACAGCTCAAATAAAGTTGTCACTAATATTCAAAGGCCCTTAACTCGGAAAGTACGATACTTGCATATAGTTTGTTTTCTCATCTGCATTTGAGCATAGTATACCTAAATTATTATTATAATTTTATGAGACTGAGGTAGAAAACAAACGTACGGCCCGCCTGATGTTAAGCAGTTACTGTAGCATATAGATGCTTGCGATACAAAAGGCATTGCTCGCACGTTGTCGGCCTGAAGGTGAGTGGAATGTATGGAGGGGAAGAAGGGGGAGGGGGAGTTGGGCTTCCGGTTATTATTTCCTACGTTTGAAACACTAGGTATACCTAGGCAGGTGAGTAGGTAGTTTAGTACGAAAATTAATTCCTCGTAATTTCGAAATCATAAAATATTACTGGTCTTTGATCAAAGCGCTTCATCTCCCGTTAAAGTGTCCCTTCAAGGGCCATCGGGCGTCGAGCGGCCGCCATTACCATCCGCCGACAGTGCTGACGATGCCCTTTTGATAAAACATTATCTTACCCGACTGCGGGAAGACAAAGGATAGGTAATGAGTTCAGTCATCGATGGACTGCTTTAAGAATTTATAATTCGAATATAGAAATAATAATAAAAAAAAAATGAAAAACACGACTGCCCTGCCAAAACACGAACTAAAAAGTCAAAGTCAAAAGTTTTTTATTCAAAAGCATTTATAAATAGTCAAAATAAACAATATTTTAGCGCTACCACCGGTTCGTAATGTTGCGTAATGTTGCCGTAACAAGAGCCGGCAAGAAACTCAATGGTTACTCTTTTCAAAATAATAATTGTATACATTTTCAAACAGCAACGCTATGTGAGCAGGCAGGCATTAACACATTGTGAATAAAAACATTGTGAATAAAAAGTTTAAAACAAGTGCAGTGTCTTTGCAGTCGGGGGAACGTTCTGTGGAACACTTTTAAATTTAAGAGGTCTGCAATGACACCGCACTTGTTTTAAACTTTTTATTTCGTTTTTTGGTAGGGCAGTCGTATTTTTAATTTTTTTTTAAATTATAAATTTTTATTTTATTCATTTTAGTGACAAGACGCCCCTCCCAAAAATGAAATATGTACATATATGATACCATATATGAGCTGCAGTCAATTGGCTACAGCTTGGCTCTACCACCATTAAAAAAAATCAATATTATGAAATTAAAATATTATGAATAACATTTTTTTATGATTATCATATTTAATATTTATGAGTTATGAAATTATGAGAAAGCCGAACTTGGTTAACGCAATGATCTATCGAGCGTCTAATTTTGGAGGTACAGTATATATAACGAATATTAGGGCCTCCACAGACTTGCTAAAAAGCATCGGCGACCGGCGATTTTGTGACGTATCGATGCTGCGTCGCGTTTCTTCGAGCGCGAACCAGCGAGACGCAGCATCAAAATCGCCGATCGCCGATGCTAAAAGTAGCAAGTCTGCGGAGGCCCTTACTGACTCTATTATAGAAAATCATACGAAAGATAACAAAAGATCGTAGTTTCTATCTGTCTGTAGGTCCCTCTCGTTACGTATATTACACAATCGCCATTCATCATTATTCTTACAGACGTTTTCATCTCGCGATATCAGTATTCGTATAATATGAATACAATATTACCATATTCGTATTAGCATATTGTATAACTTTGAATTGATGTTGGACGAGATATATTTAATACTATCTGAAATGTAATGTGGAGTCTGTCTGTTCGTAACAAATATTAAAGTATTGCCGATATTCCGCTTACATTCATATACTGACGCCTTAACCCCCAGGGGGGTTTTGTTATAGGACTGCGGTGGCAAAAGAGCGTACGGCCCGCCTGATGTTAAGCAGTTACCGTAGCCTATAGATGCTTGGAATACCAAAGGCATTGCTCGCACATTGCCGACCTGAAGGGGAATGGAATGGAGGGAGAGGACGAAACGCAGCTGTAATAGCTGCTTTATGCCGATCTTCTGTGAGAGGGTGGTACTACCCCGGTTGAGCCAGCCCGTATATGAGGTGCAGTGAAACACAGGAACAGGAAACACAGGGGGTAGACAGAGACTATTGGTTGCCACATGCTTCGATTTTGACACCTCTTTAACTTATAAGTATTGATGTATTAATTTGGCAAATATAGTATCTTCTAATATCGTAATCACTAAACTTGTGCTCAGCACACCACTACAATGCATTCGAAATTCACAAATCAGTTAACTTAATAAAATATCCTGGGACTTTCTTTTTACACACGGCTACCTGATCCCAAACTAAGCAGAGCTTGTACTATGGAAACCAGATAACTGATATTATTACATATACTATTTTTTTGTTTGTAAATACATACTTAATATACATATACACCCAGACTCGGGACATACAGACATGTTCATGCACACAAATGCATGTCCCGGGTAGGAATCGAACCTACGACCTGCAGCGTGAAAGGCGCCACCGCGCCAACCACGCCAACGGGCCCGTCAATCATCAAAAATCACCAAAAGATGACCCGTATTGGCGATACCGACATGTGTTTATACAAAATATACTGAAAACCGGCCAAGTGCGTGTCGGACTCGCACATAGAGGGTTCCGTACCAACCACCGTATAAATTTTATTTAATTTTTAGTAATTGAAATTTATTCTGTGAAAAATGTTAGTTTACACTTAAGCGACTAGATGGCGCTACTGTCGCTTAAAAGTTTATTATTGGTAAAAATAAATAATTTTACAATATTTTTGTTCAACAATTTATGCAAAAGCTATTATAATGATCACTAATGGTTAAAATATTAGTTTTCCCTTTATATATAGTTTAATTTATGAGTTATAACTAAAAACGTCAAAAATATCGAGTGTATTGTATGGGGACCCCTTTATTTTTAAACTTTTTTTAATTTTTAGTATTTGTTGTTTTAGCGGCAACAGAAATACACATTCTGTGAAAATTTCAAGTATCTAGCTATTACGGTTCGTGAGATACAGCCCGCTGACAGACAGACGGACGGACAGACAGACAGACAGACAGACAGACAGACAGACGGACAGCGTAGGCTTAGTAATAGGGTCCCGTTGGCACCCTTCGGGTACGGAACCCTAAAAAACGGCTTCGTACTGAAATAAGGGTAATAGAGACATTAGTCGCACTCAAACCATCGACAATATGTTGGCTCGAGTGTTTGTTTGTCTAGCGATCATTAGCCAGTTACACTTCACCGCACGCATGTACGATAAGGCCGTTTACACACTGGCTTTCACAACATTTTCATAAATAAAAAAATATTTTTCATACAACTAAGGCGGCAAAAATAAGCGTTTGACCCGCCTGATGTTATAGATGCCTGTAATACTAAAGGCATCGCTCGCACGTCACCCTGAAGGGGAGTGGGACAGAGGGAGGGCTTCCGGCTCTCTCACTCATCGTACGAAACGCAACTGAAATAGTTACTGCACGCCGATCTCTTGTGAGAGGGTGGTACTACCCCGGTTGAGCCCAAGAATCAAAAGAAAGGACAGGAACTGTAAGGAGATTATCCTCTTCCCTCCGTTGAAAAACATGAGTCAAAACAGAATAGGCAAATGAACAAATACAGACACTCAGTATTTTTGGCAGCGATTACCAGCGTGCAGGCAGCCTTATCTAGTGTTTACCATTCGCGAACATAGCATGATAGATTACCGTTATCAACTTGTGATTCGTCGTCAGTAACGAGCCAGCCGTATATATGTGTGTCTGTGTGCGAATCGTCCTTAAAACTTTATTTTTCTTTTGTCTGTCTCTACAAAAATGTATCAGCATTTTACGAATGGGGAATTTGCTTTTGTCATCGCTCTATCTTAAAGAAAGAAGGAAAGAAAGAAACATTTATTCGACACACTCGCAACTCGCAACACATAGCCAGAGGAAACACACAAAAAACAAACAACAGGAACAACAAAATATACAATAACAGGGAGAAAAGAAACAACAAAATATATCTACTTAATAAAATCAATAAAATAGTAAAAAATAAGTAGTATATCATATAAAATATATAAAATAGTATACAGGGTGTAACGGAAAGGGTATATACATACGAAGTGCACGGCTTCTTTGGATGATAACGAACAAGACGGCAACGGTTTTAAAATCCTATATCTACACGTTACAGAGATATGAGACATTCCAATACATGAAAACAAAATACCAAACATGTCAAATTTACATTTCGACATCACTAGCACCAAGTGACGTGAAAAGGATAATGACACTCGTAGTGCGGTTACACGTTTATTATTATGGGAATTCAATAAACTTACCAAATTTAATATTTTGGTATGAATTTTTTGAAAAATTATTTTGAGCTGAAATCTTGCATATCTTTTCTATAGCAGATACACTTTTCACCCCTTTCGGATAGATATACCCTTTCCGTTACACGCTGTATAAAAAATAAAATACATTATGTTACTTATATTTAATATAATAGAATTAAGAACAGAATAAAATAAATCATAATACAGCGGCTAATGTTTCGATCTTCGAGGATCTACACTTTTCCGGGCATGATTAACAACGATTGACAAACTAAACCTTTTTTATAGCCTATTAAATATCCCACTGCTGGACAAAAGCCTCCTATTTCTGTCTACAGGTCCCTATCTTGGGCTTGCAGAGGCCACATTTTACCCGCAATGGTGTTCAAATCGTCCCACCATCTTCGCCGCGGTCAGCCACGACGTCGACCATCTTTGGGCGTCCAGCCCGTCCAGCCAAGTAGCTTCGTCTTCAAGAATTTCTACAAATCGCTACGCTTCATGTATGGAAATGATATAAATCACGTGATCTACTTATCGACTAGTAATGTCTGGAGCTATTGTTTACCAAAATACATTGTATTAAAATAAGTAAATGGCGATTAAAAAAAATTACAATGTAAAAAAGACAAGCCCGCTGAGTTTCTTGCCGGATCTTCTCAGTCGAGGTCGCGTTTCCGATCCGGCGGTAGAAGTTAAGGAAAAAATGTAAAATGACAATTTGTAAGTGCCCCCGTAGGCCTATACAAAATAAATGATTTGAATTGAATTGAATTGAATTATCAATACTATACATTCAAGCGTAGCGAATTGTAGAAACACTTTTAGACGGAGCCACTTGGCTTGGCAGGTATTGATGCTATTTGCCCACCTTTGCGGATTCGTTCGTGTCAAAACGAAACTTTTTCAATAAAAATATTTAACATCTATTTAAATATCAATAAATCAAACTGTTACATTTTGAACATAAAAAAATAAAAACAGAAAAATCTCGTTTTCAAACTAATTAGCGGGATTACGTTTGATGCATTGGGTATTTGGCTCGCCGCCATTTTACACTTGTAGCGCTAAAAACGAATGATATTAGATAGGAAGGAAATGTGTTGGTAAAAATAGAGTCAGTTAGCGCCGGAGTTTGCGGTAGTCGCAACAAGGTCGGCTTTTAAATAGATTATGATTTGTTTAGCATGCTGAGAATGAGATGCGTAATTAACTAATAATATAACCGATTAAAAAGGTAGGAGTTCGTTGCAAGCTGCAGACAGCAGACGTCAGTCGGTCTCTTAGAAATTGAATGCCATCTGCTGTCGCGGCACATGTCATATCGCCACAATTTGTATGAGACCGACTGACGTCTGCTGTCTGCCGCTTGCATCAAACTTCTACCTAAAGAAACAAAAGAAGTTTGACAACCGCTTGGTGCGGTTCGAGCGTAGGCTACTCGGCTCACTGTATCGGGTGGTTCCAGGTTCGATTCCTCCAGAAGCTTTCGGGAATGGTCTTTTCCTATAATTTACCCTCTATGTCACTGGGATCGCCCCCAGTGCATTGCACGGTACCCTACAAGCGTTGCTTAGTTTGGGTCCATACATTTTTAGCAATGTTTTTATCTTAATTTTCACTAGTTTAGATGTTACTGAGATGACCCCCTGACAATTATACCCATAATTAATACAAGCGTTGCTTAGTTTGAGCTCTTAGATTTCGGTTTGTCTGGGGATTTCTCTTTGTGCCTGCTTAAACTTTAAGGTTACACGAAGCATTTAATGTTTAAATTAAACATCAACCCCATGAGACTAAAGAACAAGCAAACAATTGACTGTAGTCTGTAGGAACTCGACAAGTGAACCCCTCTAGGGACCGTAACAGTTTGAGAAACACTGACTTTAATTGCTATTCAACCCCTGTTTTAGTTCCCAAATAATACTGAGTATGGAGGTAGCTGTTGTGTTAGGTTATATTCACGCTATTTCTTTTAGGGGGAAAGACAGTAGTTACAAGGTTAGTAATATTTATATTGGAATACCTAGCCACCCGGCTGCCTATATCCAGATAAGGTAATGAGTGGCTATTGTACCATGACCATGAGACGTAATATACTGGGTGTAATCGAAATCGTGGGCAATATTTTAACCAGTGATTCTACACATGATTTAGAATATTTAGGAAATATTAATCAACAAATCAAGCACGCTACGCTTTCCGCGCACCGGAAAGCGTAGCGTGGGTAGGCCTCCCACAAGGTGGACCGACGACCTGGTGAAGGTTGCGGGAATCCGCTGGATGCGGACAGCGCAAGACCGGTCATTGTGGCGAACCTTGGGGGAGGCCTATGTCCAGCAGTGGACGTCTTTCGGCTGAGATGATGATGATGATGAATCAATTGATAAAAATTTATTACCCAGGTAAGGTATAACACTTAAATGGTTAGCTTATTTGCTTACCCGATCAATATTTTTTTATCAATAGATTTTTTTATTTGTTTTCCTAAAATATTTTGAATCATGTGTAGAATCACTGGTTAAAATATTGCCGACGATTTCGATTTCACCCAGTATAGCTAATCTTAATTATACCATATTTATGTAAGTACACCCCCGTATTACTTTTCTTTAGATCCTCTCCATCCAAATGTTGCCTGGTAGAGATCACTATTAGTGATAAGGCCGCCCATTTTCCACTTTCTGTGTAAATTGTGTAATTATTTATAAATGTTTATTCTTCTAGTGGTGGATTAATAAAGAGTTATCTGTCTATCTACTATTTATAATAGTATAGATATACATACCTACTGTATGGTTCCATACTAAGCAACGTCTGTACTATGGCTACCATACAATGGACTGGGGATTATCCCAGAGACACCCAGGATAGTGTAAATTACAAAAAGGCCGTTACCGAAATTTGCGTCTAGCGGGAATCGAACCCGCAACCACCCGATGCAGTCAAAGCCAAGCCAAGCCAACGCCAAACCGTCGTCCAAACAGAAAATTTATTGAAACCAATAAACATGAATGGTATTTGGCAATAACAACTTTCCACTATCGATGGCTTACTTAGAGAACTCATACATACATAATAGAAGCCATAATAGGTAGTTTGAAGGTTTGGCCAAATAAAGTGATTCATTATCCAAGGTAGCGTTGAAAGGCTTGCCACGAAGTTTGTTCAAAGAAAGCTGGCATGTACAATATGTAACGGCATATACATTGCGATACGTTGTACAGTTAAAATATATTATTTTATACTAGCTTGTGCCCGCGACTTCGTCGGCGTTAATTTTAGAATTGGGTCCAGAGAGAAATGAAACATGTGTGAGTAGTTAGTTTTTTGATAATCCCTCAGAAAAGCAACATTTTTTCGGGTTAAATAGTATCCTATGTGTTAATCCAGGTAATACGCTATCTGTATAGCAAATTTCATTCAAATCTGTTTGACCGTTTTATCGTGACAAACGCCCAAACATACAAATTTTCACATTTATAATAATTGTTTCCGCTAGTTCTAATAAGCATTATATACCTGTGGTGATAAAAATCTAATTGGGCATATACCTGGTGTATAAAATGCGTACGTTATGACAATAAACCCATGAACAGGCCATAGGCACGATATAGGACAACTTGACCTTTTAATAATACTTTAACAACTTGAGACTCAATATGACGCACTTAAAAGTAAATAAATAAATATCGCCAGACTTATTGACCAACTGTATGGTCCCAAACTAAGCAACGCTTATACTATGGCTACCATACCATGAATTGGGGGCGATATCAGTGACACCCAGACGAGGGCAAATTACGAAGAAACCGTTTTCGAAATTTGTCTCTGGCGGGAATCGAACCCGCAACCACCCGATGCAGTGACCATACAGTTGGTGTGTAAATCTGGTATTTATTTATTTATTTTATTTTCATTTATCCAATTTAATTTTGCATTAGCATTTGCATGCAGTATTTTTTATCATAGAGTGGGCTTAAACATTTTGAGAGCCACTGGTTTGAATAAATAATCGTTAGTACGGGAGTCGTCTGTGATTGCGCGCCATCAATATTGTAAATAGAGCTATCACGTGCGCCCGTTCAATTGGGCAGGTGTGCTCGGAATATCAATCTTTAGCCCCCTAGTGGGCTTACATGATTTATGTAAGGGTCTTTATGAGGAAAGGAACAAGTGCTAAGGTAAGAGTTATTGAATAGTTCATCTTTTAGGGAGTGCCAAAATATTTTTTCGAATGCCATTTTCAACAATGATTAGATTTCTAATTGTATTGTATAAGGGCCTCCGCAGACTAGCCACTTTTAGCATCGGCGATCGGCGATTTTGATGCTGCGTCTCGCTCGTTCGCGCTCGAAGAAACGCGACGCAGCATCGATACGTCACAAAATCGCCGGTCGCCGATGCTAAAAGTAGCTAGTCTGCGGAGGCCCTAAGTGGCAATGCACACGAAGCAACTTTCAACCGAAACTATCGTCGAAACTAGCAACTTTTTAATGTTTTTTTGGCAGTTGCAGCCAACAATTGCCAGTTGCAGCAACAGTTGCCGCGGTTGCCGCGATTGTTTTATATAAAAACATCTAGTTGCGAGTTGCCAGTTGCCGCAAAAGTTGCTCGCGTGCATAGCCCCTAAATGAAAAATAAAAACCTTTTTTAGAAAGTTATGACAGACTTACACTGGTCTTACAAATCACTTGTTCCCAGAAATGCTTCGTAAAACTATTGTTAACTGATAGCATTTATTGAGCTGTATATGAGTAGCTGTAGATGAGTAATATAATTACATTTTTGCCTCTAGGGGAGGCTCATGTTTATATAGGCTTATATTATCTAATATTGCCCACATTAATCAACATTGCCCAACCATTGCATTTCAATCTTGTGTGTGCCAACATTGCCCAAGTTTAAAATAACTACCCACATTCTTTGGCGAATGTGAAACCATCTTTTCATTAGGGTCGTTTAAACGTTACCCATTCATAATAAAAACGGTTAATGTGATTAACGGTAACGGGTAATGTGTTAATTAATAACGTTGTCGTTGGCAGCGGCCACCATTAATTATGCCCACCCTTCTTTGAGTTCGTCGTGATGGACGGAGGCTTAGCGGGGCTTTTTGTGGCCGCTACTATCAAGGAGCTTTCTTATATTTTATTCAATGGCTGGATGACCATCACTAATATTCGGACCTTTAAACATGCTCTGGCAATAAAACCGGCAAAAATTTTGCGAAAATGTCGAATCATGTTGAGTTAACATTAACAGCAATAAGTATAATTATTGACAAATGCCTTGATATTATCTAAATTAATACTTGAAAATTACTTATCGTATTTTTTCGCAAGATTTGTCCCTACAGCAGGTACAACAGGTACACACACAGGTTTGAACAGGTTGGGCTAGCAATCGGAAGGTCCCAGGTTCAATCCCTAGTGGGGCATGCACCAATGGATGAATTTTCATCTATGTGCATAATTTACAGTTCGCTGACGGTGAGGGAAAACATCGTGAGGAATCCTACCTATCCCTCGGGATTAGGTAATAGTCAGTTCCTGTATACACGGCGACAAGGTTCACCACCTGTCACGTTGGGTTCTGACTATCTGACGTGCTTTGAGTTGGTTAATATCTCCACAATGTGGTGGTGTATGGCTACTTAAGCCTCTGACTACCCCCGAATGGGGATAAAAGTCGTGATGTTACATTTTTTTTTTCATTTTTTATTTGTCCCTAATCTTAGTGACTTCAGCTCCTCTTACGAAGGACTAGTAAAGAAAATAAAAGGAAAATTAAGAGCAAGTTCATTTTCTGAAAGAAGTCATGTTTGGACATAGGTACGGAAAGACAGACCCACTTTAAGCCAAGAAAAGAGAATTATTGAATTTATTAGGTATTTTTATGAATTACATTTAATAAAAATTTGGAACCATTTTATTTAGAAGAACTGACAAAATCTCAACTTTTAATTCTTTCACGCGCTATTCTTTTAAGTCTCCGAAAAAAAACCAAATTTCCTAAACATTACCTGTCAAATTTAAACAAAAACTTGGTAACACGCCATTAAATTCGCATAAAACCGAAGCACCGAGTTTGTAAACTCATTCTTTAAGTTGGTATCACCGACTTTATTTTTCATGCAATATTGATGTGTGAGTTCGGCAAAGTTCGGCAAAATTCGGCAAAGTTCGGTATTCAGCCGACCGTTTCGGATGCGGGCAAAGTTCTGAAATAGCGTCCTCCAAATTGTTATTAGCTATTCCTCCGCTGGGTATATACGGGAGAATATTTTGTACTCGCCCGCATAGTGTTAATGACCTTGGTAAGGAAGTTCACTCATAAAATAGCGCAAGCACATTACCTACATAAACCAGAGTACATCAACTCTCTATCGGACTGTTAGAGCAGCAAACGATCGTTTCAATCCATCAAACAATCAGTTAATGCTCTAACGGTCCGTTAGTGACACAAAGAGACAAACAAGAAACAGGTTGAGAATTATCAGTACCGATTCTAGGTCAGTTAACTAAGGTAGGGTATCATTTTGTTTAGGCTCGTCTTTTATCTCACTAACCCCCAAATTCATAGAAAGTTATGTTCGCCTTCCATTGGCCTTAGAAATCACTTTTCTTCCTAAAATGCTTTTTAAAACCATTGTAAACTAGCTAAAATCTCTATAAATTTGGCCGTGAGACTTCATACCATTGACAAAATATAGCAGTGCTTTTCGCCATTTATTTCTTTATAGACAGCACTCTCTTGTTTGGCTACATAAACGCCCACAAAATCCACACGTATGTTTTTAAACAACTGTCATTATCTTCTTACGGGCGCATAGTAATTGTACAGATTTCGAGCACTTCGGCCGGCTGATTAAAGTTAGGTAATCGCGTCGTTCCAGTACGCAATACTGTTGCGAATGTTTACATAATGTATTTTAAGTGTTCTGCGGTTGGTAATTCCTATTGTGATATTCTTGGGACCAACTTGGGACACATCTTTAATCTTTTGGAGGCTTTGGTTTTCTCTATTCAAGATAAAATAAAATTTTAATCAAACTGCGGGACTGAAAGGGCCACAGCAATTCTGAAAAAGCAATATTTTTTTCCGACTTTCTAGCTGAATCGCTAATTTTCCGTAAAATAGTCATGAATGGCGAAAAGCTTCGAGTAATTGCGGCAATAATGTTTGGTACTTGCGGCTTTAGATTATACATTAAAAAAAAAATGAATTTGACTACTTATCAACTTCCAGTACCACAAACTTTTTATAAGGGCTATAACACACGAGGACGCCATGGCGACGTCACCAGCCACCGTATCCAACTATTTCGTATTAAAATGTATGACAGGTGACACCTGGCTACGGACTGGCGACGTCGCCATTAATACAAATTGTTTGGATACGTGCCGGAAACGTCGCCATGGCGTCCCGGTGTGTTATGGCCCTTCGAAACCTAAATATGGTTTTCCCGTATGTACGATACGAGATACGCGCGCACGTATCGAGATGGTTCGATTACTACAGTTTTGACGTTCGTAATACAGATACATCACGGCAGATGTTCCGAACATAAATCCATCGACACGAACCATTTGTATCGGGTTTCGGAACGCGCCGACCGCCATTACTTTTATTAAAGAGTTCGCGGCGAGATTTGTTCGTTTATGTTTTAGTGAGAACTGTGGAATTGTTTGTATACTCATGACTATGTATACTATATGGTATAACGAGATTTTTTATTTTTTTCACTATGGAAGGAAGATATTAATGTTTCATGGTCCAGAGCTCAGGATTTCAAACCTCTGGGTATTTCGAAATGTATTCGAATTTTGTTTAATATATAAATTGTTATGCTCGAGATACACAGCGGCACTTGACACTCGACACTCAGTGTATCACAGTGTCGCGACACCGCCACTGCAACTGTAACAAGGTGTCGCGGTGGTGTTCACACACAGACACTCGATGTATACACTGTGTATATTAGTGTCAAGTGTCGTCGTGTATCCAGAGCTGCAGGTACGGTCAGCAACGAAAGTCGCTGAACATTCTCAGTTTTTCAAATAGCTCGCACACTTTTGTTTTGCATCAAATCCATATTATTTCTTTATCGAAACAAAATGTAGACATGTTGATAATGTTTGGTTTTATAAAGGTTTACCAACGTTTGTAGAATAAAGAGTATAACCGATTTGAAAAATTCTGAATGTTCAGCGACTTTCGTTGCTGACTGTACCATTTCTTTAACGTATGTATACTTTCATATGCATTTAGTTAAAAGCTGTTATTTTGACATTACACACAGACACTTCATTTTATTTATTTGCAATTTATTTGATTAGGTACATACTTATTAATTCAAGCGACTTTACATAGAGAAGGTAGAAAACCATAAAAAAGAGAAATGTCGTCCTAAGTTACAATTAAGCATTATTTATGCGAGCAGCTTAGTCGCCGCGGCTTACTTAGTGCCCGCGAGTGACTAATGGTCGAGCTTCCTATTTAGGACCTCTATGAAGGACAAAAAACCGGCCAAGTGCGTCCGGCCACGCACAATGTAGGGTTCCGTAGTCATTTACATAACGAAAATTTCTTTTTGGCTAACTAAGATTTTTATGAATGTAACGTTGAAAACCAAGCAGCTAAGCAGTGGTAGCCGCAGTGGTAGCCGATTGGTTAAGCACGCGTCTTGTGGGCTTAAGGTCCTGGGTTCAAACCCTGGCTCACACCTCTGGATTTTTCGAAATCTATGTGTGAATCATCACTTTAATATGATTATCACTTGCTTACGGTGAAGGAAAACATCGTGAGGAAACCTGCATGTCTTTAGGCATGTGAAATCCACCAACCCGCACTGGGCCAGCGTGGTGGATTATGGTCTGAATCCCCCTCGCATTGAGGGGAGGCCCGTGCCCAGCAGTGGGACGTTAAAAGGGCTAAATTATGATTATTATTAACGTTGAAAACATGTTATTACCAATACGGCTTGTAATGTCCGCTAGTTCCTCGTAGGTATACTTACTCACTGGCTCGGCAATGTACACACGCCTATCACATTATGTCCGCCCGCCACCATGGCCCGGGTGTTACTGACCATAATGCATAGGTACCGCATGTCACACACGAGACAGCGTAGTGTAATATCATTCTGCATACACTACACGGCTCATCTTCTGGTGAAGAATACCTTATTTTTACCCGACTACGGAGGCGTTATGATTTTGACCGGTATGTATGTATGTATGTATGTATGTATGTATGTATGTGCATCTGTTCCCACCTAACTTCCAAACTACTTGTCGTAATTTGACAAATGAGGTATCGTTAGAAGCGGCTTAATGGCGCGCTGGTTATAGGCTATGTGACGTCACATAAAATTGCATATGGCGCCCTCTAGAGGACATAATGTCATGAACTAAAAAAAAAACATTTTTTAATGAAAGCGTGTGGGGTATCAAATGAAAGAGCTTGATGAGCACATTTCAAAAATATATATATAGTTACTTACCTATAACTCCAAAATAATTAAATAAAAAGTAAGTTTAAAAACTAAAACCCGACTGTATGGCCACTCAAGCCTCTTTTTTTTATCGACTTTTTTTCGACTTTTTTTCGATTTTTTTTCGACTTTTTTTCGACTTTTTTTCGACTTTTTTTCGACTTTTTTTCGACTTTTTTTCGACTTTTTTTCGACTTTTTTTCGACTTTTTTTCGACTTTTTTTCGACTTTTTTTTATCCCCATTCGGGTGTAGTCACCCCCGAATGGGGATAAAAAAAGTCGTGACCTATGTGGAGTATTATTATATTGTAGGTAGGTACGTTCTAACATTACAATCACTAGACTTGTGCTCAGCACACCACTACATGCAGCGAAATTCACACATCTGTTATCACACTGGCAATTTGACGGGAATAAAAAAGTAAGTTTAAAAACTAAAACCCGACTACGGAAAAAACGCGCTCTAAAAAGTATGAAACAAGAAAATATTCTCATCTAGAGGATAGCCGTGGTTCGTGTTCATGTGCCATTTGGCCCTAAAAGACCTACACGGACCACGGCTATCCTCTAGATGAGAATATTTTCTTGTTTCATACTTTTTAGAGCGCGTTTTTTCCGTAGTCGGGTTTTAGTTTTTACCCGACTATTACCCGACTACGGAGGCGTTATGATTTTGACCGGTATGTATGTATGTATGTATGTATGTATGTATGTATGTATGTATGTATGTATGTATGTATGTATGTATGTATGTATGTATGTATGTGCATCTGTTCCCACCTAACTTCCAAACTACTTGTCGTAATTTGACAAATGAGGTATCGTCAGAAGCGGCTTAATGGCGCGCTGGTTATAGGATATGTCACGTCACATAAAATTGCATATGGCGCCCTCTAGAGGACATAATGTCATGAACTAAAAAAAAAACATTTTTTAATGAAACCCTGTGGGGTATCAAATGAAAGAGCTTGATGAGCACATTTCAAAAATATATATATTGTTACCTATAACTCCAAAATAATAAAATAAAAAGTAAGTTTAAAAACTAAAACCCGACTACGGAAAAAACGCGCTCTAAAAAGTATGAAACAAGAAAATATTCTCATCTAGAGGATAGCCGTGGTCCGTGTTAGGTCTTTTAGGGCCAAATGGCATATGAACACGGACCACGGCTATCCTCTAGATGAGAATATTTTCTTGTTTCATACTTTTTAGAGCGCGTTTTTTCCGTAGTCGGGTTTTATTAAACTTACTTTTTTATTCCCGTCAAATTGCCAGTGTGATAACAGATGTGTGAATTTCGCTGCATGTAGTGGTGTGCTGAGCACAAGTCTAGTGATTGTAATGTTAGAACGTACCTACCTACAATATAATAATACTCCACATAGGTCACGACTTTTTTTATCCCCATTCGGGGGTGACTACACCCGAATGGGGATAAAAAAAAGTCGAAAAAAAGTCGAAAAAAAGTCGAAAAAAAGTCGAAAAAAAGTCGAAAAAAATCGAAAAAAAAACGAAAAAAAGTCGAAAAAAAGTCGATAAAAAAAAGAGGCTTGAGTGGCCATACACCACCACATTGTGGAGGTATTAACCAACTCAAAGTCCACGTTTCACCAGATAGTCAGAACCCAACGTGACAGGTGGTGAACCTTGTCGCCGTGTATACAGGAACTGACTATTACCTAATCCCGAGGGATAGGTAGGTTTCCTCACGATGTTTTCCCTCACCGTCAGCGAACTGTAAATTATGCACATAGATGAAAATTCATCCATTGGTGCATGCCCCACCGGGGATCGAACCTGGGACTTACTGATTGCTAGCCCAACCTGTTCACCCCTAGGCTACAGTCGCTTACTACTACCCTGCTTACTACTTTAATACTATCCTGGGACATTCTTTACACACGGCTACCTGATCCCAAACTAAGCAGAGCTTGTACTATGGAAACCAGATAACTGATACTACTACATATACTACTTTTTTATTTGTAAATACATACGTAATATACATATATACCCAGACTCGGGACATACAGACATGTTCATGCACAAAAATGCATGTCCCGGGTAGGAATCGAACCTACGGCCTGCAGCGTGAAAGGTGCCCTCACGCCAACCACGCCAACGGGCCCGTCAAAATTCGTTATCTGTTAAAATAATACATCAATGATCGTAACGTTACTTCAAAATCCTGAATTGTGAAAGCTAATAGCCTACATGATTCTCAGAAGGCAGATTGTGCATTCCAACATGAACCTTTAAGTCATAGATTTATAAAATGTTCAAGCCATCGCGAAAATCGAAAATCTATGTTCTAAGTATTTATTTTCTACGATTCACAACACACGTCCTATTTCCCATTATACTGGGTACAGTCAGCCAGAATATACAGATAAAAATCAGTATGTAACCCAAGACCATGTTATACTGCGCCACTTTATTTCTGCTGACTGTACCTCGGGCTCGGAATTGGGGCACTGCCGTGACCCGGGACATAGTTCCCGCTGACGTCATAGGGGTGACGCACAAGTGGGGGGATCCTTTTGAAATCGTTTTGTTATATTAGTTTGAAACAGTTATATATACATATATAGATGGATTACACTTTATTGTACACCAGTGGTAACGCATACATAAATAAAACCAGCCAAGTGTGTGTCAGACTCGCACATAAAGGGTTCTGTACAACCGTATATATATATATTTTTATTTTTTATTTTATTGTTGTAGCGGCAACAGAAATACACATTCTGTGCAAATTTCATCTCTCTACCTAGGGGCCATCCATAAATTAGGTCACACGTAAAGGGGGGGGAGGTAGGGGGTCGACGAAATGTGACATTGTGTGACAAGGGGTGGTAGGGGTCCTAAGTTAAGTGACGTCACATTTAAAATATTATCTAATATATCCAAGTATTAAAACCGAAATTTAATTTTGAACTGTTAACGAAAATTTTTGTAAATTTCAGAAAATGTAAAAAAATATGTGACGTCACACAGGGAGGGGGGCGTCTCGCAAATGTGACCAGCTGCGACAAGGGGGGGAGGGGTCAAAAGATCATGAAATTCATGTGACGCAATTTATAGATGGCCCCCTATTACGGTTCGTGAGATACAGCCCGCTGACAGACGGATGGACAGCGGAGGCTTAGTAATATGATTCCGTTGGCACCCATTGGGTACGGATAGACGGACCCTAAAAATGACAAACTAAACAAGGAACAATCAGCAGTTTATAGTGGGCGGTCTAAAGCGCTGGGTTCCTAGGAATCATATAACGGCCGCACTAGAACATTGGCTATGTCAAAACCTGTGTCCAAACCGGTCTCTAGGCAACCGCGCCATAATTTACATAGCCAATGTTCTAATGCGGTCGTTATATGACGGCACCGTTCTGGAGGAACCCAGCGCTTTATCGCAAGCAGCGATCTTTTCCAATTATCGAAATAGGTACTGCCCGTTCGGATTTTTAATCCTCTCGTAAGGAATTTAATTTCTCTAGACCAGGGGCCTTACCACCACCTCTTATAGCAGTATTGTTTTAACGTTACAGCGACTTTTTGTGCAATGACGAACCTTATTGTCATGACAATAAGAAACGTCATTCGCTGTAAGGTTAAAACACCAACGTAAATACATACTGGACTGTTCACTACTGCACTAAAAACGAGCCGAGCGAGAGGCGCCAGTTGGGACCGTGTCCCTCTCATTTCGAGTTGCCATGGCAAATTATATTATCGTTGGGTAGTGATAGTTAGTTTACCCAACGATAATATAATTTGGCATGGCAACTCGAAATGAGAGGGACACGGTCCCAACTGGGGCCTCTCGCTCGGCTCGTTTTTCTGTCTAAGAATTGTCAAGGTATAATTGACCTTAAGGCAGCAGAATAAAGTTGAATTTCTTCTTAACCAAAAATTCAAGTGATAAATCCTTCATTATATATCCGTGGGTTAAAATAATACTGCTATAAGAGGTGGTGGTAGGGCTCCAGGGGCTGTCAACCTTTTATTGGTGAACTCGCCCTTAAATCTCAGAGGAGATCAAATGCGAATTTGGCTTTATTAAGAAAACACATGTTTTCAGTTTGTCTATTTCTAATTACTAATAATAAATATCGCCAGACAAACACACCAACTGTATGGTCCCAAACTAAGCAACGCTTGTACTATGGCCACGCTACAATGGCCTGGGGGCGATCCCAGTGACACCCAGATCAGGGCAAATTACGAAAAGGACGTTTCCGAAATTTGTCTCTGGCGGGAATCGAACCCGCAACCACCAGATGCAGTGAGCCGAGCGGCCAACGCTTAAACCACTGCGCCAAGCTGTCGTCAAAACTTAAAAAAAAAAACAACGGATTGCACTCCGGGAGTGCGGGCAGAAGTGAAAACTTGAATAATTACGTTGTGCATTTTTAAATATTTTGAAATGGTTAGGGAATAACTTTATTTATCAGTATAAAAGTACTATCATTTATGTGGTTAAATACAATATTCATTTATTGCGCTATCGTACACAAACATGACAATTTATATGTAGTACAAACACACACGCACACTCGCGCAAGCGCCCTGCGCTGCTTAAACGAAACAGCAGGAGCAGGCATACATTTTCGCCGCGCGGTAGAAAGAGAGGGGATATTACTTTCTCTCCTACGCCGTGCCGACGGCTCCCTCCGTTTTACGAAATTTCGATCAGGTCCCGTGTCCTGACGCGAGTTTAATATTTTTTACCTATCCCAAGAAACGTGCACAACGCCGCTAAAGAAGATTTCACTTCAAAAATTGATCAATTTAACTTCTTGATCACCCCCTTGGATGAATAGTTGTTTGTATTATGTCATTTTGACCAAGCTGTCATCTGTGGGGTCAACATTCCGCGTCACCTGCGTTTTGACGTCATGGGCTTGTGTTGTGCAACGCCGCCGCGATAAATAACTACTTGCTATAATTACTTACTGCATTTGATAACTCTCGTGTTTGGCACGCGGCGTAGACAGGAATAACACGGGTTGTTAGTGTAATATACTGTCTAGTGTCTAGTGTCTATATCATGATGAGTAGATTCAGCTAGGATTTATGTTTTTTTGGATTCGGGGAGTGGTATGCCCGAGCAATCAGTATTGACCACGTGTACATATCATGCACACATATCTCAAAAACTATGCCATTTTTTACCAACTATTTCTGGGTTGTTAGGGGCTGGCTACTACCCCTAAATGCAGTTTACACTAGTTTTACGACATATGATGTGTTCTAACATTGGAACACGACAGTTGTCACAAATATACAACGACCCATAACTCAGAAACTATGACAGTTACGTATAGTCTGTCTTCACTAAGCATCTACATATCAGCTTCCGTATATAATAATAATAATAATAATTTAGCCCTTTTAACGTCCCACTGCTGGGCACGGGCCTCCCCTCAATGCGAGGGGGATTCAGGCCATAATCCACCACGCTGGCCCAGTGCGGGTTGGTGGATTTCACATGTCTAAAGACATGCAGGTTTCCTCACGATGTTTTCCTTCACCGCAAGCAAGTGATAATCATATTAAAGTTATGATTCACACATAGATTTCGAAAAATCTAGAGGTGTGAGCCAGGGTTTGAACCCAGGACCTAAATACCGTATATGTACCTTAATTATTTTTTCGGACTCTTGAAACACTCGGTGTAATGTCATAACTGATGGCTCGAGCGCGGCAGCTCGGTGCATGTGTACGCACCCATTATAAAAGTGGTGGTAGAGTAAGGTAGGCCATGTACGTACTATCGAGACGTCATACCCATATCCCATATCGGTATCTAACGTTTCGCACATGAATCATTAATCTTAAAACAATAGCTGACCCATTTGTAAACCATTTATCATGATTTATCAAACCGTCGGTAATCCCAAGCATTATCCGCCCGCCCACCGCATCCCCGGGGTAAGCACGGATAATTGATTTACACCGTTCTGTTATTTTCCTTATTCCATGATCAGAGAAAGTTCGGTATTGGCGCTTATTATGTAATGCCAGCCACACACGTAGCGATATACTTGTGCGAGATTAAACTTGCACAGGTATACTGGAATGTGTATTGGAAGATACTTGAGCAATTTTCTTAAACTTGCGCAAATCGTATACTTGCACAAGTCTTACACTTGTGCAAGTATTAACTTGCGCAAGTAAATCCAACGTGTGTGGCCTCTATTAGTGCACAACTAAACTTGGATATACTAACTGTATTGTCCAAAAACATTGCCGAGAAATAGGGAGGCATGCGAATGTCCTAAATAGTGTGTCCTAGTAAACGGAGTCCATAGACACCGTACGATTCAGTTGTTCGCGAGAAATAATGTTGAATACATATCTGTATTGCCAATATGGCTCATCTTCTGGTAAATAATGCCTTGCCTTGCTTCTTATGCATCTAATAAGTTGATTGTCGAATTGCAAGATGTTTAAATTTCACTGCTTGTAATGTGCGCTGAGCATAAATCTAGTGACCGCTATGTAAGGTACCATATCTGCTAAAATACTATATCAATGACTTCAGTAGACTTTCTTTGGAACTACTACCAACATCAAAGAATAGGTATTTTAGTTCACATAATATTCAGTTAAACAATGTTTCAGCTGTAAGTAACGAGCCGAGTTTAACATATTGGCGCTATCCTTTGAGCGTACTACGCAATTTACGTCACGTAAAACCAAGGGCTGGTAATAAAATGTTTACATACAATTACATTATTAATTTTACATAATTTAAAATCTGTTAATTTATTTAATTATGCACTTGGATAAATACTTTTTAAATTTACAGTATCGTTGTAAAAAATCAAACTGTATTTTTACCAGAAAAAGTATCAAATTACGACCATGAAAAGGATGGAAATATTATTTAGTTTAGCTTAGTTTGTGTACTAACAGAATTAGGGCTGGAAATTTGAATAAATAACAAGTAGATATTTAGCAATCGCATCAACCATGCTACCAACTAACTAACATAAAACAATTGAATTCAATCACAAAATAGGAACTAGGAACATCACCAGCTATTTTACATTTACATCCGATTAATAATCGATAACATTTTATACTCGTCCATAATAATAAATCGATACAAATTAAAATCGCGTGCGCCGTACGGCCCTACCCGTGGAATAAAATTAACTGTGGCACAGTGGCGACCTCAAAACGTTCGAGATCGTAAACTCGAAGCGTACGAAACAATAAACATTGTATTTTATATCGATTATAAAACATTGCCACTTCACTAGGGACGTTTGACTTTGTAGCACGCATAAAGTCACGCGCCTACTTTTATTATGTTTTTAACCGCCAGCGCAATGAAGGCGGTGTTATGAGTTTGATGCGTCTATTTGGGCATAGCTCTAGAACAGATGGATTGATTTCAGCGCGCAGCTATTTTTGACAGTGATTCTCAAATACCACATGAAAGTTTTGATTAAATGCAATAACAAACAGTAATTTTCTGTTCATACGAATAAAATTTGTATGGGGTACGAACGATGTTAATTTAGTCATGCATACAGCGAGGACGACAACGTTTTTCGTACGTTTGCACCTTTTATTATTTATTTTAATTTTATTACGATACGGTAATAATAAAAAATAATAACTATATAGACTTATTTATTGACGCTTGAATGAAAAAGACATACAAACAGCTAAACTAAAAGACTAGCCAAAATACTGCTAATAAATGGCCATACATCAACCATGAAAAAATCTAGGATTACAATTAGGAATATACGAACATAATATTTAGAGAATCGTTAGATGAATTATTGCGTCTTCTTCTTTCGCGTAAGTTTATCCCTCATCAGACCACACCGTGTGTAGCGAGTCTAACGCTTCCGAACTTCGATCAACATAAACTTTCTCAGATCTTTTTCTTTTTCATTTAAACCACATTTAAATCCAAAACAAACAATGATAAACCGACCGACGTGTGTATTTCCTTTGGCCGAAGAGAAACATAATAAATAAAATATATTTTACAACCGCGCAGAAAAGTTTGAGACACGTTGGGGTGAATGGTTTTGTTTGTTTTTCTCTACTGTTTTTGCTGAAAATCTATTTTTCAGTTTGTAAACGCTCGCTTGGTCTTGAGTTTCAGCGTTTTTAGCGGACGTATGCATCAAGCGACTGTAGCCTAGGGTCGAACAGGTTGGGCTAGCAATCAGAAGGTCCCAGGTTCGATGCCCGGTGGTGCATGCCTCAATGGATGAATTTTCATCTTGTGCATAATTTACAGTTCGCTTACGGTGAGGGAAACCTATCCCTCGGGATTAGTTAATAAGTAGTCAGTTCCTGTATACACGGCGACAAGGTTCACCATCTGTCACGTTGGGTTCCGACTATCTGGTAAAACGTTGGCTTTGAGATGGCTTCATACCTCCACAATGTGGTCGTGTATGGCCTCTCAAGCCTCTAACTACCCCCGAATGGGAATAAACGTCTTGACGTATATATATTTTTTTTATACATAATCTCGGGCTATCTGGGGGTCTAAAAACTGCTTGTAAACCCTTGCTACGGATCTCATGATACAGGCTAGACCTAGTGTTAGGTCCACTGAAAATGGCTAAATTGTAATGCTTCTTAGTTCATAACTTTATCTTACTATAAACTTTCATTGATGGTAGAGCCAAGCTGTAGCCAATTGACTATAGCTACGGGCTGGCTCGACCGGGATAGTACCACCCTCTCACAGAAGATCGTCATGAAGTAGCTATTACAGCTGCGTTTCGTACGATTAGTGAAATGGTCACCCATCTCTGCCTGGCCTTGGCAAACGTTGTTTACCTCCGATCGTTTACCGATCAGAGGGCTTACTCTTTTACAAACGAAAACGAAATTTCGGACGAAATTCGCGTATTTCCTACTACATTTCTGATTCATTCCGACATTTCTTACGAACGAAAATTGTTTGACGTTTAGATTCGACGACGACGAAGACGTCAAACAATTTTCGTTCGAAAAAAATGTCGAAATGAATGAGATAAGTAGTAGGAAATACGCGAATTTCGTCCGAAATTTCGTTTTCGTTTGTAAAAGAGTAGGCCCTCAGTGATTGCAGCTGGCTATGAGTTTTTCGTTGCAAATAGCTTCCTACTCAGATGCCAGTTTACGTCCCACTGTAAGTTTCCCCGCTTGCAGGTGGGTATATTGTAAACAGACATGCGTCAAACTGAGTCATGATGTCGGAATATTGCGATATACAACCCCACGCACGTGTTATGACCGATGCGATCAGAAAAATGTACCATCACACCATAAGGTTGCCATACGTCTGGAATGTTCCGGATATTTCCGATAATATACCACCCCTCGCCTGGGCCTCGGCCAATGCCTGGGTACTCCTGCCTGCGGCAGTAGCTCCCACTACGTGGTAGACGGCCTGCGGAATCATTGACTTATTATCATTTGATATTTATACCCGTGCGCCAAGTTGGCTTGGAGGAGCAGTAAGTCTTTGTCCGGCCCGTCCGGAATTCCTACAATTTAGGTTAAGCGGCAACATAAGCATAGTAGAAAGATGGGTAGTAGGTTATCTTCATACAAACGCACCGCGCGCGGCTTGTATGTGTGCGCCATGCGTATCTATGCGTCGCGCACGCACACTCAAACAAAATCTCGACCCGGTTCGCAGTGCGAAACAATGCATGTGATGTTTGAGTGTGCGTGCGCGACGCATAGATGCGCATGGCGCACACATACAAGCCGCGCGCGGTGCGTTTGTATGAAGATAACCTACTATCCATCTTTCTACTAGGACATAAGTTGAGCTTGGAGCTTGAGGACATGGCAGGTTACGTCCAGATATCGCAAGGCCCAGAGAAGGGTATTTACCCGAGCAATCAGTTTGTCGTCTGACGTCAAGACATAACGTTATCTCGAGTGAAACTGCTCAGTATGTGTGGACGCTCCACTGCTCACTTTGAGGCGCTCACAGCCAGCCGCAATCACTGATCGGTAAACGATCGGAGGTTAAGCAACGCTCGGCAAGGTCAGTCAGAGATATGTGACCATTTAGTGGTGTAGCGACCATACATACATTCACGACGCCACCGATAGATGGCGCTGAGTGCACGCACGCTTCAGTATAAACTGAAGTCTGAACCACGCAAGCAAGATTCGCAAGACTCTCAGCATATATACGAGACCCCAACAAGAACCATTGGGTCATAGCGGCCGGCCCCGCCAGGCATACCACCCGCTGGGTGGAAGATCTTCCCTTTACCCCAAAGTGGCATTTAAACCGAGCGTCTTCGTGCTTTGGAGGTCACGTTAAAAGTCGGTCCCGGTTGTTGTCTTCTAGGCAGAAGTTAAGCCTTGTCAGAGGCCTTCGGACGGCTTGAACAACTCTGACACCGGGTTGGCCACTAAACATTCCATAAGAAGAAGACTGGCCACTTCACTACATCAAAACATCTGACCGCTATAACATTCCAAGGCTATCAGGTGGATGCAATTCCCGTCCAATAACAACATAATAAATAATTGCTAGAACAGGAAGCTAGCTTTTTATCTGGCCGCGTGTTAATTTATGTAAGACTGGAATTACGTAGTTAGTAAGATGCATGGACCATTCGCCGCAAACACTGCTAAGATAATCTGGTATTAAAAAAATGAGGATAAACATGTTTAGGCCTAAATAATGATTTTTATTTGCAGTCATCTTGAACTAGTATGTGCTGGAATCTGGCTTGTTTCAGTTCCACACTATTAAAACTTATGTTTATTTCTTTATTATAAGACTGAGGTGGCGAACGTGCGGCCCACCTGATATTTAGCAGCTACCGTAGCCTATAGATGCTTGCAATACCAAAGGCATTACTCGCAATTTGCAGACCTGAAGTGGAGTGGGACGGAGGGAGGGAATGGGGGGGTGTTGCGCTTCCGGCTCTCTCACTCATCGTACGAAACGCAGCTGTAATACCTGCTTTACGCCGATCTTCTGTGAGAGGGTGGTACTACCCCGGTCGAGTCAGCCCGTATATGAGCTGCAATTGGCTACAGCTTGGCTCTACCACCTTCAACCTCATAATAATAATCTTTATTGAAAATGATCTATTTATTTGATGATTCACTTTCTGTATGTAGCAAATAGTAAGCAGTGGTAGCGGATTGGTTAAGCACGCGTCTTGCGGGCTTAAGGTCCTGGGTTCAAACCCTGGCTCACACCTCTTGATTTTTCGAAATCTATGTGTGAATCATAACTTTAATATGATTAACACTTGCCTGCGGTGAAGGAAAACATCGTGAGGAAACCTGCATGTCTTTAGACATGTGAAATCCACCAACCAGCACTGGGCCAGCGTGGTGGATTATGGCCTGAATCCCCCTCGCATTGAGGGGAGGCCCGTGCCCAGCAGTGGGACGTTAAAAGGGCTAAATTATTATTATTATTATTTAACAAATAGCAAATACCATTTGGCAATGGACTTATAACCGTATGGGATCCATCCGACTGATTCATCTCACGATCGATCTCGACACTTTAACTACGTCAATACGGACGCTAATCATTACTGACAGAGCTTACGTCGTAACGTAAACAAATCCAAGCGGTATGTTCCACTCGATTTGTCTAATTAAAATTCTTTTACAAGAGGAAATAGTTGTTAAAGCAAATAAACTGACTACTTGCGCTACAAGTAGAATGCTAACAATGTGTTTTATGTGACTTCGGTGGCAAACAAGCGTACTTTAACTAATGTTAAGCAGTTACCGTAGTCTATAAATACTAGCAATACCAAATGGACCGGGAGCCCAGCGTGCTAATTGTGGATTTACTCCGGCGTCGCCCAAACCTATTAGATTCCGTAGATGAGATGATAGGAAGAATACATTGTTCTAGATGTTTCCACTTTCAGCGGTGGGGGAAGCGTCTACATGATAATTTCAAATTAAAAAAAGCAATGACATGGAAATACTCAAGCGTGTCAGATATTGTCATTTTTCGTGCTCGAACATGATAAATCGAAAAAAAAAAATTACTAGAGCGCGTCAGATTTTGTAAGCATCTATAGGCTACGGTAACTCCTTAACATCAGGCGGGCCGTACGCTTTATTGTCGACGCAGTCCTATAAAAAAAAAACAATTTCAGAGGGGTTGTTCAGTGAAACTTCCAGATGCTCCCATTTCTAAGACTGACGATCAAATTAGCAAAATTGACACTTTTGACACTTCTTAGCTAGTAATGAATCCCCCTTATCTTAATCTGACGAGTTCGAGTATTTTAAGATGGTCTATTTTTTTTTGGTTCCCCTGAGCGTACGCACCAATATTAAGGGCTCATACTGGTTGGAGGTTCTTATCAATATGTAAGCTATCTCCCTTATCTTAATCTGACGCGCTCGAGTAAATCCAGAAAATCCTTCTACGGCTCCCCATCTAAAAGGCATCACTCGCGCGTTGCTGACTTGAAGGGAAGTGGGCCAGAGGGAGGGGTAGGGGGTGTTGAGTTTTCAACTCTCTCACTCATCGCAGGAAACGCAACTGTTATAGATACTTTAGGCCGATGTTCTGTGAGAGGGTGGTACTACCCCGGTCGAGCCAGCCCGTATCAGCTGCAGTCAATTGGTTACAGCTTGGCTCTAACACCAATTATATTTGAACCTTATGTTTGACGATCTAAAGTGACTTTTGCGTTGTTAATGGTCCCTACAGAATAATGTAAGCTCCATTACACAATGTAATTTAAAGTAAATATAAATAAATATAAATATAACGTCACGACTTTTATCCCCATTCGGGGGTAGTCAGAGGCTTGAGTGGCCATATACCACCACATTGGGGAGGTATTAACCAACTCAAAGCCCACGTTTCACCAGATAGTCAGAACCCAACGTGACAGGTGGTGAACCTTGTCGCCGTGTATACAGGAACTGACTATTACCTAATCCCGAGGGATAGGTAGGTTTCCTCACGATGTTTTCCCTCACCGTCAGCGTACTGTAAATTATGCACATAGATGAAAATTCATCCATTGGTGCATGCCCCACCGGGGATCGAACCTGGGACCTTGTGATTGCTAGCCCAATCTGTTCACCTCTAGGCTACAGTCGCTTCTAATTTAAAGTATTTAAACTATAACTTCAAGAGTATATAGGTTGGTATTCCGTTCTCAAAGGGTTACCAATGACCTTGAGCGCAAGAGGTGTTGAACATATACAACGATGTAGTTATACAGGATGTTTTAAAAGTACGAAATTATACTTGAGGGTTTGGATGAGTATCAGGAATTTAATTAAATACATCGTTTTTTTACGGAAATTCGAACACTTTTTAACCGACTTCAAAAAAGGAGGAGGTTCTCAATTCGACTGATTTTTTATGTTTGTTACCTCATAACTTTCGACTGGGTGAACCGATTTTGAAAGCTGGTGCTTCCCGTGTGGTCCCATTTCAAAAAAGGAGGAGGTTCTCAATTCGACTGTGTTTTTTTTATTACTTAATTTTATTGTTATTTTTATTAATAAAAAATTGAGATGAAAAACTATGTAAAATTACCTCTTACTATTTCTTAAATATTGGTGTTTGCTACTCCTAAATACAGTTTACACTAGATTCGAGGATCCTTGATGAGTTTTAGACACTGCAATTGTCAAAAATATTCAATCATTACGTAAAGTCTGTTTTTACTAAGCATTTACATATCAGCTACTGTATATGCTGTTTAATTATGATTTCTTACTTCTGAAACACTCAGTATATAGTCGTAAATAGTTTTATTTTGTTTACAATAGTATGACTGACGTGAGAGCACGTGTAATATTAGATTGTTTGGATGAGTACGCTATTGGTTTAAAGGCCGAATTGAACGAAGGAATAAGGTTGGCACTCATCTATCAACTCGGCACCCCACCAGCACCGCCTCGTCGGTCGGCATCCACTAACTGAACCGGAAATAAGTGGACCACGCGCTGACCACGCGGCGTTTACTCGTTGACCACGCGCGGTCCACTGGTTGATCACCTGTCGACGAGTGGACGCCGAGCGGGGAGGCGGTGCTGGTCGGGTGCCGAGTTGATAGATAAGTGCCAACCTTTAGTGTACTTCATGCTGTAATAATCTAATAATACCTTCTCGCAAAATATCACTTACTCTCTATTCTACCTAATTATAACTGTAAAATATGTACTTTACGCCAATCTTCTGTGCGAGTGCGGTACACCCTCGTCGAACCAGCCCTTGAGCTGTCAATGGCTCACTCTGTAGAATTGATATTTTAATGTTGTATTTCAGTAAAATGCAAAATGAAACGCATTTCAAGTTCGTTGCATTATTTTGAAGGAATCTAAATATTTTAATCTTCTTTCATCTGAGTTCGCTTTGATCTGTCAATTTCTTTGATACGAATGTTGAATGAAAGTCTGTCGGAAATATATTACGGTAATAAATTATAATAATACTGTCTGTTTTTCAGAAACGGTTTAGTTTGAAAGATATGAAGTATTTTCACAAGTCGTATTCAGGACCATGCTCAACCACGCTACCTCTGATTGCGAGACTTCTAAGCCGTGTACTGACTAACTGCGTAGCCTCGAAATGCTGCCTTGCGAGGCTCAGTCAGTACGCGTCTAGCCCGAGATAAACGCACGCGCTGCGATGTCCGAGCGCTGTCATTTACCGTTGTTAGATGATATATAATACCCGGTAGTGAATATTACACACGGCTTTAGAGTGATAGGCTTCGTAGAGCGTCGTCTCTGTTACTTATGCATAGTCTCTGTCAGTCATAGACGATGCTCCACAAAGCCGAAGTCAGCCCAAGTCTGCCGAAGTCGGCAGAAGTCAGACGATTATCTCTTTCTACAGATCGATGAGTAATATTTATCGTCGGATACAGCCACATGTTGTACATCCCCTGTTCCCTGAGAGATGCAGGCGACTATATTGTACAACTATATCACGTAATATTTGGACACTGGACAAGCCACATCGGGTCGAAATGCGCCTGACCTGTTTATATCAATTTTGAGTGAAACTGATTTCTCAGGTCCCGAGGCAACCTCGCGAGGCAGCTCGCTCAGTGAGTACACGGCTAATGTGGAATGCTCGAGGCGCGCGAAATTCCCAAAACAACAATTAAGTCCCATGCCTCCATTACAGGGTTAAATTAATTTAACTTTGTAAGGATTTTATTTGAAGGTTGACACTTGAAAGTTGAAACTATATTGTTGAAATAAGTTTGATGTTGTGACGACCGCGTCGAGACTGGCGACATTTAAGAACGCTAATTTCGTTATTTTCATTCGTCTGGGTGTTACTGGGATTACCTCCATTCTCTCTCTCTCACTCCCGACGTCTTTCCTTTGTACTGCAACCTGGGGTTCTTCAAAGGGCATGCTTCCAGGTCTCTAAAAGGTCAGAACCGCGTCTGCTCCTTTTAAGTTGCAGATGTCCTGGGCGGCGGCTTCCACTTACCATCAGGTGGACCGTGTGCTAGTGTGCCATCCTTGGCTATAAAAAAATATGGTACCCATAATACAGGTTTAGTTTGGGAACATGTTTTTCATGCTCATACTTTTTAGTCTAGACTCTAGAGTCTTAAGTTCTGGCCTCAAAGGCCTTATTACATCAACTTGCAAAATGTGGGTGTACAATAATGCACCTCTGTTGACCTTTTCAGGGAATAAATGTTTGAAGAAGTTTATTAACCGCTCAATAGTGTATAAAATGGTGATCTTTTGAGTCCACGTTGATGTCTTTTGTAAGGAAACCGACCATAAAAATGCATAATAACGTCAAAGAAAAACCAAAAAGCTGTAACAGATACAACAGCCAACCAGCCAGCCCAACCCCAACCCTCCTCCCCTTTCCCCTCCCTCTGTCCCACTCCCCTTCAAGTCGGCAACGATCCCTTTGGTATTGCAAGCATTTGTACGCTACGGTAACTGCTTAATATCAGGCGGGCCGTACGCTTGTTTGCCACTTAAAATAGAAAAACATAGTACGCTTGTTTGTACCTAATATAGAAAAACAGAGGCTAGAAAATGGTGTCAACTCGAAATAATATAGGCTGTTTTTCAGCATATTTTCAGTCTAGATTTACTAAATTGCCTAACTAACAACACGCCCTGCGTGACCTAAATCTGCATGATAGACTAATTTTAAATCTAGACAGTCATTGACCTGAGTTATAATCTGTAGTCGCACTGATATGTTTAAATCGTTGTTTATTTAGATTCGTTTTAATTTAGTGAATGTTTTCTAAGATAATATCCCAATTTAAATTATGGTTTTATTGAAAAAAATACGAATTTGTTGGGTTTCGGGCCTACTCATCGTACGAAATGCAGCTGTAATAGTTACTTTACCCCGATTTTTTAGGGTGGTACTACCCCGGTCGAGACAGCTCATCTAGAGTGGTGACGACATAACGACAATAACTGATATCAAAATATATTCAAAGGCCACGGGATGGCGTTTATATTCTACCATTTTAACTTTGCTCCTGCAAATGCAAAAATACACCGACACCGAAGCGATTTTGCCACCCTTATACCTACAGGTCAATTGATGAGGTCAGTAGACAATTATAAAGGATGTAGTATTACATTGAGGTTGAAGTTGATGGTTAGGGAAAATATCGTGAGGAAACCTACCTATCCCTCGGGATTAGGTAATAGTCAGTTCCTGTATACACGGCGACAAGGTTTACCACCTGTCACGTTGGGTTCTGACTATCTGGTGAAACGTGGGCTTTGAGTTGGTTAATACCTCCACAATGTGGTGGTGTATGGCCACTCAAGCCTCTGACTACCCCCGAATGGGGATAAAAGTCGTGACGTTACACACACATTAGTATTACATTTAGATTATTTCCGCATTAAATTTGTGTGAAAAATTAAATTTTACTAGGTATTTTGATGTAAACCTAATTGGACAATTTAAAGTATTGTGTTTGACTAGTAGGGATCGTGTTTAAATTTATTGTCGTATTGTCGTCACCACCCTGTATGAGCTGCAGTCATTGGCTACAGCGTGACTCTGCCACCAATATGTAACTCAAACATTTGGCCAATAAGTGTTTAAATCGTACGTCTCTAGCCAACATTGGGACAATTATTGGCCATATAGTTTTTAACGCCGCAATATATTTTCTTCAGGAAGTTTGTGTTACACCAAGTGTAACGTTTCAGACGTCACGCGACTGCGCACGCGCGGATCAGCCGTAAACGTCATTGCACATTAAACACGGAAGTTGTTAACATTGTTTTGTTTCTCTTCTTTTTGAAATGATATTAATGAAAGTAAGTAAGTAAGGTGTAGCGATGCTTTTTGACAACATTTGCATAGATTTAGGTCTTGTGTTTCACTTTCGCATCGAGAATTTTTTTGTTTTTGCTCATCAGATGTAAAATAGATTTTTTTATTGTATACTTATCATTTTTTGTTTTTTGTATATAATTCAATAAGCTGTTTAGTATGAACGAAAGCGTGCATAGAGGTGATTAGCGCTCATCCGGATAAAATAAAATGAAACTAATATGATTTATACTGTTTTCATTCTTCCAACAGTTTTGCTTTTTACACAAACATTCACACTGGAGATATACATAGCTACCAACTTAGCATAGACAATTTTTTTTAGTATAGCCAGCTAAACGTAGAACATACGTTCATATTCAACAGAAACTGTCACATCCTAAAAAAGGTACGATAAGGGTGCGGTCACACTTGCGAAGTGGTAATGCTGTCAGGCGAGTGTCTCGAATGGTACTTGGAAGTTCTAAAGCCACCGCAGACATGCTACTTTTTGCATCGGCGATTGGCTATTTTGCGACTGCATCGTCTTTGGCGACTCACTGCGGTAGGACGCAGCTACTGCTCCGATGCTAAAAGCGACTAAATCGCCGATCGCCGATGCTAAAAGTAGCAAGTCTGGGGTGTCCGGCGAGCGTAGATGCCCGGGTATGCGGTGTCTCTAGCTCTATAGGTCTATGTACCGATGTTTGAACAAGTCTTCTCTCGTGTTCCAGGTACGGCGACATGGTGCCCGGTACCATCGCCGGTAAGATCGTGGGCGGCGTCTGCTCGCTGTCCGGGGTGCTCGTGATCGCGCTGCCCGTGCCCGTCATCGTCTCCAACTTCTCCAGGATCTACCACCAGAACCAGAGGGCTGACAAGCGGAAGGCGCAAAGGGTAACCTGTTTAATGTAACCATTTTTCAACGACCCCTTGGCGCAGTGGTTTGAGTCTTGGCCGCTGGGCTCACTGCATATTATCATTTCATCATCATTTCAGCCAAAAGATGTCCACTGTTAGACATAGGCTTCCCCCAAGGTTTTCCACAACGACCGATCCTGCCATTTGCATCCAGCAGTTTCCCGCGACCTTCACTAGGTCGTCGGTCCACCTTGTGGGGGGCCTACCCACGCTGCGTCTTCCGGTACGTGGTCGCCACTCAAGAATCTTTCTGCCCCTTTGGCTATCAGTTCTGAAGGCTATGCCCCGCCCACTGCCACTTCAGCCTATCAGCTTATCAGCCTACTAACTCGCAGGGCTATGTCGGTGACCTTGGTTTGTCTACTATCTCCTTATTTCTGATACATACCATTTAATTGGTTTATTATTAAGACGATACAAGAAAAAAATGAATTTTAGTTTCGGGGTGTGGCTAGCGTCGCGTGAGCTGCCGAAGGATATATCCCTCTCGCTTAGCTAGGACAGAACAGCTATGGAGTAGACTATAGTATAGTTATTTTTTGAAGGAACAATATTGTTTAATTCGTACAATTAAAATAATATGTCCCAGTGCACCTTTTAAAATAGATGAAATGGATGAAAATATTCAAATATTTTTTTTTTGTTTTATATGGGATTTTTATGTCGAGTGTATTTGAAAAAAATAATTTAATTTCTATGTTGTTTTTATTGCTGAAGACAAAGTAAGTCAAAAGAAGACAAACGATACCTACAATATGCTGATAGATACGTATAACAATATTTCGATCGTATAATAGCCTATAACCAGCGGACGATCCAGACGCGTCCAACGATATCTCATTAGTCCAATTATTATGATAAAAATAGTTTGGACGTTATACGGGAGCAGATGAACATACATACATATCGGTCAAAATCATAACCCTCCGCCCACCGTAGTCGGGTAAAAATGTACATACTCTGTGTCAGTGACTGACTGCCGGATATGAGTATCTTTTTCATGTTTCGTAGGCAAAGGAATACTTTGGTACTTAACTTCGATGCCGATCATGAAGTCATCAGCGGTGTCATAATATTTATTTTTACCATATTTAATTTATTTTTTAATTTAATGTTCAGTAATTATTAATTTTATTGATTTAACCATGCATTTATTTATTGTTTATCTTTTTATCTTTATTTTTTTATCTATCAAAATCACCCTTAGACTGGTTACCGCCACAGGTGACAAGAGGGCTGGCTCTTTCCTTGCTCAAAAAATTCGCTTGACAACAGGAACAGCTTGAAAACAGGGAGGACATGCAGCCAGTATCCCACGCGGACGGTATTTGTTTAATTAGGGGTAGGTTTTTATTTTATTGTATTTTATTTTAATTTATGTTATATTATATTGTATTTTAATGATAAAACATGAAAAATAAAAAATATTTTTTTAATTTTTTAAATTTAATTTTACTTTTATTTATTGTTTTATATTTATTGTGAAATTATAATAATTTTAACAATCAATATTGGACTATGTCTGAAACAAATACATTGAATTGAATAATTTAAATTCAAAAATTATCACATTAACTCGTTAAATCACGGTTTACACCCGCTAGAACGAAAAAGATCCTAACATGGTAGGTAGGACCTGAGGGTTGGCCAGTTAATTACTTAAAATACACTATATTTATTTCAAGAAAACATTCATAAGATCTGAAGGCGTCGGACTCGCACATAAAGGGTTCCGTACCACCGTAGAATAAACACATCAAAAATATCAAGTTTGAGACTTGATATTTATTTTTAAATGTTATTATATTTTTAGTAGTGGTTCTGCACCGGCAACAGAAATACACATTCAGTGAAAATTTCAACTCTCTACCTGTTACGGTTCGTGAGATACAGCCCGCGCTGACAGACGGACAGCGTAGGCCTAGTAATAGGGTCCCGTTAGCACCCTTTGGAACCCTAAAAAGTAGCCTATGTTCTCCGCCAAGACCCAGTCTATCTCCATACCAAAATTCATCAACATTGGTTCAGCGGTTTAGCCGTGAAAAGGTAACAGACAGAGTTACTTTCGTTTATAATATAATAGATTGAATAGGACGGACAAACATTTTCCTATCCATATCTGTAATGTTATTTTTTACGATAATTTATTGATTTATGATATATTTATTACTTGCCCATCCATACCTGCAACAAACGCAATAAAGCGACTCCATTGTTTTGACAAGCAATGTATTCCCACTGTCGGCCCAAGACCATGCTGCAAGTATATAACAGTAAGCGAAATAGGGAGTTTTTACAGAAATGACACGAATAACTATGAAATGACAAGAGATGACACAAAATGACAAGAGATGACACAAAATGACAAGAGATGAAAAGAAATTACACAAGACAAGGAAAAGCAAACGAAAATCACGCTGCAGTGCAGGTCGTAGGTTCGATTCCTGCCCAGGACATGCATTTGTGTGCATGAACATGTCCGCATGTCCCGAGTCTAGGTGTAATTAAGTGTATATTTAATTTGTATTTACAAACAAAAAGTAGTATATGTAGTAATATCAGTTATCTGGTTTCCATAGTACAAGCTCTGCTTAGTTTGGGATCAGGTAGTCATGTGTAAAAGAATTTCCAAGGATATTTATTTATTTATCATAGGCGTCGGCGGACTGTAAATACTGTACTGTACCTGTAATGTGGCACGACCGTAATATTTTTTCGTAATATTTTTTAAAAAATCCTTCACAGGTCCGACGTCGAACAAGTCCGAGCGGACACTGACAATACAAAGTTAGAGAGAGACATGGTTAGTTCAAGTACTTAAAATGTGAGATGGCGATATTGTGCGCGCGCTCGGAAATAAACAACGTAAGCGCCAAACCACATTTACTTGAATTAAAAAAAAACTACTTCATGAATTAAAATATGGTTGAAGGGTAGTTTAGATATCATTATTTGCTATGTTTTAGAAATAATTTCGTGATCTAAATCGTAAAAACATCGTGGTAGCAAGGAAAATTGTAAATAATTAGAGCTCATTTCATAATTTTTTTTTATCGAGAAAATTTCATCAAATCGTGATTTGGATTTAAAGATACTCAAGATAATATAGTCAAAAATCATACATCTAAATATAAGATTCCTAGTCCACATACTTACTTAAAGAAAAAGTAGAATAGAAAATCAACCAAATTTCGAACCCTCCTCTTAAAATATTTAATAGAGGTAGTACTTTATTGTATGTAGGTACCTTAAAAATAGATCCATGCCTTACAAAATAACAAGAAATAAAATGGAGTACCCGAAACTATTTTCTCTAGTCCCCTAATTTCAACAAGCCATCATATACTCATAAAACATCATTTATGTTTCCAGAAAGCCCGTCTTGCCCGCATCCGTATCGCCAAGGCCTCATCAGGCGCCGCCTTCGTCTCCAAGAAGAAGGCGGCCGAGGCGCGGCTAGCTGCGCAGGAGTCGGGCGTCGAGTTAGACGACGCCGGCAGGGATGAAGACATTTTCGAGTTGCAGCATCATCATCTCTTGAGATGTTTGGAGCGTACGACGGTGAATATCATGAGTATAAGGTCTTAATTTAATAGTGCACTATATTTTGCAAGGCGCCTCAGTAAATGTTCTACCAAAAAATAATCATCTTTTGCTTTTTTCTTTTTACCTGCTTGTTATTAGGTAGACGAAAATTATATTCAATAGCCGCGTCCAGATTTGTCACATGCTGCGCGAGGCTGCCTCGCTTAGTTGATAGGACGCGCCAGAGCAAAATGCTTGCACTATCTCACCGGAGCGCTGTCATTTGTTCGCCTAGTTTTACCTAGGAGACAGAACGATAATGTAACTATGGAACTGATTGCTCGGCTATACTCTTCTCGGTCTATACTCTGATTTTTAATTTCGTGGACTAAAATGACAGCTTTTAATGTCAAACGTAAAATTAATTTGATCTGTTCATCACGAATGACGTTGCTTTTATGATTTACTGAATAATAAAATAAACACGATCACTCATAAAAAATCTATTTAATTTAAATATAAATTGACATTTATAGCTGTCATTTTAGTCCACGAAATAAAAAATCTGAGTATAGAGTGAAGGTTGGCTCACCCGAGCGTGTGACTGAGGCCGTGCGTGCTGCCCGTGCAGAGTTGGGCTTAATTTAATTGCAAATTGCATTGCATGTGCAATTAACAATTAATTGTGATTTGTTTGTCAATCGCATACAAATCACAATTAATTGTTAATTGTGATACCACATGCAATTTGTAATTAATTAATTGCAATTAAATTTTGCCCATCTCTGCGCCCATGCGAGCGCGCAGCCTCGCGCGGCATGCGACTGATATAGACGCAGCCAATGAGTGCGGGGGTACACTTTTTTCTTTCCAGTTATCGTTTGATTGTCGTATTAAAAGTACTTAGTTACTTTGAATAAGATAGTTCTCGTCTACCTACTAACTAGTAGGTAATCAGTTATTTCTCGTGACAAGCAAAGAAGCAATTGTTTTGTGGTAGTTACATAGTCTTTAGCATTAACTCGTCATGCAAAATATCGTCTACTATTAAATTAAGACTTATCTTTTGACAAATTTATTATTTTTTGGTAGAGTATTTGCCTTTGTTTCTTCCTGCCCATTCAAATCAAATCAAATATTTTTTTTATTCGTGTAGGCCAACAATGAACTATGAATAGTCAGATTCACCACCGGCTGGCCTGGCGCACTCGGAACATTAGGTACGAAGCTATAAGTACTACTCCACCAAGCCAACTAGACACTCGGCTATAAATGTCAAATGATAATAAGTCAATGATTCCGCGGTCTATCCACCACGTAGGAGCTACTGCGACAGGAGTGCCCAGGCATTGGCCCAGGCCCACTACGTTGTGGACGGACCGCGGAATCATTGACTTATTATCATTTAAACAATTATAGAGAGGGACCCACCACTCACCCTCGGAATTGTTAACCTCCAATATTATAAACCAAATGAATTGAGAAGAAGCCAACAAGACCTAACTCCCTGTCAGTCGAGAGTATGTCTGTCATGAGTCATGGACCCTAACAATTAGCAATTCTCCGCAGACAAATTTTGTATGCGGAGAATTGCTAATTGTTAGGGTGGATTTCCGCAAAGTTACGCCTGATTCCATCAATTATTATCATTTGATATTTATACCCGGGTGTCTAGTTGGCTTGGTGGAGTAATACTCGTCTTTGTCGGCCCGCTCAATGCGTTACCGCACGTCACTAACAATTGTCCATTGCGAAACCACTGTTCTCTAACTTTTTTTATTATCCTATTTTTGTGTCCCACTCCTGGGCAAAAGCTTTCCATGACTTCTCCGTAAAGCATGATTTTAAGCGGACACAGACTAAGTATCTCCTGCGAAGGTGACCAAATCATCCCGCCATCTCCACTTGAATCTTTGTGAGTTGTCCATTGTAAACTGTCGATATGTCGTCGGTTATCTGTTAGCAGTGCTCTGGTCGACAACGTGTCGACCACCAAGAATTTACGATTTATAATGAAGTTTACGAACATAATATTATCGACCACTGGTTCCGCAATAGACAATTGTTAAGATACGAGGCCCGATGGAAAGTGAGACCATTGTAGGTGTATATGATTTTAGGTATGAGCGTTGTGCATGCTTAAATTGCACTTTATTGCGTCGTAGCAAGAGTCGCTATTTGTGTCTTTGCTGAGTGGAGTATCTGTTCGTTCGTTCTGTAATCTGGGCCCTAAGTCACATAACCATGGCCATTGAGCTACTATAGTGATCGACCTTGATAGCTCGGCCGACCAGCTGATCGGCCTCTGATTGGTTGGTCAGAATCAACCGACCAATCAAAGAGTCTATCACTATAGCAAATGACACAGTGGCGCCTCAATGGTTAAGCGACTTAGGGCCCTGTACCATCGCACCGTTCGGAATGCTGCTTCTACTGGAAAGAACCGAAAAGATATTAAATAGTTACCGTTTTCAAAAGAAAAGGCCTAGATTTTTGCCATTAGTTCTTTTAGAGAATGGGGGAAAAAGAATCAGCTCCCCAGAAGTCAAGGCTGTGTTTACATCAGTCGCATGCCTCGCCCGAGCACTCAGTTTTGACGTTAAAATGCACAGAAAAAATGAATGTTCGGGCAAGACATGCGCGGCATATGGACAAGCCAACTGATTGGACTGGGGTGACATTATCAGTCTTTTCACTTCTATTAATGTCACTAGAAAGAGAGAGAGAGATTGTCTAAAGTGTCAATGTCACCCCACTGCAACGTGACTGGTACTACTCCACCAAGCCAACTAGAAACTCGGGTGGAATGCGGCTTCCCCGCCCGGATACCGCCCACCACCCCTCCCGCACACCGTCACCGCCTTTTTGTGCGGGTGACGTCACATTTTAAATGTTTCTAGTTGGCTTGGTCGAGTAGTAGTAAAAAAATCCATTGTGGCCGAATTTTTAATTGCAATCCTCCACAAAACTCACTTTTAGTTATTCTGTCCTCCAGGACCGAGAATTCGTGGAAATGGAGAACCCGTTCAACGGTGCGGCAAAGCGGCCCGGCTCGCCGTCGCCGCTTGCGTCGCCGGCGCACTCCGGCCGCGCGCCCGCGCTGCTCGCCTGCTGCGCGCGCTGCGGGTGCTGTCCACAGAAGTACCAGGTACTTATGCGATCCTGGTAGCTTGTAGATTCTACAGACCGCCTTATCAGACACCTGACAGAGAGGAACAGAGCTATATGAACACGCAGTTTTTAGATATTCTGTTGGTTATGATCGTAATGTATGAGTGATATAGCATTGTTTTATTAGTAACATAATGTTAAATTTTGTTTAAATAGGACGATAAATATTCTCTTACGGTGAGAACATCTTTAGGTACTTGTGCGCCAAAATAGGATTCCTTCAGGTATGTTTGTGAAACGGTATGCTATGAAAGTAAATAATACTTGTTAGAAATATAGTAGATTGCTGAAGGCCTGATTCACAAAGTTCTGCTATGTATGTAATGTTTTATTATGTATGTACATAACATTATATGGTATGTTATGTTATATAACGATTATCAGGACTTAGTGAAGCAGGCCGTGAAGGTTATAAGGCGTTGTTATTTTGATGACAGAAGCGCCATCGTTCGGTACGGTGCATCAGTCCCTTAGGGCACTCGCCGTGGACTAGACCCGAGGTACATCAATGTCCTACTGCCAATATTGAGCACTACTGTCACTGTGGATCCTTTGACTCTACATAGATGGATTTGTCCAGATAAATACAGATATAAACTTTATAATGATTTTTGTTCAATTTTGTATGGAATAACCCTATCTATTGGTGAAATGTGGGTGTACTCCAGGGCGCTTCTGCCTACCCTTCGGGGAATATAGCCGTGATGGTGTGTTTAATAATGTAAATAAATATCACCAAAGTAACACACCAAATCTATTGTCCCAAACTAAACCCTGCAATTTTTAGAGCTTAGTTTAAAAAGATACCTACCTACATAATAATAGGTAATGAAAACGTTATGTAGGTACCTATCATGTATGACATGAACACAATTTTACTTATCTTAAAGATTAATATATACCTACTATTTGGTTTCGTAGTATTATCTCTAAGGCCGTTGTCTCCTATTAAATGCCATCGGCCGCTTACAGCGTCACGCGTACGCCGCGTCACAATGATTACTATAAAAATGTACTGTTGTGGTCTCCTTCACACGCCGACGTCACTATAGTAAAATTGTGACGCGGCGTACGCGTGACGCTGTAAGCGGACGAAGGCATTTCATAGGAGACCATGGCCTAAAACGATATAACCCAAAAAATCTTACAGATTTCCATAAAATTTATACAGCCAACCATGGCACAACTATGGCTACCACAGTCCTTAACAATAACTCAAAAATAAGGTAGGTACCGTAGTTTGGGAAAATCTGGCATTCATCTTTGTGAGTCAAATGGTATTTTAACGTTATTATCGCATATAAACGCGTTAATACTTTGAAATACTGAAGGATCTTAATGTTGTCGCTTCACTGCAAGATGTGGCTAGAACGTCTGTGGTGCTAGATGTGATCTGCCCTGCTTTGCAGGCTCCCACAAGAGTTCTGAGGGTTGTTCGACTTTTGACAGATGCGTTTTCAAATCTTTTTACGATTTGGTTAGCCGCGTTTACATTATATCGCGCAACTATACGAGGCAGCTTTGCCTCGCTCAGTATGACGTGCCTCGTCTCGTTTGCCTAACTGTCTCGTGAGGCTTTTCGATATATCTAGACGCAGCTGTTGGATTCAGGCCCGTATTAATAAATCGATCTCAAAGTTGAGATCGATATTAAGATGCAGTTTTGACGTTTATTGTATGGAACATCCTGTCAAAAACAGCGTCTTAAGTTCGATCTCAATCTTGAGATCGATTTATTAATACGGGCCTGTTTCAAAGATTCGAAATGGTTACGTGCTATAATTCGTAGCCCCCTGTTCAGACTGAGGCGGGATTAAGTGTGCCACGTGCATTCCGAATACCAACCAAAGTAAATCCCGCCCAAGTTTGAACAGAGCTTGATTCAATTTATCAATATTTATATTCAAGGAGCTTGGGCCTCGTATATACAAATAATATAATACATATAGAATTCAAAGGAATTAAGAAACTAAGGTATGAAAGTATATATTTTACACGGTATAGTAATTATTCGTCTCTGTCCCCTTAGGGGGACAAACAAGAATAAAAATTTCGATCTGTCCCCCAATTACCAACCAATTATTTCCATACCACCCTCAACCTAATATATTTTTTATTTATACTTTCGACACGTTAGAGTGAAGGTAAGTTATAATATTAAGACTAACATTCTTATGGGTTAAATACAAAGTATGTATTCTTAATAAATTCTTGTAACTATTATTTCACGCAAGTACGAGACTTACATTACATATGTATTTTACATATGTTTTAGACATATGTATAGTATAATACACGCAAGTACATGATGTACAAAACCGTAGAGACTGTAGACACGAATGGATGTCAAATAATATCAAGCCTAATATTAAGCAATTTATTATTAGTTAAAGATAACTTTTGTTATTTTATTTATACAGGGTGTAAGTGACAGCCCTCCACATACTGACAGGATGAATTCAGGACCTTATTTTGAATCATATTCCACTAGAAATTTTCTTCGGAAAATTGATTTAAAAAAAAAACATTACAATTTCTTTATTACAATGTACAATTACTTTATCGGTACGCAGCATTCCATTTCTGTAGATAAACGATAAAGTTCCTGAACTAATTTCATGTACCGATCATCTTTGTGTGACATACTGAATTCATCCCATCAGTATGTGGAGGGCTGTCCATTACACCCTGTATTTCACTTACTACAAAAATACTTTTTACTCTCTACACTTCATCACAGTCGATATTCCCTCCTAATTTATTTACCACTACTACTATTTTTACGAAGTTACACTATTCTGAAGTTTATGTTTATGTTTATGTTTTATAAAACAATTACACGTATTTATATTATTATTTCCTCCACAATGTGGTGATGTGGTGTTGTATGTCCACTCAAGCCTCTGACTACCCCCGAAAGGGGATAAAAGTCGTGACGTTATATATATATATATATATATTTTTATTTTATTTCACAGATATATAAATATTACCTATTAAAAAATATATCAGAGAAAAGAAAATACAAAATTAAGCAAGTTGGCTAGCTAACTATAGCAAACTATTTCTCTACAAAAACCAGTATATTTATTGCTCGCTGCAAAGATATTGTCCGGAAAAGAATGTCCCTTCCATTACCAAAGGTTCTGTCCTGAAATTGGCTCTAACAGGTGCTGCTATTAGACTCGAGTAGGAAGGGCAGGCAGGGCGGGCGGCGGTACACGTCCACCTCACGGCCCTCCGACACGTCAATGTCGGCCGCGCCCAGTGACGACCCACTACCAGTATGTGATAACGGCGTTACCACTCAGCGATGAAAGCCGAGCCTTATTCTAATTTAAAAAATATATGCGTGAAGTTTCTATCTGCTACTCCACCAAGCCAACTAGGCACTCGGGTATAAATATCAAACGATAATAAGTCAATGATTCCGCGGTCCGTCCACAACGTAGTGAGCCTGTGTGGATATTTAAATAGTAAAAAAATTCAAGGGTAGCTTTTCATGTGCATTAAAAAAAATGAAAACTATTCGCATTTATAGAGATTTTAATCCAGTTTACAATGGTTTTACAAAGCATTGCTAGGAACAAAAGTGATTTGTAATGCCAATGTAAGTCTATCATAACTTTCTACACATTTGGGGGTATGTTTTTTATGAGTATCTTAAAGTGTTCGTGTCCAAAAATTATATATAACAATTCTCATTCATACAAAATAAATATCTGAAACTGATCTATAATTAGTTTAGGTGTTTATATTTTAATATTTAAGTTTTTTTATTAGGAACCTATCGTATTAATGTAACAGGTATGTTATTATGTCAGCAGTTTTTTATATGGTAAAAATAAAATCGCTGTGTGGTAACGACCAGAGAACAAAATAAAATGATTATAAAAGGCTTTAAATGTCTGCAGGGTGTTGGCTGCTATATACTGTTGCTTTATATATCATATCGACTATACCTCCACCTCAATGTTGTATTGATTGTTTCTGGGCTTATGCTATGGTGCTACGATGTTGTAAAAAATCTATTTTTTATTTAAAAACTATTATTATGTGTATATATACGTTACTTTCCAGTATAGCCGTATTTTTGTATCGCTTTATTCCTTTTAAATGTATTCTGTAATCGAAGGCGATATTTAGTAGATCCAAGAGTGTTGTTAATGTGTATATTAAGTATTTTGTGAGGATGTCGTCGGAATGTTTTATTAATAATTTTCGCTGATATGTTGAAACAAATACTCAGAATATACAGTTTCAACGATGCCAACACACTGCACACATTTCTTAATTGGCAACATTTAAAACGTACATACAAAGCCGATTTCTGTTGCTGCAAATCAGTGTCTCATTAAAGAGAATAAAATTCGAGAAGTTTTTTCAATGTTCTCCAATTTTATATATTTTCGGAGTTTATTTTTTTACTCGAGTGTAGTTCGGTCGTCTTGAGGTTTCTCGTTAGGTGATCGTCACATAAATTCGACATCCACAAAACATTGTAACACGAACAATCTCATGAACATTAACAATATTTCTTAAGCGCGCTCCACCTTCACGCCACCATTGAACGCATTGTTTACGCAGCGCGAACAATAGGTTCGCGGGTGTTCACGGCGTGAATGTGGAGCGCGCTTTAGGTGACATTGTATTGCCAACCGCACAAAAATGTCGTTGTTGTATTTTTTACAATGGAACCTTTGAATACATTCTACATTACATGCTACTGGGTCTACTGTTTAAAATACATTTTTATTATTATTTTTAACTGGCATGTCCAAGCACAATAATCTTCTACTCATACACTACATACTCACTGCTATCCGCAACTTTTTACATATTATTTACACATTTTTTCGATGATTCCCTAATTTTGTTATCGATGTTATATTTTATTGGGTTTCGCAGGTATCTTCGAGTTATTAATATCGCTTGTTATTGTTGTACAGCTTAAATGTTTATGTAGATAGACAATTAGGTAGGCTAACTATCCTGGTAAGATGTGTAATGTAGTTTTGTTAAATACAAATAATATTAAAATATCATCACTATTTTGGATTCGTTAAAAATGAAATCTCTGGAATTCCAGAAACAGAATCGTAAAGTTAAATTCGTCATCACATCAAGAGTTTTGAATGTCCAAACAGCGAAATAATTAATAAATTACAAGACGATATGTTGTAAGATAATTTGTATTTTTTCTTTACAGCAAGCGTGTGGCAAATACATTCCTGCAGGGAGCACGGTGCAAGGCAACCAGACCGGAGTTGCCATGGACGGGACCTACCTAGTGGAGGCCTCCTTCTAGGGTCCGTCTACCAGTTATATGGACAGCTACGTATAACATGCGAGTGACCACTCATACGGACATAATAAAGTCTAGTTTCGACTAGCACCCGGCCATCGGCCATTTGAGACAACAATTATTAGAATTATAAATCTGTTTAATGTTCTAAGTCTAACACGATACTGCCTAACATTAAAATCAGATTTGTATGACAGTGAGCACAGAGTTGTCTGTGATTTAAAAATGGAACACTCCATTTCTTATTCCATTCCAGTTATAAAAAGACTTCAGAGACCATTCCAGATTCGGATTTCTGAGAATGGAACTCTAGGAATGGAGGGAACGCATGGAAATGGAATGCATTTCGGGATTGTGGCGTGATACCGAGTTATGTGGTATGAAGATAATTATAATGCTCTCGCGTCCTGCGTGTAGTTTCTTTTATCCGTATCTAGTGTAATGAAAACAGTATTAATTAAGATTTTAAATGTTCAAGAAGATTATCTCGCTTCTTATAACAACGAGAATGATGTGAGTTTGAATTGAGATTTGCGGATATACTAATCCACCAAGCTAACTAGGCACTCGGATATAAATATCAAATGATAATAAGTCAATGATTCCGCAGTCCTTCCACCACGTAGTGGGAGCTACTGCCACAAGAGTGCCCAGGCATTGGCCCAAGCTCACTACGTTGTGGACGGACCGCGGAATCATTGACTTATTATCATTTGATATTTATACCCGAGTGCCTAGTTGGGTTGGTGGTGTAGTATTGTATGTCGTGAGGCGTGTAAAGAAAAGACAAATAGTTTTCAAATTTCAGTAATAGTCAATAGTTATTGGAGTCATATCAATATTAGGGCAGTTGTTAGTCGTACCGGTAATGTTCATGGTTAAAGTCATGTTTGGGGGTCCTAAGTGGATCTTAGATAGTGTGTAATTAGATGGAATATAAAGTAGTTTGTAATGTCCTCGCCACGTATAAAGGTAATTTTAATGATAGCAATGTATTTAAGAAAACCACAATTATTTTAATAATAATATTAGGTTCCATTACAAAAAATGCATTCAGTATAATGTGACATGGACTTAGCAGAGTCTTTCACCAGATGAATTATCTCTGAAATTCCATTTCATAAAATACTGGAAGTTACCTTCTTTTTTGCAATGTAACCTAATGTCACCCAATATTTTAACGATGTAACCCTACTATTTTTTCGACGTCACCAGGACCTTCCAATGACTTTGATTGTGAACACCCCTTTCGTTAAGGTCCCTAACTATTTTCCGTTCCGTTATTTTGCACACTAGAACTCTAGTGCCTTCGAGGTCGGTTTCCATCGTTATGAATCGTTACTCTATGTTAGTGAGGTAGGCGTTAGTGGAACGGAACGTTGTTTGTCTCGTAAAGATGGATGATGGAAGTTACTATATTTTTAATTTCTTTATTATATTAATTGAAAAGAAAATTAATGTACCAAATTATAGAAGAACAATATGCATTTTTTTAAATAATTATAACTATTTGTAGCATATCATAATATTATAATTATAATGAACGCAACGCAGATACACAATAATTTACTTTCTATTGTACCTGCTATGGCATACCAATTAATTAAAGTAGTGAAGCATTATTTATTTAGCAGTTTTAAAATCTTTAGTCAATTCAATTTACCTCAATTTATTTTCGAAAATGAACAACGTACCTAGTTATGTTTTAGTAATCTTTCCCTCATGTTCATTGTCTCAATAACCTAAATCATTCCATCTTTATGCTGAATAGCCTTGTGCTGATTGGTCGAGCAGGCTCGCGAGGCTAAAAAACTTACAAGACTTTTGGAGGCACAGACGTGACTCTTCGAGGCAAACGCTACGTTGCCTAAGACCTGTCATTCTCGCAGTTAGCCCGACTGATCGTCGTATCCTACCAAAAAAGGCACTAGGTATCATAGGGTTTTAATTTTAATTCCATTTTTGAAATTTAACCCTTTTTTATTTAATCCTGAAATCTTTTGCAATAGTGCCTTTATTCGTAGTAAGTAACGATCACTCAAGCCGAGTGGCTTAGCCAATGAACTGCTACTGTAGCGCTTTGCTATTCTGATCGACCCCCCGATTGTTCGGTCAGAATGAAACGACCAATCAGAGGTACGGTCAGAACATCAGAACGCTAGTACAGTTCAATGGATAAGCGACTCGGCGCCACGGTCGAAAGCGGGACTGTCGAAGCAGCCTGTCGAGGCAGCCTCGCGAGGCGATGCGCTCAGTCAGTACACGGCCAACGAACAAACAATGAAACTTCAAGGCAACACCAGATGTCGCCATTAGAGTGACCCCCTATTATAGTTAAGGTCTTATGAATACATTAGTTTGTTCATAATGTTAAATAGATAGAGGAATTTATGTGGTTAACTAGAGATTTATTTAATTATATGTTAATAATAGTTATTAAGACGATAATAGTTAAATGAATGTTTATTGCATTGGATGCATCATTTTAAATATAGATACCTGTTTATTTCACCGTGCTTTCTTTAAATGTATATTTTCGTATAAATACGATTACGAATTTATTTTTTAATGTTTTTTGTGTAATAATTTCAGAGGATACAAAAATTATAAAGCTCTTTTGACCTATATATTTGTGATCTTGGTTTTAATAATAATAATAAGGATTTTATGATTATAGAGCTATATTTTTTAAAATTTACTTTAAGAAAGCATGGGTTTTAAACATTTGTTTATATTTTTAGTTTATTTTAATCTTGATATTATAGTAGTTTATGAAACCGAATTCGATGTTAATAAATAATGTCTCTTCCAAAATATTGCCACAATTTCTACTAAAATTAATGAGAAAATGTGTAATATTCAATAAATAATTTAAAATATTTGGTAATATCGTAGGTACGTTTAAGAATCGAATAAAATTATATTTTATTTTTTGTGTATTGAAAAGGTGTTGCAAGATTTATTTGGTTATAAGTTGTACGCAGTTTTAAAACGTAACTCGACGACGTTGAGGAGATCGTAGCCTTGTTGATTAGATGCCTGATACATCGGCGCGTTAAGCATTGGATGGGTGATCGAATTATAACATCTGAGGGCCTACTCTGTTTCAAACGAAAACGAAATTTCGGACGAAATTCGCGTCGAGACGTCAAACAATTTTCGTTCGTAAGAAATGTCGGAATCAATGAGAAACGTAGTAGGAAATACGCGAATTTCGTCCGAAATATCGTTTTCGTTTGAAACAGAGTAGGCCCACTGACCTCCGTGCTTCGAAGGGCACGTTATACTGGCGGTCCCGGTAATCATTCTAAGATCTTTGACGTCGTTACAGGCAGGCCTGAAAAATCTGACAAAAATGGTTTTACCCTTAGGTTACCGATAGTCCCACTAGTTGGGTCTCGGAGGCCAGATGGCAATCGCTCCGTGTAAATATCGGTAATCAGCCAAATCGGGGTAGACTGAAAGCCGACCATTATGGGGTAAGGCTAAGAATAAGAAAGAACAAGAGTTTTAAAACGCCTATTAACTTAAACGTCAGTTAAATCTATTCTAAACTAATAATAATAGATCTTGCAATGTACCTACACTCATCAGATTATAATTTATTTAGGGCCTCCGCAGACTAGCTACTTTTAGCATCAGCGACCGGCGATTTTGTGACGTATCGATGCTGCGTCGCGTTTCTTCGAGCGCGAACGAGCGAGATGCAGCATCAAAATCGCCGATCGCCGATCGCCGATGCTAAAAGTAGCTAGTCTGCGGAGGCCCTTATTGATTATAAAATATAGCTTTCGTCCATATTCCTGTGATTCTTATGGCTGTATTTTATTTATGTTTGTTTCAATGATGAATAGATTTTGTGGTTTTTGTGGTATTATTAATGTGGTAAATTATAACAAATGGGCCAACGGATTCATCAACAATTTTGCGTAAAGACACCATTTTGGCTCACGGTATTTCTTTATATATTTATTTATGTTCTCGTAATAAACCACAAAAACTGTGATTTTGTATAAATTGTTGTAAACGCAAGAAATATTGTTTGAACGTTTGACGTTCACTCATTTTATTTTTCCCTGTTATATATTTTATTTTAAAAATAAGATATGATTGTGTTGTTTTCCTAATAATTTAATGTGTATATACTATGTATATTTGTTTTGTTAAATTGAATTATGAATTTTAATATAAAATTTAAAAATATCGCTCTGTACTTAAATTTTCGGATACATTTTTTAAAAAGTGTTACCTATTTTAACAGAATAATAGTTTTTTCGTTTATTTTATGAAAGATTTTTGTTTACAAAATCAAAAAACGCCAACACCATAGCACAGTGGAAGAAAATACTGTGACCATAGGTACCCTTTTTCCTGTTTTCGAAAATATTTTTGCAATTAAGTAATTTTCGGCAATTTACAAAAAAATTAATACTAACAATTAAGAGTAAGCCGTATATAACACGTAATTACTTTATGCATTTAAATTTATGTTTTTTTTTAAATAATTAAAAGTAAATGTTTTTTTTTTATTGCGCTCTAAAGTAGGTAACACTTTTACCAAAAGTCCATTACGAGGGTTCACTATGTATCTACAGTGTGTTTTCAAGACTGTGTTGATTAAGTAATAAAAAATCTATTTAAATTTGATGGCGTGTTCAGATGTACCTATAAACTTTGGGCTATCAATTAATATGCATATGCTATGAAAAAGAAAATACCTAACTACCTATAAATAGGATGTCCCAATTAAAAATTAAAATTGAGTATTTCATTTTATTATACCTACTAAATACATATAATGAAGAGCTGGAACACAGAAACACGTTGAACCTAATTCTAACAAGCAACCATGACAGACAAAACAGACAATGTTTGGTTCGATATACACACGGGTGTAAGCTGATGCAATGGATTTGACAAAAATAATAATAAAATGATGATGATGATTAATTTTCATCTATGTACATAATTTACAGGAGTGAGGGAAAACATCGTGAGGAAACCTACCTATCCCTCGGGATCAGGTAATAGTCAGTTCTTGTATACACGGCGACAAGGTTCGCAACCTGTCACGTTGGGTTCTGACTATCTGGTGAAACGTGGGCTTTGAGTTGCCTTAATACTTCCACAATGTGGTGATGTATGTCCACTCAAGCCTCTGACTACCCGCAAAGGGGATAAAAGTCGTGACGTTACAATAATAAATTGAAAGAATAAAGTAGTCCATCCAAACCTCATGCAATACACCCAATTTATCTTTTTACCATTTTGCAAAAGTTCCTGCACCTGCTGGGGTCAAGTCGCTATATGTCTCATCATCTGTAGCGGTTGACCCCAGCAGGTGCCTCACATAACATCAAACTTATCTCTAGGGGCCTCTACGTGTTGGACCCATGTCCCCACGCAAGCTTTCCAAAGGTCCGGGTTTAGCCTGAGTCGACAAACAGAGATACATAATAATAAAAAAGGGATCCAAGTAGGATTTTTAAAATTATTATTATCAGAAAATGTTGGGCTCTACGTCATAAAATCATCCCACATTTTATTTATCTCAAGGGATGAAATGGCGTACAAAACTTTTGCAATTTCAACCCATGGGTTGAAACAGAAATTTTGTCAAATCAACCCACGTATCTACAAGGTTTTTTCCGAATGCTTACAGCACTAACAACTCCTAATTTAAGAGGTACTCTTGGGAAAGCCCTTCCTGAACACGCCATAGGTGAAATTGTTATCAAGGATGCCTGTTGACGGACCAATCTGGGCGTGTCTTCGCGATACCACTCTTGTATGTGTGTGGTGTCATTATTAATAATTCAATTTCTAATTAACGAATGACGGTTGAATACTGAAACTCTACTTAAATGGCCAGCCTGATGTTTGTTAGTTAGCGTATGCTATAGATGCTTGTAATACCAAAGGCATTCATAGGTTACCAACTTGAAGGGGAGTGGGAAAGACAGGTGGTGTTGGGCTTCCAGTTCTCTCACTCATCGTATGAAACGCAGATTTAATAGCTACTCTACGCCGATCTTCTGTGTGAGGGTGGGACTATCCCGGTCGAGCCAGCCCGTATATGAGCTGCAGTTGATTAGCGACAGCTTGACACTACCACCAATAACAACATGTTCCTACTAATGCTTTGTAGAACCAGTATAAATTGGCTACGGCTAAACTGGCTAAAGATCTCTATAAATTTAGCGGTTAGGTTAGTATTCATTAATCCAATGAAAAACCTAAGGGCCTACTCTTTTACAAACGAAATTTCGGACGAAACTCGCGTATTTCCTGCTACGTTTCTCATTGATTCCGACATTTCTTACGAACGAAAATTGTTTGACGTCTTCATCGTCGTCGAATCTAAAGTCAAACAATTTTCGTTCGTAAGAAATGTCGGAATCAACGAGAAACGTAGTAGGAAATACGCGAATTATGGCCGGCGCACATAGAGCACGGCATGGCATGGCATATTAATTTTTATCAATCGAATTTAATACTTATCCAATCGAAATAAGGTGCTCTAGCGGATGCACCGAGGTCGATCACCGAGCATTGAAATATATACCTTATTTCGATTGGATAAGTATTAAATTCGATTGATAAAAAATAAAATGCCATGCCATGCCGTGCTCGATGTGCGCCGGCCATTTCGTCGATCTCAAAATTGAGATCGAACTTAAGCTGCTGTTTTTGACAGATTTTCCATACGTTAAACGTCAAAACTGCATCTTAACATCGATCTAAACTTTGAGATGCATTTATTAATACGGACCTGAGACTCTTTCTATCTTTTTGGCATGGCACGTGCAAATGCGTTACAGTATTCAGTGGTCAGTGTTTCGAGACTCGGTTCTGAACCTATAGCTTATTCTTTGTTAATTTTGATGAAAAGAAAATAAACATAAATGTAAATATTCGTTTGTCTATTCATTTTGGCGCAGATGTTCGACTGAGTTGGTAGAGGTCACAGAAATAATAATATTTGAGTAAGTATGTATAGTTCGCGACAGGTCGAGATGACATTCGGGTTATGAGCTTTTTGCAGAATAAAATCCGAATCAAAATTAGCAGGACCCGCAACGCAACAGAATAATTTAATTTAATTATTTTGTGGGCGATTTTAATTGTTTATCGGGTCCTGCTAATTTTGATTCGGATTTTATTCTGCAAAAAGCTCATAAACCGAATGTCATCTCGAACTATCGCGAACTATAGGTATTATTCGGTCTTTCTCCCACTGATATTCACAAGCTATGCAACTTTGATAGGACTCTATGCTACTCTATGTAGTCGGGAATAGAGTCGAATCTAGAGCGTGCGTTTGACGACAAACCTGTAGTCGACATGGACATGACGCTACCCAAATTTGACTTCACAGAATAGCATAAGGGGGAGACCCTACCGCGGTGCACAGAGAGGCCACGCACACGCTACGCACGTGGGTAAAGCTTCGCTTTGCACGAAAATTATGTCACCGTGTCCACCGCGGCACACGCACGCAAATCCATACATTTTTTGCAACGTGGCCGTGTGCGTGGCCTCTCCGTGCACCGCGGTGGGTTGCTGGCCTAATATCAAAAGTTGAGCAATGGGTCGTCAGTCGCCTAGCTTGTAATTTTCCGTGGGAGAAAGGCCTAAGGTAGAGTAATAGTGTTAATTCTCTTTCTGATAATCGGCAGAAAAAGGACATACAACATTTGATAATGCATAAAGCTCTGGTTTCCTCCGATAGCGGTGAATGTCGTCACTAGAACATTGGCTACGTAACAACGGTGTCCAATACCGGTCTCTAGGAAACCGTGCCATTTTGTTTACATAGCCAACGTTCTAGTGATGTCACTCACCGCTATATTACGGCCGCTATATACGGCACCGCTATCGGAGGAAACCAAAGCTTTAAACAATTCAATCGGACGTCTGCGCGGATTTCCTTTCTTTTGCTCTTTTGAGACTGTCTGTTTAGAGATAAAAGCATATGAGCAGACATGTTTATGTTTGCTCATGCCTGCAGCACAAACAGAACAATGAATATATAAATAGTTTTCCTGATTTTCAGGGTGCAGATGCTCCCCCCTCGGCAACCCTTTTTAATTTAGATATCATATTTCGGTCCTACTTACCTTGTCCTCTGCCTCTGATTCCCCCTAGGCTAAACGCAGGATTACTATTTTACATTGAGTTACTATTTTTCTATGAAACTACAAGTACTAGATATTAAAAAATGCTATGAAATCAGCATAATGTTGTTAATAGCGCCATCTTTGAACATTATGGCATGATAGAACCACCGCCAGATTACTAAATTTAGTAACCTAGCGGGGGTTCACTAGCGGCACCTAGCGGTTTGTTCATTAACTACTGACAACCTGAACCAAACTGACAAATCAGCGACGGCGAGTACCCATTCTTGTTATTACCTAATGTAATAGATGGCAGTGTAGGACTGAATTTGATCTTGATCCAATGTTGGCGTTAGCATCTATCTTTAGGAACTGTTGTTCTGTTCTGGGGGCTTACCACAAGCTCTTATTGCGATTCAATTATAGGAACGTTTTAACGACGTTTTAATGACGTTTCTTACTGTCATGACAATAAGGTACGTCATTGCACAAAAAGTCGCTGAAACGTTAATAGGTACGTTCCTGTAATTGAATCGCGATAAGAGCTTGTGGTAAGCCCCCTGTTCTGTTCTTTGGAGCTCATAGGTATGGACTGGCTCGACCAGCGTAGAAACCCTTTCTTTAACATTGGATTGGCGTAAAGCAGATATTACAGCTGTGTTTATTACGATGAGCCGGAAGCCCAACCCCCCTTCCCCTCCCTCTGTTCCATTCCCCTTGAAGTCGGCAACGTGCGAGCGATGTCTTTGGTATTTAAAGTATCTATACCCTACGGTTACTGTTTAACATCAGGCCGTACGTTTATTCTCCGCCTTAGTATAAACATTAAAAAAAGCGTATGTTGGGGCCGAAGTCTTCTGTAAAAGTGAACTAATTAAGTAGTGTCGTATTACCTTGCTTTTTCAAATAGGTATTATTCTAAGTAAGTAGGTAACCTACATGGAATAATTACTTATCACCTGTTGAGTTAAATAAGTACCTAATCAAAATGTCAATCAATTTATTTCAAGTAAGTAAATAATATGAAACTGTAAATTCATGTTCCGGCAACATTATTGATCATAGAATAAAATAATGCAGACAGGCAAAGGATGCATTACCTAGAAAGAGTACATGTGACCATGCAAAATAGTTTGTTATACTAAACGGACGCATGGACACAGTACGACTCAGACGCTCGGGGAAAATAATGTTGAAAACATTTGCATGCCTATGGCGAAAGCTAGACGTAAAGTATATACTGGGTCCGTCAGTATGGTAAATAATGATGGATGTCATTCCATCGACGCAGGCTACACGTTCAGTATTTATTCCGTCAGTATCGTGACGTAGTTCGTACAGTGCAGACGTCAAATGAAACACGAAAGCTTGTATGGATATTACCTTAGCGCTTGGTTTAATCCTCAATCTCAGATGACATGTCGACTCTATTGCTTTCGCGGCATATTTACCATAAACTGTCATTTTGGAAATTAAATTCGTGGTAAATACTGTCATACATCAGTACACTAGCCTACACCATCAGTTTGGACCACGGTTTTTGATAAATAATGACGGACCACAGTATTTACTTTACGCCTAGCCTTCGCCTATAGATGCTTGCGCATCTATAAACTAATTATGTAGAGTGGACACAGTAATGAACCTGCCAGTTCTTGTGCATCTATTGGCTTCGGTAACTGCTGAGTATCGGTACACACTTGACATTAGTCGCATAAAAAAGAATTGGCAGGTTCCTTACTGTGTCCATTCTACATCATTACCTATATTTATTCTATGCACTCGGAACCGGCAGGAAAGCAACATGAATGCATACTAATCACCTGTTTTGATGCCCCAACGCGCAATTATTATCGTATCGATATTCACGGAAGACCTAGAACTAGGCACAATATGGCCTGTGTTTAACTAGATTTTCTTACTTAGTACAAACTAAGTGGAACCACAAGACAAAGAATGATTATTGACTACAGGAGTTTTTTATGGCAAACAAGCGTACGGCCCGCCTGATGTTAAGCAGTTACCGTAGCCTATAGATGCTTGCTATACCAAAGGCATCGCTCACACGATGCCCACCTAATGGGAAGTGGGGTAGAGGGAAGGGAAAGGGAAGAAGGATGGGCTTCCGGCTCTGTCACTCATTATACGAAACGCCAGCTGTAATATTTAATCTTCTGTGAGAGAGTGGTACTACCATGGCGTGGTGGTGACCATTTATTTGGTATTTGAACTGAGCGTCTCAATGCTTCGGAGGGCACGTAAAACGTCGATCCCGGTATTTGTCTTCTAAGCAGCAGTCGTTGAGCCTTAATAATAATAATATCTTGGGACATTTTTTACACACGGCTACCTGATCTCAAACTAAGCAGAGCTTGTACTATGGAAACCAGATAACTGATATTACTACATAAAATAAAATAAAAAATAAATAATTTAGCCCTTTTAACGTCCCACTGCTGGGCACGGGCCTCCCCTCAATGCGAGGGGGATTCAGGCCATAATCCACCACGCTGGCCCAGTGCGAGTTGGTGGATTTCACATGTCTAAAGACATGCAGGTTTCCTCACGATGTTTTTCCTTCACCGTAAGCAAGTGTTAATCATATTAAAGTTATGATTCACACATAGATTTCGAAAAAACCAGAGGTGTGAGCCAGGGTTTGAACCCAGGACCTTAAGCCCGCAAGACGCGTGCTTAACCGATCGGCTACCACTGCTCACTACTACATACTACATATACAACTTTTTTATTTGTAAATACATACTTAATATACATATACACCCAGACTCCGGACATACAGACATGTTCATGTTCTTCATAGGCCCGGGCGGCTTGAAAATCTCTGACCCCAGGTTGGCCACTAACCATACGATAAGATGATTACCCGTTGGTCGTCTTAATCCATCTCTCGTTCGTTTTAAGACACTTATACTCAAGCAACACTTGCCAAACCTTTACACAACCAATCAGAAAAAGAACAAAAGCATATTTTGCAAGAACCCGATGCGATTTCAAGAAGCACTTTTTAAAATCTTACAGTACCTAATGCAATGTTAACAGTTACCTGGTTGCACACACGTGCAGTATGTAGTTTTCACAGCATATGTATACAAAACAACACATATGCAAGGTAATTGTGGAGAGAATATAAAAAAAATTGCGTTAAGTGTGCCTTACTTGTGCGCGCCGAGGCGTGCACACGTGAACGAGGTGTTGGATACAGGTTTGTGTAGATTTTTTTATTAATATATTTTTTTTCTATTAAAGTTATAGTCCCAGTGGGCAATAGGTTTTTTTTTAAAGATGAGATAGCACTAAAACTTTTTTCCATGACTTCGTTCTCATGCGAGGACGATCAAAAATATTTCAGTCATTTCTACAGTCATATTTCACTGGTTGTTGGGCTTGCGATTCTCTTGCTCATCGTACAAAACACAGCTGTAATATCTACTTAACGCCGATCTTTTTAAAGAGGGTGGTACTACCCCGGTACCGGCGGTTGAGACGTTTGTAGCCAGCTGCAATCACTGATCGGTAAACGATCGGAGGTCAAGCAACGCTCGGCAAGGTCAGTCAGAGATGGGTGACCATTTAGTGGCATTTGAACTGAGCGTCAGTGCTTCGGAGGGCACGTTAAAAGTCGGTCCCGGTTGTTGTCATCTAGGCAGCAGTCGTTAAGCCGTGTCAGAGGCCTTCGGGCGGCTTGAACAACTCTGACACCAGGTTGGCCACTAACCATACGATAAGAAGAAGACTACCCCGGTCGAGCCAGTCAGTTGGCCAGCCATATCAGCTGCAGTCAATTCGCTACAGCTTGGCTCTTACCACCAATAATCATGTTCTCAAACCTTCGTCTGGTCTTTAAAAGTCAAAACATAGATCGTAAATTCTTTGTTGTTTTCCAATCATTTTCCAATTGCATTCATGTTACCTTTCCATTTTGTTTCCTGTTGGATGTCAGTATGACAGCAAAGCGCGATGAAATGAAGAATTGCGGCGTCTTCATCAGGCGCATGCCTCGCGCGAGCACTCACTTTTGACGTCGGTACGCATAGACGTACTGTCATAATATGAGTGCTCGGGTGAGGCATGCGCGCCATAAGGACACATCTAAATAAGATATACTGCGCCGACCCCAGATACCTAATGGGAAACGGTAAAGCAGATGAAATGTATACAATTATTCTTTTGAAAAGAGTAACTATTGAGTTTCTTGCCGGCTCTTCTCAATGGAAGCAACATTACGAGCCGGTGGTAACGCTAAAATATAGTTTTTTGACCATTTTTAAATGCTATAGGTATTTTGCTTACATGAATATTTTTTATTTTATTTGATATGATTTGCAGATGATGATGCATCCATATTACCTGGTACGTGTACATAGCGGGCGTCCGTTCCGTGTGGCCACAGTTGGCTGGTAGAGCGAGAAGTTCAAATCTCCTGCGCCGGTAATTGATAAATAAACGCAGCACGTGCGGGTCAGCCAACCCGCACCTGACGACCTACCATGCGGGCTCACACCATCACGCTGGCATCTCCCGAAGGAGTAGACAGAGGTTTACAGGTACATAAGTACATACATACAGCAGTACCACCAATATACATGCAGTATATTGGTGATAGAGCCAAGCTGTAGCCAATTGACTGCAGCTCATATACGGGCTCAGCCAACCCGCACCTGACGACCTACCATGCGGGCTACATCACGCTGCATCTCCCGAGGAGTAAGTAGAAGCCTGCAGGAACAAAGATACATACAGTATATTGATGGTAGAGCCAAGCTGTAGCCAATTGACTGCGGCTCATATACGGGCTCAGCCAACCTGCACCTGACGACCTACCATGCGGGCTCACACCATCACGCTGCATCTCCCGAGGAGTAAGTAGAAGCATGCAGGAACAAAGATACATACAATATATTGATGGTAGAGCTAAGCTGTAGCCAATTGACTGCGGCTCATATACGGGCTCAGCCAACCCGCACCTGACGACCTACCATGCGGGCTCACACCATCACGCTGCATCTCCCGAGGAGTAAGTAGAAGCATGCAGGAACAAAGATACATACAGTATATTGATGGTAGAGCCAAAGCTGTAGCCAATTGACTGTAGCTCATGTACGGGCTCAGCCAACCCGCACCTGACGACCTACCATGCGGGCTCACACCATCACGCTGCATCTCCCGAGGAGTAAGTAGAAGCATGCAGGAACAAAGATACATACAGTATATTGATGGTAGAGCCAAGCTGTAGCCAATTGACTGTAGCTCATGTACGGGCTCAGCCAACCCGCACCTGACGACCTACCATGCGGGCTCACACCATTACGCTGCATCTCCCGAGGAGTAAGTAGAAGCATGCAGGAACAAAGATACATACAGTAGAGCGATGGTAGAGCCAAGCTGTAGCCAATTGACTGCGGCTCATACATGGGCTGGCTCGACCGGGGTAGTACCACCTTCTTACAGAAGATCGGCGTAAAGTAGCTATTACAGATGAGGGAGCCGGAAGCCCCTCCTCTCTTCCCGTCTCTCTGTCCCACTCACCTTCAGGTTAGCGACGTACGAGCGATGGTTTTGGTATTGCAAGTCTCTATAAGCTGCGGTAGCTGCTTTACATTAGACGGGCCGTTTGGATGTTTTCCGCTAATATATAAAAAATCGGTCTTGGTCTGAATCTTCCAAGCATACGATACCCGTAGTAAAGGCGTTGCTTAGTTTGGGACCATACAGTTTGTATTTTAGTCTGGCGATATTTATATTCTTTTGTCATCACTTGGTGATTGATGGAGCTTTACATCGTGAGGTAACCTGCAAGTCTATCAAATGAAATGTAAAGAGACGGAGTATTGCCTGAATCCCCCTCGCATTAAGGGGGGTTCCTGGTATAATAGCAACCCGGTCGCTCCCCCTAGACCCAAAATGTGGGTCCACCTGAAGTAGGTGCCACAGGGAGAGGAAGGGAGAGGTTGGTATTTCGGCTCTCTTACTCATCGTATGCACCTACTTTACACCGATCTTCCGTGAGAGGGCGGTACTACGCCAGTCGCGCCAGCCCGTGTATGCTGCAATTGGCTACAGCTTGACTCTACCACCTTTAATTTTGAGAAACATTACTAGTGTCTTGGTCTCCTTTGTCATAGGTAGAGATGGATTTAGGGCCATAACACAACTAGTAGCCATGGCGACGTCGCCAACCCCGTAGCCAAGTGAAAATATGTCAAAATATGACATAACATACCTGGCGACCGACTGGCGACCGGCGACGGACTGGCGACCGTCGCCAGTCGGTGGCCAGGTATGTTGCCTGCTGTCATATTTTCACTTGGTTATGGGGTTGGCGACGTCGTCATGGCTACTAGGTGTGTTATGGCCCTTAAAAGACATACGGAAGTAATATTTTTTCAGCCGAGTTTTTCATCAAAAATCTTATTAGTTTTTATTTACCAATTTTCAGATCACAATCACGCCTCCGTAATGTCAAGTCTAACATTAATCATAAGTATCCACCTACTAACTAGAAATTTCCGTTAAAATGTACACACATGCAAAATTATTGTACTCCCACATGCGCAGCTACACACACATTGATATAACTCGCATGTGTGCGACCATATGTATGTGTGGGTGGAATAAAAAGCTGCGCGTGCGGCCACTTACGCCACATAACAGATGACTGTGACTATCTCTGTTTGGCACGTGGATTGTTAAGTGCGTCCGTCTCGTTCTCTCGTTAACGTTGGTACATTACTTGTCGTTCCGTTTCTGAGTACCTACAGTGATTGCATCGTTATGTATGTTCGTATGTGATTTTTAATCTCGGAAAATATATTGCGTTTTATAAGTTCTTCGTGTGTGGAGCGGTTTTTTCTTAATTAATGAATTGTGGTTTTCATATTTTTAAGGCAAATATAAATTATGTACTTTTTTTTAAATTATCATTAAATAGCACCTTAAATGTAGGTAATTTTAAGCAGTAGATAGGTATGTTCATCTTAATAAATATGATAGGTTTACACAGCGACAAGGTTCACCTCCTGTCACGTTGGGTTCTGACTATCTGGTAAAACGTGGGCTTTGAGTTGGTTAATACCTCCACAATTTGGTGGTGTATTGTCACTCAAGCCTCTGACTACCCCCGAATGGGGATAAAAGTCGTGACGTTACATTTTATTTTTTATTTTATTAAGTTCAATACCCAATGTGCCTAATATATTATACCTATTTCTATTATGGAAAACTACCAAAACATACAAGGAGATTCATGATAGCTGATAGAGCTCAACTTTACGAAATACAGGTTTATTTTTACCCGACTACGGCGGAGGGTTATTTAAACACAGTTAGGTACCTATTATTCCAATTGAGATTTATAAAAAACTAAACTCATACCTAATAAAGGAAATAATAACGTTTATTATTAACATAATTATAAATATTTTAATAATTGACGTCACAAAGAGCCAGTTTTAAATTGCAGACTATATGGTTATCATAAATCATCATTAAATTAAGTTTTTATTTTTCAGAATTCATTAATTTTTGTTTAGTTGACCATCACTGATTATGGCAGAAACAGAGACATATTATTTGTACGGCGAGCATAGTTTTATTTACATTTACATTTTAATCTATCGAAAAATATCATATTTGAGCCGCTCATAGCTAGCTGCAATCAGTCGGTAAAAGATCAGCTGCTAAGTAATCTGGGTGACCATTCAGTGGCATTTGGAACTGAGCATCTCCGTGCTTTGGAGGGCCTGTAAGAAGTCAGTCCAGGGGGCTTACCATGACCTCTTATCGCGATTCAATTATAGGAACGTTTTAACGTTTCAGCGACTTTTTGTGCAATGACGTACCTTATTGTCATGACAATAAGAAACGTCATTGCACAAATGGCCGCTGAAACGTTAAAACAAAACTGCAATAAGAGGTGGTGGTAAGCCCCCTGCTTACCGTTAAGACATGTCAGAGGCCTTTGGGCTTGAGCAACTCTGACACCAGCCCCTAGAGACAAGTGGCTTCATCTACAAGCGTTTCTACAAAAAGCTAAGCTTAAATGTATGGAAATATTTACAAGTCGATAAGTAGACCACGTGACTTATGTCATTTCCATACATGAAGCGTAGCGTTTTGTAGAAACGCTTGTAGACAAAGCCACTTGTCTAGAGTTGGCCACTAACCATACGATAAGAAGATGAATCGGATCAAGAAGATACTTAATCAGAATTTGGACCCAAGAAAGGGGCGTTGCTGTCCCATTTCTTAGAAGTTTCAGTGATATTTGATCTCTCATTACTTACGACCGACGAAAGAGGTATATGGTACAACAGTACTTTCACGACCAGATCGATGGTCTTTTCCGAAAAGCCCCCCTAACCAAAAGTGGCATGAACGCTAATCGAATAGAATAGAATAGACTTCACAATGTATGGAAATGTCAAACGTCGCTATGTAGATCAACAACAAGTTGCTATGTAGATCACGTGACTTATGTCATTTCCATACATGAAGCGTAGCGATTTGAAGGAACACTTGTAGACGTCAGCCACTTGTCTAGCCCTTAAGGTTAGGTCCGTAGCACCCTAAACCGACGGTAGTGCATGAGAAGATGTATGAATGTAGATGAAGCAAAACGGTGTCAAAATCGTAGCATGTGGCATTCAATAGTCTCTGTCTACCCCCGTGGAATACAGGCGTGAGTATAATATGTATGTATATCTGGACTTAAGGTTTCATATTTTTACAAAATAATGTAGTTAATTAGCCTATGCAAGATAAAAACTTGCATAACCAAGATACTTTAGAATGTACGTATCTGCATATTGTTCACGTGGCCAAACATCAGCAAAAACTGGCGATGACTAAATGAGCATATTTTCAATGGACTATTGATTAGAAAATATATAGTAAGTATACTTTCAGTTACCGAAGCGTGACGAAGGGCTGTTTTTTCTGTAATTATGACCATGAGGAAATGTTGCAAGACTGTTGCTGGCATGTCCAGAGGTAAGTTTGTACTTACTACATAAGTACCTTGCTATTTTCTTATTTGATTAAGGTGGTAAACAAGCGTACGGCCCTCCTGATGTTAAAGAGTTATCGTAGCCTATAGATGCTTGCAATACGAAAGGCATTGCTCGCAAATTGCCGAACTGAAGGGGGAAATGGGACAGACGAAGGGTAAGGGGGTGGTTGGATTTTCGGCTCTCTCATTCATCGCACGAAACGCATCTGTAATATCTACTTTACGCCGATCTTCTGTGAGAGCCCGCCCGTATATGAGCAGTTCAGACTGGTTATTAAGAATTGAATGAAATTATGAAAGTCTTAGATACCTATGTGAGATTTACACTTATTTTCAAAACCTACTTGATTTTTTTTTTTTATGTGAATAAGGAGGGAAACAATGTATGGCCCGCCTGATGTGAAGCAGTTATCGTAGCCTATAGATGCTTGAATTACCAAAGGCATCGCTCGCAACTGCTACGTTACTGGCACCGTGTAAAATTGTTATTCTATTCGGTTTTTGATTCAGTACGCCATTATCTACATCTACAATAAGCACATACCGCGCGGAGGCAGCTCACCCACATGCCTCGCAAAGCACGCGCGGTTGCCCCAGTCGCATGCCGCGCGAGGCAAATGGCGAGGCAACCTATACTCTAGACAGAGAAAGGTATACCCGAGCAATCAGTTTAAAATCGTTCTGTCTCATGACTAGGCCAAACTAGGTGAGGCAAATGACAGCGCGCGCTCCGGTGAGGCAGAGCGAGCATTTGCCTCGCGCGCGGCATATTAAAATTCGCAAGGTAAAGTTGCTTCGCATGCGCCTGTTATGGATTCGACTTAGATATAACTCAGCGTTCAAGTCATATGCCCTTTACTTATCCCAGATAAGACTTGAGCAAGTAATAATAACCTGAACTTAGCTACGGAGTTTCGTCTGGACGACGGCGAGGGGAGGACGCCGCAATTATACTACTTCCGCTGCGGCTAGGGCGGCGCCCCGGGAATGGGCAGTATCGATATCGAGTGTAAACTTACTTATAATAATATTAGAATGTGTAACGTAACTAACGTCACGACTTTTATCCCCATTCGGGGGTAGTCAGAGGCTTGAGTGGCCATACACCACCACATTGTGGAAGTATTAACCAACTCAAAGCCCACGTTTCACCAGCTAGTCAGAACCCAACGTGACAGGTGGTGAACCTTGTCGCCGTGTATACAGGAACTGACTATTACCTAATCCCGAGGGATAGGTAGGTTTCCTCACGAGTTCCTTAATAATATTAGCTACCTTGTGAATTGATCTGACTATCATATAACGTCACAAGGTGGACCGATGGCCTAGTGAAGGTCGCGGGAAGCCGCTTGATGCAAGTGACACAGGACCAGTCGTTGTGGAAAACCTTGGGGGAGGCCTATATCCAGTGGACGTCCTTTGGCTGATATAATGATGATGATGATCATCATATAACGTCATCTAATCTCAGTCAGGAACGCGGTCAAAAGCTAGTTCATAAACGGGCATTGACGGGCCCGTTGGCGTGGTTCGCGTGATGGCGCCTTTCACGCTGCAGGTTAGGTTCGATTCCTACCCGGGACATGCATTTGTGTGCATGAACATGTCTGTATGTCCCGAGTCTGGGTGTATATGTATATTAAGTATGTATTTACAAATAAAAAAGTAGTATATGTAGCAATATCAGTTATCTGGTTTCCATAGTACAAGCTCTGCTTAGTTTGGGAACAGGTAGCCGTGTGTAAAAAAAATGTCCCAGGATATTATTATTATTATAAATAAACAAATAATATTATTGACAAGTATGCCCTTCATAATCTAAACCATAATATTTAATTTAAAGTTTTATCTTGTTTTTAATCAGTACATATGATTATAATTAAATCGGTACTACATTATAATTTGAAGGTGATATTTAAATATTAATTAATGTTTACAGATAATCACTGAACAATCGCTATTCGTAGAATTAGACTGACAAAATGAACTACCAAAAGATTATGTAGTTAAATTAAAACTTGCGACTTTTTCTAACTATAAAGTCGATAACAGGGTTTTATGTTTGTAAATTAAATTTGTAAAAAAGTACAGACCGATGAACCAAGCCCTAAACCTTACACAATCGATTACGCGTGCCATTACGCAACTATCGATAGTATCGATACTCGCCCAGCACTACCCTAACCCCGTGCTGCGCAAGCGCCGGAGCGCGACCAAGAAAGTATAACCGTCGTCTTGTAACGGCTACATGTCCAAACAGACTTTATAGCTACTGTTCTTTTGAGGACTTAAGTCTTATGGCCAAGTTGGACTTGGTAAGTATAGTCAGTCAGTCACAGTTCAGCAGGGCTAGACAAGTGGCTGACGTCTACAAGGGTTCCTTAAAATCGCTGCGCTTCATGTATGGAAATGACATAAGTCACGTGATTGATCTACATAGCGACTTGTTGTTGATTTACATAGCGACGTTTGACATTTCCATACATTGTGAAGTCTATTCTATTCTATTCGATTAGCGTTCATGTCACTTATCTAGGGGGGCAGTCTTCTTTTATCATAAGTCATAAGACTACATAAGAGAAGACATTATTCACTAGAATATGAGCCGTATTTGACGAGCCCGTTAGCGTGGTTGGCGCGGAGGCGCCTTACACGCTGCAGGTCGTAGGTTCGATTCCTACCCGGGACATGCGTTTGTGTGCATGAACATGTCTGTATGTCCGGAGTCTGGGTGAATATGTATTTTAAGTAGGTATGTGTTTACAAATAAAAAAGTAGTATATATAGTAATATCAGTTATCTAGTTTCCATAGTACAAGCTCTGCTTAGTTTGGGATCAGGTAACCGTGTGTACAAAAATGTCCCAGGATATTATTATTGGTAATACCGATATGTTTTCAACGTTACTTATCGCGAGCGATAAGTAACGTTGTTTAGTACTGTGTCCATGGAATTAGTAAAGTAGGACACACTATTTTGTACGGTCACATGTCTCCCTCTTCTCAGTAGTGTCTTTGCTAGACTGGAGAAACAATTTAAAAGACCATTTCTGAAATTTCATATCGATATCATCAAACGATCGATCTATCCGTATTTTGATATTGGGTACTTAAGTGTACTCAAGTCGCTCTCAAAATTGAGATTTATTAATACCAGCCTTGGCTCAGCTAGTGTCCTGAATATTAACTCTACATTATTTTAGTAGAATTTTGTGACTAGTGAGGGTAGAGCATCGTAAGCAATTATCTGTCAACAAATCTGTGTAGTTTTTATTTGAATACAGTAATCTAGAGTCATTGGTAACTCTCCAATCCATTGTACCTACCTCCACTAAGGTCTGCCGATAGAGACATCGTCAGACTTCACTACCGTAACCCAATTCCTCTCGAGGTTTTTGCGCCAAAGTAAATTTAAAGGCCAGAACATAATAGCTTTTAAAACACAAAAAAGTTCGTCAATCGAACGTTGAAAAAAAAATTAACGTAAATAGATCAAATTTGAATTTGATGATAAAAACGTACGGAACCTCGGTGTAATGATGATCCGTTGGCACGGCTGAGGTATATACTCTACAACTCTACATAGAGTATGATACTCTATACTGGGTGAAATTGAAATCGTGGGCAATATTTTACACATGATTCAGAATATTTTGGGAATATTAATCAACAAATCAATTGATAAAAATTTATTACCCCGGTAAGGTATAACAGTTAAATGGTTTGCTTATTTATGTAGCAATATTTTTGTATCAATAGATTTTATATTTGTTTTCCCAATATATTCTGAATCATGTGTTGAGTCATATTTTAAAATATTGCTCCCGATTTCGATATCACCCTGTATATGTAGAGTCTTCATATTTAGGCAAATATACTTTATTTGAGCCATGGACCACGGGATATTGGAATTGGACCAATGCCTGGTGTAGTTTGAGCATAGGCAGCTTTGGCTCTCTGCAATGAGGCAAATTTTGAAATGGCCATTTCATAAATTCTGGTCTGGGTGGTACTGGGGTAGCCTCCAGTCTATAGTACAGTAGCCATAGTACAAGCGCAACTTACTGGGTTGACCTAATTTCAAAATACCTACGGTTCAAAATCTCTAATGGTTACAAGACCTAATATATACAAATACCTAAGAAATATTATAAATATCGACGTAATACCTATATGGACAATCGTCCATTCGATATTAGGGGGCGTCCATAAATTACGTGAGGCATTTATGGAGGGAGGGGGTCGAGCAAAATCTCACCAAATCTCACGTAATTTTTTAAACCGCAAGAAACAGTGTATAATTGCAGGAAAACTAAGTTAAATTAGGTATTTTTTTTAAACTTAACTTAAGTTTTTTTTGTTAAATTAAGTAAAACATGTTTCTCCACTAGAATAAAGCTTTTGAAAAATCTCACGTGAGATTAGAGGGGGAGGGAGGGGGTCGGGCTAAATCTCACGAAATCTCACCAAGGGGGAGGGGGGGTCGAAAAATCTCAAAAATCACCTCACGTAATTTATGGACGCCCCCTTATGTCCAGTAATTATGTCGTTGATGTCCATAGGTATTTTGAAATTGGGTCAAAAACTTTAGGTATTTTGACACCTTACCCGTGATTGCCTTCAGTAGTAAGTACTATTTATTTTGTCCATACATTGTGTATGGTAGTTTCTTGGTATTTCGCGTGGTAGTAAAAAACTACCGTTCCGTTTCCAGGTGGGCAGTGGGCACGTAGTTGGTAAAACTATTGGCTGCGCGTGCGGTGATAGTCAGGTTCTTTGTTGGATTATTAGCGGTGCTCAACGTTTCTGGTTTAACTATCGTGGTTGAGATCTGTGATGTGTGGAAGTAATTGGGTAGGTACGTCCAGGAGTAGACGTCTTTCAGCTGATGGATTCTGTAACATACTATGAAATTCTTAATAGATTCCTAAATTCAGGAAGTAATTTACGAATTTTTACCAAAATTTATGTTTTTATTTGTGTGAATGAGATGGCCCGCCTGATGTTAAGCAGTTATCGTAGCCTATAGATGTTTGATTACCAAAGGCATCGCTCGCAAGTTTCTGAATTGAAGGGGAGTGGGACAGAGGGAGAGGAGGGGTTGGGCGAGACCACAGAGTAAAGACTATAGCAAGAGGTGCCTTTATTAGATATATGTATGAAAAAAAACGTGGTCATTATTTTTTCATTTTCATTGTTCTATCTACCGGTAAATAGTTGTACTACTCGCTTCGTTTTATGTCGATGTTAGTACTAGGCCGACCACTCGGCCGAGTTGCTTAGTCCCCTTAGTAACTGTCAGTCCCCTTAGTAATTGGTCAGTCCCCTTAGTAATTGTCAGTCCCCTTAGTAATTGGTCAGTCCCCTTAGTAATTGGTCAGTACATTAACAGTCCCCTTAGTAATTGGTCCATGGGCGAGACGGTTGGAACATAAAACAAATGAAAAGATATACCTACTAAGACTTCACATACACAAATATTTCCTTTTCAGAGTTCCAAAGATACCAGAAGTTGCTATTTAAGAGATTGTTTCATTTTTAATAGCCACCACCAATTTTATAAAAATCTTTGTATGAAAATTAATGCTTAGTATTTTTATACAAATTTTCTTTCCCAAAACTTTGAGAGCCACACTCAAATAAAAGTCAGTTACGACAATCGTCCGTTACACTTTATCCATCAACGTTGTCTTCCGGTAGACAAAGACAGGTATACACACCCTTCCAGCGCTAGAAGGAGACGGCGACACATCCACCTGTCTCAAGTGCCATAGTGTTTTTGTTCCACTTTTTAACTTTTAATTACAAATAGAAATGGTGCAGTATCGGTGCTACTGTTTCTGTGTATTGAGTTCTTACCCACTGAGCATACCTCCCCTGGATGCAAGGGGGATTCATATTTATAGGTTTCACATAACAACGATTTATTGGTCTAATGGTCAGGTATAATAGGTAGGTTCGATTTGGTGTAGTGTATTTTTTATATTGCCAGACTATTACTATACTATAAAATAGTCTGAAACTAAACATCGCTTTTAATATGGCCTACAATAGATTAGGGAAGATGGCACCCAGACCAGGGTAGATTATGAAAAGGCCGTTTCCGAAATTTGCTTCTGGCGAAAACAATGAAGGGTGACGGGCCCGTTGGCGTGGTTGGCGTGATGGCGCCTTTCACGCTGCAGGTCGTAGGTTCGATTCATACCCGGGACATGCATTTGTGTGCATGAACATGTCTGTATGTCCCGAGTCTGGGTGTATATGTATATTAAGTATGTATTTACAAACAAAAAAGTAGTATATGTAGTAATATTAGTTATCTGGTTTCCATAGTACAAGCTCTGCTTAGTTTGGGATCAGGTAACCGTGTGTAGAAAATGTCCCAGGATATTATTATTATTATTAGACCTTTCTGTAAGATACTTTGAAATGAGAGAAATACATTTTCAGACCTCCTGAAAAAAGATAACAATGTAAATAATTCATTGTGATATACATTTAAAATACAAATACTTAGTTATATGAATCACCGTCAACTTTCTTAGGGAAAGTATCGGCGCGTTGAAGTCTTTTCTAAGAAAGTTTTACGATCTTACAAGTGGTAAAATATTTTATAATATTTTGTTAAGCAGATTTTGTTGTTATAACTTAAAATTACTTGTGTGTTTTTCTTCTATGTTTGGAGTGGTAATAACATATGGGTTATAAAACAGAGGCTATATTCACGCAGCAAAGACGACGTTTCATAATTTTTTTATCATATTTTTATGTTATACGGTCAAAATGTATGAAAAAAACGATGTCATCTTTGCCTTATGGAGGCGTAGTCTTACCGGATTAGACAGATTAGTGGTGAAGCAGTTGGAACTAGATATATTTATCATACAAGCTGTGCAAGCTTTTGCAGTGTGACCCACCCTTACGCTAGTGAGCGACTATGAGATGTCTTACCAAAGGGAATTTACTCGTGTAAATTACTTTAATCCGTTTTCCCTTCATACTTTTAATTATTAGGAAACCTACCTATCCCTCGGGATTAGGTAATAGTCAGGCGGCGACAAGGTTCACCACCTGTCACGTTGAGTTCTGACTATCTGGTGAAACGTGGGCTTTAAGTTGGTTAATACCTCCACAATGTGGTGGTGTATGGCCACTCAAGCCTCTGACTACCCCCGAATGGGGATAAAAGTCGTGACGTTATATTTTTTTATATTTTACTTTTAATTTTATTCATGCATTTTTCATGAATTCTTATTGTATTGCACGATTCCTTCAAAACTTAAGGTATCTTTTTTCACATATTTGGAATGAGAATGGAGAACTGAATACTCTCCTCCAATATGTCCTTCATCTTACCAGACACCCTGTATATCTAATTATATACCCATAATCTCATTTAAATGATTTTATTTCCAAAAAGTTATAAAAAGCCGTTTCAAATCATATTAAGCGCGCTCATAACCTTCTAAGTTTAATTATTCTACAATTTTAATTAACTGTGCGGCATTTGAACGGCCGTAATGATTTAACTTACCTACTTGAACCGTGGTCACTCGTTAATACTATCTGTATGGTTCCAAAGTAACAATTACCCCAAAATTTATAGAAAGTTGTGATGGATTAACACTGGCATTACAAATCACTATTGTTCCTAGAACTGCTTTGTAAAACGATTGTAAAAATATCTTTAAATTTGGCGGTTACACTATGAGACGATTCCAAATATACACATACCTATATCTAGACCATTTTCGAAATTTGATCCGATGGGAATCGAACCAACTAACTGGTACATTGAGCTGAAGGGACTGCGCTTAAAAACTCAAAAGAGCGGAAATAATACAGAAAAATTTTACGTCACGACTTTTATCCCCGTTCGGGGGTAGTCAGAGGCTTGAGTGTGCATACACCACCACATTGTGGAGGTATTAACCAACTCAAAGCCCACGCTTCACCAGATAGTCAGAACCCAACGTGACAGGTGGATAAGAACAAACCAACAATAATACAGATTTATCCTAACGTGTACGTGGTAACGTCTTACGTGCTTAGTATCCTTCTAGCCTAAATCAGCAGCCTAATTCAGTCTAACCTGATTTGACTGATTACCTCTATACCTACACATACTATGCGTGCCCTATCCTCTGAGACATAATTAGGGAGCTATCGGACTTAATAATAAATAAATATCGCAAGACTAACCCATAAACTGTATGGTCTTAAACTAAGCAACCTAACACCCCCCTAAACATTTGAGTTGCCTTTGAGTAATCAGCTGTTAAACCTACAAAATCTGACAATAATGTAGCCTTCAATGACGTCACACACATCCTCAATCCTGTTTCCAACATAGGATAAGCTACAGCATTGCAGACATCCTAAAATCGCGAAGAACTTTAATTAGCCATTGTCATCGCGGTACAATCACGAAAAATCTAATAGCGCTTTTCCGTCCACGAAATTATATACTCTTTTACATAAGGACGGCTTACATAAGCATGTGTGTGTACGTATGTGCCGGCCAGTCGCGAACCGCTGCGCCGGAGTGGATTTTGTTCCACTCAATCGCATTTGAGTTGAGAACGCTGCGTCGGACGGACGTGCCCGCTCGCGGTAACAGTTACAAAAGTGCTTGTGAGTGCCTGACTGTGGAGCTGAATTCAGTGATAGAAAGTTTACACCGTTCCATTTTTAAATTTCCATTTTTTTCCTGGCAACTGTATTTTTTTCTACGCAAAAAGCTAGTTACGTGATTCAGGTTCGCCCGTTTTTCCGGTTGAGGTATGTTTTTTTTTACTTAATAACAAATTCTTGAGTTCTAAGTTGTTATGAAAGGTTTTTTGTACCAATATGTTCCAGTATTTTACATGTAAATTGGTGCTACGTATTGTGTAGTGATCTGAAAGTTACAGTTACACAATATTGTGGTTTGCTTCGATTTCTTTTGTTAACTTTAAAACGTTTGTGCTGTATAAATAGATGGCAATTTCAATTTTTACCGTTACTGAGAATATTTGTATTTTAAAATTGTTTGATTAAGAACCCAGTACTCCTATGGCTTTCATTTGATAGTTAAGAAACATAAAAAAATATATTGGAAGAAGCTTTGGTATTTTCTTCTTCCTAACTTTACCCAACGCTTCCAATCTTCCCTCATTTAGGGTGCCAAATATAGAAGGAATAGAAAAGTTTGGTAAAATACGGAATAACTGTATTCAGCTTTTAATACTACTACCACTATAGGCTACCTTACTTATGTAGGAATTATAATAATGTGCGCAAAGTATCTAGTACTTACTAACTTAAGGAATCTTTAAATGCCACGACGGCGTCATTTTAAATGTAAAATAAATTCAGCGATGCAAACATGAAAAATTAAAACTTTGACCTCTTTGCGTAAAGAACTTAGATCTTTAAACTTACCCAGATTTATTTGAATTTATTTATTTATACAGGTTATGCTTAGTTAGGCGTGTCTAAGCTTACCTTAAACAAAATATATCTTGTGATTTCGAGAATATTAATCGTCAAACATTATTTACTAATTGATGGAATCAATAATTTACTAAGATTTTTTCCTACAACTTAGTAATGAATTTCCTATATTTTTAGGAAAACTAACTAATTAGATTCCTATTAGCTGAAGGAAAACCCTAGTGAGTCATCAATGAGGCTCAAGGCTTCTTGAAAGTTAGGCGTATAGTTATTCATGTAATTTTTAAAATGGACTTAGACCTCTTATCGCAAATTAGTACCTACCAAACTAAAATAGTGGAATGGAATTGCCGAAATATGTTGATTCTTATGAGAGAAGACTATGAAGATTAGGTACAATGGTGTAATAGGTTGGTAGAGTAGGTAGTGTTATATGTAGAGTAGATTAGGTATACAACTTATTTGAAATATATAACCTAGCTAGTGTTCATAAGCATGTAGTTAATCTATTGTTCGATAAACACATGGGTGTACGAACGAAGCACCGATCGATAAGGTTTCTTTTGTGTTGTCAGAAATTCTCACAGGTCAACTTTATAATTCAAACTATATTTTGGGGAGCTTTAAATTTTTATTCTATTTCCTGAAAACGATATACAAGTAGAAATTACTTTATGAGAAGTTACATTCTAACTTGACTTGTAGGATCCCATTGCACTTTTATCAGTTTTAATAAGATAGAAAGAGAAGACAATAAGATACATGAATCATTCAAACAAAAAATTTAATACAATGTATTTGATACTTTTCAATACAGTACTCAACAAAATTATTGGTTATATCAACCAGATTCAAATTCATCGCTAGATATAACCAATGTTTTGGTACTCTATCTTTAAATGAAAGGTCTTATAACATTGCTGTTATTATATTATTAAAGAAATATTGAAAGTAAAAAAAGAATTTCGAGTAAAAATTTAAGTAACGTTGCCTATTCCATTTACTTTTACGTAAGCGTGGTTTTACCCGTCGGCATCGTAGACGAAGTATTGGGCCCTCCGTGGAACCAACTGGACAGCTGCTTTTATTTTCCAGACGAGTAAACACCTATTTTGGAAGGTCAATATTATCATCGAGACACAATTACTCAGGTGTTTTAAGATTTTCGACGATAAAATAGGGCGTAATTGGCTAAACTTTTTTTATTTTTACCAATGAAGATAGTTTCCTTAATACAATTCGCCGTTGTCTTTCTTCATTAATTCTCAAAAAAAAAATGTCGTGCCTCCATAAAACGTGATTCAGCGAACTGAATGAGAACGTTTCGATGTAGAGTCAGCTTACATGTTGTCGAACTTAACACGTGAAAGACATGCAGGTTTCCTCAAGATTGCCTTCACAGTTTATAACCTCAAAACAAAGACATTACTAAGAAAGAAGATATGTGACTGTCCAAAATAGTATGCCCTACTAAACAGAGTGCCTGGACACAGTACAACTCAGTCGTTCGCGGAAAATAATGTTGGAAACTGCTCGGTATTGCCAATACGGCTCATTCTTCTGTTAAATAATACGCATCAAAATTCCTTTGTCGAGTTGCGATAACAGATGTGTCAATTTCGTCGCATTTAGTGGTGCGCTGAGCAAGTCTAGTGATTGCAATGTAAGGAGGTGCCATATCTACCAAAACTTTATTATAAAATAAAATATAACGTTACGACTTTTATCCCCTTTCGGGGGTAGTCAGAGGCTTGAGTGGCCATACACCACCACATTGTGCAGGTATTAAGCCAACTCAAAGCCCACGTTTCAGTCCCAGGAAAGGGAGGGGTTGGTGTTTCGCCACTCTTACTCATCGCATCGCACCTACTTTACACCGATCTTCCGTGAGAGGGAGGTACTACGCCAGTCGCGCCAGCCCGTGTATGCTGCAATTGGCTACAGCTTGACTCTACCACCTTTAATTTTGAGATACATTACAAGAGTCTTGGACTCCCTTGTCATAGGTAGAGATAATTTTAAAAGTAAAAAAATATAATGTAACGTCACGACTTTTATCCCCATTCGGGGGTAGTCAGAGGCTTGAGTGCCCATAAACCATCACATTGTGGAGGTATTAAGCCAACTCAAAGCCCACGTTTCACCAGATAGTCAGAACCCATCGTGACAGGTGGTGAACCTTGTCGCCGTGTATACAGGAACTGACTATTACCTAATCCCGAGGAATAGGTAGGTTTCCTCACGATGTTTTCCCTCACCGTCAGCGTACTGTAACTTATGCATATAGATGAAAATTCATCCATTGGTGCATGCCCAACCTGGGACCTTCTGATTGCTAGCCCAACGTGTTCGCCTCTAGGCTACTGTCGCTCATAAATTGTATTATTTCAGTTCAATGCCTCAAAACCGTCTCCAAATTACATATTACAACCACATTGACCGCCAAAAGCTCTTACATAAGCTCGCGCAAGTGAAAACATAACTTTTATCTACGAGTCCCAAGTGTGGGAACCATTGTCATGGCTTCTAGGTTACAAGCCTTTGTCTCCACATTACGACGTTCCCATGCCTATATTGGTGTGATGTGTTTATTTTTTTTATTAGTTAAACAATAATTAGACAGGAACGAAGACGAGGGCCTTATAATAGTCTTTGATAATGCTTGGAAGCGGCATCTTATAGAGACATGTGGAGTGTATTGGTACCATTGCCCAGCAGTGGGATAATGTAGGTTGAAAAACCCTTTAACACTGGCTGACTGACAGAGAACTCACAGCCTAAGCACATATCTAGAAGCATGTAATTTTGAACAGGAATTCCTTAGTAACAAAACTTAGTAACTTAGTTGAAGCTGCAATAAGGGCCACCGCAGACTTGCTACTTTTAGCGTCGACGATCGGCGATTTTGATGCTGCGTCTCGCTCGTTCGCGCTCGAAGAAACGCGACGCAGCATCGATACGTCACAAAATCGCCGGTCGCCGATGCTAAAAGTAGCAAGTCTGCGGAGGCCCTAATTGATCGGTAAAAGTTTAAGCAAAGCAAAGCTTGGCAAGGTCAGTCAGACTTGGGTGACCGTTTTGCGGCATTTGAACTGAGCGTTTGAGCTGCGGAGGTTAAGTAAAAAGTCAGCCCCGGTTGTTGCCATCTAGGCAGCAGTCGGTAAGTCTTGTCAGAGGCCTTTGGGCCGTTTTAACATTTCTGACACCAGGCTTGGCCACTAACCATACGATAAAGATATGAAGAAGAAAAGATTTACCGAAAATTCACCCTGAAATTGCAAGACCACTTCCGAAATACCCCCGACGGGAATCGAAGCTGCTACCCGTCGATGGGACAGCCTACGCTTAAATTACACCAAGCGGTCTTCAAATCATCCTATTAGTTTCTAGCATAGATATTGTTCGTCCATGGTTATTAGCCTATTAATTTCCAACCACCTTTGCGATATACATAGTATAACATTCAACAGGCTATATTTTGATGAACTATGAAACGATAGTTTCGCGTCTCGTAAAATAGTTAGAAAAAATCGCATAGAAAATCATGTCGTGAGGTTTTTTGCGGAGATCCGTTCCGATACGAAGTGACAAAATGAAAAAAGCTTCGTCAAACAAATATAACATAACATTTTGAGTTCACGCTCTTTTGAAATAAATCTATTACTACGCTTTATCCTTATGGTGTAGGTTGGAGATATTGAAATTAAGTATTGATAGTAAGGTGGTAGAGCCAAGCTGTGGGCAATTGACTGCAGCTCATATACGGGCTGGCTCGACCGGGTTAGTACCACCCTCTCACAGAAGATCGGTTGTAAAGCAGCTATTACAGATGCGTTTCGTACGATGAGTGAGAGAGCCGAAAGCCCAACCCCCCTTCCCCTTCCTCCAGTCCACTCCTCTTCAGGTCGGCAATGTGCGAGCAATGCCCCTGGTATTGCTACGAAAGGTACCTCGGTCGCGCCAACCCGTATATGAGCTGCAGTGAATTGGCTGGTTGGTGCATCCAGTTTTTGGTAGCCACAGGACCATAGTTCACCCAAATTCGTGTTCTTATACTCTTTAGCTATTAGTTAACTATTCAATCATTAAATATTCAAACATAATCTCTCTCGAGCGACAGTAGCACCTTTCCTCAGTTCTTTTATTTCCAATAAAAAAGGACAGCAAAAAACGGCCAACAATGAGCGGCAGCACTTTCTAAAATGTCCGGTGCGCGCGCGCCGCCCGCTGCAAGGGACCGCGTTGGCGAAATTGCGCCTCTATAAATAGATTATAGTTGTCATTTAAATTGTGTGTAGATTCTTTCAACGCAATTTAGGCTCATATTAATAAATGCATCTCAAAGTTGAGTTCGTTCTTAAGATGCAGTTTTGACGTTTAATGTGTGTTTGACAGAGCAAAGTTGTAGCCAATCGACTGCAACCCATACGGGGTGGTATCACCTTCTCACAGAAGTTCGACGTAAAGTATCTATTACAGCCTGCAATTTATACGAAGAGTAAGAGAGTCGGAAGACCAGCTCCCTTCCCCTCTGTCCCACTCATGGTAACTGCTTAACACCAGGCGGGCCGTAGGCTTGTTTGCCACCTTGGTAACATAAAAAACATGATATAATGTTGTCTATATTGGCGCTAGAGTAAAAATTAAATAAAAAAAATATACAGGTGGAAATGTTTGGTCAGTGTACCGATTTATTCAGAACTTGTACTACCACCATATTTCTAGCAAATAAATATAATTTCATTTCATGGAACATCTGTCAAAAACAGCTACTTAAGAGCGATCTCAACTTTGAGATGCATTTAATACAAGCCAAGTTTTTTTTTCAGCCCTGAAGCGGCCATTTCAAATTTCAGTATTGCATCTAAAGGAATGATTCGGAATATCAATATGAGCATTACATTACTATCATTTAATGACTTCGATTGATACCTTGACCTCCACGGACCCTCCACACTGGTGTGCGGTGGTCCGGCGCGCGCGCACCCCGCTCCAACGCGTCAGGACCTATGCGCGTCTCGCATGGACTACGCTCATATGAATGAATATTTTGTTGGTTGTGGAGAGTGACTTTAGAACTTATTAACTTAAAATTGGCCCCACATTCCTTGCCGCAAGCTCGTTGATAAGTCATCGACAAAGAACCTTCGTTAGTTTAAAAAGGCTTGCTAACTCGAAGTACCTACCTTGAGAGTGAATGTTGAAATGAGCATCGCTCTTAAAAAGTTAATGAGTAGTTCGTATGAAAACTCACGAAAAATAATTATGAAACAAATGAACTCTACTGTCAAATTCTCGACGAATAGCGGCGTCTTCATCAGGCGCATGCCTCGCGCGAGCACTCACTTTTGACGTCGGAACGCATAGACGTAATGTCATAATATGAGTGCTCTGGTGAGGCATGCGCGCCATATGGACACATCTAATGACTGTAGCGCACTTTTCTTCGTCATTGTTGTAGATCCAGACCACAGAGTAAAGACTAAAGAAAGAGGTGCCCTTATTAGATATATGTATAAAAAAAAACGTGGTCATGTTTTTCATTTTCATTGTTCTATCTACCGGTAAATAGTTGAACTACTCGCTTCGGTATATGTCGATGTTAGTACTAGACCGACCACTCGGCCGAGTTACTTAGGGCCAGTCCCCTTAGTAATTGGTCCATGATCCAGACACAAGACAGAGCATAGTTGTAGCCAATCGACTGCAACCCATACGGGGTGGCTCGACCGGGGTGGTATCACCTTCTCACAGAAGTTCGGCGTAAAGTATCTATTACAGCCTGCAATTTATACGAAGAGTAAGAGAGTCGGAAGACCAGCTCCCCTCCCCTCTGTCCCACTCATGGTAACTGCTTAACACCAGGCGGGCCGTATGCTTGTTTACCACCTTGGTAACATAAAAACATGATTTAATGTGTAATGACCAGATTAAATCTTGTGTGGGTGGACCGTTGCATGAATGCACCAGAGCCAGCACCAACAGGAACAAATGGCGAGAGATCGTGAGGCGAGCAACATCTGCCCATGGTAGCTCCACATGTTGACCACGACCGCTCTGCCAAGAGCGTAACGACTAAGAAGAAAGAATGTTGTCTATATTGGCGCTAGAGTAAAAATTAAGTAAAAAAAATATACAGGTGGAAATGTTTGGTCAGTGTACCGACTTTTCCTCAAGATCGTTATATTTTTCAGTTTATTCAATCTAGTTTTCGACATTGTTCTAAATGGTACTGAAAATTTCTTCGAAATCTTCGGGTGTTTAATTTTCAATAGACTAGAAATATAATAGACGGTATCAATGCCTCCATTGTCTTCCTGCATTCAATGCATAACGGAATCATCTCAATCACGCACTCCATAGAAACAGGAAAACAGAACAACAGCTTTTTACCACGAATTCTGTGCAAAATTCTGCAAAATCCATTCAAAAACCAATTTGCATTCCGTAGTAGGTCGAATCTACCACGCTTCTGCTGACAACGTTGACTCTACATTATTACCATTTTGTATCGTTCCTCTTGGGCTGTGGTATAGTAATCTATAATCATCTTCTTATCGTATGGTTAGTGGCCAACCTGGTGTCAGAGTTGTTTAAGCCGCCCGAAGGCCTCTGATATGACTTAACGAAAACTGTCAAATATAATTACAACGGGGACCGACTATACGTGCCATTCGAAGCACGAAAACGCTTAGTTCTAAACGCCTATAAATGGTCACCCATCTCTAGCTGACCTTGCCATGCGCTGCTTAGTCTCCGAGCGTATTTGAATCGTCATCGGGATGTTCGGTGATTATCCCTGCCCCTCTCTTTACCTCCCTCCCTCTCAATCTCCTTCAGGCAGTGTGAGAGCGGTGTCTTTGGTATTGCAAGCAGCTATAGGCTACGGTAACTGCTTAACATGAGGCGGCCCGTAGGCTTGTTTATATAAAAAAAATCTTCAAAAAATAATACCTCTCAGACAATTGACTTTTACTAACCGGACCACGAGACCGCTAGCCGGAGACCCTGAGACCGTAGCAGCGGCTGCGCAGTCATCGTGCGAAACAAACACTCCCGCGCATGCTTCAGTGGAGCATGCCCCACGTGGGTCCAGTCGACCACGGTGCGATCGACGGGTCGAGAACTCACGTCATAATACGAGGATGCCGAGACTCTCCGGTCTGACGAATGTTGGTCTGGTCTGAGAAATATCTGGTCTCTGGACCGTCTTGCATTAGCACTAGCGACGCTGTACCAGGTCTGTGGGAGACACCCATCAAACATCACCATCATATTTTTTTTCTAACTTGCATTGTCCCACTGCTGGGCAAAGGTCTCCCCCATAACTCTCCACTTTCCTCATGCGCCGACTGTCAGTCGTTTTGAGAGAAATAAATTCGTGAAATCGGACGCGTGCGATTCCAACGCCATTTCCAAGAAACAGGGAGCCATGTGACTGTTCAATAGAGTATCTATCAGACACAGTACGACCAGAAAATAATGTTGAAAACATGTCGGGTTTGCCATACGGCGCATCTTCCGGTGAAAAATACGCATCAAAATACCTGAAGTATGAATAAGTTGACTGTCGAATCGCGAGTGCGGTAACATGCTGCGTGCAGTGGTGCGCAGGTCTAGTGATTACAGTGTTAGGAGGAACCATATAAGCTCAAATAATACATTTTAGGGCCTCCGCAGACTTGCTACTTTTAGCATCAGCGACCGGCGATTTTGTGACGTATCGATGCTGCGTCGCGTTTCTAAGAGCGCGAACGAGCGAGACGCAGCATCAAAATCGCCGATCGCCGATGCTAAAAGTAGCAAGTCTGCGGAGGCCCTTAACGGTTAACTTATCAACTGACCAGTCTCATCAGGAATATTTTGGTTTGGGCGCAGTCATCGTGCGAAACGAACTCCTGCCCATGCTTCAGTGGAGCATGTGCCACGTGGGGCCACTGGACCACGGTCGCGGTGCACGGGTTGGCTGTGGTCTGACGTCATGATATACTAGAATAACCCGCGACTTCTTTCGCTTTTAAACTTGATTTTTTGCTTAGTATTGACTTTCAGTTTACGCTGAATGGATGATACCAAATTAGGCAAGAATTACACGATCAAATAATATCACGATATTCATGCTTTCTTTAATAATTATGTATTATAGAAGAGATTCTTTGGGATAAATCCGTCCTATATTCACTGTCTAATTCTCTCTTCTCTCTTCTTGAAATAACGCTAGGTGTGTCGTATTCCTCATACCAATTTGAAAAACTACACTAGGTACTACTAATGTATGACCATGATCTGAAACACTTTTATTTGCAAAATGAAATGTAACGTCACGACTTTTATCCCCATTCGGGGGTAGTCAGAGGCTTGAGTGGCCATACACCACTTGTGGAAGTATTAACCAACTCAAAGCCCACGTTTCACCAGATATTCAGAACCCAACGTGACAGGTGGTGAACCTTGTCGCCGTGTATACAGGAACTGACTATTACCTAATCCCGAGGGATAGGTAGGTTTCCTCTCGATGTTTTCCCTCACCGTCAGCGAACTGTAAATTATGGACATAGATGAAAATTCATCCATTGGTGCATGCCCCACCGGGGATCGAACCTGGGACATTCTGATTGCTAGCCCAACCTGTTGATCCCTAGGCTACAGTCGCTAATAAAATACACAAAATACACTATGAGAAATCGTGAGTTCATCATCCAAAAGATGCAGTTTCTATGGGATAGTCCATATGTCCCTGTCGCGCAAACTGACGGTTAATACACGATAACTAACATGTTTCAGCCAGTTAATTTACACAGAAATAATGATTAAAACTGACTACCTACCTACACTACATTATTACACTGAAAGTCATATAGACGACGTCAACTGGGCAAAGTCCTGAAAAAATATCAACATCTTTTACCCAACGGTAAAATGGAAGGTACAAATTAGGTAATTGATTGTCACATAGCGCTGTTACAGCGCAAATCGTGATTAAACTGTGAGGTAACAATTAAACGGCGGATCAAGCGATTCCTTACTCAATGCGGTTTTATTTTGACAGCAATTAGTTCGATATTTGTATGGCAGGATGATATTTTGTAATTATTTTTAGTTGGAAGTTATTTTGGAACTTATTTTTATTGTGTTCAAATTGTTTTGGATAATTGGAGATGTTTCTGTTACAAAAGGAATTACTTTAGTTACAGTTTAAAGAGGACATCCTATTTCTCTTTCTATCTTTCTTCTTTAGAAAGAGAGAGAGAGCCTTTGTTCTTTGAGGAATCATCACAGTAATTTCTACTTTGGATTAGATATGACTGTTATTTTTTAATCTCTACTCATACAGACTATGTTGATGAGTGTGTGGCAAATAAAATAAAAAACATTTCCAAAATATTACGCTACGAGAATCGAACCCGCAGCCCGGTACAGTGACGGCCTACGCTCAAACTGGACCACTCGGTATAACCCATCATCTCGTAGGATCATCGAATCTAAGACCTCATGATTAGCAATCTGCGCTAGCAATCATTGGACCTAAGAGAAGTTAAGTTACATAATTTTCCATTCTTCATTAACTATTATGACACAAAAAAATCTTTTAAATACAAATAAAAAGTTTCAGGGCATTATTGCGCAAACAAACCTAAGGTTGTAACCTTGTCGGCAATCGAATGTCGATAAAAAATCTTAGTCAACTATATCGACCTCCGAGTTTTTGTGAACGGACCGGGGATGTTCAGTGATGGCCGAGTTTTTTATCGATATACTTATTATCGATAAATTCGGAGTAGGCCACGGTGGCCATGACTCTATTAGGGTTATTTTGAACTAGTTGCTCATTATTCATCTTTGGATTGAATGGCTAAGCTGAGATAAATGATTTTTATACTTTTTTTGCTTGATATTGACAATTTACTTGCTAGAATAACTCGATTTTTATGATTCGGCCATGCTGTGGATTTTTTGGTTGTAACTTATTATTTTTATTTATATAGCCAGTTGAAAATAGGATAATCATTATAAGGTAGATAGCTTACAATTATGGGTTGTGTAGGATTATTTTAACAAGTATGCTGGCTTTCTAAAAACCGGCTAAGTGCGTGTCGGACTCGCACATAAAGGGTTCCGTACCACCGTAAAATAAAAACGTTAAAAATATCAAGTCCCTTGTATGGGGAACCCTTTATTTTTTAAATTTATTTTTAGTATTTGTTGTTGTAGCGGCAACAGAAATATAGATTCTGTGAAAATTTTGACTCTCTACCTATTACCGTTCGTGAGATACAGCCCGCTGACAGATGGACAGACGGACAGCGTAGGCTTAGTGATAGGGTCCCTGTGGCACCCTTTGGGTACGGAACTCTAAAAAGTGACATCATCCCCACTAAATTATTATTGCACTGGGGACGATGGCCCTTCTATCCTGCTGGATGTGCTATCATATTTTTTCCCATCTTGCCCGGTATTGTGTCAACTTTACCGGACAGAATGACACTAAGTACTGTTCATCTCTTTAAGATACTTTACATACATACATATACTCACGCCTGTATCCTGGGTAGGCAGATACTATTGATTGCCACATGCTACAATTTTGACACACCTCATCTGCTTTGAGATACTATATTCTAAATAACCTACTATCTCATCTATATAGGTGTGGTTGTAGGCAGGTTTTGTACCATGTAGACCTTCTTGTTACCTCGTAGTTTTAAATAACTAACTCATCATTTGACCTGCAACTCAATTCGGCAGTAACTGATTGTCGGGGCGAGGCCAAGATCGAACCTGCGAAGGCCGTGATTGTCCACGCTTTGTACCGTTTTTCAGTTATTTACTTTAATATAATTACGTCATCTGTTATTTATTTGTATACGTAATGTCACTGGATTAAATGAATTTATATCGCAAAAGTTGGTACAGCACTATAGGTAGGTACTATATTAATAAAAATCAAAACTTCACCCATGGAATGTCCCAAAAATAAATTTAATAATTTTCTTTTGTTTTGACGCACATGCGTAGGTGTAAGGGACATGCGAAGGGTTAAAAAATAAAGTGGCAAAGAAAATATTTATCAAATAGTCCATAGGTATTGTGGTTATCGTACTAATACTATTATTTTAATTCTCTGTATACTTTATTTCGGTTTGGAAAACTGAAAGTCACGACTCTACATAGAATCACACTTCACTGAAAATTTGTAAATGAAACCAATATCTGAAATTGACTTCTGAAACCAAAACTTGACGCTCCCATAAAACAAAACCAAGTATTGAACAAAAATTACTAAATTCCAATTCCCCCTTTTTCCAACATCCTTTCCTACGGGAAACACAATTTATTATGGTCCCATTTCCCATGGATATGCCCCACAATGGGCAGAGGCGCAGACGCCGACGGCAAAATGGCGTCGGTGACGTCACACCGGAAACGACTCCGTTTTGAATTTTGAACGGTCGAGCGAGCAATGGCGGAACATCCGGCGCGCGAAGACGTTACAATGAGTGCGCGTGCGACGGTAAAAATTGTTCTATGTAGATCGATCATTGATCGGTATTGTTTTAGATCTTTATCTTTGTAGTTCGTTTACCTATTTATGCATTCTGTTTTGTAGAATTCTGGTGTATTATTATTTGTCTCTATGCCTGTCTCTATGTATATATATATATGTGTCTCTACCTATACGTTTTATCAATAATTTTTGTCTTTTTTTAGTTGTTATAGTGTCTTGAATGACCGAGAAAACATTTGAAATTATTTTTGAAATATTTAGTTTGGTACGTCCCGTACTTCATCAAACTAAAGGACATCTATAAACGAAGGTGCCTTGCCTACTACCTCCCCAAATAAACTCTATCTAACAGAAAAATGATCAAAGTCTGGGGCTTGTTAGATATATTCATTGACCAATTACTAAGGGGACTGGCCCTAAGCAACTCGGCCGAGTGGTCGGCCTAGTACTAACATCGACATAAAACGAAGCGAGTAGTTCAACTATTTACCGGTAGATAGAACAATGAAAATGAATAAACAATGACCACGTTTTTTTCATACATATATCTAATAAGGGCACCTCTTTCTTTAGTCTTTACTCTGTGGATATATTATATTTATACATATATGTATTTGAAAATGATATCGTGATATACCTATTCTAAAACATAGCAAATGTATTGAGAAACAAGGTGGTTTAGTAACACTTCCCGATGCCGGGCGATGCTTTTCGATTTGATCCATTGTTACACTTTCACTTTGTAACTTTTTCAGTTAAAGTTACCGCTATTTACTTATTTCTTTTATAACTGTGTGATACGTAATTGAAATAATGTTTTATGCTGATTTGTTGACAAGGCGGAAAAAGAATAATGTAACTGTATTATAGTGAGATCGTTGGAATAAAAAATAAGTGACATTTACTTAGATCAATTCGGAAGATAACTATAATTATAATAACTGGAAAATTATATTTTTATGTGAGGAGAATAATAATTAACAAAAATAAATAAATCATAAATCATCTTTTTAAGTTGGTATAGACCCAAGAAGCAGCCAATCAACTGAATTTCGGGCTGGCTTGACCAGGGTAGTACACCCTCTCACAGGCGATCGGCGTAAAGTAGCATTTTTAGCTGCATTTCGTACGATGAGTGAGAGAGCCGGACACTCATTTTGTATTGTAATCCTCTATAGGCTACGATAACTGCTTCTTTACCGCCTTATTATTAAAGCACTTCCAATTTCTCTGTAAAATCATCATGATACCTTATAATATCATTGTTACCGGCCAGTCCCCGACCAGATGCTACAATTGCTGTGGATTTATTTGTGAGTAGATCAGAAGCAGTAATGGCCCCGCTCGGTAAACAGCCCGCTAATTGTGCGGTTAGCGGCAGTGGTGCGACACGACCGATGTCGATAAAACAGTATAGCCATAGTAGATAGCTTTCCGTTTTTAGATGTCGGTAAAAAGCAGATTTTTGTAAATAATGATTTGTTGCTCTATGACATTATAATTTAGTATTTTTGTATAAAAAATATAAATAATATGTTAATAAAATGGATATCTCCAGACTTACACACAAACTGTATGGTAAGCAACACCCAATGCAGTGGGCTGACCACTACGCCAAGTGGTCGCCACATGTGTAATTATTATTAATTCATCATCATGTTACCAAAAATAGGTTTCGTTTTAGACATCAAAAATAGCATACTGGTAAACATTTAAGATTTTAACTAGCAAAAACGAATGGTATTATTTATGCTGTTTTGACATGTTCCAAACATTATTAAGGGCCTACGCAGACTTGCTACTTTTAGCATCGGCGACCGGCGATTTTGTGACGTATCGATGCTGCGTCGCGTTTCTTCGAGCACGAACGAGCGAGACGCAGCATCTAAAAGCAAAAGCAGCAGTTAAAAGTAGCAAGTCTGCGGAGGCCCTAAAATACGCCACACAAAAATTCGCGCGTAGAAAAATAAAATTATCGATATCAATTTCACACGAGTGACATCACTAGCGCTGACCGCTGCCACCGCGATGCAATATTAGCTTTCCGATATTTCGATTCTTAATAATTTTATTACTTAGCATAAAAAATGTGTTGTTACAAATTGTAATGACTGTTTATTTGTGAGATGAGTCTATTTCAGATTTAGAAAACGGCCCGATTTAAAATTCCATGTTCTTTTGTAAAAAAAAAAATATTTTGATAGGTATTGTACCTCCTAACATCTCAATCACATACTTGTTTTCAACACACCACTACATGCAGCAAAATTTACACATCTATATCGCACTGGTCATTTAAGAAAGCATTATTCACGAGAAGATTAGGGGGCGTCCATAAATTACGTGAGGTGATTTTTGTGATTTTTCGACACCCCCCCCCTCCCCCCTTGGTGAGATGTAGTGAGATTTTGCTCAACCCCCTCCCTCCCCCTCTAATCTCACGCGAGATTTTTCTAAAGCCATATTCTAATGGAGAAACATGTTTTACTGAATTTAACCCAGTTTTCTCGCAATTTTACACAATTTCTTGCGGAAAAAATAGTTACGTGAGATTTGCCGAGACCCCCCTCTCCCCCACTTGAGATTTGGTGAGATTTGTCTCGACCCCCTCCCCCCATAAATGCCTCACGTAATTTATGGACGCCCCTTATTGGTAATACCAACATGTTTCCAACATTTTTTTCCGCGAACGACTGAGTCATACTGTGTCCATGGACTCGTTTAGTAGGACATACTATGTTGGACAGTCACATGTCTTCCTCTTTGGTAATGTCTTTGCTACTCAGATATTTCATCTGTACTATCAAAACATTTGAATCATGGATTCTATTGCTATTACCGGAAGTTTGTACTGAGTGGCGAATAGAATCAATCTCAGATAATAAGGATGGCAGCTGCTACCACAACCGCTTCCGTGGGGGGTGACCTTTACCTATCCCCCCTCCTCTTGACCACCGCTTGTGGCTTTTAATTCTCGGCACTCGGAGTAGTTTTTGAATATTTTTCCTGTTGTGTTGTTAATCCAAATAAACGATAAACGTCTCGATAGCTCAGTGGAACTTGTTGTCTGGCGGTTGGAAAGTCTTGGATTAATTCCCTGTATAATACGAAATATTGTTAGGTATTAATTATTGTACTATGCCTCCAAGCCAACTAGGCACTCGGGTATAAATATCAAATGATAATAAGTCAATGATTCCGCGATCCTTCCACCGCATTGTGGGAGCTACTGTCACAAGAGTGCCTAGGCAATGGTCCAGTCTCACTACATTGTGGATGGACTCATTGACATATTATCATTTGATATTTACACCCGAATGTCTAGTTGGCTTGGTGGATTAGTAGATCGTTTCGATAGCTCAGTCGAACTTGTTGTCTGGCGGTTGGAAAGTCTTGGATTAATTCCCTGAATAAAATGAAATGTTGTTATCAATTAAATTATTACATACCTATTATAGTCCATCCAAAAATTTAATCTATTTATGACATATTGCATCTATCGGGTTCCTAAAACAAAAATACCAGTCTATACCAAAGCTACAATCTAATTCTGCTTTCTTTAAAAATATGGCCCAACCAGAGACTAGACAAGTGGCTGACATCTAAAAGCGTTCCTTCAAATCGCTACGCTTCATGTATGGAAATGACATAAGTCAGACTTGTAATGTCATTTCCATACATTGTGAAGTATATTCTATTCGATTAGCGTTCATGCCACTTGTCTAGGGGGGCTGGTTATTATACCTAGCCATTTCGCCAGTGTCAAGTAACAAATAGAATCAATAAACCATTTATGTATTATTTAAAGATTTACCATATCTACTAAAATAATACATCAATGAGACATTTATTTGCATGATAACATTATTGTTGACAGTGACAGTTGCAGGTAAAATAAGTTTGACAGGAGCTGTCAAATTGCTGTCACATTTTTCCTAACTTTATGAACTCTAAAGATAGTATAAATCCAGTTTATTCGATTAACTGTTAGTAAGAAGGCAACAGATGCACAACTAGCCCTAGGCTAGACTGAACCGCAACGCAGTTAGTCTAGATTATAACCTAGGTATTAAATAAACAAACTAGTCGTAGGGCTAACTTTCTTTTGTTGTGAAGTTAAGCTTCACTGGGTTTAACTTTGAAAGTTAAATAATGATTATAATGTTAATCTATTAGAAGTAGCCGGGATTGTAATAGGTCTTAAAATTTAAATATTCAAAATGTCCCAGGTTCAATTCCTGTCAAAAATATCGATACTGGTAAAACGTAGACTGAAAACGTAGACTTCATGGAAATTTGACCATTATGTTCATTATTTTTAATTTTACATCCAATAAAGAATTTATTCGATGAAATGTAGGTACTCACACTTCTGCTTACTCCTCTGAAGGACACTTATGCGTGAAGGTATATGATTATGGTATGGTTTTGTGTGGTATATCCCTTACACTCAGATCAAATAAAAAATACTTTTTTACTTGATCTGAGCCTATGTCCGCAGGATAGCTGTCCTTAGACAAATAACTGTAATTTTATTTGTCCGTTCGTTTCGAATGTAGGACAAATATCAAACGTATATTTATGGTACTTTATAGAATGTTTTGTGAACAAAACGATGGTAGGCACTTACAAAAAAAATAGACCAACCCATTTGAACTCCGAAAAATTCAGTTACAAACTAAGTGACGTATTACATAAAGTGAGTGAGTAAGGAAGTGACATTGGAATGAGTGAGTGATTAGGTAAAGAGGCGATTTAGCGAAAGTGGAAATCCACTTTGGCTACAAACTACGTCTAAATTTAGTAAAAAAAATTATAGGACTGCGGTGGCAAAATGCTTACGGCCCGCCTGATATTAAGCAGTTACTGTAGCCTATAGATGCTTACAATACAACGCAGCTGTAATAGCTGCTTTACGCCGATCTTCTGTGAGAGGGTGGTATTGCCCCAGTCGAGCCAGCCTGTTTATGAGCTGCAGTCAATTGGCTACAGCTTGGCTCTACCACCCGCTCTGTTAACTCTATTGCTCTCTTTCTCACGCATAACAATCTTGATAAGGACGGCAATAGAAGGCAATAGAAGCACGTTGATTTGTGTACTGGTGACAGTAGGTTTGCTGTTGTAACGTTTCGTTAGTGTGTTGGTGCACCTAGCCCGTAGTAGATTTTATTTAAATTGAGTTAGGCCCGCCATACACTCCCATTACACTGTTAGGCTATGTTTAGTTTATGTAATGAGAGAATTGGAGCCTATCGCACCCCTAATTCTTTATTAATTAGGTAAGGAATTTAAAAAAGTTTATTATCACTGTCCCTTTGACCTCACTTAAGGTCATTTAACCTTAAGCAAAGTAACGACAGGTGCCAACCCTATTCCTTCCGTTACAAACACAAAAACACACCCCTATCTGGTCGTAGATTAAAAAAATGACGGAATTAGTCGATCAGCTGTTTTTGACAACATTATTTTATGCGGCTCGAGATATTGTACGATAAAGCTTATGTAATAAGAAATAAGGATGAAAATGGTTTGCACGATATAAATCTTGGAAGGTATGACTCTTGCAGACAATTTTTTGTAGTTGGTAAAATTATAAAGTAGTTCTTATTTATATAACAGTAAGAGTTAATTTTGTTTAGCATGGATGCATTAGTAAACTTGTTTTCGAAACTAGGAAGTCAGTTTTGAAGATTGTCGTTTTCCTAGGTTTTTTACCGGTTTAAATTCAGTATCTATATATTTACACGAAATGTACTTAAAGTTTAGTTCATTAGAACTGAAATAAATGTAATAAACTGTAATTTTTAGGCATTTTAAATTATCCAAGATATGTATTTTATAATAATAGACTACTGAATTCTTATTTAACTTAAAATAAAAAATTAAACTAATATACTGCCTGGGGCCATTTATAAACCCGTCTATCTATTTCGTTCGGGCTTCGAACAGAGCCCCGCTATCATTTGCTGTCAATTCATACAATTTGAACCGCGCTTGTCACACGCGCGGGCCGTCAGCGTCTCAAACCTAACTAAAGAGCTTATTACACCATCCTAAATTTAGTCACTAAATTTAGGAAGGTGTAATAACCCTATTAACCAGCTTTAGAAGTTCTTGCAAGAAAACTATGTACCTATCTGTCTTAAAATACAAGGTGAAATGAGTGGCCTACTCGCCAAATATTAAAGTTCACGGAATGATCCCATGTGTAGATAGTATTATAGCTTACTAAACTATTGTATTAATCCTATATCCTATATTATCTATAAAAGCTATAAAGTAACGTCTAACACATGTTACAAACATACAAAAGGACTTTTTTATTATAATTCGGCGCGTGGATCCACCAATTATAAGGGGTGAGGTTATTTCCGGCGATGACAGATATGGAAAATGCTCTTTTTTCGAAACATCCTGTATAATTACGGGTAACGGCGTCGATTTTGATTATTTTGGCTCGTGCCGTCATCTGTCAAAAAATCGACTCTATCGACTCTATTATTTCATGATAACTTTATTATAAGCGTGAACGGCTGAGCAAGAGATGGGCTTTGGGGTCCTTGGTACTGTGTTAATTATACCTAATAATAGAGAAACCCATTGTAGAGATCCAATGTGTAATAATGAAATACCACTAGGATCCGGTAGAGTTTGTTTTATCTTCCTAGTCACCACTCAAAATGTCAGGTGAGGTCATACATTATGGATAATGCTTGCTATGTGGTGTCTATTAGGCTTATTTTGTCTCTACGTAGACCCTAACAACCAACGAGCGAGCATGGTAGACTCTACCATGACTTTTACACTCGCTAGTTTACTGGCTCTACCAGGTAGAACCGTTGTGAAGATATCTATGCACTATACTCTACATCTACCTTTCGATCTCGGTAACTGCACTGTGGCATAATATTAGTCGACGAGACAGGCTCGTCCTAGTGTGGGAGCCACAGGCATCTACATAATTTCTACTAGTACCTAAGGGCCACCAGAAACATGCTACTTTTTGCATCGGCGATGGCAATTTAGTCACTTTTAGCAGCGGAGCAGTCGCTGCGTCCGAACGCAGAGAGTCGCCAAAATCAGCATCGATGCAGTCGCAAAATCGCCGATCGCCGATGCGAAAATAGCATGTCTGCGATGTCCCTAAGTCAAGTGATTTAGAATTTGGTATGTTAAATGAACTTTATGGCAAATATTTTTTTTATTTAGTACGAAATCTTAATCCTTAACCAGCTACCATAAAAGCTGACCCCAAGTTCAAGCACTGACCAGGGTACAATGCCATTTGGTCGCGATGCAAAAAATCACGCGACCACACGTGGAGCGGCGCGGGCGCACCACCTGTTGGCATCGCGATAAATTATACCTTAAGGGTTGCGGTTTTTTTTGCTACAAGACGGTTTAACGCCCTTAACTGTGAACGTTGTGACGTAGGTTAGTTAAAAAGGTTGAGTAGGTAACTTTTAAGTCCGTTGTTATTGGCCGGCCTACCGACTTAGGGCTCATTCACAAAGAAGGTCTCGATTTACAGGATCCGTTTTTTACAAATCCGCTGCTAACAAATTTAACCCAATCTGGATTACAATCTCATGTATTTTAGGCGATGTAGTTAGCGTATGTAGTTGTATATACGAACGAGTTGTACGCGACAATATTCCGGTCTCGTACAACTCGTTCGTATATACAACTACATACGCTAACTACATCGCCTAAAATACGTATACGTTAAAACGAACATGTAAAACGGATCGCTATGTGAATGAGCCCTTACATAAATAAAGACTTTAACCATCCAAATTTACAAAAAAATACACTTACAATAGTTTTGTGCATTGTAATGCCATTGTTAAAGTCGATTGCAACTGTATCTAAATATTATTTAGGGTTAAACATAGATTTGAGAAAAATATATTGGGTTAAAATATATCTAGTACGTAGATTATAATTATTACAATAATTTTTATTTAAAGTGAAGATCACTTTAAATAAAAACAATGGCATCCTTCGTCTTTAGATTGTATTTTTTTATAATTCTGACATTTCCCGCCCACGCTGCCAACTGTCACTTTGACACTTCCAATAAAATAGGTAACAAAATTTAAATAAATTCGAGAGTGAAAGTTCGGACCGTGTTACAATTAAAAATAATAAAATACCGACCCCGCGCAGGGCTGTCGCCGTTTTAAAATATTCAAATTTACAAACGTTCTACAACAGGTGCTAAATTTATGTGGGAATTGTTTTATTTGCATATCCGCCATCTTGTTATTTTAATTGTTTGTGTTCAATTGACGTTAGGTCATTGTTAGCTATTGGAATTTGGTTAAGTACATACACAAAACCCTAGCTGTCCTACTCTTAAGCGATGGTCTATAAACTTAATGGTCCGATATCAAATCAAATGCCTTTGCCTCAAAGGTACGTATGTGTAGTATGTAAGTAGATATATTAATTTATAAGAAGTGGGATAGTTACTCTTTATTACAATACCTTTGGATATTTATCTTCCACGAAAATGATGTGTTATTATCAATATTGTTTCCTATTTATTTAATCTTTTTGTGAATATTTTTATAATTAAAATATAACCCAAGTTAAAACACTCTTCAATAACATATTTTTCTCAGAACAAAATCTTAAAATCCCACTTGCCGCCAACCCTGCTCCGTTTTGGCGGGAGATCTATCGCGGCACGTGCGCGGGCGCGGGATTCCGTTACGTCAGGTGCCGACACCCCCCGCCCCTCGCTCCCGACATCGCAGGTGGGTATAATGACCTTAGGGTAGTCACCCCCGAGAGTTAGAAGTTCGTTGTATTTTTTTTTATGAGATCACTGATAATTTTTAACCGACAAGGGATAATTTAATGATTAATAAAATTTAGAACGATAATCTATCAAGCCGATTGGTTAAGCACGCGTCTTGCGAGCTTACGGTCTGGGGTTCAAACTGCTACCTCTGGATTTTTCGTAATCTATGTGCGAATCATTCATTTTATATGATTATCACTTTCTTACTGTGAAGGAAAACATCGTGAGGAAACCTGCATGTCTTAGAAAATCTAACAAATTTTCGAAAGACATGTGAAATCCACCAACCACTGGACCAGCATGGTGGATTATGCCTGGATCCCCCTCGCATTGAGGGGAGGCCCGTGCCCAGGAGTAGGACGTTAAAAGGGCTAATACCTATTAATATTTTTTTAATGAAAATCTATCAATGAACTGAGTTCAGTCTAAACCTAGATTATTTCTTCTTCACAAAGCCCTTTAACGTGTTCGTACCCTATGTTACCCGTACTAATATTATAAATGCGAAAGTATGTGTGTGTAAATGTTTGTTACCACGTATCTCCATAACCACTGAACCGATTTTAATGAAATTTGAAACGTAGATAGTGTAGGCTCTGGAATAAGACATGGGCTCTTACACATAAATTTCCACGCGGGCGAAGCTGCGGGGCACAAGTAGTTACTATATAAGGCTCAGTAACCTTTCTTGGGGAAATGATGATTATTCTTTTACAACGTCCGCATGTAATTATCGAATAATTATCGAGTGTTTTTGCTCTATTGTCTTGCTATTGATCAATTAGCTGAGGTTATTGCACTCTACGGTGATAACTCACTGTTTATTGGATTTTTTAATCAGGGAAATCTGACAATAATTTCCCATGCGTTACTAAAAGATTACTTTTATTGGTTTAATAGGTACAGTAGAGACTCCTTTTTATTTACTACATAATGCGCCCGCGACCTTAGCAGGCGTTAATTAAAAAAAAACACTTTCAAATAAAAAAAAATTGGTTCAGTCGTTCTCAAGTGTTACGCTTACCGACGAACAGCCTTTAATTTTTATTTATACAGGGTGTAACCTAAGGGCATACACATATCAAGTGCATGTCTTTTTAAAAGTATATTTAGCGAGCTCAGAGGTGGCTCAGTGGAAGGATAGGCAAGTGACGTGAATAGAATGACAATCGTAGAGCGGTAACACGTTTATCATGATTTGAATTCAAAAATCTAACAAACCGAAAATTAGGTAAGTATGAATTATATGGAAATTTATTTTGGGCAGACATTACTTTGTGCTTCACCCCTTTTAGATAGATATATCCTTTCCGTTACACCCTGTATAGATACTTTCTTGACAACCGCTTATGCTATGGGTTCCTCCAATAGCGGCGCCATCATATAACGGCCGCACTAGAACATTGGCTACGTAAACAGGCAGCAGTCTAGGAAACCGCGCCATTTTGTTTACATAGCCAACGTTCTAGTTACGGCCGTTATATGACGGCGCCGCTATTGGAGGAACCCAGCGCTTTAGTGCAGTGATTCAAGAGTACCGCTCGGCTCCCTGCATTGGCTGGTTGCGGGTTCGATTCCCACCAAAGGCAAATTTCGTAAACGGCCTTTTCATAATTTTCCCTGGTCTGGGTGTCATTGGGATCGCCCCAGTCCATTATAAGGTTGCAATAGAACAAGCATTGCTTATATTATAAATGTGAAAGTTAGGATGGATGGATGTTTGTTACTCTTTCACGCAAAAACTACTCAACGGATTTGGATGAAATTTGGAACACAGATAGTTTATGACCTGGATAAACACATAGGATACTTTTTATCCGGATAGTATGTTCCCGTTGGATGAATTATGCGCGGTCGAAGTCGCGGGCAAAAGCTAGTATTTATATGTATTTTTCACGTGATATTTGAGTTGTATTTAAGTATTCGGAAGCGGTGAATGTTCTTAGAAGTGAGTTTAATGACGTCAGGTACTGATAAAACAGGAAATGTTAGTGTACAACCGAGGGGGCGCCACTGGTTCTTGTAACCGTCTTAACCGCTTATTTTAACCGAATGCACTTAAGGTTACACGTAACTATAAGACAACGGCGATTTAACTAAAATAAAACTCTATGGTGCATCTTTTAACTGATCATCTCCTTTAGAGAAGCGGCTGTCACCTATCAGCGTTTCTACAAATCGCTACGCTTCATGTATGGAAATGACATACGTCACGTGATCTACTTATCGACTTGTATTGTTATATCTATACATTTAAGCGCAGCGATTTGTAGAAACGCTTGTAGATGAAGCCACTTGTCAAGAGGGGCTGGCCACTGAATACTAGCAAACGCTGATCGGTAAACGGTCGGAGGTTAAGCAACGCTTGGCAAGGTCAGTCAGAGATGGGTGACCATTTATTTGAATGTTTTATGCATTTCGAACTAATCGTCTTCGTGCTTCGTAGGGCACGTGGAAAGTCGGTCCTGGTTTTTGTCATCATCAGCAGATCGGGATATTTATTTATTTATTTCATAAAAACATACAGTAATAATAAAAAATAATAAAAAATATGACGTCACGACTTTTATCCCCATTCGGGGGTAGTCAGAGGCTTGAGTGGCCATACACCACCACATTGTGGAGGTATTAACCAACTCAAAGCCCACGTTTCACCATGACAGATAGTCAGAACCCAACGTGACAGGTGGTGAACCTTGTCGCCGTGTATACAGGAACTGACTATTACCTAATCCCGAGGGATAGGTAGGTTTCCTCACGATGTTTTCCCTCACCGTCAGCGAACTGTAAAAACATACAGTAATAAAACATTAAGCCATAGTACCACCCTTTCACAGGAGATCGGCGTAAAGTTGCAGTAGTTTTAGTTGCGTTTCGTACAGAGAGCCCAATCTCCTCCCCCTCCCTTTTCCTCCCTCTGTCCCACTCCCCTTCAAGTCGGAAACATCCAATGCCTTTCGTGTTGCAAGCGTTGCTTAACATCAGGCGGGCCGTACGCTTATTTGTGATCTTAGTTACATTTAAAAAACATATCATGATTATCATAGCCATTTTAGTCTTTAGCTATCGTGAATGCGACTGCGACTGTAGCCTAGGGGTGAACAGGTTGGGCTAACAATCAGAAGGTCCCAGGTTCGATCCCCGGTGGGGCATGCACCAATGGATGAATTTTCATCCATGTGCATAATTTACAGTTCGCTGACGGTGAGGGAAAACATCGTGAGGAAACCTACCTATCCCTCGGGATTAGGTAATAGTCAGTTCCTGTATACACGGCGACACGGTTCACCACCTGTCACGTTGGGTTCTGACTATCTAGTGAAACGTGGGCTTTGAGTTGGTTAATACCTCCACAATGTGGTGGTGTATGGCCACTCAAGCCTCTGACTACCCCCGAACGGGGATAAAAGTCGTGACGTTACATTACATTACATTACTATCGTGAATAACTCTACCCACAGTTTTTAAACGAACAAATAGTCGTGAAGCGTCACTAGTGATGTCTGCGTGACCTTGTTGAGGCGCGCCTTTCCTAATAACTATACCTATTGTGAGCCAGACGGACATTACTGGCTGTAGTTTAGATACTGGCTGATTTGTGGATGGGGCATTGATGTTATTTTAGCAGATATGGTGCCACCGAACATTGTAATCACGAGACTTGTGCGTCGCGCACCACTACATCATGCGATATTCACACATCTGTTATCGCACTCGCAATTCGATAATCAACGAAAACGACATGTTTTCTACATTATGTTAAGTCGTAATATGTCCATGGTCTCTGTCTAGTACGACATACTATTTTGGACAGTCACATGTCGCCTTCTATCATGGTAATGTCGTTGTTTTTAAAAATATTTAAAATATTAGGAATAATTACAACCGCTTGACGCAGTGGTTCGAACGCGCACGTATGCCACTCGGCTCACTGCATTGCGTGGGTAGTTCCGGGTTTGATTCCCGCTAGTGGCAAATTTCGGAAATGGCCTTTTCGATTTTTTTCCTGATCTGGGTGTTACTGGTATCCCAGACCATTGTATGGAAGCCATATCTATAGTACAAGCGTTGGTTAGTTTGGGATCATACAGTTGGTATGTTAGTCAGGGGATAAGTATTTATTATCGCACCAAAATCATATCTATCTTATTGGGTGCTTACGGATTCGAATCCGTAGACTATTTTAATGTCAGTAAATTTTTTAAACTTGAATACAATCTTTCTTAAATTGGTCAAAATCTATCTAAAGAAAATAAATCGTTAAATAAAATAGACATGCTTTAATAGAATCGAACTTGACACCGCACATAACCTACAAAACGCGATCACAATGTAAGTGCCAGTTCACACGAGCTTTCCCACGCACCAATGTCTAGGCCGGCCGTGTGAAACTCCCTAATGACGCAACGTTATGTCATATATCGTAAGCACGAAAGGAAAAATGTCTGCCACTTTGACTTTCTGTCTGCAGAAAGTAGGCATTTCTTTTTATTAGGCATTTATATTTAGCTGGATGACGTAATATGTCACCTCAGTTTTGTCAATGTCATTACAAATACTAAACACCCTTTGTAAGGACCTGTTTTAGAACCGTCAGATAATTATCATCCACCAAATATAAATTGTGTTTTGACAGATATTCTATGGAAGAACTGTCAAGACGCCATATTCCGAAACAAGCTCTAAATAAAACTACTGTTCATAAATTGATGACCTACTGTCAAAATTAAAATAGTGCTGCCAGCTTAAAATAAACCTGGACCTGCCAAAACTTGACAACTCTGTAAACGTCACTTAAGCTCCTTCGAATTATGAAGCTTAAGCTCCTTCGAAGTAGGGTCATTTCAAAGACGTTCATGGGTCATTTAGACAAGTACTATAGCGCGATCGCTCAGAGAGAGAAAGGGGAGATAGAGACTGTCTAAGCTGTCACTGTCAATGTCACTCCACTCTAACGTGGCGCCGCCCTGGAGGCAAAAAATATATAGAGAAGTTAAAGAAAGTATAGAGTCATTAGAACTGAAGTTTATTCGGGATAACTTAGAATGAATCTACATAATAAAAATTAATTGCAATACTTTCATTTCATAAGAAGGTATATTAAAAACAATTGTGTCGGTTCAAAAATACCAATACACCATTATTGTACTAAACGCTTGAACTCACGCGATCAAAGCTCATGCAAGGGTGCAATTGACCATCGGCATGTTAAGGGTTAGCATGTAAATATAATAAAACGGTGTAATTCGAAGGGTTGAGTCCAATTAACATTTAAATAGGTGAAAATTTATTGCGACTATTTGTTTTCGAAGTTTATAGGGGTGACTTTTAAAGCGAGTTTTGTGTGAGAATATAATTATGTAATTAAAAATAAACTCAGATTATAACTTAATTAACTTAATAATTAATGTTGTCCTAACAAAGGAAATTTGTCCCCTTCTGTCATGAAATTCTGTCATTGAGAAAATGTTATTTAGATATCGATATCAATTTGAAGTTACCTAGTAAGTAGTCCCACTAGTTGGATCTGGGAGGGTAGATAGCAATCGCTCCGTGTAATCATCCAAATCGGACCCCTTATACTGGGATAAGGTTAGGAAGAAGAGGTATTCATAAATACAACTCTCACAGTAAGTATACTTACCAACATTATTTTTATAGTCTAGATTTTTTTATAGTTTCACACTGACAAAATTACTTTTTCCTTGTAGTGTAAGTGTTAGAACTAATAATAAACATAAAATAGAGGGTAAGTCAATTACCGTATTTTAACCCAACCTGCGCTTACGCAGGGGTACCGCGGTAAATCTACCGGAAAATTGCTATTGTTTACAAAATAAGTCATTTTTACATTTTTCGTTGGAAGTCACGCTCCAGTGATAATTGGTAGGGGATTTGCGAAACTTTTATAATATTTTTTAAAACTATTTTTGTGTAAAAAATATTGTGGAATTTAGGTAGCCTGGGTAATTGGTAAGTGTCAAGGATTGGTGGTATAACGTTATTATTTATTTACACAATAAGTTTGACGATTTTAGTAACTGACTTATAGTATTTGCAGTATTCTGCAGTACCTATAGTAACAAAATAAAGGAAAAGTCTAGGCCTCCCGAAGTCCTTCCTTTGCACTAAAACATGGGGCTCTTCAAAGGGCATGTTTACAGGTCCCTAAAAGGTCGGCGCCGCGTCTGCTCTCCTTAAGTTGCAGATGTCCTGGGCGGTGACTTCCACTTACCATCAGGTGGACCGTCTACCAGTGTGCTATCGTCGGCTATAAAAACCCGACTACTGAAAAATCGCGCTCTAAAAAGTATGAACTACTTTTTAGAGCGCGATTTTTCAGTAGTCGGGTTTACTTTTATTTAATTATTTTGGAGTTATAGGTAACAATATATATATTTTTGAAATGTGCTCATCAATCTCTTTCATTTGATACCCCACACGATTTAAAAAAAAAACTATGTCCTCTAGAGGGCGCCATATGCAATTTTATGTGACGTCATATAGCCTATAACCAGCGCGCAATTAAGCCGCTTCTAACAATATCTCATTTGTCAAATTACGACAAGTAATTTGGAAGTTAGGCGGGAACAGATGAACATACATACCGGTCAAAATCATAACCCTCCGCCGTAGTCGGGTAAAAAAGGAGGCGAGCGCGCCCGATCAATTTAAACGTGACATGTTATAAAATCATTTCTTGGGCGCACCGCTCCCCTCATATAGACGCACCCGAGAATAACTTAACCAGGTTAACTCAAAGAGCTGATAGGTTTTCCTTTGGTTAAATGGGGCATCAAGTAGTGTCACTGATAGAAGTAAAGTTACAGGTAACGTCATTTCGTCCTAATTATTTTTATTCCTTAACAACCGCCGGAACGACAGCCAGAAGCCTCCTCCTCACCCCTCCCTTTGTCCCACTCCCAGGTCGGCAGCGTGCGAGCGATGCCTTTGGTATAGCAAGCATCTATAGGGGACGGTAACTACTTAACATCAGCCAGGCCGTACGCTTGTCACTTAAAATAAAATCGTAGTCCGACAAGCGATGCTATCGAATATCCTTGACTGTCACATGTAAACAGCTCTACGAAAACGTGTCTGTACGAGTTTCGGCGAGCTAGTTATCTCACTAGGTATAAATAGGTACCTAATACTAGTTAGTGTGGCTATAATTTGAGCGAAACTAGATACTGTCTTTATGCACACTTTGTTGATTGGAATACATGAAGTTCGATAAATTATTATAGAATTCGATAATTTTTCGCTCTTGAAAAACAATATCAAGTCATAGATAGTATTAGAGTGTCGGTGTGTCACGTGAAATGCAAAAGATTTTAGATTAATAGGCCAAAAAAAGGGTTGTAACTACCTATGGAAGATTGGTTGATTGTTTTTTTTTTTATAAGTAGCATTTCGAATGGGCGGTAGAGTCTTATCAAAATATGATATGTGATGAATATGAGTCAAGATATTTGACAATTCATAAATAAATACTATGCAATTAAAATAAGAATAGGACCGGCCTAGCGCCATGTTGTGACGTCACAACTGGAACTGGTACGGCTCTCGGCTAACTTCACTCATAAGTACAGCACTTCATACATGTGAAGTTAGTCCTATTCTTATTTTAATCGCATTGTAGGTAGGTAGGTACTGTATCAGAAAAAATATTTTGTTTCATCGGTTTTGAAATTTATGTTATCACAGTCACCCTAGTCATAATTAAATTTTGCCTTTGTCTAGCATTTCTGTTGGCTGGCGATTACACTGTGTGGTTCAATGTCGTTGTTTTTTGTCCAAAACATTAATTTATTCCGCGCCATTTTGCCTGACGCCGTGCTGGATTTACATATTTTTCGCTCACTACTTCGCACGTGGGTAATTAGAAAATAATTGACTAAGTGATAAATATACTTCTGGGCTTGGGCCTCCTCTTAATGCGAGGGGGATTCAGGCCATAATCCACCAGACCTAGTACGGGTGGTGGATTTCGCATGATTAGATTTTCTAAGACAAGCCGGTTTCCTCACGATGTTTTCCTGCACCGTAAGCAAGTGATAATCATATTGAAGTTGAATCAACTGATACTACTTATAATAATAATAATAATATCCTGGGACATTTTTTACACACGGCTACCTGATCCCAAACTAAGCAGAGCTTGTACTATGGAAATCAGATAACTGATATCACTACATATACTACTTTTTATTTGTAAATACATACTTCATATACATATACACCCAGATTCGGGACATACAGACATGTTCATGCACACAAATGCATGTCCCGGGTAGGAATCGAACCTACGACCTGCAGCGTGAAAGGCGCCATCACGCCAACCACGCCAACGGGCCCGTCAAACTAAACCGCCCGTTATACTAATCAACTGATAAATTCAAGCACATAGAGACCTTAAGCACACAAGGTCCATGCTTACCTAATGATAAATGATAAAGTGCGTCTCTTGTAGAAGCCAAATTACCTATGCAAAGATAATTAGGTAATGTGGCTTCGCTTGGAGCTTTTTTTTCAGATTTACTACGTAGGTAGGTTTTTAACGTTAATGGTTATATAAATAAATAAATATAAAAATAAATATAACGTCACGACTTTTATCTCCATTCGGGGGGTAGTCAGAGGCTTGAGTGGCCATACACCACCACATTGTGGAGGTATTAAGCCAACTCAAAGCCCACGTTTCACCAGATAGTCAGAACCCAACGTGACAGGTGGTGAACCTTGTCGCCGTGTATACAGAAACTGACTATTACCTAATCCCGAGGGATAGGTAGGTTTCCTCACGATGTTTTCCCTCACCGTTAGCGAACTGTAAATTATGCACATAGATGAAAATTCATCCATTGGTGCATGCCCCACCGGGGATCGAACCTGGGACCTTCTGATTGAGCCCAACGTGTTCGCCACTAGGCTACAGTCGCTATTTAATGGTTAATGTCTATGGCTATGTAATATAAAGTCGCGTTGTTAGCTACGTCCAGAAGTGTCACATGCCGCGCGAGGAAAATTTTCCTCGCGGTGTTTGACTTGCCTCACGTGAGGCAAATGCGCGCCCTGCCTCACCTGAGCACTCACATTTGCGTCGCCTAGTTTGGCAGTCGTGAGACAGAACGATGTCAAACGTGTCAAACTGATTGATCGGGTATACCTTTCCCTGTCTAGAGTGTCAGTTGCCTCACCATTTGCCTCGCGCGGCATGCGACTGAGGCAAACGTCGTGCTTCGCGAGGCATGTGGGTGAGCAGCCTCGCGCGGCATGTGACACTTCTGGACGTAGCTAATAGATGTGTCCATATGGCGCGCATGCCTCACCCGAGCTCTCATATTATGACATTACGTCTATGCGTTCCGACGTCAAAAGTGAGTGCTCGCGCGAGGCATGCGCCTGATGAAGACGCCGCCAATGGTTTGTGAGTAATATATGGATTAATTCGTACAATATCCAGTTAAGAACTTAAAACACAGTATTTTGAATTACCACCTTAAAATAACCACAACTGAACGTATGATAAAACCTCAAAATACTCTCTGTCTCAGCTAGAAGTGGGTGCTTAAACGAAAAGCCGTTTGAAAAGTTCGCTTTTTTAAGTAAGCGCCTAAGCGCGCTTACAAATTTAAGCGTGTTACTTTTAAGCAATGACGGCAAGAAAGAGAAAGAAATTCCAAAAAATTACAAAAAGTAACCTTATTTGTATGACAATACAGTTCAAATCAATATTTAATTAAATTTAACCTTATTTCTTTACCCATAAAAAGCAATAATTTATAATACATTATATTAGATTAAAAACCATATTTCCATGCACATAAGACTCACTATCAATTTTTCAGCGCGTAAGTTTTTGGCTTTTTGCTTGAACTTATGTTTAGTAAGCATTTTGCTTTTGTTGGCCGTTTATTGACGGACGAATTTTTGTTTAATTTAAAAAAGCAAAAAAGCTGAAAAGCAGAAAAGCACTTTTACAACGACTTTAAAAAACAAGCACAAGCGTAACAACGTGCTTTTAATATAAAGCCGTTTATCACATCTTTAGTCTCAGCTCCATCAGATTTTTTGATTGTTTTTCATAAAATTACACGTTTCATTGTATTGTTATCAGGTGGGTGTCAATGCGGCGGATGTTTCTCACGAGTTGATGCGTCATTACTGGTTTTTTTATACCACAAGGAAGGCGACAAATGTTTAATGATACCTTCAGATACGTGGTAATGATTTTCGGTAGCCCTGTTGTACCTTATTATCTATTGAAGCAAAGAAAAAGAAAACCAAGTTAAACCTGTTTCAAAGTGCACAGTAAAATATACAATGCGATTGAAATAAGAATAGGACGCGCACTCGGCTAACTTCACTCTAAGTACAGTACCAAGTGCCTACTGTACTTATGAGTGAAGTTAGCCATTTAATAAAAAAAAATTAAGATTCATCAAATTAACATATTTTACCTCTGCTACCCCTCTTACCTACCACAATCAAGATTTTTCGTACAGAAATTGTTGGGCGTCTCATCAAAATGAAGCTACTCACGGAAAATTAGCTTGATACTAATTAAAAAAAATGCACTAGGGAACCCGGACTATTAGGTATATACATTAATATCGCCAGACTAACATCAACTATATGATCCCAAACTAAGCAATGCGTGTATTATGTTTCCCTAGACTGGGGGTGATCCCAGTGACACCCAGACAGACCCAAAAAAAACGTAGAGTCTTCATGATCAATTATAACATACTACGTTCTGCCCGCGACTTCGTCCGCGCATAATTTATCTCGCGGGAGCTATACATTTTACCGGGATAAAAAGTAGCTTATGTGCTATTCCAGACTATCTATCTCCGTGCCAAATTTCATACAGATCCGTTCAGCCGTTCTGGCGTGATTGAGTAACAGACATCCATACATCCATCTACTAAACTTTCATATTTATAATATTAGTGGGATTATGAGCTAAGTACCTTATTATGTATCGAAATATTATTTAGGAGTAATGAAACACCCTGTTAACATTAAAACTAAGTAGGCACTTCAAAGTTATTTTAAATGCCTTGATTTGGTAGCTGCGTCCTGTATGACGTCATCACATGATTCATTAGGTATTAAATGAACATAAGTGAATACCGGGTGTATATAAAATATACACATCGTATATACGTGTGAATAATATCCGGTGTAGACGGTGTAAGTTTGGAGAGATTCATCCGATGATAGTTTAACATGACAAAAATATTTTTTCTGCTATTACACTATAGATAGGTACCTAGCAAGCTTTTGTTTCATTGGCCGAAGACAGACAGACAAGGAAGCAAGGGAGATTCAGGCCATGTTTCACTGCGCTGGCCTATTGCATGTTGGCCAGACTATATTCTACATATTATTTTGCTTGTATATTTTTGGAAAGCTTACAGCTATACATATACAATAAAACACAGATCAATAGGGAGGATAAACTAATATAATCGTGCTTCGTTCAGCCACTCCATGAATTTATGACAAACCTATGCGTACGAGTTTAATTTTTAATGTAAGTATTTTTCCTTAGATAGGTATAAAATAATAATACGTAGACGATAAATTATCTTCTAATCTCATTTACACCTTAAAAGTCACCTTAAAAGTCATTTGCCACTGATTATGAACTTTGTAGGGAGCGTTACTGACATGATATCTCAAGACGTATCGCCCGCATATCGCGCGGTTCGTCGCACGGGCGGCATTGTGTCGGTTGTTTCCCACAGCCTTGCGCGCGCGCATCGCGCCGCGTTTTCGTGTGTGGATGGTTATTTTGATGGGTATATTCAAGGTATAGTGGCTGGGAGACGAGTAGTTTTATTATCAAACGATGTTTTTATTATAAAAGTGTGTTTAACGAATTTGTTTTCTCGATACATTTTTTTCTTCCCACTGCTGGGCAAGGTAGGGCAAGGGCAAGGTGTGGTTGCCTTTTCATATTTACATTTTAAAAACTGTTGACAAAATTTGTATTGTAATTTTCAATTTTACCTTCTGGAGTGGAGTTCTTCAAAGGGCATGTTTTCGTGCCTAAAAGGTCGGCACTGCGTCTGCTCATCTTAATTTGCAGATGTCCTAGGTAGTGATGGGATGTTCTCGAGAACATGCTCACCCTCGGAAACTTACTCGTGAGATTTTTTTATTTTGGGTGACATTATCCTAACTTTCAATCTTAAAAACAATTAAAACCACCATACTTGCATGTTTAATGAGGTTTATGACAAGTTTAACATGCTTCAGAAGATAAATTCTCGAAAATTCTCACGAGTAAGTTTCCGTAAGTTTCCGAGGGTGAGAACGTTCTCGAGAACATCCCGTCACTAGTCCTAGATGACGGTTGACACTTACCATCAGGTGGACAGTCTGCAGGTACGTTTGCCTTCTTAGGCTATGAAAAAGCATTCCCATGTTTCCAGAAATTGTGGTATTTTACAACAAAATGTTTCGTTACTTTTTGATAGTAGCGACCAAAGCGACCAATGTAAACAAAGGTAACATAATAGGGGGTCAAAACCTTTTTCGGGTATTAAAAGGAAACCAAAAATGTACCTAACTGGTGTTGTGGGTGCTCGTGTGAAATATAATGACTCAGGATTGCTTTGTTTAAACTCTTTAGCTTAAACCACATGATAAGGTTATTGAGCCCATTAATGTATTATTTCATTGATGTATTAGATATGGCCAATAACAGAGAAAAATGGAGAGATATGGCCTTTGCCCAGCAGTGGTACGAAATGGCAAAAAAAACAAGGTGCATCCACAAGCTACAGAAATTCGTTCCCGAGCAATCATTTATGACGTTATGTCTACGTCGCCAGTACCTGCTGTCGCTGGGCACTTGTGGACGCCGCTATTGAGATTAGCACTGTTTTATAAATAGTACTGTAAATTAAATTTTATTTGGTTAAAATAAACATTACAGTCGGGTACAAAGCCGTCCTTTGGTACAGTCAGCAATGAGATACGCGCTCCCAGCCCAGTACATAGAGCTATAAACAAAATTGATGCGGCATAATCTCTAGACCTCACAGTCTCAAGTCTAGAGACTCTAGACTTGACGACCACTTGGTCTGGTGCTTTAAGCGTAGACTATTAGAATCAGTGCAACAGTTGCTGTGGGTTTGATTTCCGTTGAGGAAAATGTAAATGACTGAGCGTCTCTATCGCCTTTATCGTCATCTATGCTTCGGAGCGCACCTAAAAAGTCGGTCCTAGTTGTTGTCATCTAAGGAGCCGTCGATGAACCTTGTCAGAGGCTTTTGGGCGGCTTGACAACTTGACAACTCTGACACCAGCCCCTCTAGACAAGTGGCTGACGTCTACAAGCGTTCCTACAAATCGCTACGCTTCATGTATGGAAATGACATAAGTCACGTGATCTACATAGCAACTTGTTGTTGATCTACAGAGCGACGTTTGACATTTCCATACATTGTGAAGTCTATTCTATTCTATTCGCGTTCATGTCACTTGTCTAGGGGGCAGGTTAGCCACTAACCATATTAAGAAGAAGGGCAGGAAGTGGGATTTTCATACGCAGTTTTTTATACATAAATAAGACTTAACTAAAAAACACTAACTGCCATATCCAATCAACTTGCCTTTTCCCACATCCTGGTACCTCACAGAACAATGCAATGGCGGGGCCGCGAACCGCCGGACAGAATAACGCTTAAAATAATACATACATACACATTTTATTTGCGAAACGGAAGCTAAGCGTGATTTATAGTTGCGCGCGCGCAGATATTCCTCTACCGTTGTGTTTATTTTACTTTTCAATGATATACCTGGTGCTTTCATAATGAACTTGTCGCCTAGTACTCGCACACACTAGAAATAAGATTATCCTGTATTTTGCACGGAATAAAAGGTTTTTTATTTTATTTATATACTCCTATTATAGAGGGTGATATTACCACGAACTAATCAAATTATAAAATATTTACTAATCATTGGCTGAATCTACTTATGCGCATGCCGCGGCTGAGCACTCAGTTTTGACGTCGGAACGCACAGACGTAATGTCATAACATGAGTGTTCGGGCGACGCATCAGCCCCTCTAGACAAGTGGCTGACGTCTACAACGCTTAATGTATGGAAATGACATAAGTCACGTGATCTACATAGCGACTTGTAATGTCATTTCCATACATTGTGAAGTCTATTCTATTCTATTCGATGCATTCATGCCGCTTGTCTAGGCGGGCTGGACGCAACAAAGTATTAAATTCGATTGATAAATTTAAACTCCTCTGCCATCCCGTCTGCCAATGTGCGCAGGCCATTATAGTTGTTCAATAGCTGTACTTACTTAATTTTCTTTTTTTCCTATTACAGGTACAAAAATGATCAAATTGCAGAAGATACGAAAGAAGCGGTGAGGCCAACCGCAGTTGTAGCGATGTGACAATATAGTGCTTGACAAACATACAAACAGTACACAAAAATACTCCTAAAATTCTCCTAATCCTAGCTTTTAGTAGCAAATATCAGTGCCAATATAATAGTGAAACACAGAGTTATACACGAACAGAAGTGACATCGAACTAAAAATCAACGATAAATAAAAAAAGTGCCACATTTTTAACTAACTGCCGGACGATTCAGATTTGGAATACAACATTTTAATTGAACTCAAACAGTGAACACAGTTTGAAATTGGAACTGCATTCAAATTAAGAACAGATTATTGTGATAAAACAGTGACTTCTTGGACCTTATTGGATTGCTTGTGATGTGCTAAAATGGATCTACACGCACCGCCATTGGTTGTTCATTCCTATGAACCCCACGCCCCGCTATTGGAGGTGGAGGGGTTGGATCCTCACAGTCCTCAGAAGGTCCTCATCCACGCTCCCACGATGCAGAGCCAGGAGATGATGAGCAATGATCATCGGAATGGAGGTGAGGAGGTTTTATTATTTGTGATAAATAAATTATACTTAACCCAGGTTTTTTCCCATCGAACAGCTCCACTTTCCAGAGATATAACACTTGACAGTTTAAACAGTATCTCTCTCCTTCCAACCTCATGTTAAATTAGTATTTGTAGTGACACTGACAGAAGTGAAGTGACAGATAAATTAAATAAATAAATTTCGCCAGACAAACGCACCAACCAAGCATTGCTATGCTTGTACTATGGCTACCCTACAGTGGATTTGGGGCGATCCCCCTGACACCCAGACCAGGGAAAATTACGAAAAGACCGTTTCCGAAATTTGCCTGTGGCGGGAATCGAACCCGCAACCACTCGATGCAGTAAGCCCAGCGGCCAACGCTCAAACCACTGCGCCAAGCGGACGTCACCACATTTTAATCAAGCGTCATCTGGTGAAAAAAATGCCTCTATTATAAACATTATTATTCCGGATTTCGTGGTGGCCTATGTCCAGGAGTAGACAAATAAAATGAAGTGACGATAGTTGATGATATAAAACAGTCATATTTCAATAAATATTTATCCCATTTTCCTTATTTCTTAACAAAATATGTTACGTTTTACTATTGTCGAGAGCAGATGTCTCATCTGATGTAGAGTACGACTTTTCAGATGAGCAGTACCACGCCCACAGCAGCAACCAGTCGGGAGATGGTGAGTACCATTTAATTTTCAATTAAAAACACCATTCATGCCGTTTGAACTTAGAACAAGCTGTCAATCAGAGTAGGGCAAAATTAAATTGCAATTAATTAATTACAAATTGCAGGTGGTTTAACAATTAACTCATAATTGTGATTTGTTCGCGATTGACAAACAAATCAAAATTAATTGTTAATTGTGACTCTACATGCAATTTGCAATTAATTAATTGCAATAAATTTTTCCCAACTCTGCTGTTAGTCATTCGTATTCCCGAAAATAGACGAAGCTTGCCGAACTACATTAGCACAGTTTGGTAGGTGCATCACGTGACTTTATTTATTTACATTTACGACGAATGAGACTATTAAAAAATCTTATAGAAAGCGACTCTATCTAGCCTATAAGGTCGCCTAATCTTCTATCTAGAGACGTCTATTTTTAATGTGTCATGTCTATGATTGCTAAACTCTATCCGTGAGTAACAATGAGTTCATTTGCATTTCACTCGCTTGGGTCCCCGCGTAACGAATGCTATGTACATAATTAATTCCATTCAATTTTTAGTCGCGCTGTAACTTTATGTCGGACCACAGAGTAAAGACAGAGTAAAGACTAAAGAAAGAGGTGCCCTTATTAGATATTTGTATGAAACAAAACGTGGTCATTGTTTTTTCATTTTCATTTTACTATTTACCGGTAAATAGTTGAACTACTCGCTTCATTTTATATCGATGTTAGTACTAGGCCGACCACTTGGCCGACTTGCTTAGGGCCAGTCCCCTTAGTAACCGGTCCATGTGTCGGACTGTAGACGACTTTTGTTTTATAATTTGAATTTTATTTTTTATTTCTCTAGTAGCTTATCATAAATATTAGAATTAATTTAAGGTATTAGGTATCTCCTAATTAAAATGAAAAGCAAAAGTAAGTACAAAAATAAAATTTCTATTAGAAATATCCAACAATATAGGCTGGTAGGCTGATTCAGAACGCCCCATGACGCACGATGAATTATGTTGATGTTGACTGATATCTATGCTATAAATTTATCTATGCTATATATTTTCCGGGCAAACTGTACTTATATCTTCTGATAAGCATGGAAACAGTAATAGAAATAGGTATTTAATAACCAATGTTCTCAAGATATGGAAAAAGTGTGAAAGATCGTATATTTTTTAATAACAAACACAGACAAATAGATTCTTGTGTGTATTGACACTTCTGTTAGTGTGAGTACGTATAGATATCAAGTAAGGTGTGGTGGAATTACAAGCGGGTTTATAAGCTGAGCGGGAAGCGGGCAATATATTTTTTTGAAGGTCGTTTTTTGTATTTTATTGTAAGTTTTGGTCATGTATATGATAATCCAGTAATAGAACGGAAACGATAAGGTACTACTTTTTATGATATTTTTACGTAGTAAGTAAACGTTAGGTTTTTGAAGCAAGATTGAAATAAGATTTTCTCGTTTTAATTAAGTATGTCACATCTCATTAACAATTAAAATAAATTAAATACGTAGGTACGGAATAAATTACTGCAATAAATATGTTTGCATTTGCATATTTTTATGAGCAACTTATAAGGTCAATGCAAACAAAAAGGTATTATAGAATAAGGATGAAACATCTTTTTTAAACTTTAGCAAAATAAAACCTAAATTAAACAAATGAAATGAGGTACATTACCAAAATAAATAAGATTCTAGGTGAATTTATATTATTCAGTTTTAAGTTACCTACTTATTTTTGTTTTGTGTTTGAGGCCACACACACAAAAAAAAATATTACAAATAAACAGTACCTACCTACCTAAATATCGAAATCCTGTATGTACTGGTATACATTAGGTACATTTATACGAGTAGCTATCAGTTAAAGTCGTATTTAAAATATCTATAATTTCGGTACAAATAAAATATGAGCTGTACTGACTTTAAATCAGTAATCGGGGATAAGTACCTAGTGCTATTTTTTTATTCTATAAATTATGTTTTTTGAATGAAAGAAATTTCAAATTTGGCAAAAATAACACGTATAACGCTATAAGTGGTTTTAGCAAACATTCATAACGAATACCTATCTTAGAATTTTTTTTTATTATTGAAAAAAAAAAATCTTCCACAATAATATGTCAAAAAACAATTGGTATTTGTGAGTTAATATAAAAAATATGTCAATATGAAAATTTGTTTACCTATTATAAATTTAATTCTACCCGCTCGCACTAGCACCGGAACAAGCCTCTAACAAAGCTATACGTCGATGCCGTCGGCGCTCCAACTAATTTCACACCGATTTAGGCAAGTGTACTCGCCACAAAAAACGTTCCATTCACTCGACCGACTACTCGACCGATGTGACCGGCGGCCGCGAACGACGACCGGTGAAATTTTTGAATGAATGAGTTCGAACAATTTTTATTGATGACTTTTTTGAAATTGTAATTTCGAATTGAAATTATGTAATCGTCTAGTCTAGAAGTTCATTAGTCTATCTTGATTGTTTGTTGTCTGCGATTTTAGTTCCAAAGGCTATCTTACAAGGCTCTCAACTAAGGCGACAAACGATCGTATGGCCCGCCTGATGTTAGGCAATTGCCATAGTCTATAGATGCTTGCACGTGAGGCAGAGGGAAGGGAAAGGAGGGATCATGTCTCTAATAAAAACTAACTTCTTATAAAAATATAAATAGTATGTACATTATTGTCACACCATCACGACTCTATTCCGTAAAGAGATAAGCAGAGTACACACACATGTCCCCAATGGTAATTTGGTCTCAATGTGATAATGCCACCATTTATAATTAGACGACCGCTTAGGCGCAGTGGTTCGAGCTTTGACCGCTTGGCTCACTGCATCGGGTGGTTTCGGGTTCGATTCCCGCCAGAGGCAAATTTTGGAAACGGACTTTTCATAATTTGCCCTGGTCTAGCTGTCACTGGGACCACTCCCAGTCCATAGTATGGTAGCCATAGTACAAGCGTTGCTCAGTTTGGGACCATGCAGTTGGTGTGTCAGTCTGACTATATTATTATTATACAATGTAGCCCAAACCCCCCCCTTCCCCTCCCTCCCTTCCACTCCCCTTCAGGTCAGCAATGTGCGAGCAATGCCTTTGGTATTGCAAGCATCTATAGGCTACGGTAACTGCTTAACATCAGGCGGGCCGTACGCTTTTTTTCCACCGCAGTCCTATCAAAAAATAATGAATCAAGGGTACTTTTACTACTCTGCTCACCCCGCATACCGTGAAGGTACGAGTTATCCGAACATGCGCAGGCGCATGGGGCACGGTAGTCACGCGCAACGAAAGCGAAACTCGCTCGCCACAATGGCAGATAAAAAACGGTCAAAAAAGCCCATGATCAGATGTTACGGCGGTGAGCGGAGTGATCAAAAGTCGAGTATGGTGTAGACTCTACATTGGAGAGTATTTCCAAGTACTAAATAACTACTATACCGGCTATACTATATACTATACTATACTGTACTATATCGGCTGACATAAACATCAACTTCTTCTTCTTATCGTGTGGTTAGTGGCCAACCTAGTGTCAGAGTTGTTCAAACCGCCCGAAGGCCTCTGACAAGGCTTAACGACTGCTGCCTAGATGACAACAACCGGGACCGACATTTTATGTGCCCTCCGAAGCACGGAGATGCTCAGTTCAAATTCCACTAAATGGTCACCCATCTCTGCCTGACCTTGCCAAGCGTTGCTTAACCTCCGATCGTTTACCGATCAGTGGTTGCAACTGGCTATGAGCGTCTCAAACTACAACTATCAACACATCAACTGTATACTGAGCACATTTATTTTAAAAGATCTATATGTCCCTTGTGACGCGACTCTACGTACGCGCGCGCATTGTAACAGACACCTTCCCCGGGCGCGACCGCAGCCACTTCCTTGGGAACTGGAATCACGAGGATTTGCTCTTATTTTGAGCAATGAGGTTTGATTCATGTAGGTAGAACAATGAATTCCCAGAAAATGGTGACTCTACTAGACAAATACAGTAATTTTATTATGGAAGCAGCTGTAAAGATATACTTCAAATAAGCTATTAGCTACGTAAACCAATCGACTCTACAATGACTTTTACAGGGTGGTGACGACATCATGACAATAATTGAAACCACATACTTGGTATCACATTAGTAGTTCGCACATAAAATATTAATAAATTATATTCAAAGGTTTTTTATTTTGACTATTTTAACTTTACGCCTACAAAGATACCGCTAAAAACACCGACACCGAAGCGATGTTGCCACGCTTGTACTTACATGTCAGTCTATGAGGTCGGTAGACGTTTATAAAGGGTGTGGTGTTTCGTTTAGACTATTTCCGCATTTATTTTTTTTGAAAATTTGAAATTTTCGACTTTGATGTAAACCTAATTTTATAATTTGAATGTGTTGTGATTGACTAGCAGGGGTCGTGTTTTAATTTATTGTCACTATGTCTTCACCATCCTGTATATCGTCCTAGTTTAATATTTTTATAGCAAATTGTAGAACGCCTATGGAACTCACAATTGGACATACAAACACGTAGACGCTACCGATTATAGCGTGCGTATTACCCATGGTAGAGTCACAGAGAGTTCTCATACCATAGCCCAACGGAACCAGTAGCGCAGTGTCCAGTCATCGCAATTAGTTCCGCGTCGGGAGTCGAACCCGCGACCGCCGGAAGCCGACGCTTTATTATAAAGAGCTTTAATTTCGTTTCGAGGGTGTTGGTTATAAAAAAAAAATGTTACTTACCACGTCAGTTGTCACGATGTGCTGTGACTCTTATGTCAATGCTGTATGGGTCAATTTGCAATAATGCGCGCGAACTGTGAACTATTCAATCCTTATTCAGTACGCAACAAGATCGCACTGATTTTGTCACATGTACATATACCTATCTCTATCTTAACTGTAGGAGAGAATATTTTTAGGATGTTTTTTTTCCTCTGAAAGTATTTTGGCTCTTAATGTCAGAGTTTCCTTTCGCAATTTCCGAAGCATATTTTCAATGAGCCAAACCACGGGGCATCGAACCTAGGACTAGGACAATTTGATCGATTAACTCACATAACAATATGGCTGTTTCCGCTTGATCGGAGACATTAGAAACAAACATAAGTAGGAGAGATAGACGCTATAAATTAATTGCCGCAAAATTGAAAGGTCCTTGGTGTTAATTTCTTTAGTCGCCTTTTATAACATTCACTGGTAGAAGTATTTTTATTCAGAGCTAGTACACACACGAGCCTTTTAATCTTACTATTAAAATTATTATAAAAAGATCTACAGAACCATACAAAAATGACCATCAACCACACTGTACCCTAAATCTTTAAGCGCGAAAGAGACAACTATAACAAAACTCGTTCCGCTCGATTAGAACCGGCTTGTTCCAAATTTGAATGTCGTCCAATCAGAATAAATTTGTACATGCACACTAATTGGTTGATGAAACCACAAGGTCTTATACACCAACAATATGCATTCGAAATTTCACTTTAGCGGTATCGCAGTAAGGTTTCAATTTGAGTTTCACTAAATTGAACAAACTTCGAACGCACTTATTGTTTGCCAGCAACAAAGTGTCATAAGAAGCTTTTTCAAGGCTTTGAATTTAACTTTTAAAGTAATTACAATTAAGTTGATATCAGGTTGTCAATACGAAATTATTTTAAACAATTGAATGGGTTAAGTGAAAAAGAGCATAACTATAAAAACATTATTTTTCACAAATTCGATTTATTTTTTTACGACAAAGTTTATGACTTTTCGCAATATATGTACTTGTATCTAGCTCTATTAACTTAAAACTAAATTATTAATAAATACTTAAAGAGCTTATCAAAATAATGTAAAAATTACATGTTTTTTTGTTTTTATTATGACTAAGGTGGAAAACAAGCGTACGACGCGCCAGATGTTAAGCAGTTACCGTAGCCTATAGATGCTTGCAATACCAAAGGGGGTCAGAGGGAGGGGAAGAGGGAGAGGGGGGCTTCCGGCTCTCGGTCATCGTACAAAACGCAGCTGTAATAGCCACTTTACGCCGATCGTCTGTGAGAGGGTGGGAGCCACCCCATATATGTGTTGCAGTTAATTGGCTTCAGATTAACTCTACCACCAGTAAATGATGGATAATTAAAACCAACATACCTCCAGAGTAATTATCAAACTCAACGAAGTATCATTTTCTATCTTTACGTACATTAATTATTTTTCTTATTAAATCTCAGATACACCCTTTTTAAAACAGATCCTCTAACGCAGCGATTGTACTTTGTAATTATTTATTCTGAAATGAACCTTATTGAGTGGACTGTTAAGTAATTTTTCCTCTAACTTACACATATTTTTTCGTATCAATGACAAACTGTCATTGCAAAATGGACCTTAAAGTCCTTGCTATCTACCAATAGAAAATCAAGTTTTTTGCTTATAGAACTGTATCCTGAAGTATACTTCTTATAAGGCTACTTAAGATCTGTCTCAGAATCTTTAGATAACTCTTATCCACCAAATAAATATGACGGTTTGGCAGTCCTTAGACTAGTCATTTGAAGGTGGTAGAGCCAAGCTGTAGCCAATTGACTGCAGCTCATAAGCGGGCTGGCTCGACCGGGGTAGTACCACCCTCTCACAGAAGATCGGCGTAAAGCAGCTATTACAGCTGCGTTTCGTACGATGAGTGAGAGAGCCGTAAGCCTCCCCCCCCTCCCTCCATCCCACTCCGCTTCAGGTCGGGAATGTGCGAGCAATACCTTTGGTATTGTAAGCATCTATAGGCTACGGTAACTGCTTTACATCAGGCGGGCCGTATGCTTTTTTGCCACCGCAGTCCTAAAAAAAATAGTCATGTTTTGGTGTGTCCTGAAGTATAAAATTACTAACTGTATCAACTTGATATTCCAGAGACATATTTTTATCGGAGATCACTCTACATCATAGTGTAATCGTCAGTATGGGAGCAGGTAGAGATCGCCTTTGTGGTAGTCATTCCTTCCACTCGACACCACCAAGACGACACCACCGGTGGTGTCGTATGGAATCTCTAGTCCATACGACACCACCCTAGTGATGTCCAGAAACGCGTGTTTTTGACAAACAGCTCCCAGTTCATTAAAATAAATAAATAAATATCAGACAACATCACATACATTGATCCGACCCCAAAGTTATTATTTCAAGTTATCTATAGTTAAACGATATTAATAAAACAGAGTTTATGAAATAAATATAAACTAAACTAACTAAACTAACAGATAAATATAAACTTTATCAAATGACATACCTCATTAATGAAACTGCTTGAACTTAATTGGAGTTCTCATATCAACAACTTTGTATGTAGGTAACCTCACTAATAGTCGGTGGTGTCGTATGGACTAGAGATTCCATACGACACCACCGGTGGTGTCGTTTTGGTGGTGTCGAGTGGAAGGAATGGTGGTAGTGAGTGATCCTAAAATCAGTCTAAAAATGTACTATCCACGTCTACATAGTGAACCTATTAATCGCATAAGTAATATAGCTCTACATATCTCTACATTTATCTATCGTAATTGACAAAGCATTGGCTAATGAACCGCGGTACATAGATCAAACTAGTCAACATAGAGACGATAGACAACCTAGTCATAAACTATGAACATCAGCTAGGTATCTCTACCATATCTAGCTGATATTTTATGATAAGTAAATAAGTTTGAAGTAAAAGGGTCTTTTATTGATGAAGAATTCACAAAGATAATAGGTATTAGTGATTAGTAGACACTCCACTCTATTAAAATAATATTAGCAGACTTGGGTCCCAAGTACTACTGGTCAAAACATCTACAGTAGCGCGCCCCCTCGAGGGCACTCGAATCAGATGATTTTGCATTGTCGTGTGGCGAGAGCATCTCTTATTTTTGTGTCTTTGTAAAGTTATTTCTCTGTATCGAAGTTTGATCCAAATGCGTTCAGCCATTGTTATGTGATGTTCAGTCAAACAAACAAACAGTTTTATTGTTTGTAAGGATTTACCCCCAAATCTATAGAAAGTTACGGACTTACACGGGCATTACAAATCAGTTTTATTCCCAGAAATGTGTTGTAAAACCGTTGTAAGTGACCCAAATCTCTATGTGGTGGTTAGTATTTATTTTCCTAATTTCATAGTTTACGTGATCCCACTTCTGAAGCTAACCCTGCGCTATGGGATTCATTTGTCAAAAGTATTATACCTTACATTAGCCGACGAATTAGCTGATAATGGATTATTAATATCCCTGTGCCTCTTGGTTTAGTGGTCGCGCACACGAGGTCCAGGGTTCGGTTCTCAGTGTTTCTCTATAACATGATCGGATCAACCGCCAAACAGAAAATATTATATCTAATTACCTAGTAAAAGAATAATTCAAGTCGAAAAATCCTGTCTTAGTAGATTTTCATGAAACAGAAATATCATCTATCAAACAGAAAAAAAATATTTAAATTGATTCATCCGTTTAGGGGGTACGAAGCTATAGGCAGAGAAAGGTGTGAAACTTATAACACCACTCTTTCTGTTACGTTAAAAATAATTTCGCGCCTTCGCGGTGTAATGTTATTAAAAAGCTCTACTATGATTGTGTTGGTATCGTTATCATCCAGCTCTTATAGATAATCGTGTGAGGGAGATAGTCGGATGCGGGAGGGAGGGAGACGTGACGTCACAGGCACGCGTTCCGAAATGTTACGCGAGGAATTTTCGCGGGATAATTATTTTTGTTCAATATTTTTATGGATCCTATTCACATTTACTTTGAGGTATCTAATTAATTAACACGTAAGTGGAAGCAATAGGTACATTTTCAAAAAGTAGGTATCTAAATAGGTAAGTTTAGGTATACGTTATGCGCTTAATCTAAAAAATATAAAGATCTATTTTCCAAAGCCAAAAGAATACGCAATAGTGCTTGGAAAACTTAATCAACTCTTTAAACAGCTTTAAGTCATTTTCATAGTACAGTCAGACCTAAAAAAAATCTCATAAGAAAAATAATAATCTTAATAACCTACATAGTACTAGTACTAAGTATTTTTTTGAGAAAACATTGTTTTTCTTAGTCCATTGTTCTATTGTGTCACTTCCAATATCCTAAAACATAAGAGATCCTATTTTAATCGAAGTGTCATATACCGCATAATTACGCATAACTTAATTAACTACAGGTAGACACTTACTTACCCTACAAACAAAACAATTAAAATAAAATAAAAAACTTCAAGGCATTTTAGATCCGTTGTCAGTAAACGTTAATTAAAAATTAACTAAATTATTTTGTTTTTACAGTGTCTCGTTACTGAGAACTTCATTTAAATTCCATACTTTAGTTAAATTTAACTGTTACGGTTGCAAATCTAATGTTACGGTTAAAAAACAGATTAGCACGCGACGATTGGTTAGATTTTTTTACTTTTTAGTCTAGACTTCTCGTTGGACAGTGTAAAGTAAACATTTTCCAGTTGGCTGCAGATGTAGTTACTCTATGTATGTTTTTCCGGGAATGGGAGATGAAAAAATATAGGTTTTATTATACCAATGCATTTCAAAGGTGTTCAGAGAACATTTCAATCGTCACCAATTGAAAAAAAAAAAACAAACCCTTAACATGATTTTTGTATACGTAAACCCTACAGATGTCGCTAGTATTTCGCTCGTTTTAAAATCTCACCCCTAGCGAGGGTAGCGAATTTCGGAGCGGTCTCATCCGCCACGTGCAGATAGAATGTGAATCGGCGTCGCGCCGCGCGGTACGCGAACCGGCACGCGCGGGTTAACACGCGTTTTGCGAACACGCGATACCACGAGATGATGCGTGTTGAACAATATTTGAATTCGGAAGTTTAGAATTCGAGATTCGAAAAAAATTGTGATGTGTCCGAAAATTAAGTGACGAGAAAAATATACGAAAATTCGAAATTAGAACATTTTCAAACAGTTTAATTTGAGGACGTTTTGTTATGGAATTGTTAAAGTGAAGTGTGTAAGTTGTGAATAATTATTAGAATAATTAAATAAGAGGAAATAAAGTCTCAAACTTAAGTTTCTTGGTTGCGCTATTAAGATGTCATATCCACCTACTAAAATATTTAAGTGTTGTTTATTACATACTCTTAAAATATACATCGAGATAAACTGTATCCCACTTATTTCTACTAACTGTCTTATCAAACAACACTATCGCAAATAATGAACAAAAAAAATCTTCTGTAAATTATAAGCTGGCCAATAACAAAATTCTATAAAAACTAAATCCAGAGTAAAACTACATTTTTTTAAAGTAAAGCAAAGTACCTAACCTCTTTAAACAGTCACGTATCTACTGATACGTACCTGTGCGTTCCGTATTATTATGTGCATGAATGTAAATTAATACTGCATGTAATTCTGATACCTGCCGTCTAAATCGGAGCCTGGCTATCGTGTAACGTTGGAACAGGTCCGTGAGAATAATAATATTATTATAGATAATAATACAGGTATTAACCAGGTAAGGAGGCATAAGGAATAATTAGGACCTCCAATAAAAAAACGTGCGTTTTAGGGACAATTATCAGAGATCTTTTAAAAAAAAAATCGCCTGAAATGAAATGTGAAATTTCACAGGTCACATAAAAATCTTTATCCTTTTGTTTGCAAACCCCATAATAATATATCTTTATTTTTAAATAATAAAACTAGAAAATATACGTTAACAAAGTTATCGACAAGTAAAATTACAGGTGCATTCATCAAAACTAACACAATATTAGACATGGTATTTATAACTTACAATAATATAATGACATAAAAAAAAAAAATAAGAACAACAATCCCACGACAGCGAGTTCTAATATAACTGAAAACCGATCCTCTTGTCACAATTGATCGATTCTGAGCGAACCAACCGTAAAATATACCTCAAAATCGAGGCAAAGCCATCTGTGCACGACTGTCCAGCGATTGATTAAGACGTTTCTTAATTCAAATTTAAATTAAAGAAGTGAAAATACGGTTTGAAAAACATCGCTATTTTTAAAAATCGAACGCGAGTGATTCTTTATTCCAAATGTGAACAATGTTCCAAATGTGACATTTGAAAAAGGGGATGTGAAGTATGTTGTGTGATTAGTGACACTGAGTGATCAGTGAAGCATGTAAAGATTAACTTAGCTTTCGGCAAAGGCTTTCGCCGTCGGTCTGGGATATTGGAAAAACTAATCAATAAATCTTTGTAAAAATATCAAATCTTTGTGTATTAAAAAGTTTTCATAACTTATCCTTTCAATTTGATTTAAAAAGGTTTTCAATTATGTTTTTAGAAAATGTGTGATTTTTTTGTAGACTTCCAAAATTCATGGATTTTGAAACGATGTTGCTCAAGCTACGTGAAATTACTATTTTGAGTTTTTTATTTTTCTCCAACTGTGAAAAATTTCTACCAGCTATACAATAAATACAAGAAAAGTGCCGCTACATCATAACAGAAAATCACCCATAGCGATCCCAACTTTCGCTGATAAACACAAACAATAGAAAACTAAACGCGATAATTTCAACTTCCTCATTATAAACGGTTGGCCATTAAAATCCGTCATTCTCGTGAGAAAAACAGACTTATGGTACCCACCTGCTTCTACTGAACCGGAAAAGCAGTGATCAAACACCGGAAAATCGTCCAAAAACCGGCGAAATTGGTCTAAACGAATCGTCATCGCGGCAACCAATCGTAGCCGCCGCGATTTTATGCCGCTTTCACGGTGCTCAGTGTATTTTTTCTTTTAAAAACCATTAGTGCATTGAAATTAACCACTAAGTCGTTTCGACAAATATACTTCTTTATTTTTCCGGAAAGGTTTCGGTTTTTTTAAATCTGCGAAGATTAAACGTTGACGCCCAATCGTTACGGTTTGGGCAGTCTGGTTTAGCAGGCTTCATAGATGGTTGGTACCTATAATTTAGCGCAATCAAGAACATAATATATTCAATAATTATTATTGTAATTGCAGTGCGTCCAGTGACATTTTATGAAGAGAACATTTAGAAAAAAAATTGGTGATTTAAAAAATGCAAAATATCTAAAACAAAATGTGAAAAATAATTCAAAAATGAAAATTCCGCGCTACAGTAATTCCGAACGGTGACGCCAAAGTTTGACTATTTAAATTAAGAACGTTCAAATTTTAAACATGACTTTTAAATAACTCCTTTATTGGTGTTCTTAACTTGAAAGTGATTGTATTATTTTAATAAATACATTGTTAGATTAAAAAGTGCTGTGACCAAAGTGAGCAAACTGGAGGGGCAGAGTAAGGCCACTTTTGCGGCCCTTTTCGGGCTAAGGGCCGGCGGCGGCGTGGACCTGTCCGCCGCTTACAGATACAACCAGAATATGATGGAATATTATACATGTAAGTTCTTAAATGCCTTTTTCATACCTAGAAGCATTTAGGTAGTGTTTTACAAAACAATGCAAAAAATATCGAATCTATGAGTAGGTACCTAGGTAGGTATTTCAGTCTAAATCTCGGTCTAATGAGTCAGGTAGGTAAATCTAATCCTTATTGATATTAAGAGTGAGTAAGTTAATTAATTAGTACCTATGTTAACTAAGCATCCCACAAAAACTGCTAAATGGAATTTAAATGATTTTTTGCTGACGTCAATTCCGTTATTATCTAATCTGACTGACATTTGAAATTGCTACTTTTTATACGAAGTCTACAAGCGCAAAGCTGTAGGTAGGTATGTAAAGCTAGTTGAGAGTCAAAAAGAAATCCTATTAGGTAAAATCTTCATATCGTAACCGTAACATTACACGCCCTCAAAAGCCCTTCAAAATACCTACCGCGAATCAACATCATTATGCAAAAACAACGACCGCGCCATCCATAACAGCATTATCATAAATACGTAGCATATAAAAACGGGCACACAATTGCGCCACTATAAAATACCTAACGACCATCTGCGAAGCCCCGAGATTTCATAAAACACCCGAAAAATTCCCTCCGAAATAAAGATCGTTACGGCACCGACCAATGGGAGCGCTCGAAACGCGCGGGAGGGCGAGGGAAACGCTCCGATTGGTCGTTTTAGTCGCGGCGCGGTTTCAGATTGGTCGGTTCGGTTGTGAGTGGGGCGTGGTTTGTTTGTGTGAGTGGGTGCGCGTTAATTGTGAGGCTGTATGTTGCGTACATGTGGCGGGTCGGAGGAGCAAATTGGACGCTTCAGATGAAGGGCTTATTAGTATCTTGTATGATACAACGTGAATGGCTTTTGTGTTACCAAATTTCTGAACGTCATTCAAATTTTGAATTAGGTATTCTGTTTTTAAAATATCGATTCTTTTTTGTTTCATATTTGAAAGTTGATTTTTGAATAAAGAATACCAACCTATTATAATTTTTCGTATTAAAACGTTGGTCTTTGCTAGCTTTCAGTAACTCTACCATCTCTAAAAAAAACTTTTCACTCTAAAAATAATGTCTATGATCCTTATTAACGTGCTTAGCACTATCATACTTACAAGTACCTATTCTTTTTTATATTTAGACCGTTTCTAAGTTGGTAGGGTCAGTCCATCCATCCATCGGCTGGTAGACGTCTACCGCTGGACATAGGCCTCCTTTATGATTCTACACATCACGGTCCTCACCTCAGCCCCTTGCCTGGCTTGTTGTGACGTGACCTTGTTATACCTTCTCCTTACTGATGGTTGTCATCGTAGAACCTTTTTACGGGTTGTTACAATGTGTTAACATTCTATGTCCTGTAATACCTACATAATATTGAATTTATTATTGTTATATTACCCGATTGGGTGCGTCGGCGCGCCTGAGCAATCATTTTATACCATTATGTCAAGGTTACGTGAAAACTAATCGCTCTGGCGCGCTGTTCCCTACATTAATTAATTTATTTATTTCATAAAAACATTAAATAATAAAACATTAAGCCATAGTCCCACAAAACCGAGCAGTCGGTTTGAGTGTGGGATCAAAGTAAATAATTAAAGAAAATAGTAACTAGTAGTAATAGTAAATGAAACGGGAATCCGCTGGATGCGGGCAGCGCAAGACCGGTCATTGTGGCGAACCTTGGGGGAGGCCTACGTCCAGCAGTGGACGTCTTTCGGCTGAGATGATGATGATGATGATTACATGAAACGGAGCTATAAGAAAACAGAAACAAATAGTACGCCGCGTATTTCGAATTCAACTCAAATAGAGCTTATAGAGCAGCTTAGTTTTACCGCGCGATACAATACAAATCTTGAAATGTCGATGTTGGTTGAAAAATTCTGGTGATAGAGTCAAGCTAAAGAGAATTGACTGCAGCTCATACGATGCAGCATTTCGAAAGATGAGTAAGAGAGCCGGAAACCCAACCCCCCCATCCCCCTCCCTCCATCCCACTTCCCTTCAGGTCAGCACTTTGCGAGCGATGCTTTTGGTATTACAGGGGGCTTACCACGAACTCATATTGCGATTCAATTACAGGAACGTTTTAACGATTCAGCGTCTTTTTGTGCAATAACGTACCTTATTGTCATGATAATAAGAAACGTCATTGCACAAATGGCCGCTGAAACGTTAAAACAAAACTGCTATAAGAGGTGGTGGTAAGCCCCCAGGCATCTATAGACTATGGTAACTGCTTTACATCAGGCGGGCCGTACGTTTGTTTGCCACTTTAGTCATATTAAAAAAAACTTTTGCTTACCTTTTCATGAAACAGAAGCGTAATGGTATATAAATATAATTGCCCCAGGAAACAGCATCATTTAACAATCATAAACCACGTCCAATGTCACTCGAAACAATAAAATTAGGACGGGCCAACGAAAAACACGAAATTTCACGTTTCCTGCCGCGACTGGTGACTCAACCCACCATAGATCACGGAATCATACTTAAACATACATAAAAACATACACAATAACATACACAATAGGATGTCGTTCACATCTACACAACCAACTTTAACTTACCACCTTAAAACAAAACAACTACTCTTATTACAACTGCATAAAGCTCAAAACATATTCCGACAGCGATAAATTAAAATTTGTTCGAAACACGAGACACTCACACATACTCATTCCACATTCGTGCTACACGTGTACGTGATTGCGCACTCACACGTTGAGCGCTCGCTCCTGATTGGTTAGCTCAGGTGCGCATACGCACATATCGCGTAGATCTTTCGCGTTTTGAAACAAGTTTTGCTGGGTAATTGTCGAGATTTTAGAAAGGTAGACGGGTTGGTTATTCTTTTGTAACCAACTGGTTAGGTTGCGTTGCCCTGTGGTCAATTAACATTATATATTTTTTATATACCTACGTTATGTAAAACTTTCATAATTATAAGGCACTGTAAAACATAACAAAGTCTCGTCCGTCACTTTTTGGAAGTCGCATATCCTTAAAAAAAATCATTTTACACTATTATTGGACCCTATATGTTATACTCGTGTAAATAACCAACCTCTGTACAAAATTTCATTCCAATATGTTCAGCCGTTTTTGCGTAATCCTCATTCAAAAGGACCAAAAACTAAATGGACTTTTATAATGTGTATATCCAGATATTTACGTGTAATAAAGTTCCCGAGATAATGCACAGCAGACGAACAAACGGAGCGGTCAGACAGAGGAAGTGAGATTACCATACGCCAACCGGATGCGAGCCAGACGCCATTTTGAATTAACCGTAAAATGAAATGTAATTTGGTTTGAAATGTAGAGTTCAAAAGGTTTCACCATATTTTTTATTAAATTGGTGCGTCCAGATGTCTCGTCTCACCCGAACACTCATGTTATGACATTATGTCTATGCGTTCCGACGTCAAAACTGAGTGCTCGGGCGCGGTATGCGCCTGATGTAGAAGTACCCATGGGATAACTTATGGAAACACTTCGATGTCCAAGTAGGTAGACACACTTCCGTATATAAACTAAATTAAGCTTACAATCCAACTAGAAAGCTATTTGCAAATAGTTATTAAAATATTAATGGTCTGATTTCGAATTGCAGCAAAACACCGTGAGGAAACCAGACCTCTAGACAAGTGGCTTCGTTTACAAGCGTTTCTATAAATCGCTACGTTTCATGTATGGAAATGACATAAGTCACGCGATCTACTTATCAATTTCTAATGTCATTTCCGTACATTTAAGCGTAGCGGTTTTTAGAAACGCTTGTATACGACGCCAATTTACACATGTCACATAACTAGGGCGGCTGCATGTTGTAATAATAATAATAATAATATAACGTCACGACTTGTATCCCCATTCGGGGGTAGTCAGAGGCTTGAGTGGCCATACACCACCACATTGTGGAGGTATTTACCAACTCAAAGCCCACGTTTCACCAGATAGTCAGAACCCAACGTGACAGGTGGTGAACCTTGTCGCCGTGTATACAGGCACAGACTATTACCTAATCCCGAGGGATAGGTAGGTTTCCTCACGATGTTTTCCCTCACCGTCAGCGAACTGTAAATTATGCACATAGATGAAAATTCATCCATTGGTGCATGCCCCACTGGGGATCGAACCTGGGACCTTCGGATTGCTAGCCCAACGTGTTCGCCACTAGGCTACAGTCGCGCATGTTGTAACTATAACGTATTTTCGAAAGTCATGTGAAATCCACCAACCCGCACTGGGCCAGCGTGGTGGATTATGGCCTGAATCCCCCTTAGATTGAGAGGCGGCCGTGTCCAGTAGACGTTAAAGGGGCTATTTTTTAACTTCTGAATCACCATAAAATGCATGACATGGAGTTCATAATTCCCACAATATCCTATACGATGCCATAACGAGATCCCATCGCGTAATAAAACTGATGCGGCCGGTAGAGCGAGACCGGCTGGGGCGCCTTCGTCCTTTGTGCTATGGGAATATTGTTTTGACTTTTTATAACGGTAAAAGGTCGGGTTAAAAAAAAATTAAGACCTTTAATATCCCACTACTAACACCGGCCTCCCCTCCAAACAATGGGGGTATATCGCCCAGTAGCGCGCGGTGTGTTGGATTATAGGTATGTTCTTTCAAAAATTGGGTAGGTTTTCTAAGACGCGCGGGTCTTCCCGCCTGTTTTTCCTCACTATAAGCAAGTGATGATAATAATAATAATATAATAATAATATCCTGGGAATTTTTACACACGACCCTGGGGGCTTACCATCACCTCTTATAGCAGTTTTGTTTTAACGTTTCAGCGGCCATTTGTGTAATGACGTTTCTTATTGTCATGACAATAAGGTACGTCATTGCACAAAAAGACGCTGAATCGTTAAAACGTTCCTGTAATTGAATCGCAATAATAGTTCGTGGTAAGCCCCCTGATCCCAAACTAAGCAGAGCTTGTACTATGGAAACCAGATAACTGATATCACTACATACTACTTTTTTATTTGTAAATACATACTTAATGTACATATACACCCAGCCTCGGGACATACAGACATGTTCATGCACACAAATGTATGTCCCGGGTAGGAAACGAACCTACGACCTGCAGCGTGAAAGGCCGAATCTTAGCCAACCACGCCAACGGGCCCGTCGTATGATTGCAATAATATATTTTTTGGTTTCGTTAAATAATAAGATGAACCTATTATCTAATCTTGAAGGTGGTAGAGCCAAGCTGTAGCCAATTGACTGCAGCTCATAAACGGGCTGGCTCGACCGGGGTGGTACCACCCTCTCACAGAAGATCGGCGTAAAGCAGCTATTACAGCTGCGTTTCGTACGATGAGTGAGAGAGCAGTAAGCCCTCCCCTCCTCCCCCTCCCTCCATCCCACTCCCCTTCAGGTCGGCAATACCTTTGGTATTGTAAGCATCTATAGGCTACGGTAACTGCTTAACATCAGGCGGGCCGTACGCTTTTTTGCCACCGCAGTCCTATAAAAAAAAAAAACCTATGTAGAGAGCTATGGTAGAGCTGTAAGAAAATTAACATCCTAGGTTACTTATTATAAATGCGAAATTGTTTTAGCTGAATCTTTTTTAATATTACCTATAGAGATACCTCTAAACCAAATTTTAATAAAATTTCAAATTCCGGAAATGGCCTTTTCGTATTTTGCGCCAGTCTGGGTGTCACTGGGATCGCCCCAGTCTATTATAGGGTTGCCATAGTTCAAACTTTACAAGTTTATGTTATCAAAATTGAACCTGACAAAGGTTAATTAAAGTGCACAGTAAACAGCTCACAGGTTACCGACAGCGAGTGGGGGGTGCGCCGGCGCATGACGCGGGCGTCCTTGCACCTGTAGCCTGCGCATGAGTGTCGGAATTTTAAAAGCACGCTATATGAGGGAATTAACCACAGACATGGAGAGACTAGACAACGCAAGTTCATTAGATAGTATGAAGACCGAGCGTGCCGTCTTTTTTATACCTTCCGATGAGCACACCCCAGCCATTTAATGATTTTCTCAACGTTAACAGAATTGTTTCAATCGCTAAGCGTCAGTGAGCTAACAGAATAACGACTAAATCGATTTTTAAATCGATTCGATGACAGAGGAATGAGATTACAAAAGTAATATTCGCGTCAAGTTTGCACTTCAGTGCAAACTTCTGTGCACGCTTGGTCGGACGGTTTGCGTTGTCTAGACTCTCCATGTCTGTGGAATTAACTGTGTTATTATCAAAGACCTTTTGTTATCTATTCGTTGGTGGAAAGAGATTATAAATAGTTAAAAACTTGATCATATTTTAAAATTATTTTTATAAAAAAAAAAAAACCGACTTCAAAAAAACCTGGATCACTAAAAAGCCTGAAATAATATTTCTATTACCACCTCTGCCTACCCCTTTGGGAAAACCAGACGTGATGGTGTGTTATCGAGTATTTGGAGTCGGTGCCAATCTTGGTATGCCAAGTATAGCTACTATAAAAGTAAGAAGATAGATTGGCACCGACTGGCAACCTCCTCCTTTTTTGAAGTCGGTTTAAAAAGACTAAACAACTTAATCCCCTGCAACTAAGTAAGCTGAAATACTTAATCGTCAAAAGTGGAAGGTGGAAATAGAATCTGCAATATCGCGACTTCGCTTACTATTATCCTGCTTACATTATTCAGATAAAGTATGAATAAATAACGTGAGGAAACCTAACTATTCCTCGGGATTAGGTAATAGTCAGTTCCTGTATACACGGCGACAAGGTTCACCACCTGTCACGTTGGGTTCTGACTATCTGGTGAAACGTGGGCTTTGAGTTGGTTAATACCTCCACAATGTGGTGGTGTATGGCCACTCAAGCCTCTGACTACCCCCGAATGGGGATAAAAGTCGTGACGTTACATTCATTCATTATGAATAAATAAATATCGCCAGACTAACATTCCAACTGTGTGGTCCCAAACTAGCCAACGCTCGTGGTATGGGTACCCTACAATGGACTGGGGGCGATCCCAGTGACACCCAGACCAGAGTATATTACGAAAAGGCCGTTTCCGTTATGTGCTTCAGGCGGGAATCGAACCCGCAACCGCCCGATGCAGACTACGCTCGAATCACTGCGCCAAGCGGTCAGTGGCATCGCCCCCAGTCCATTTTACGGTACCCATAGTACAAGCTTGCTTAGTTTGGGACCATACAGTTGGTGTGTTTGTCTGGCGATACTTATTTGAATTCATATTACCTACTCGTATATATACGATTTTTTGGACAACAGTATTTTATAGGGTGGAAATAACATAGATTTATGCTTTTTTTATCCTCAAATTAAATCCAATCGGGCAAAGCCACGAGAAAAGTCCTCTAAATCAAATAACAACACGAGGTACCAACATTCGGAAAAAATCAGGATTCCCTCGCACAGGAAGTGTGACCGGAAGTGCTCCCCTCCGCAGATCTAAATTAGATGCGTTATGTCCGAGGTGCGCATGGTACGAATTTACCTTCCATGGGTACATAACATTATGGGATTTTTAATATTGTAGAGTAGGGCTTGGCCACTGATAATAAAAATGGCAAAAATAATACTGTATTGTCTTTCGTTAATCAGAAAGATTGCTTATTATAAAACCATACCTACAGATAGGTGTACCTAGGTATCTTACTAATAGGTAGGTACCTATTATAAATGCGAGATTGATGAAATTTTGTATAGAGATAGACAGGACCTTGGACATAAGCTACTTTTAATCCTGAAAAAAAATTAGGTTCCTGTGGGATTATCACAAAACTAACTACAGGACGTTCTAAAGTCAACGCGGAAAAAATCGCGGGCACAAGCTATCTTAATTAAATTAAGTATAAACAGTTTTCTTAGTGTCCAGATAATTTCATGAATACAAGGAAATTCTTGACAATCTTGCTAACCCAAATCCATATTTTCTGTGAGAGGACGTCAGGGGAAGGAGGGAGCACCTGGCACCTGCCAAGAGCGCTGTAAGGAGTACAGGTGACTACAAAAGTCAAAATTAAGTTAAGTTTAAACAGTTTTCTAAGTATCCGGGTAATCTTATTACAACTACAAGGAAATTCTTGACAATCTTTGCTAACCCAAATCCATATTTTCTGTGAGAGGACTTCAGGGGAAGGAGGGAGCTCCTGACACCTGCCAAGAGCGCTGTAAGGAGTACAGGTGACTACAAAAGTCAAAATTAAGTTAAGTTTAAACAGTTTTCTAAGTATCCGGGTAATCTTATTACAACTACAAGGAAATTCTTGACAATCTTTGCTAACCCAAATCCATATTTTCTGTGAGAGGACTTCAGGGGAAGGAGGGAGCTCCTGACACCTGCCAAGAGCGCTGTAAGGAGTACAGGTGACTACAAAAGTCAAAATTAAGTTAAGTTTAAACAGTTTTCTAAGAATCCGGGTAATCTTATTACAACTACAAGGAAATTCTTGACAATCTTTGCTAACCCAAATCCATATTTTCTGTGAGAGGACTTCAGGGGAAGGAGGGAGCTCCTGACACCTGCCAAGAGCGCTGTAAGGAGTACAGGTGACTACAAAAGTCAATACTCTTCCAAACTTTTAATGACGGGCCCGTTAGCGTGGTTGGCGCGGAGGCGACATTCACGCTGCAGGTCGTAGGTTCGATTCCTACCCGGGACATGCATTTGTGTGCATGAACATGTCTGTATGTCCCGAGTCTGGGTGTATATGTATATTAAGTATGTATTTACAAATAAAAAGTAGTATATGTAGTAATATCAGTTATCTGGTTTCCATAGTACAAGCTCTGCTTAGTTTGGGATCAGGTAGCCGTGTGTAAAAAATGTCCCAGGATATTATTATTATTATTACTTACTATATTATTTTTAATGTTAATAAGGTGGCAAATAAGCTCACGGCTCGCTTGATGTTGAGCAGTTACCGTAGCCTATAGATGCTTGCAATGCCAAAGGCATCGTTCTCATGTTACCGACCGGAAGAGAGTGGTATAGACGGAGGGCAATGGGGTTAGGCTTCAGGCTCACTCACTCATCTTACAAAACGCAGCTGTAATAGCTACTTTACGCCGATCTCCTGTGAGAGAGTGGTACTACCCCGGTCGAGCCAGCCCGTATATGAGTCAATTGGCTACAGCTTGGCTCTACTGGCAATATCACGACCGCTTGTCGCAGTAGTTCGAGCGTAGGCCACTAAGATCACTCCACTGTGTGGTTGCGAGTTCGATTCGGGGCAATATTTCAGAAATGGCCTTTTTGATACTTGCCTTAGACTAGGTTTAATTTAATCCAACCAGAAGGTATAAATAAAAACAACGTCACGACTTTTATCCACATTCGGGGGTAGTCAGAGGCTTGAGTGGTCATACACCACCACATTGTGGAGGTATTAAGTCAAATCAAAGCCCACGTTTCACCAGATAGTCAGAACCCAACGTGACAGGTGGTGAACCTTGTCGCCGTATACAGGAACTGACTATTACCTAATCACGAACAGAACTACAACTAGAAGGTAAATAATTAAATCACGGAACCACCTTTTGGTGTCGTCTGTACACAACCCCCAACTTCCGGGCCGCCATCTTGTTCGCTATTAAGCTTAATTACTACCTAAAACAAGCACTTTACCGGCGCGTATTTTTACTGCGATAAAGGAAAAAAACTTTATGAAGGACTATCCAGTTTTGCAAAAACAGGCACCTGGGGGCTTACCACAAGCTCTTATTGCGATTCAATTATAGGAACGTTTTAACGACGTTTTAATGACGTTTCTTATTGTCATGACAATAAGGTACGTCATTGCACAAAAAGTCGCTGAAACGTTAATACGTTCCTGTAATTGAATCGCAATAAGAGCTTGTGGTAAGCCCCCTGAAAGCTCTTCATTTCAGTTATGTTCAGTTTCAGAGTAAGTTTCTTGCGTTCACTTGTTTTACTACGATTTAAATTTCGAATATTCGGAGTAGAGTGATTTAGGCCCACCACATATACGTCCCGGTGGGGCATGCACCAATGGATGAATTTTCATCTATGTGCATAATTTACAGTTCGCTGACGGTGAGGGAAAACATCGTGAGGAAACCTACCTATCCCTCGGGATTAGGTAATAGTCAGTTCCTGTATACACGGCGACAAGGTTCACCACCTGTCACGTTGGGTTCTGACTATCTGGTGAAACGTGGGCTTTGAGTTGGTTAATACCTCCACAATGTGGTGGTTTATGGCCACTCAAGCCTCTGACTACCCCCGAATGGGGATAAAAGTCGTGACGTTACATTTCATTTTTTTACATGTACGTCCGTACATTTGGATGGATTTACTGCGTTCGGAATCCCCGATTCGATGATTCAAAAGGGAATTCCGTACGGAAATTCCGTATGTATGTGGCGGGCCTTAAAATCCGAATATTCGAAACTTTTTGTGGTCATAGGAAATGCAAGGCACACTGAACAATTGATCTTCCTTTGTTTCCTAGAGGATACCGACTATTAATAGCTACTTTACGCCTATCTTCTGTGAGAGGGTGGTACTACGTTCGGTTGGTTACGATCTACGGTCTATAGACTACGGTAACTGCTTGACATCAGGCGGGCCGTACGCTTGTTTGCTACCTTCACATACAAAATACAAACCTCTCTTATCTATTCCTGCTAAAAATATTGCCGCGATTTTGGAACATAAAAGCGATCTGTAAAAAGAGTATACTATTATTTCAGACATTACAGGCGCGGTTGCAAAATTAAGGCTTTGTTTATCTAAAACAGCGGATGGACATAAATAAGACTATTTTGGCAAGCATGGCGTGTCTCGGCCTTATTTATAGTAGACAATGTCGGTATTATTTGTTTAAGGGTAAATAATCCTTTCAGTTATTTAGTCTTTATCGCTGCGTGGTCCATGCTTTAAGATTTTACTTGTGTGAGGCTCTTTTTAGGGTTCCGTACCTAAAGGGTGCCAACGGAACCCTATTACTAAGCCTACGCTGTCCGTCTGTCCGTCTGTCCGTCTGTCTGTCCGTCTGTCAGCGGGCTCTATTTCACGAACCGTAATAGGTAGAGACTTGAAATTTTCACAGAATGTGTATTTCTGTTGCCGCTACAACAACAAATACTAAAAATAAAATTAAATTTAAAAATAAAATTAAATTCAAATATTAAGTTTCTTGTATGGGGACCACAAGAAATTTAATATTTTTGTCGTTTTTATTTTATGGTGGTACGGAACCCTTCATGTTCGAGTACGACACGCACTTGGCTGGTTTTTTTTATTTACTATTTTTTATGTCACTAAGGTCATGATGATGTAAAGCAATTACCGTAGCCTATAGATGCTTGCCCATATGCATCGCTCGCACATTGACAACCTGAAAGAGAATGGAACAGAGGAAGGGTTAGAGGGGGTTGGATTTCCAGCTCTCTCGATCATCGTACGAAATGCAGCTGTAACAGCTACTTTACGCCGATGTTCTGTGAGAGTGTAGTACTACTCCAGCTAAGCCAGTCGGAGACAGACGAGGTCGTTCTATAAGATACTGTAAGGGAGTTGTAAACAAATCTACAGTCTAGAAAAATTCCCGGAAAATGGCGTTAGACACACCCCCTATTAAATTCAGACAAAATAATTTTATGAAAATTATCCGTATCATCCGGTCAAATATTGTTTTCAATTGAACTTTTTACCGTTCATTTCATACTCGTAACCACAGAGTAAAGACTAAAGAAAGAGGTGCCCTTATTAGATATTTGTATGAAACAAAACGTGGTCATTGTTTTTTCATTTTCATTTTACTATTTACCGGTAAATAGTTGAACTACTCGCTTCGTTTTATGTCGATGTTAGTACTAGGCCGACCACTCGGCCGACTTGCTTAGGGCCAGTCCCCTTAGTAACTGGTCATGCTCGTAACCCATTAGGTACCACCAAATAATAATGATCCGTGTATCCGGTTAAATTCTTTTGATCGCTCATTAAAAGACTACACATAGACAAAATTAACGTTTAAACTATACTCAATAACCACTTCAAAAACTTCCAAAGATCAGTTCTCGATATCATCAAAACAAGCCGGTTGTACCCGGGTATCGATCGCGCTCGGGGCGTGACCGATCGATAGACCGTCACGCCTCGCGGGCACCCCAGTGGGGCCGGGCGTAGCCGGGTGAATCCGGGTATAGCCCGGTAGAAAGTGTAACGGTATGCTCGTCGGTGTTATAGGTAATATCGTATTATGACGATGTAAAAGTATCTAAATATAAATAAATATTGCCAGACTTACAGACCATCTGTATGATCCCAAACTAAGCAAATAAAAGCATCTATGGGTACCGTACAATAGACTGGGGGCGATCCCAGTGAAACTCAGACACCCAGATCACGGTAAATTACGAAAAGGCAGTTACCGAAATTTACCTCTGGTAGGAATCGTACTCACAATCACCCGATGCAGTGAGTCTATTGGGTATGATTGTGGACTAAACATTGTTTCAGTATGAAACTTGAGTTAAAAGGTTTTTTAAACTAGTCACTTAGTACCGTATTACCGTATCGTGTCGCCGTTTCGTATCTAGAGGAGTAGGCATAAATCTTGTTAAAGACACATTTTTTTATCCGGATAATTTCCTTATAATAACTATCAACTCATACGGTACAGCGAAGAGCTAGAGAGCTAGAGATTCAGAGCTGAAAAAACTTGGTCTGATTCAAAATCACGGTTAATCTAACAGAAGTTAATAGGCCATAATTTTTTCAAGTCATCTTATCTCTCCATTCATCAAAAATCAATTTAAAATAGCAACATTATTATTAATGAAGCATCGGCTGGTTATCGGCCGTGAACCCGGGTATCAAGCAGCTACCCGGGCGAGACCGGCCGGGGGCCAATCGACCACAACTCGCCCGGGTTACATGTTTCAAATGAACCGGGCAAAACACTCGATTGCTTTTGAAGTTCGGGCACGCGCTATCGATTTTATCATCATCTATAATATGTTTTATAAGAATACGGCAAACAAGCGTTCAGTCCGTCTGATGTTAAGCTGTTATCGTAGCCTATAGATGCTTGCTATACCAAAGGTATCGCTCGCAGGTTGCCGACGGCAATGACTGAAGTAGGTAGGTACTATTTCCCAGCCACTCATGCATAAATATCACACCACAAGACTATGCGATCTATCGTAGTCTAAGCATAGATTGGTACATTTTTGGGCCAAAGTCCAAACTCAGGTATTAAAAAGCAGCTTTTGTTGATTGATATTCCTCTCCCCCCAGGTCATGGAGGAGTAAACCAGCTCGGCGGTGTGTTCGTGAACGGGCGGCCGCTTCCAGATGTGGTGCGGCAGAGGATAGTGGAACTCGCCCACAGCGGGGTCCGGCCCTGTGACATCAGCAGGCAGCTGAGGGTGTCTCACGGGTGCGTTTCGAAGATACTGTCGAGGTAAGACTTGCGACTTAAAGTCGCATGAAAAGGAAGAGTCGCGAGTTCTTATACACTCTATTGGTAGAGACAAGCTGTAGCTAATTGACTGCAGTTCATATACGGGTGAGCTCGACCGGGGTAGTACCACCCTCTCACAGAAGATCGGCGTAAAGTTGACAGCTGCGTTTCGTACGCTGAGTGAGAGAGCCGGAAGCCCAAATTCTACGTGCTGACGTTTTCCCAACTAACTGGTGCAATAAAGACGGTTATCAGGATAAAAATTTCATAGTCGTGAAATGAGTTTTCGTGATTTTAAACCATCGCTGAAATTAATTTTTCACGCTATTGAAACATCGAGATTTTGAACTTTCGAGATTTTAATGCATCGACGATGAACTTTCGAGCGTTTGAGTTAATGATCGAGAAATTGGATTCCAAAATTTGTTATGCCTCCAATCGCTACATGCCAGAGCAATACCCAGTTAGGACAAAGCCCAAAGCCACCACGATTAAATCATCAGAGCAACTAAAGTCCACATATCTAAAGCGAGGTCATTAAATGCACCTTTTCATTGACTTGTGCAGTCATTACGACCTCTCAAAAACCACTTACTCCTAGCAAATAAAACTCAAAAGGCGTTTACATCAAGCAACGGTAACCCACAAATCTGTGCTGTTACACGGAAGAGAACAAAAGACAATGACATAAGCGTAGCGGTGGTATATGCGCACGCGCCGACGCGACGCCGCGCGCACTGGGCGGAACGGGGCCACACACACACATAAGCTAGACGAGTATAGTGTAGGTATATATCAATCTAACACACAGACGTGGGTATATACTTGTTTCTTGTTCGGATGTTACATTGCTTGATGACTGAGATTGATTGACCTACGTTGCCTGCACTTCTTGAAGTCAATAGTCCCGGATCTACATTTTGAAAAGGAGGGAACTAATGCAATTTTGTAGCTCTAAGAAAATGTAGACAAAGAAAACAATTTTTGTTTTACAAAAAATCACTTCCTAAATTGAATGATTTTTTTTTTCTCATCTAATGGAAAGCCATGGCACGTGGTTGTATTCCACTTTGCCCTAAAGTACCTAAACGGACCACGGCTATCCTCTAGATGAGCATATTTTCTTGTTTCATACATTTTAGAGTGTGTTTTTTTTTTGTAAGAAGTCATAGAACAAAAGTTGTTGATTTTGATGGCAGTAATACGCCCCTGCAAGGTTGTTAGTGTTTTACCAATAACCCTGTATAATTGAAAATTATCTGAAATGTAATTAGCCAAGTACCATTTTGTGACCTTGTCATTTTGCCCCCTCCATGTTGGCATTATAAAACGGACCAAAACCTTATACCAAATCTCAATGAAGTAGGTATCTCTGCTTTATCTCATAATCACAGGATAACCCTTATTTCTAGCCTAAATATTCCACAGCTTTTTATGTTTCCACAAGAAATACCCAATGCTCTGCATTTGACAATAATCAACATTTTGAAAATGAAAAGGCAACATGGCGTCATTAAAAACAAAAACAGAAAACAATGATGGCGGGTATTGCAAAACAAAACACGGCGGGATCGGACGAGCGGCGAATAAATTGAAAAGCAACTGTTCGGAGTCCGATTGAGAGTCCCGCGGGAATAGGGATGGGCCGTCCCGGGATCGGGATTTATTGATTGAACGGGAAATAAATAGATGTCATCGAAAAACTCTATTAAAAAGATGGGTTGGTTTTTATAGATTATAACTTACTGAACGGTGAAGGAAAACATCTTAAAACCCTGCATACCTATCTGACGAGAGAAAATCTGCATATCTGACGAGGTAACTCAATCAGTTTATAAAAACTTTAGACCACTAAAAATCATTACTGTGATCATCACTTACAAAATTTGGTAATAAAAATAATGTAATGTAACGTCACGACTTTTATCCCCATTCGGGGGTAGTCAGAGGCTTGAGTGGCCATACACCACCACATTATGGAGGTATTAACCAACTCAAAGCCCACGCCAAGCCCTTAAATTTGGTAATATAAACTCAAAAAATATTCTCACCTCAAGTGAAATGCGTTAAAACGAGAATATAGTGTAACCAAATTGACATTATAGGTTTGAACTCTAATAAAAATCCCGCTGAATCCCGGCATCATTCCCGGGAATTAACCATCCATCACTAGCGCCGGTCAGTTTTCAATTTAAATCGGACAATGGCGAGTGAGCCGGGCGGCAACCCATTCACATTATTGTACATTTATATCGTCGCAATAATCGCCAAATGATCTGTACTGTCTCTGATGTATTGTAGCGACAATAGTGATGTTATTCTACTCAATTATCGCGGGATTTATCCCTTGTGCGGTGCTGGGTTGAAATAGCACCATTAGATGTGTCCATATGGCGCGCATGCCTCGCCCGAGCACTCATATTATGACATTACGTCTATGCGTTCCGACGTCAAAAGTGAGTGCTCGCGCGAGGCATGCGCCTGATGAAGACGCCGCTAATCAGTTTGAAAGCCAGTAAAGAGCAAGAGGTGCGTTCCAACAAAAGACCATGCCGACCAGACCATTTATTCCACAGCTAGCGAACCAGGCAATTGGTGGTAGAGCCAATTTGTAGCCAATTGACTGCATCTCATATACGAGCTGGCCCTGCCGGGGTAGTACCACCCTCTGACAGAAGATCAGCGTAAAGTAGCGATGCGATTACAGCTGCGTATCGTACGATGAGTGATAGAGCGGAGAGTCGGAAGCTCAACCCCCCCCCCCGCAGCTATAGTGGGTCTTCAAATTATGTCGCAATAATAGGTGATGGTAAGGGGACTGTGTGGATAAAAACCACTTATTACCTAAATTAAAAGTATTTTAATTTGATCTACAAAATGAGATTCAAATTATAATGATGTTAAATACACTTATTATACGCGCATATTTAACTAAACACGGTTAACTGCGGTTCAGTAACCCGCCGACGGATTACGGCAGTTTAACATCGGTTAACCGCAAAATGAACGCTTAATTTAACTGTTGATCTGCGTAGATAGCGCATGTTATAATTTGTTTAATTAAGTTAATTTAACTACTTATCATTTCCAACTAATTATTATTACTTTTTAATCGATGAACACAAGCATAGTATGGAAACTGGGCTAGTATGACTGGGTTGTTATTACAAACATATACAAACTCGGTACGAAAGCAATAATCCGTTCCTTGCCGACTTCGAATTTTGAATTTTGACACATTTTCGTAGTAAATTAGTGTCAAAATCACGACCGAACGACACAGAAGGTTAAGATTTGTAATATAACCCTAGCCTAGTCTTGATGGTATAAAGATAGACGAAGTCGTATTTTTCGTACATTTTGACAGGTCGTTTTTTATGTGAGGAAAATCTCTGACGTTACTTATCTCAATAAGTATAATAATGTTAAAACTGAGGCACCAAAATACTCTGCATTTTTTTATGTTACTAAGGTGACAAACTAGCGTACGGCCCGCCTGATATTAAACAGTACCGTACTCTATCGATGCTTGCAATATAAATGGCATCGCTCGCACGTTGCCGACCTGAAGGGGAGGGAGACAGGGGGGGTTGTCTGACTTTAGTTCATCTCAAAAACTGTACTTATCAAACAATTTCTACTAACAAGCTCAATTTATTATTATTTCTTTGTCCTAAACTCCGACCTAATTACACGAACATGAATTACGATTATTTTCATTAGGTACACACACAAGCACGAGCGGAAGTGGTCCACCGTCACGCTTTCTGCGCCAACGTACGGACGGACGTAAAAACAGACTAATTATTTATACACAGGACTGTATTACTTTCATGTGTACTGTGTAGCCGGGGGACTGTTTTTGAGATGCCGACCTGTTAACAAAAGATGAAGTTGACACCGGGTACACACGATCTCATTATTCCTATACACTGAGTAGTATTTTTGAAGTGAAAACTTCTTTAGCGGCGTTGTGCACTTTTCTTGGGATGGGTAAAAAAATCTAATCTCGCGTCAGGACACGTGGCCTGATCGAAAATTCGTAAGACGGGATGGGTAAAAAATTTTAAACTCGCGTCAGGACACGATATGACCTGATCGGAAATTCATAAGACGGAGTGTGTGTGTGTGTTTGTACTACTTATAATGTAATGATTGTGTACGATAGCACAATAAATGAATATTGTATTTAACCACATAAATGATAGTACTTTTATACTGATAAATAAAGCAATTCGTGCGAAATTATTCCCTAACCATTCCAAAATATTTAAAAATGCACAACGTTAATGTTCCAGTTTTCACTTCTGCCGCCTGATGTTAAGCAGTTACCGTAGCCTATAGATGCTTGTCAAAGGAATTGTACCTAAAGGGGAGTGGGAAAGTGGTAGGGCAAGAGTAGTTTGGGCTTCCGGCTCTCTCACTCATCGTACGAAATACAGCTGTAACAGCTACGTTACGCCGATCTTCTGTGAGAGGGTGGTACTACCCCGGTCGAGCCAGTCCGTATATGAGCTGCAGTCAATTGGCTACAGCTTGACTCTACCACCATTGTAGCCATTTTTAACACAATTTTAAGCTTTGTTATTCATCCGAAATTATACACTTATCACTTACAACTTGGACTTAAACAATCACCATGTTAAGTCCCTCTAAGTCGCCATAAGCCTGTGAGCCGATTAGCCGATAAGCCCATTTGCGCCCCACACTGTTATCGCGATTGCCAATATGTTAGATATTGTATACTGACAAATTGCTTTGTAGTATCGGCCTGACCCTATTGAGAAAGAGTTAAGTATAGTTAGATGATAGCGAATTCGACGGGCCCGTTGGCGTGGTTGGCGTGATGGCGCCTTTCACGCTGCAGGTCGTAGGTTCGATTCCTACCCGGGACATGCATTTGTGTGCATGAACATGTCTGTATGTCCCGAGTCTGGGTGTATATGTATATTAATTATGTATTTACAAATAAAAAAGTAGTACGTAGTAATATCAGTTATCTGGTTTCCATAGTACAAGCTCTGCTTAGTTTGGGATCAGGTAGCCGTGTGTAAAAATGTCCCAGGATATTATTATTATTACTTAAATCTTCCCATAGCTCTGTTCCTGGACCTCAAGTCTTTTAACAATTGGCTGCGTCTACAAGAGACGAGCAGTGCACCCAAGTAGCCAGTTATGACGTCTGAACGCGTATTTCCTACTACGTTTCTCATTGATTCCGACATTTCTTACGAACGACGTTTAGATTCAATGCCGATGAGGACGTCAAACAATTTTCGTTCGTAAGAAATGTCGGAATCAATGAGAAACGTAGTAGGAAATACGCGAATTTCGTCCGTAATTTCGTTTTCGTTTGTAAAAGAGTAGGCCCTCAGACTTCATCGCTAGAATGTTTCTAGATCGTTTCCTTCCGCGATCTATTAATCTGTTTCCGCAATTGCGTAATTTACATGTTGACCAACAATCGCGCAACGAATCGCCCCACAAAAATATCAAATGCGCAATCGTTCTAAAGTGCGTGTACACATTTTTGGCTGAACATTCAGGAACCCTAAAGAGCCCTCGAGAAGGGTTCGTTGGGATAATGTACGGACCTCCCCATGGTACCGCAAGCTCTTGTTCTCGCCCTTGTACAATCGCGGGCAAAATTATTACCGGTATTCATTCATTTTAGGGATTTTTAAAAGTTCCATTAAAAATGCGATATTACAAAAAAAATTAACACGCGACTTATGTCAAAATGTAAAAGGGAAATTTGACTAGACACATGTTCAAAACGAGTTTTAATAACACCGCTTGTCTTTTTTAATTCACTATTTCCTTTTGTAATGTAAGATTACCTACTACTGATATCTGTTTTGCCAAACCTGCAAACATTTAACATAAAAAGTCATAAAATTAACATGAAAATATCTTCGGACTGAGAACAGGTTATCTTTATTTGATCGGTGAAGATAAGTATATTAATTACCACACATCATCTCACAATAAATATGTAAAATAGGCTAGTAGGAATACAAAAACTAACTTACCATAAAATAATCATTACTAATAATTTTCTCCACGACTGTACATCGATGTATTCCTCGCTTAGGGTGTGATCACACTCATAATTGACTCATCACGGGATCGCTTGTGTGTAGATTTGCGAAACACGCCAGTGCGCACGCGCCCTTACGCGAAATTGGTTAAGTGCGGGTGCTATGAGATTATATCGTTTTTAAGTGCTTAATCTTGTTTTGGTTAATCAATACAAAAGTAGCCTTATATTTATTTATCTATTTATTTATTTTAATCAACATTGAAGTAAATCATAGTTTTACTGTTAAGTTTTACTGTTTTACAGTTAAGGCACTTGTGACAAGTTACTTTATAGTGACAACCGTTTTCACACAAAATATTACTTTATTTGACAGCTGTCACTGTCAAAAAAGCGCTGTCACAATTAATGTATTGCACTGTTTCATTGACTATTTGTCACAGATGGTTCGATGGATAGACTACAGAATTTTTGACAAAGACTTCCAATAAAGAGGGAGATATTTATGTAAACGTGCGAAATACAAAATAAATATAACGTCACGACTTTTATCCCCATTCGGGGGTAGTCGAGAGGCTTGAGTGGCCATACACCACCGCATTGTGGAAGTATTAAGTCAACTCAAAGCCCACGTTTCACCAGATAGTCAGAACCCAACGTGACAGGTGGTGAACCTTGTCGCCGTGTATTCAGGAACTGACATAGACGTCCGAAATAGTATGTTCTACAAAACGGAGTCAATGACAAAGGTCTATGGACTCAGCACTAGTCAATCGTTCGCGGAAAATAGCGTTAATACATGTCGGTGTTCCCGATACGGCAGATCTTCTAGTGAATAATGCGCAAAATGCCTTGATTCTCGAATTGTGAGTATGTAAGGTGGTACCATATCCGCTAAAATATAATACATAAAAATACATCCATGATTATTGGCCTTTAAAAAACACGCCAGCGTCACAATAAATCCAATCAAAATTTGCCCAGCAAAGAGCAACAGGGATATAAATCATTCACCCTTTATGAGGGTGTCCAACTTTAATCGAATAATCATAATACAGTCCCATTATTTTATTGAAGGCACCGAATTTAATTTTCATCAGTACTAATGCTGTGTCCTTAGGGACCGGGGCGTGAGTGGGCCGGGACTGTCTCGAGTTATAGCGAAAAAGGGGTCACATGTTTATGGTAGATTTGGGAATAGGGTAGCAATATGGTGTGATTTTTACGGGAATTTTGTGATTGTTTGACGAACACTTGCTTTAGAATAAATGCTAGGAAGCTGTTAAAGGCTAGAAATAATGTATGCATTCGGTTAATAGGGGATAACCCTTATATCGAATTTACGATATTTTTACATTACTTCATTCTTACTATAGGTACATATCGTGAAATATTTTTTTAAAAATAAATAAATATTACAAAGACATCCGCTGTTTTGACGACCACTTAGTGCAGTGGTTCGAGTGTTGGCCGCTCGGATTACTGCATCGGGTGGTTGCGGGGTCGATTCCCGTCAGAGGAAAATTTCGGTACCGATTTTTTGGTAACTTGCCCTGGTCTGAGTGTTGCTAGAACTCCCTCCACTCCATTGTACGGTACACATAGTACAAGCATTACTTATTTTGGGAGCATACATTAGGTCTGGAAATATTTATTTATTGATTTAGCGACTTTATGACGCCTTTCTCACGTAGCTGCAATCCTAGATGGTAGATTTCTTAATCGCAAGAACGTTTTTTTTTTGTTTGAATTCGTAAATTCTACCATTTAACGATAACTAGCGACTACCCTAGTTGGCAACACTACTGTAGAATTTAAAGAGTTACAAGTATCATGCGATTCTAGGTTTTAATCCTACCACCTTGTCCTCAGGTACTACGAGACCGGAAGTTTCAAGGCGGGCGTGATAGGCGGCTCCAAGCCCAAGGTCGCCACGCCCCCAGTAGTGGACGCCATAGCCGCGTACAAACGCGAGAACCCTACGATGTTCGCGTGGGAGATCAGGGACAGACTCCTCAGCGAGGGCATCTGCAGCCAAGACAATGTGCCTTCAGTGTCCAGTATAAACAGGTATGGAAATTAGAGTGGTATTGGTGTTAATTGGGGTCATTATTTAATGGTGATCTTTGGTGACTATCTAGTGTCATATATCTTCAAGCGTTGGCAAATGGTCATAGCAAGTTAGGGTCTGTTTACTTAGACCAGCTCGGAGAGGACAGCATATTTTTATCGCGTTTAAAAAAGTGTTTTGGGTCACTAACCCTATTACTAAGCCTACGCTGTCCGTCCATCTGTCTGTCTATCTGACTTTTTTTTTCTGTCAGCGGGCTGTATCTTAGAACCATAATGGCTAGAGACTTGAAATTTTCACAGAATGTGTATTTCTGTTGCCGCTACAACAACAAATACTAAAATAAAATTAAAATTAAAAATAAAAATAAAGGGGGTCCCCATACATGAAACTTGATATTTTTGACGTTTTTATTCTACGGTGGTACGGAACCCTTTATGTGCGAGTCCGACACGCACTTGGCCGGTTTTATTTCTGTTAGGTAATATTCTACGAACCCATTAATTTCATCTTTCTTCTCTGTTAACCCTATATAAAAGAGCATGAAGATAAATACAAATACCGAATAACAATAATCACTAAAGAGCTTCTACTAAGATTTCGAAGTTACCCCCTTAAGGAAAAGGGGGAAAACTTGTATGATTTATAGCAAATCAAACTCTACATATACATTATTAAGGTATACTTTTGCATAGTTGATCGAGTAGCTTAGAAAATAGTTTGTTGGGCCATAAAAATAGCGGTTATTATTATTTAAAAAAATCTATTATTCCTAATGTAACTAGGTACATAAAAATATAAATAAAATAGTCTACATTAAAAAGTTGCGCCCAACGTGGGGCTCGAACCCACGACCCTGAGATTAAGAGTCTCATGCTCTACCGACTGAGCTAGCCGGGCTTATGCGAAATTATGCAAACATCCACTGCATACGGTAGACGCTACATCGCTCTATCTCTCCTCGGCTCAGAATGTACTGAGTGCCAATTTCAGATTTAAAATTGGTTACTGAATATTTTTTCAGGGAAATATTGTGTGACATTTCCTAAGATTTTTCGAGAAATTTCTCGGCCAGTAAAAATAAACTGACTAACTAACTTAATAAATAGTACTCAAAAATATAAGTACGCTATTCAGAATTTGACGTCAGAACGCATAGACATGATGATAGAGACATAATAGAGATAGCTACATAAATAAGCACAAGTGTTGCATCAGTGTAAATTATGGGTTAAAGTTACCTTACCTAACAATTTTTCTACTCTACCTGTCTCTACATGAGCAGAGATGTGGAGTTAGATAGAGTTTTCCATATCCACCCCTACTTCGCACTTTTCACGGCCCGTCAAGGGGTTGCTCCAACCGGAAGCTACCAGGCCGGGGGCGCAAAGATGGCTCCACCGGAAGTAGAGACACGTGCTCCGCGCACCGGACGTCCCGACCGCCGCCATTGGATTATTATTCACGTATAATGTACATCTCTATTTTAGTAGAGCTGTTAGTTATGATGGGTTATCGATTTTGGTTCCGGTACATGATATTTCGATTAGGTTATCGGAATCGATTTCTAATATTAATACTATTTTATGTTATAAAAGAAATTCATCCATTCAGTGTAGACCTATTATAAGTTTCATCCTTTGTGTGTCTGTCTGCGGTGTTATAGCTCGCGAACGTATGAGCCGATATCGAAGAACAATAACTGGTAGTCCAGATTAACATACCATCTGTATGGTCCCAAACTAAGCAAGGTTTGTAGTATGGGTACCATACAATGGACTGGGGCGAGCCCTGTCACACCCAGACCAGGGGAAATGACTAAAATATTATCATGATCAGACGCGTTCGATTACTACAAAAAAATATGTTGTTTAAGTTTACGAGGGCATTAACATATTGTCATATTTACATTGGGTCTTCAACCGGATCAAAAGTCTGAGAAAATCCGGCAAGAAAATCAGCGAGCCTGTCTTTTTTTTTTTTAACCCCCAATAGTATCGCCAATTAATACGAAGAGTAATTTGGTAAATTCTATTTATAATATTAGGTACATTATGCCAACTAATTTTTTTCATTACTGCCGCACTCTCCCTAAATTCCTTCATTACCTCACTCACAATATCTGATGATAACTTAACCCCAAAATTAATAAACGGTAGCGTGTGATGTCGATAAAAATCGCTTAATTGTAACAAACAACGCGTTGACAAAGTAATAACTAATATTACCACATCCGGGGAGTATTATCTTATCTGGCAACCCGTAATTAGCGGGGATTTGTGAGCTGGCAACACTTGACACTCGAGTGCTTTTGGCGCGGGGTGATAGATAGATAATATTTTTTAATTTGTTTTTTTTCGTAGCGGATTTATTATTAGAATGTAAATCATATTTTGAAAACAAAACATTTTTTTTTTTTCAAGATTTAAAAAGTTTAACCAATTTTTCTTTGGTCATATCTAATCTTACATTACTAAACCAAAATCACTTGATTTTTACACCATACAAGTCTATCAATATGTACCTAAAGTGCACCCTTGCCCATTCGGCATCGGAGCAAGCAGGGGTGCTGGTCCATTAAGGGACAATAAAACAGGATTATTGGGTATCAATATACTGTAGTTTTAAAGGGTAGCTTGAGATGTATTAGTTAGAATTTGTTTGGAAAAATTGGATTAATAGAGATGTATTGCTAGATTGAACATGTGGCTTGCAGTATCTTAATTTACTTATAAGTTGTTTGTATTTTTAACGTGCATTTCAAAAAAAACAAAATATACTCACTATAAGGTCTGTTTATCAAAGGATAGCGAAATTGCGTAGCGTAGCGTGGGTAGACCTCCCACAAGGTGGACCAATGACCTGGTGAAGGTCGCGGGAATCCGCTGGATGCGGGCAGCGCAAGACCGGTCATTGTGGCGAACCTTGGAGAAGGCTTATGTCCAGTAGTGGGCGTCTTTCGGCTGAGATGATGATGATAGCGAAATTGAACTATTGTAAACATTTCAACATTGGCTTTTTTCAATTCAATAATAGATTTGCGGACTGGCTAAGAGTACACTCACTTAAAAACAAGGTTGATATTATTAAAAAATTATAATGCAATACACATAAAATTAAAAACTTCAGATCTAATCAAAAGTGAGAAATACCAAAACACAACACAGTCAATTTTAAAGTGATTCCCTCTATACGAGGGCAATTTCCACCCCACGGATCCGTCACGACACGCGTCCGACACGTGTCCGTAATGTAGCAGTGACGGAACTCGGGACGTGGTCGCATGACGGCTGAATGGCTGGACTATTTATGTGGAAGTGAGAGTTTGGGAACAGCGTTTGGGGATGACTTTGGGCAACGTTTAGAGCATCTTTGAATTGAATTGTATTATTTTTGAATGGACTTCTTTCCTGAGTTACTAGTTACAAGCGTTGCCGTTTCAATTGCTAGGACTTGCAATGTATGCCGGTCTCGAAAACAGTTCAAATATACAAAAAAACGATGCTTAGCCGTATGCATAAGACATTATTTATATTTTTTATAATCCAATTAAGTATTAATTTTAAGTTCATATTTAATAAAATAAAAATAGTAATGCATAAACAATCATAAATGCCACATGAAAAACCTCCATAAAAATCTGCCGTATAAAAAAGCGAACGCCGCAAAACATCGAGAATTTTTAATCGAGGGCCCTCGCCGGGTAATTGAAGTCATAACTCTGGCAACCCCAGTTTGACATTTAGATTTTTTGCCGCGCAAACTGAATAATTCGCGAGCGATAGGATAATTTAGGTTAGACATTTTTAAGGGGAGTGATGTGTCAACGCGTGAATAAAGACGATATTATTATTGTAGAAGAGATTACTTATTAGATGTGAAATAATTGGGTTTAGATAGAATATTGTATTTACATAAAAAATCACAGAAGAGGTTGGCAGAGGTCTACTACTGTTTATTGTTAACAATATCGATTACAGAATTTCAAAGCTTATTAAGTAAAAAAAACGTAAGAAAACAGTTTCAAGTCAAGCCCAAACAAGACCGATAATTATAATACTCCAAACAAAATAAGCAAGACACATGAAACCTCCGGGCTAGGTACAATTTTTTTTCAAATGACAAATCCAAATCGTACAGAAAACATGCAATATGTAAACATACATACAGTCACGACCTCAATCTCTGAAGGGATGCTCAGAAACACTCCAAATAACGTGTAGACAACAGAGTTGTAGGTAGCAACAGGTTTTTATAAAAACCTTGCTCACAGAAAAAAACATATAACATTTTTGCCCACTGAATAACATTTTGGCCCACATAAAATATTTGCGAAAAATGTAAAATTTTCACCAACAATGACCGCAAAAAGCAAGGTTATGATATCCGCTTCCGGAAGGGTAATCTGAGGTCGTTTTTCACCCTTACATAACTGCGTATAGAGTGGTTTATTGTTGGCAAATATATTTTTGATTTATGGCCAGTACCGGTTTGTATAATGTTGTAAGTAAATTAAATAAGCTTTCCGGAACCTTTTTCTAAATTTATAAGTCTTGTCCGGTTTGCGGTTTGTTCCATATAATGCGTGATAAAAGTTTTTTTTATGATAAACAGTGTATCCATAGGTCGAACAATCGCCTTAGTAATGAGCACGGGTTCGATTCCCAACATGAAATACTTTCATAAAAAAAACTTTTTTCAAAAAGTCAGTTTTTCAAATTATAATAATTGTTACTATACATTTAGCAAAACAATTAAAACATACGGGTCGTAACCTCCTTTTTTGAAGTCGGTTATCATCATCATTATCATCCCCTTCATTATAAAATCCTCACAGGGCCGTTTATTTAAAAAAAAAAGACATGTCATCTAAAATTAGCTAATCTATCTCTAAAACCAAACAAAAATCCGTTACATCAATCAACAAATCCCTAAGCTCCAAAACTGATGACTCCATTACGATGTAATAACACATCTTTGATAACTTGGCAAAACAATTTTTGCATATGTCAACCCTGAGGTGGTTAGCAATAATTCACCGCTAGATCGCGCCACTATCAATCATGGCGGGAAATGAACTGTCAAGCTGATGCGCCGCGGGAAAATGGCGGGTAACGTAATAATGGCGCGTATTCGTAAATTTTGAGGTTTTGTTTTTAGTTTTTAATGAAATAGCAGTAGAAATAAATTTAAGGCAAAACGTAAACTTTTCTATTTATATTATTTTTATCAACTGGATTGGATTATAACTCCCTTTATACTCGTATCTAATAGTTAACTTACCGAGCGTTTCCGTGCTTCGGAGGGCACGTAAAAAGTCGGTCCCGGTTGTTGTCATCTAGGCAGCAATCGTTAAGCCTTGTCAGACGCCTTCGGGCGGCTAGAACAACTCTGACACCAGGTTGGCCAGTTACCATACGATAAGAAAAAGTTAATTTAAACTTAAAATATAAGGAGTTAAACGTAAAACCATCAAGTCAACCATAATGGGTGCGTATACCATAGTAGAAATAAACAATTATATTTAAATTTATAGTCGGATTTGATATTCTTAATTATCGAGCTCAAATGGTTATAATTAACGAAAATGACATGAATAATCCGTAACCCCATAAAAAGTCGCGACTCCCGTCGACAATCGCAAACCGCAATGAATCATGCGCCACGCGACGCGACATCCTTTTGCAATATAGCGAGCGGTCGCCGCGATTAGTCGCGCTTCCGATGCGTGCCACTAAAAAATGCTTTGAAAATTGCTTGATGGCAAATTGTTGAGTGGTTGGATTAAGGGAGTTGAATTTGAAAATTATTACTAAAATGTGACGACAAAAATTATGGCCATTGGCATTTTATGTGACTGAGGTACCAACGATCTAGTCACTAGAACTACCAACGTACCAACGACCAATTATCGTTGTAAGGTCCCTACGAACCACTTGATGTTAACCGCACAAGCCTCGATGATGCCTTATATGTATGCCAATGGCGGCATCTTCATCAAGCGCATGCCTCGCGCGAGCACTCAGTTTTGACGTCGGAACGCATAGACATAATGTCATAATATTAGTGCTCGGGCGAGGCATGCGCGCCATATGGACGTAGCTATTAGGCAACGCTGAGGACGGACTAGTCACGCAGTTACCGTAGCCTATAATATTATTAGCCCTTTTAACGTCCCAGTCCGGGGTCTCTCCTCAATGCGAGGGGGATTCAGGCCATAATCCACCACGCTGGCCCAGTGCGGGTTGGTGGATTTCACAAGTCTAAGATATGCAGGTTTCCTCACGATGTTAGGTAACCTTCACCGTAAGCAGGTGATAATAATCATATTCTAGTTATGATTCGCCCATAGATTTCGAAAAATCCAGAGGTGTGAGCCGGGTTTTGAACCCTAGACCTTAAGCCCGCAAGACGCGTGCTTAACCAGTCGTCTATCACTGCTTAACCGTAGCCTATAGATGCTTGCAATACCAATAGCATCGCTCGCTGGAACTACTCGATCTGGTTGCGAATGTAAATGGCGATAAAAAAAAAACAATGTAAAAATGACAAGCCCGCTGAGTTTCTTGCCGGATCTTCTCAGTCGAGGTCGCGTTTCCGATCCGGCGGTAGAAGTTAAGGAAAAAATGTAAAATGACAATTTGTAAGTGCCCCCGTAGGCCTAAACAAAATAAATGATTTGAATTGAATTGAATTGAATTGAATTGAATTGAATTGAATTGAATTGAATTGAATTGAATTGAATTGAATTGAATTGAATTGAATTGAATTGAATTGAATTGAATTGAATTGAATTGAATTGAATGTTTCGAAACCATTAAGCGCTCCTGAGCAGCAGTAAGTCAATGTATGTGTGTTGATTCATGTCCGTCTGTTTGTATGCAGGATCGTCCGCAACAAAGCAGCGGAGAAGGCGAAGCATGCGCACAACCAACAGCAGCAGCAACAACAGGAGCAGGAGATCAGCTCGGCGCAGGGCAGCGTTGTATCCGTTTGTATTCCTTTATATTTGTATCGTCTTACAAAAGTCAGTTCCTGTATACACGGCGACAAGGTTCACCACCTGTCACGTTGGGTTCTGACTATCTGGTGAAACGTGGGCTTTGAGTTGGCTTAATACCCACACAATGTGGTGATGGCCGCTCAAGCCTCTGACTAACCCGGAATGGGGATGAAAGTCGTGATGTATTATGTTATGTTCTTACAAAAGCAAACTGAAACTGATCAATATGAATGTCGGAATGGAACGTGAAAGGTATGCGTGGCATGAAACGTAAAATCGCGAGAGTAATGAGGAGGGGGTGAAAGGATGAGAAAAATTGAGGACATTAGATTTTAAGGGAGATTGGGAAAAAACTAAGAATAAATAACATCCAGTTTACAACAAGTTTTTCTCCATATTTCGTAAATGGTCCCAGATACTATGTGTATGTGGCAGGATAAAGCGAGAGGCAGACCCAACAAAAGATGGATGGAATGTATAAAGAGTGATTTGATTGAGAAGGTAGTGGATGTACGACAGCAAATCGCGATGAATGAAAGTTTTTTTTTCGAGATCCAGTCGTTGACCGCGGTCCGCTACATGGTGACCTGGACAATATATCACATCCCCAGGTAATAACGCATGCTGGCAACGCGCCTGGCACGACGGCAGTGCTGTCTCCCACCACGGAGCAACATGTCACCAACACGGGCAGTTACAGCATCAACGGGATTCTCGGCATCGAGCAGGTGGACGGCCTGCATAACGGGAACGCGACGGGGCTGAAGAGAAAGAGACATGAAGATCAAGGTAGGCGATGAGAAAACATAAACCAGGGTAGTACTACCCTCTCACAGAAGATCGTAAAGCAGCTATTACAACTGCGTTTCGTACGAAGAGTGAGAGAGCCGAGACGACTAACAGGACGATAGAGCACGCGATTCTCTTCCTTACTAATATCACGATGCGATAATGGGTGCGTCTAAATGTGCCGAATAGTGCGCCCGACCAATCAGTTGACGTCTGACCTCGTAGATTTCATGTCATAAAATGAATTAGACGCACTTTTTAATTGTTCGGACATTCCGACCATTTTTCTAGAGGCAAGATAAGAGCATTAAATCAGATAACCTATCTTAAAATAAATAGAAGTATGAAACTCTATCCATATTCGGGGTAAAATTTGAATCTTAACTGAACTCTACCCGTTATCAAAACTCAATTGCCCACAGGAGCGCTATTTATCTACCCAATGAACTCTTTCTATGTATTACATAAGGAAAGTTGTAAGTAATGTTAGTAGAGTAGGCAGTAAGATACTTGTAAGAGTCCCCCGGTGACTCGAGTTTTATGCCCCCCTGAAGTTCGGTAGTGATGTGGTCTGTGCAATATGGTTATCGATAAAATGTTGTATCGATACTTGTTGCATCGAATTTAACAATTTCTAACGAGGAAGCTGATGTGCACTGTGGCATAAAAGACAAATAAACTTATTAATAACGCACGTAACGAAATAAAATATGTAAAGACAGTAACAATTAATGTTTTAGCTAGCAACTTTAATAAAGAATTGTTATGTTAGTGTAATTATAACCGAGTAGCATTTAAAAAATAATGGTGTCATTATATAAGTGACTCGGATTGTGTAGTTATAACACTTACGTAAATTGGAATCTAGGAAATTGGATAGTAAGTGGGCCGTACATAGTCAATTAAGTAAAAAATTGTAAAACAATACTGTGCTGGTGTAATTTACTTGTCGAGTACAAACTAATGATTCTATTTTATCGTGACTATACTGTACTTTGTGAAACTTGCTTTGATATCTGCTGAGTAGTGGTTTGAGCGTTCCGTTCTGGGTTACATTCCCGTTGGTACAAATTTCAATAATGATCTTTTTATTATTCACTCAGATCCGGTTGGTACCTTACCATATAAGAGTGTTTTTGGACCATATTTATTCATTTCAATCACTACACTTTCTTTTACTTTAAGAAGTATAGTGCAAGTATAGTAGTATAAGTATTGTAAATATTATAGAGAGACTGTAAAGGCTTACCCTTTATAGTCTCACTATAATATTTTGTCGATAATGATTCCTTTTCCCGTACATGTCACATCACTAGTATCCTCCCAGCCATAGTGGTGTGCACTGGCCGAGACCGGCAAGATTTACCGTCGTATTAAATTTTGCGCACAAATTGTAACCTTATTATTACAAGTTTTCAGTTCTATTAAATTCAACTTTTGACTTGAAAACTTAACTACGTTTAATTATAAGAAGTGTCTTATTCAAATCTTATGTTATACTTTTGGACAAAATCATTGTAATTAGCTTTTCTTCTCAGTTAAAAAAACATTAGTATCCGCTCCTAGTTCCACCATAGAGACCTCTACTTGCTAATATTTGCAAAACAGTCATTTCTTCTTCAAAACAAACCTAGGGGGCTGATAAACTTCTTCTTTTTCTTTCTTTAAGAAAATAACCTCACCCAGTATGATAGGTATTTCGCAAGTATCACGCAAAATTAATTTTTCTTTCTTTTTTTTAACAACCTAAAGCATAGAAAATCAACTTGGATGATCGTCAATTTTGTAAAACCAAAATGGAGAATGGCTGAAACTATTTAAATGCGGTAGAGCCAAGCTGTAGCCTATTGACTGCAGCTCATATACGGGCTGGCTCGACCGGTGTAGTACCACCCTCTCACAGAAGATCGGCGTAAAGCAGCTATTACACCTGTGTTTCGTACGATGAGTGAGAGAGCCGAAATCTCAATCCCCTCTTCCCCTCCCTCCATTCTGTCCCCTTGAGGTCGGCAATGTGCAAGCAATACCTTTGGTATTGCAAGCATACGTAACGCTACGGCTACGGTAACTGCTTAACATCAGGCGGGCCGTACACTTTTTTGCCACCGCCGTCCTATAAAAAAAACATGTGACTGCTAGAAGTTCCCTTCCTCTGATGTAGGTGTAACAAGGTCAGGTACAAGATCTAACCAATATAATTCTGTTACAGACGAGAACAGAGACTTCAACAGTCATTCAGAAGATGACGTGAAGAGACAAAGGAGTCATTATAACGGCGACCAAATATACTCAAATGTAAGTACTAACCTTTTACCTGTATAAACTAAGGTAACATGGGTACATCAGGCTCATGCCACCGAGCACTCAGATCTGATGTCGCAATGCATAGACATAATGCCATAACATGAGTGCTCGGGCATACGATGCATCTGGATGCACCAAATGTGAAAGAAACAAGAAAGATATGATGATACGTCATCATCATCATGATCACCATCATAACGGAAAGCGTTCACTACTGGATTAGACTTCCCTAATTCAGATATTTCAGTAGGTACTCAAATCTAAACGCACCTGTGGCATTTTCTAAAAGTACCTATATGCAACTTCTATTTGATGGTAACCTCAAATATCCTGAAGAACGCTGCATATCTATGCACCGTAAGATCAATATTAGTTCATCGATCGTGGAGAATAATTTAAACTAATGATTCTATATGGCATATTAAACTATCTCGTGGAGACTATGTAGTTATGCTACAGTTGATCTTACGGCCCTTGGACTGATTTCAAAAGAACCTCGCACTGAGTGGAGGCCAGCGGGGCTAATAGCGACACTATGCAACATTGCAGCAATTCTGCAAAAGCAATTCATTTTTCCGACCCTCCAGCAGAATCCGCATAATTTCCATAAAACGGTCACGAATGGCGTAAAATTTGTTTACAGAAATTTTGCGGAATTCGTTATTAGCCCCCCCTGTTTCTAGAAGTGGGAGGATTTTGACCCTTTTAGTAAATCACCTTTGGTTCCTATCTGTGTCCAATATGTGTACGCAATAGTCCCCAGACGCTTCCCAGTTATATGATCCCATTTCCCATAGTAAAGTTTTACGTTTACCGGAAATGGCGCACTAAATGTAAGCATTGCCATACTCGTAAATAGGGTGAAAGCCTCCCCCTTGTATATGGAGGAATAAGGTGAGTTTATAAGAGATAGGATATAGTTAAGATAAAGGAACTAAAGTCGAATTTTCTCTAGTCCACCAAGCCAACTAGGCACTCGGGTATAAATATCAAATGATAATAAGTCAATGATTCCGCGGTCCGTCCACAACGTAGTGAGCCTGGGCCAATGCCTGGGCACTCTTGTGGCAGTAGCTCCCACTACGTGGTGGAAGGACCGCGGAATCATTGACTTATTATTATTTGATATTTATACCCGAGTGCCTAGTTGACTTGGTAGAGTAGTAATTAGAATGAGCAAATTGACGGTTAGAATGAAACTTTTCTATGAATTTGAACTTTAATTGTTCCATTCCTGTCAAAAAGTGACATTAGCCACTGTCAGTTTTTATCATTTAATTATAACCAAACTTTACGAGAGAATCTTCGAAAATAATATTTAGCCCTTAAAGTTGTAGCTTTACTCAATATCGGCCTGCCTGGTCATCACGAACAAGAAGTAGGCTTATGTTATTCTAAGGCATGTCCTACCTCTGTACCAAATTTCATTAAAATCTACTCAGCCGTTTCTGCGCGATCGTCATTCAAACTTACATACAAACACGCTCGCATATTAATAGTAGAATATCATATTAAATCCCAAAAACCTTTGAAACAATGAAAATCCTAGAACAGGAACGTTTAATTGTGCTCTTGTTGGGATGAGGTGTAATGGCGGGCGGAAGTGACGTTATTAGCGCGGGACCGCCGCCATTCGTCACCGGCACAAGATGGCCGCCGGAATTTACGCGCCAATTCGCGCCGGCCCACAATCTGTACAACGTTTAATGCAACGTTAACTAGATAGTTAATTTAACCGTGATTAATGGTGATGTGTGTTAATTTCTATGTTCTTTTATTGGTAGTTGTTATAATTGATGTGGTTATCCAAATAACTACCTATTTGATTTTTAGTCTACCTAACTAGTCGCTATGATCAATTTATAAACTTTAATATCATTGGGGAGAAAGTTCACCAGCTATTTTGTAATTTAACTGTAAAACTGCAATCGGAAATTCGGAACAAGTTTGGCCTAGCGAGCCATATCAGGGCGCTGAGTCGCTTAGCTATTGAATTGCCACTGTGCCACTGAACCACTGTGCCACTGAATTGCCACATTTTGTTATTCTGAGCGACCCTGTGATTGGTCGGTCATAATCAACCGACTAATCAGAGGTTGTCAGTCTAAATAGCAAAACGCTATAGTGGCAGTTCAATGGGTAAGCGACTCCGCGCCTAGGGCTCATGCTAGGGCGTAATGGGGTATCAAATGTCCTCTAAATTCTGAATGATCTCTAAATGGTTCTTGTGTATTAAAAGTTATTTCTCTTGCAGCTCTGGTCCTCATCAAAATGGAGTCTAAAGGACGAGTACAAGCTGTTGTCGGAGCTGGGCGGCGCGGCAGGGGGCGCCACTGGCTACTACGGAGAACTCTTCGACACGCCATACGAGCACGCCGCCCATCCACACTATACCCCCCATTCTGGTGAGTTCCCCTACTTTTAAGAGGGAGGGAGTTTTGGGAAAATTGGTGCAGAATTCGTACGTCTCTATGGAAGGGCAGTAACCTTTTTGGTCTGTATAAGATCCCCCCCCACCTCTGCCTCTATCCCAATCTTCATCCCTCCTTGTTAATCTTGTTGGCAACGTGCGAGCTATGCCTTTAATTTTGCATCTATAGGCTATGGTAACTGCTTAATATTAGGCGGGACATACTTTGTACTCTGGTTTAGAGACGGTACGGCGACAAAACGGTATGGTACGGTACGGTACGGTATGCTAACGCTTTGGTACGGTACGGTACGGTATGCTAACGGTATGGTACGGTACGGTACGGTATGCTAACGGTATGGTACGGTACGGTACGGTATGCTAACGGTATGGTACGGTACGGTATGCTAACGGTATGGTACGGTACGGTATGCTAACGGTATGGATTGCGATACCATCTTGTCTTCTTGATCTCGATCGATGTTGTTATATGTTATTTACACCCCATTAGAAGTAGCTATATCAATATCGCGATAGAAATATTCCCATGTGATAATCGCGGCGAGTGTAAAACAATCAATACGAGGCTGATTGTAAGATGGGTAACCGCAAAGTGGTCTGTGGTCGGAGCCGAGCCGATGGGAACCGGTGGCTTCAACGTGGCCATTCATTCATAGGTAGTTCATTCATTCATGTTCTGCTTAATACTTTAAGAATGCTTGCAATAAACATTTATGATGGACTTACACCGGCATTACAAATCACTTTTGTTCCAAGAAATGCTTTGTCAAACCATTTTCAACTAGCTAAAAATCTCTATAAATTTGGCGGCTAGTCTGCATTGACTGATTTCGGGATAAGTTTGTACTGTACTTTACTGTGCTTGTATAAAAAGCTAAGCAAATTATAAGTAGAGTACTTTAAACACCAGGCCATTTCTGTAGCTGTTAATCGCTGTTAATCGCTGTTAATAATAGAAATAATAATATCCTGGGTCATTCTTTTACACACGGTTACCTGATCCCAAACTAAGCAGAGCTTGTACTATGGAAACCAGATAACTGATTACTACATATACTACATTTTTTTTGTAAATACATACTTAATATACCTTGGCGTCATCGTTAGACACCATTGTCGATCCTGGCTTACAGGAGTAACAGTGGTGGGAATGTGTGGCGGGAATAGTCCCAAAAAAAAAAAAACTTATACATAATTACATCCAGACTCGGGACATACAGACATGTTCATGCACACAAATTAATGTCCCGGGTAGGAATCGAACCTACGACCTGCAGCGTGATAGTGGGAATCTTACCAACCACGCTAACGGGCTCGTACGTCATGTCACGTAACGGGCCCGAAATATAATAGAAATAACCATTGTCGATACTGGCTGGCTTACCAGGAGTAACTGTGGTAGGAGTTTGTGGCGGGCCTAGTCGCAAAGAAAATAGGAATAACCTATGTAATTTTATTGAGAAAGGACAATGAAACAAAGCAATCAAACATTGAACAAACCCCTTGCTGGAACTAGTTCTTTGCAAGTTTTAAGTTCTACTGATCTAGGTTGAACAGAAAAGCTTGGACTAAGAAAGCATACTTACTTTCTTACATTGAAAACAAACCGGACAATAGCGACCACATCCTTGTGTGTGAATGGACCGCACCGATCCCTCTCAGTAACACAAGACGTGCGCGCGCGCAACCCGATACCGTCGATCTAGCCTGTTCGTATTGTACACTTGTTATTTCCTTGGTGTTTGTGGTTTATATTGTTAGACGTTAGATTTCATTCATTAAACACTTTGCTTAAGAAAATAATATTAGCCTACCTTCCGAATGATTTGGTCCACTATGTTAATCGTCTACTTTATATGTTGTTTGTTCTCCTCCCTTTGGTCGTCCACTTTTCTAAATCGTCCATTTCCTATTTTACCTACTACCCAAATCGTCGTTTCTTCTTAATCCATCGTCTCTCCGAAATCGTCACTCGCGTTAATCAATATTGGTGTCTGAATATTTGGCATACACAAGGCCTGAGCCTGTATCAATCATGTAACATATAACAAAAACCATCATTAATCAATATTGGTTTTAAATTTGGTCAATATTCTAGGTTTAACAGCAGCTATTTAACAGGTCAGGTTAGTAGTGTCGCCTGAGTCAAGATGACTCATGATAAAGCTTAGTCATGACTAAGCTTAATAAATGCTTCGTTCTTTCTAGCGTGTGTAATAACCCGTGTTAGAAACCGTAACCTTATCGTGGCAGGATAATGCTTTTGAATTATGCTACTGTCGCTTCGCTTCATACAAACCAAAATTCAACTACATCAAGCGGTGCAACATTGATATTTTAAGAGTCTTCACGTTGTCAGTCAAATAATTTAGAGCCACTTCAAATAAAATAACAATATGTATTGTGCCAGCCTAATCAACCTCGTGACGATCTAACGGCTTCGAACTTGCCATTTCGTCGTCTCTATAATTCTCTATAGAACCACCATCATTACGCCATTGTCTGTCACGCCCTGAAAATTGCCTGCGGCCGTAGCATGCTGTTCTACGGTATAACTGTCATGGTTGACATAGATATTTGTGGGCAAATGTCTGGGTTATGAGGAGTGAGATTAGAGCTTACCTATTTAAGGATCGTCATTTTTCTAAGTTTATAGAAGATGATCCCAAACCTACACCTCAATGACCAACAACAATTACTATATTTTTGGGAATTACTTTGTTGAAGACCTTTCGTTTCTTGTGATCTTTATTTTTTAAAGCAATTTAAATCTGCCCTACTCGTGGCCTATATGAATTTTGTGCCAAAGCTTTTACTATTTTGCAGAAAATCTTAAGGTGGTGTAATTTCTATCACAATAGCTCAAACCCTCATTGTGCCAACAGCAACGAACGACTCAACGGGTTCAAACGGCGGTGCGGGTGGCGAGCCCCCGTCTGCGGCGGCCAGTCCCGACGCGGCTGCGCTGGTTGTGTTACAACCGCCAGCGCCTCCATACCCTCCGTATGCACATTATGATGGTAAGAACCTTTAGCCTCATCTTGTATACTTATTTTGTGGTAACTGTCCTTTAATACGTCATCCTAACTTGGTCCTTGTAATAATTCTACGTAATCGTTGATGTATGTATAGATACATTGTCATAGATTGGATTAACCAGGAAAGCGGCGTATGTATGTATATCGAACAATACATAATCTATTGTGTCTGCGTTAAGTTAAATATGTATAGGCGTTTCTACAAGGTTTTTTCAAGAAAAATATTTCTACAATACAACAAAAATAAATATAATACAAAAGAAATATATTACAATCTGGATCAACCATACGACGGTATGAAGTCACATTATAATAAAATATTATTTTAGCGGCAATTCAAAGAATCAGAAATGTAAATAACACTGAGTATTTTCATGCTTTAATCTTAAAGTAAAAAAATTCTCTACATAATAAATCAAACAGGAAAATATGCTACAACATCTAAAAACGCTTGCGTAAGTAACGTCACAATTAAATTCCAACTCCCCCACTCAATAAAGATCCACGCACAGAAATAAAACAATGAGAGTTAAAACAAAAGTGGCCGAACAGATAAACAGCAAGAATCACTGTCGAGACACGAACGAGAGTAAAAAAAATTGAGAAAAGCTTTCGACAAAGTCGAGCACGCCACTCCGAAGCACTCCGACGGAAATCTAATTTTCTCCTTGGACCCCACAACGCTCTCTGTGTTATAACATCATAAAATTTCATACGGAGCCCACAGTTTTAGCACTTATGCATATTAAAGAGAGATTCCAGAATGGAGTGCCGCAGGGCTCGGTTTGGGGACCGCTCTTTATGCTTTTGGTCTTTAATCTACCGCAATCTGCTTATCTCTGTTGGGTGGCGAGGGGGGGCAGACATCTTTAATAGCTCATTCGGGGGCTCTATGCAAATAATTTTAGGAGGGGGGAGGGAGATCATACGGGCTTTGTCTGGCGCGGGTAACGAACCGGGACACAAGTCTGGGATGCGACAGAAGTGGTCCACGGCACTTCAAACGGGTTTAGGCCCATTTCGGTTATAAATATTAAACTGTCAGCTGGGGGGTGAGTGGGGGGTGGGGGTTGCAAGTGGTTACGCGTATAACGCTCGTAACGTAAGGGGGCGTGCTGGTGTTAAATTTGTTTTCGAGGCGTGTCGGTTTTGGTACATCCTATTAATTTTGAGTAGGCGCTTCATTTCAGTGATGAAATCAAGTACCCAAGTACTTATTAATAATACAGTAGGGCATAGTAGTTGCTTTGTAATTATTCAAATACAAACCTGGTTATAAATATCATAAAAATGAAAAGAGTTTATGATCTGAATAGCTAACATGTAATATTTTTAATATTCTAATAGGAATAATAATGAGAGACAAAATTATTTTTGTGGGGGTAAATTTTATTTTTAGAAACAGTGCTGCAACTCTGCTCTGTAAGATTAACAGCAAAATAACCACAGCAAGTAAAACATTCCAAAATTGATCATCTCAGAGTAAAGGCCGCAATATTAAAATCGTTCATGCACTTAAGTTAAAAAAGATGAAAACTTCATTAAAACAATTTGAAAACACTAAACAAAAGGAAGATCATAAATCAGTGGATGATTAACTTCCCTACTCAACTTAATGAAGGAAGGAAGAAACAACGTCGACAAGGTCAAGAGTGCTCGCAAAAAACATTGAATATTCTTGGTATTTTGTTGAATTTTATATTCGTTTTCAAACGCACTATGATACAAAGCATAATGCTTTGTTCTACGTAATGATAGCTTCACTGTACGTCCACATTTCGTGAATGACATGAGATCCGGTAGCCTAGTGCCATAACATTCTAGACGGGCTGATCCATAGGTTTTCCTGCTGCTTCATTTATATCAACCCGTAATCATACGGATCATAATGGAATAGTTTTCCATGTCCTATTATTAAAAAGGTATATTTAATCCAAAGGTGCCAATCAGAAATCGACCAACTTAACTGTAATAATTTTTACTTATTCCAGGTACGACAACACTAGCGAGCGAATACGCATACGCGGCACCGTACTCGCAATACTCTCCTTACGGGGGCCCATACTCACATTCGGCTGCCACAGGATTGCTGTCCAAGTGGTGAGTATATTTATTTATTTAAGCCTTTCCTTTTACATTATCTTACATAGGTCTAGGGTTACACTTATAACAGTTGTTTATATTTCAATCCACTGCTGGGCGAAGACCTTCACCTTCCTCTCTGAGTATAGTAGGTACTCAAGTTTAAATCTCCAATATCTAGAATTTTAGTGCCAATTAAACACATTTGTAAATAAAATTATATTACTTACCTAAGTACTTCTAATAACGTTAGTATAAAAACGGACATTTTACCTGAGCGGTGTATCTGCTCAGGCCAAGGTCTCGCACCTACAGACCCAAAGTCAAAATCAAAATAGTTTATTCATGTAGGCTAAATGAAGCACCATGATTTGTGGACATAAAGATTTCAGTTTTACCACCGGTCCGTAATGCTGCTTCCATTGGGAAGAGCCAACAAAAAACTCAATGGTTACTCTTTTCAATAGAAAAAGAAAAAAATGTGTCCATTCTCAAAACAGCAACGCAATATTAAGACGGGCCCGTTAGCGTGGTTGGCGCGGAGGCGCCTTTCACGCTGCAGGTCGTAGGTTCGATTCCTACCCGCGACATGCATTTGTGTGCATGAACATGTCTGTATGTCCGGAGTCTGGGTATATATGTATATTAAGTATGCATTTACAAATAAAAAAGTAGTATATGTAGTAATGTCAGTTATCTGGTTTCCATAGTACAAGCTCTGCTTAGTTTGGGATCAGGTAGCCGTGTGTAAAAAATGTCCCAGGATATTATTATTATTATTATTATATGAGCAAGCACAATCCTTATCGCTAGAAAATACGGTAATTCAATATTATCAAAATAATTAAAGTCTCACCCAGATTTAGGTATTTAAATAGAAAGCTAGTAGTGAGCTGTGCATGTCTACTCTCACTTTACAGTAAAATCCCTTCGACCATTATAACTGAGATGCAAAAAATTTAAACGTTACAGCGAAACGAAGGCGAACAAAAATTAGCAATTAATTATCATTGTAAAAACAATCTTAAAACAGCAACTTCAGCAAACGTGAATCCCATTAATTACGTTGGAAAGGTACAGGTGCTAAAACGCCTCCCTGCGGCACTCCACTGAAAGCTGACCGCGCGTCGGCTCCGTGATAAAACGCTACAGATTTATTCGCCACACACTGCCATTCGTTTTTCAGCGGTCGTTAAACGGCCGTACGGTTTAAAAGCTTTAAATTTCACGTAATAAGTTGACGGTCGATGCGGTCAAAGGCTTTTGTAAGAACGGTATTCTCGCAAAAGTTGAAATTTAAACTTTACTATGTTTTTATAATATTGCTTATAGAAAAACACCAATATGATCGAATCAACTCAACAATATCTTAGTTCAGTAAATTTCACAACTTCTGATACCTACAGTATCATTAAAACCCTTACATGATCAGAAGCTAGACGCGGAGAGAAAAAAGATACTCCGGTAGATTTATTCCTCGAATAACTCTATTCTTCTCTGATATACATCGTAGTCTATAGGGGCTTTTAAAATCCCATACTTGAAAATAAAGAGAGCCCTTATCCCATGATTTAGGGATAAAGAATCATACACTGTTTTGACTCTACCATCAAATTAGATACAAATTCCCAATCCCATAGGTGATACATCAAAGCTACTGTACAAAACCAACTCATTTGCGATCGTAAATCTGAAATCTCATAGAAATATGACCTCTAAACACTAGAAGATAAAGTTGATGGTAAGGTTTGCTAATGGCAAATAGATATAGTATTCAATACGGGTCCGGATTCCTCGCCAATCCCGTTAGGATTTCGCATGTCATCAAGTAGAAGAATTGTTTTGTTTGAATTTAATAGCAATATGAACAATGCTATTTTGGGGATCCTATCACTTCGATAAAAATACCAACTTAATGTTAATGTAGATATTTTACTACGTACAGAAATCACATATTTAATCATCGTAATTGTAAACAATAAAGAGTCAATGCTGCTATAATCTTAGCTCTCTAATATAAACCTGAATGATAATTACAAAAATCCACTCTTAAGCTACAAAATGCCTAACACATTGTATAATCCAACAGATTTATCGCCAGTAATTAAGGCTGATATTATTTATTTTGATCTCACTCTAAAAGCGAACTAAGAAACGACTTTCTTCTACAAAATTACATCTCAAAATCTCATCATCTCTCAGATATGACTACAAAATATCTTACCTGCTCGTCAATCAATGAATCTCAAACTTTACAGGCACTAATAAATTAACAAAACAAAATTAATCAACAACACTAAAAGAAATCAGTTACTATAAAGAGCACAATAGCAACATACTTCAGCGCATTTGTCGTGCTGTCCCTGTATCCGTCCCTAAGGGCTGTGACAAAGGGCACGCTGCCTCCCAAGGGTACAGGGATAACTTACAGGGCATTAAATTTAAGTGATTCCACAGCGAACACTTTTAAAGTTGTAGGGGATGTTCGCGAACGGATTCAATATTGTGGAATTGGAGAAACAAAAGAGAAACTGCCGTGTCTAGTACCATGACCTACAAACTTATCCAGCTCAGTGGCCAAAAGTGGAATACTAAAACTTTGAATAGAGAAATGTCGTATTTTGACAATCTTGGATCGACACTTAAGCTATGGGTTCCTCTAATAGCGGCGCCGTCATATAACGGCCGTAACTAGATCGTTGTCTATGTTAACAAAATAGCGCGGTTTCCTAGAGAGCGGTATTTCCGTTGTTTACGTAGCCAATATTCTAGTGCGGCCGTTATTTGACGGCGCCGCTATTGAAGCAACCCAGCGCATTAGCGTCACTCTCAGCGGGCGAAATAAGTTTTGGGATCTAGTTCCAGACATGTTCTTCATATCATAAAGTTCGACTCTCGGTGGCCAAAAGTGGAACAAAACAATTTGAATAGAGAAATTTCGTATTTTGACAGTCTTGTAACGACACTAGCGACGCCCTCAGCGGGCGAGATAAGTTTTTGGGATCTATTCCTGACTTATACTTCATATCTAAGTCTAAGTCCAAGTAATAACACAGGCGAATTCAAAAGTGATTATTTGGTAAAAGAGTTAAATTTTGTGTGTTCACTACTAATAAATGCCTGAGAGAATAGATGACAATATCGATACCACAGAATAAAGAATTAGATAAATGTTAAAGTTCTCAATATCCTTACTCCAAATCGCTTTGTTCAGAGATGAACCTCGCCTTTGAGCCTCCTATCTTGCTATTTCTGTAATCAGTTATATTAATTTATTTCATTATATTGTCAACAGATATCAACGGACGCCGTGCGAGCAATAGCTGTCGGCGAACAACGAAAAAATATAAGTGATAACGGACACTATTTAAAACAATCGAACGATCAACCTTGTGAGAAATTTAGTTTAAATTCTAATCCATTCCTTAGTAAATCCCTTTTTGTAGATAAATTAATATATTTTGTACAATTTCCTTAAAAATATTAGTTCTTATTTTTATTTTTTACAAGGTCAGTATACCGCTTTCATGTTTCGCTTTCTCGAAAAAAATATTCATTTAATTTCATTTATACTCATTATATTTTAAATGAAACTGTAATTGAGAGAGCCAAAGTGTCGATGAATTTCATTAAATGTAAGTTGTAAATAATATATTATAATGTGACTAAGATGTAATTCGTTTAATGTTATTAGCGTTAAGGTTTATTCTCGTATTCTTTACCTCAATGTAGTTACAAAGTAGATTTACGTAACTTTTAATTTTTATTGTAGCTTCCATTTATTTTATGATCTGGGAATGTAAGGGAAATTGTATTATCAACTGTATTGTAGTGCGGCGTCGTAAAATTTCTCATTTTCGGAACTGATCGGTAATTGAAAAAAAATGTACTGCTCACATACATTGTATTTTTTTATTATTAAAAAACAGTTATTTATTTAGTAACTAGGGAACTTTGTCCGCAATTGAGAAATTTCTTGACGCAAAAGCTCGAAACCAGCTAAGTATATATTTTTTTTATTACCATGAACTGTTCAGCTATTGTTACTTATTTTGTAACCGGGATAATCGAGACGTTACATTTAATTTGTCCTGTGCACAATGAAATAGATGCTTTATGTTTTATAACGTAACCAGAAAAATAAAAAGGAAGTGAATGGGGTAATAGTTATTTTTGTGATATAAAAACTACCAGTGGCGCCTCGAAAGTGTTTTTTATTTTATTTTTCTGATTATGGGTTTACATTTAAAATCGTTATCGTTTATATGAGTTAGCTAACTTATTTTTTGTAATATTATAAATGTAATAACTTTGTTGATGAAGTTACATAACAGAGAACGCGCAAGTCAACCGCTTAGTGTTTTTTTTAGATTAATTTTGAAATTACTCTGAGATTATTTCGTGTTTTTTGTACTTTTTATAAAAAAGTTATATTTTAATTATATGTATATAGCATGTTCAAATTAGCACGCTGTATGCCATAATTATGTAAAAATAATAAGTTCAAAACTATATTAAAATTATTGTTTTATTGAAGAATAGTTATTATTAGTTGCAAATCTTATCGTTTCCGTCCATTTATTATTAATTATTATTTTCTCAAAGTTGAGATTTTTACATGTAAATAAATTACCTACTTTTTAATATTTTTTGTGAAACCGAGCATGCTTTTGAAAATATTTTTTTATTGAAAACTTCATACAGTTTAGAGGAACGCCAAAGACTTGAAGGAATATTGTAACGTCTTTACAGCCCAGTGTAATATTTTTGTATAGAAATGAAGCAATAATTTTTCACCAAAGATACAAATAGCGGGCCTTTTTGTTATAAATCCAAAATGTATGAATATTTACCTTATTTATTATTTTTAAAGCTTATCACAAACCTTATCAATATTTCATTCTTAAGTATTCCTTTTATTCTCGAAATATTATTAGTATAATATGCCTTATGTAAAATACTGTTTTTAATTTATATTTTTGACATGTTAATTTTAATGGGTTCCATAGTTTTTACAATGAAAAGGCCTCAGCTGTGTACTACTCATTTTTAAAAATAATTATATTTGCATAATATCCTTTTATTTATTGAATATTAATTTTGTTTTGCTTTTGATTTCTGAAAGCATATCGTTAAGTGATATACGTCATTATAATAATAGATAAATAGTAAAAAAATGATTTTTTTTTTAATTTTCAATAAGTATATTTGTAAGGCAAACGCACCAGTACGAAATAAAGCATAATATGAGTTTATATAATAGATTATTTTATTTTTACTTTCCATTATTGATATATTACGCGATCTACTTTCTGTACTCCGTAAGTACTCTGTAGGTACCTGGTACGCAATAACGGCTTGGTTCTGTTTATGTTTTATGGATTTCTCGATTTTCTTTTTGAAATAACTATTAAATTCAAGGAATTTATATGATTGCAATTCATATGTACAGTCGCCGACAGCGGCGCGTATGTTGTATGTAGTTCTAAACACAGTACTTTGCATCATGTTCTAATCAAAGTTCTACCCCCTTATTCATAGAGATTTTAGCCAGTTTACAATGGTTTTGAAAAGCATTTTTAGGAACAAATGTGAATTGTAATTCCACTGCAAGTCGATGATTACTTTCTATGAAATAAGGGGGCGGCTAATCTATAGGATGTGTGCTAAACTTGCTAAAACTATAAGTTCCCAATGTTCTAGTGCTGCCGTTATATGACGGCACCGCTTTTGGAGGAAACCAGCGCATTAGAGAGGTGAACGCAAATTCCCAGCAAAAAGTTTAGCTCATTTATCACCAATCAAGAACAAGACCTTATCTATAATTAGCTATGAAAAGTATTGGACAAGTACTTCTGTCATAAATTTAAAAAAATCGTATCAATGATCTTGTCACAATAATTAATAACAAATTAATTCCCAAGAGGCTCGCCAGAACTGTAAACTTACAGAATGCACCAATACCCATTATAAGTACAGCTCTGAAAAAAAGTCGGGAGGCATCCCCAAACTCTACATTGTTTTCAAACAACCAACGGTGCTCTACCCGCAAACCAAAAAGCCATGAGTCCCAAAAAGAGACCCTCGATATGCGATAAACCACTCAAAAAGTGCCCTCCACCAGATGACATTTGCCTTGAAAGCGACCTGATTCCCGCTGATAAAGCGATGTGTGCTGAAAAGAACAAGCCACAGCCGCCACCAGAACTGAAAGATCCTCCTCCTAGAAGATGCATACCGAGGACAAAGAAAGAGAAGGAAGAGGTGAAGGAAACTGGTTGTTCTAAGGACGCTGAAGAAGGCGACTAAATGGTTTAAAGATTATGTATGCTGTTCTTCTAATGTTATCAATCATGGTGATATTACCAGATGAATCCGTGGGAACTCGGATCATATAAAAACATTACTTAACACAATTTGGATGGAATGAAATGTATGAAAATTGTAGGGGAGTTATGAAAAATATTTTTCTTTCGAGTTTTAATAAATCATATTCAATAGAATGCTCGTTATTCTGCGTTTACCATACCTATAGGGTCCATTCCAAATTCAATTCCAATTCTCCTACATATACAAAGTACTCTGTGGTCCATTATTTTACATGGTCCAAGAAAACATTGTTTTGATTTATCAAGCGTGCTATAAACAAACAAAAATATAGTTAAAATCTTCTTAATGATAAGGCACAAAGCAGAATTTATGAATAAAAATCTATAACAATAACTCTGACACTCAAGACATTTTGTTTTAGCATTTGACATTTATAGTAAAAATGGCATAGAAATACCAGAAAAAAACCATACAATATCAATTTGAAACATCACCAAAATTCCTAGCAAAATGTAAGGCATTCAAATCCAAAGCACTATTTCATATATTAATAGCAGTTACAATATTATGAATCCTGATACGATATCATTCGACAGTTGTAATCTGACGTCAATTTTAAAAATTATAGACAAGGAGACTCAAACAGGGCGTTCATTTATCGCCGCAAACGAGGACTCTAAATCTTCAGTTAAGTCTGGAAAGTCTGGGAAGTCTGGGAACTCCAATAAACTACCTCTACCTAGAGATCTAGATACTGACGATTGTATAAAAGTATATTCGTTTTGTCAGATATTACAGGATCCTGAGTGTCCAAAGTCAGTGACATTAATCAAAGACTCAGTTATAGAAGAGACTCGGAGTCACTCTAATACTGAAGATGCAGTAGCGAACAGGTATAGATACTGCAGAGAAGTTATAAAGCCTTTCCTAAAGGATTATCCACAAGATTGTCCAGACTCCGAGGAGAGGCTAATACAAGACGCTATCAGTGCTGCGAGCGAAGATTTTCCTGATTACCAGCCTTGCTACGAATTCTTCCCGACTAGCAAAGCATTCGCAGGTAAAACAAACTCTTCCGATAGCGAAAAGAGAACTAGCTTAGGTTTAATAGACAGAAGTTGCCCGGAAAAACCAATTGTAGCTACACCGAAGGGGAAAACTTGTGAAAAGAAGAGCAATACAGAGGCGACTTCTAAAAAGAAGAGCCACACAGAGGCGACTTGTAAAAAGGAGAGCAGCAACACGGGGGCGATTTGTGAAAAGAAGAGCCACACAAAGGCGACTTGTAAAAAGGAGAGCAGCAACACAGAGGCGACTTGTGAAAAGAAGAGCCACACAGAGGCGACTTGTAAAAAGAATAGCCACACAGAGGCGACTTGTAAAAAGGAGAACAGTAACACAGAGGCGACTTGTGAAAACCAGAGCCACACAGAGGCGCCTTGCAAAAAGCAGAGCCACACAGAGGCGACTTGTAAAAAGAACAGCCACACAGAGGCGACTTGTAAAAAGGAGAGTAGCAACACAGAGGCGACTTGTGAAAAGAAGAGCCACACAGGGGCAACTTGTAAAAAGGAGAGCAACCCAGAAGCGACTTGTAAAAAAAGTTTTGAGAAGGCTCAGAGGTGCGGAAAAGTTGATAAAGCGACACATTGCACTCCTAAATCTTCTAAATCCTCTTGCAAAAACATGGACAACCACAAGGAATGTCATTCTTCTAAATCCTCATGCAAAAACATGGATGGAGAATGTTCTTCGAAGAGTTCGAAGACTTCTCTCAAGAGAAGCTGTCCAGGGATCCCTGTAAAGGACAGCGGTAGCCCCACTCAGGTCTGCACAACCAATGAATGTCCCACGACAAAAGACCCAAATAAATCGTGTCCTTTAAGGGACTGTCCTCCGAAGCCTTGTCCTCTGAAGGACTGTCCTCCAGATGTTTGTCCTCCGAAAAAGTGCGAACAGGAAAAGTGCCCTCCTGAGCACTGCCCAGAGAAAAAATGTCCTCGAAAAGAATGCCCGGTAACCGACGGCCCTCCTCCATATAACCCTGCGAAATGCCCTTCTTTAGATTGCAAAAATAAGACAAAATCATCTTCCGAAAGCAGCTCAAAAACTGACTGCCATTCAAAAATGAAATCAAGTAGTGATGCAGATCTAAAAGACGATGGCAAGGAATGCCGTGTACGCACTGAAAAATCTAAAAGCGATGTGTGCGATAACAGATCTATTTCTTCATTAGACATGAAGAAAATGATGCAAGCTCATAACGAAACTTTAGCCACCCTCAAAATTGCTATGGAAGACTTCCTAGGAAAAGTGTATAAGACGACTCAAGAAGCAGTTGCCACAATAACGAATGAGAGTACGAAACAGATACAGAAATATAAAAAATGCGAGTCAAGCAACACAGGTGACGTAGGTGAAAATAAAAGTGCAGAAACTATAACGAGCTTCAATTTCGTGAGAGAAGTTGAAAGCAAAGATAAATCAGACGATGATGATAAAAGTAGTAAAGACAAAAAAAAAGTTGCGAACCAAATCATACGAAAAGTGGAATCTACAATATCTGTCGTTAGCGAGACGGTGGTTGACAAAATCCCTGACAAGTTGAAACCTACTCATAAATTTAATGATACTAGTTCAGACTACGACAACCCTGAGAGTCCTAAGAAAGTGTCCAATGAAATAATTCAAGATCCAACCCCTGTTGTTACGAACAACGTGTTTACGTCTATCAAAACGAAGATATGTTCAATATTCTGCGAATCTGATGAGAAAAAAGAAAAGAGCGTGTCCAAGAAATCGTCAACCTCTTGTACCTCTGGGTCGTCTAAGAAGGAAGATGATGATAAATTGATTGAGAAATTGATAGAATAATTGTAATCAATGCAACTGAACAAATGCAGTACCTAATGAGCTGTTAATGTACATCGAATACACATTTAAGTCTGTATAAGGAAAACTAACAAAATCAAATAAAGTACCATAACCTACTCTAAATATAAAATGAAATATAAACCCAGTTATACATAACTGTTTTAATTTATTTCATAACATTTATTAGCTGGCAGTAGTCAATAATGCAATAGAGGAGGTCGTAGCCTAGTTGGTAAGACGCCCGATACATCGGCGCGTTAAGCCAGGTTCGGCTCGGTTGGGCCTTGGATGGGTGTCCGAATTATAACATCTGACCTCCTCCATGCTTCAGAGGGCACGTTAAGCTGGCGGTCCCGGGTGTCATTTGAAGATCTTTGACAGTCGTTACAGGCAGTCACAAACCTGAAAAATCGAACAAAAATGGTCTTACCCTTAGGTTGCCAATAGTCCCACTAGTTGGGTCTCGGAGGGCAGATGGCAATCGCTCCGTGTAAATATCGGCGATCAGCCAAATCAGGGTAGACTGAAAGCTGACCCCTCATAATGGGATAAGGCTAGGAAGAAGAAGAAGTCAGTAATGCCATAATGCTAACATATTAAATTGTAGTCTTTGATGCAATCCTAGGAGTAGCACAAACTAGAGCTTTTACTTACAAACAACGAAAGTCTTCTATATTTTACAAAAAGTCCCTATAATCACCTATAATTTACCTATTGTACTTAGAATCTCAGTGTATTGTCGATACGGACAAATATTTTGTATTCCAATGGCTGCGTTTACATCAGGCGTATGCATCGCGCGAGTACTTGGTATACCGCAATCGCGGTACCGCGCCTTAGGTATGCGCGGGGAGGTGGGAGGCTGGGATGGCGTGAACAATGACGGGTGGGGGAATGGGACAGAGCGATGAGACCCCCCGTCTCGCCGCTCGCGTACCTAAGGCGCGGTACCGCGGTTGCGGTATACCTATTATGATATTATTTCTATGCATGGTTCCGAAGTCAAAACTCCGTAAGGGCCACCGCAGACTTGCTACTTTTAGCATCAGCGATCGGCGATTTTGATGCTCCGTCGCGTTTCTTCGAGCGCGAACGAACGAGACGCAGCATCAAAATCGCCGATCGCCGATGCTAAAAGTAGCAAGTCTGCGGTGGCCCTAATTGCTCGGGCGCGGCATGCGCCTCGTGCGCCTCATATAGACGCACCCATTCACGAAAAACCAAGCATAAAAGACGAAGCCAACTCCTTCTATTCTTTTAAGTAGCAAATACTGGTTAGAAGCAAACATCACTTTAAAAATAGATTCCATAACTTGACGCAACATGACACATCATTCTGACGAGCCGAGACTCGACACCAAATTGTTTTCCAACAATGTTCATAAATCCATAAAAAATGTCTGATACGGACCCATTCATTAAATCCTGTGAGGATGGCAAGAAGTCTGATCCGTGCGTAATATCGGACTTCAAGATCCACAGTGAGGAGAAGCATCAAGTCCTTCCTAAGGTGGACGAGTCACCTTGTAACTGCACGTCCAAACGGCCTTGCTGTCAAGTTACAGAGCCTACCAATTGAATGCGGTAATAATGTGAGTTTTTTGCATAGACGAACCATATAAAGAAGTGGGTCTAAGCTACTAGGCCGCGTTGCTATTAGATCGCACAGATCGGCCGGTGACGTCATCACAGTAGGCGTGGCTTAAGTCAGTGTGCTGTTGGCGTTCGTCCTGTGCAGACGTCTTGCCAACGTTCGCATCCCAAATATAATTATATTCGACACTAGATGGCGACCCTCGGTACGTTTTTTATATGAAACTACACTTAGTGACATCTAGTGTGAAAAAGTTAAACTACGTACTAACATCGAAATAAAACGAACACAGTAGTTATGCTATTTACCGGTAGATCGGGGAGGCGGGGCTTGTAAATTGCCCTCCCAGTTTGTAACCCCCACCACCCGCGCCACCCCGCGCAAAATTTCCACGCGTTGTTTCATAGGGAAATCTAATAAGGGCACCTCTATCTTTAGTCTTTACTCTATGGTTTTTTGTCACTGGTATTATAGTTTCTGGTACTGATAACATAGGTACTCCATCATTCTTCTTCTTCCTCCTTAATACACTTGATTTAGGCAGGATTATAGCCACGACTTCAGCTGTGGTGGCAAAAAAAGTAAATCTTAGATTAATTTAAGATTGGATGCGACCATATCACACTGCATCTAGCACTCAGTTTTGACGTCGGTACGCATAATGTATAACATAAGTGCTCGGGCGAGGCATGCGAGGCATTTCTACGCACCAATCAGTTTCTGGGGCGCGCGTGAATCCTATATCAATGGAGTACACATAGCCTGATGATTTTCCATCCGATTTAATTAGATAGATCAGGACAGAACTATAAAAACATACAGTTGATGATCATGCATCTCATTTTTTCGCGTAGCTCTGTCCCTCACCAGATCACGCTTGATTTTCCGTCTGATTTAGTGAGACAAAACTTCAGAATAATACAGTTGATGACCATGCATCTCATTTTGTTCGCGTAGCTCTGTCCCTCATCAGATCAGGCTGTATTTTCCGTGTGATTTGGTGAGACATAACTACAGAATAATACAGTTGATGATCATGCATCTCATTTTGTTCGCGTAGCTCTGTCCCTCATCAGATCAGGCTGTATTTTCCGTGTGATTTGGTGAGACATAACTACAGAATAATACAGTTGATGACCATGCATCTCATTTTTTTGGCGTAGCTCTGTCCCTCATCAGATCAGGCTGTATTTTCCGTGTGATTTGGTGAGACATAACTACAGAATAATACAGTTGATGACCATGCATCTCATTTTTTTGGCGTAGCTCTGTCCCTCATCAGATCAGGCTTGTTTTTCCGACTGATTTAGTGAGACAAAACTACAGAATTATACAGTTGATGAGCATGCATCTCATTTTTTTTCGCGTAGCTCTGTCCCTCAGCAGATCACGCGTGTATATCACATCACCGCTATTCCAGCTGATCCGGAATGCCGTTTAAAGCGCAGAGGGTAGACATCAAGTCCGGCAAGAAAGTCCATCCGGCACACCCTTGTGATCCACAGCACTGCGACCCTAATGAGGAGCAGGAAGGCGAATGCTCTCCGCCCGTCCTATGTCTTGAGAAGCTCAAGAACCCCGCAGTTGCTGGAGAAAAGAGTTTGTATTATTTGTAATAGTTCATTTATGCTATTAATAATTAATTAAAACCACGTAAATGTATGAAAAATTATGTACGAACGAGGTACGGGCATCATTAAGTGACAATATTAGCGTTTGTAATGGTAATTATTGGACTTTTGGAACCGCTGTAACTTTTTTATTCGATTCATTAGAGTAATGCTGCCATAGCATAAAATGTTGAGATCATTCGTATCTTCCTTTTAAGATAGGTAAGAAACTGCTACAACACTAGGCCCATTCTGCCCATTCTTTTTTATGGAATTTCAAGCCAGTTTACAATAGTTTTAAAAAGCATTTCTAGAAACAAAATTGATTTGTAATGCCATTGTAAGTTCATCATAACTTCCTATTTTGGGGTAAGGGCCTGTTTCAAAATCGTCCGATAACTTTTATCCACCAAATAAATTTGAATTCTTGACAGTTTCTCCATGGAATATTAGTCACGTCATATTTATTTGGTGGAAACATGGTTATCAGATTTTTATTTACAGCAAGGTGCAGTGAGGGAAACTCTATAAACGTGAGCTCATGTATGAAAGAGGAACCCCCGCACCCCTGCGACGGTATCCCCCCCTGCAGCAAGTCCAAGAAGAAGGTCCAGTGCATAGAACCTACTCTCTTATACGAACGAATCAAGAACCCGGAACCTAAGAAGCCGTATCCGCCCGGATGCGACCCCACTAAATAAACTTCGTATTCAGTCATTGTTTGGTTTCTTTATTCTTAATTCCTTTCCTTAATTCCTTATAGGATCCAAGGGATCCAAATACAATGTTGTATACGGTTATAAATACAGAGAGGATCTGCTAGCATTATCATAAGGGGTCACAATTAACAATTGTGATTTGTTCGCGATTGACGAACAAATCAAAATTAATTGTTAATTGTGACATCACATGCAATTAGCAATTAATTAATTGCAATTAAATTTTGCCCATCTCTGATTATGACACAACTCTTAGGCAACTTAATTTAGTCGTTACTGAATTTAGGCAAGTGTAATCGCATTTAGCAAGCTATTCAGAAGCTAGAATGGTTTAAATATTTAGAAGCTTCTGAATTTAGGCTCCTAAATTTAGCCAAGTGTCATAAGCTCTATAGTCAGGAAACATAAAGAACAGGTATATTAGGGTTAAATAGTTTCATACTTATGAGCATTACAATGGGCTGGCATCCATGTGGGCTGGTTACTGATTCGTTACTTAAACATCCTCTTTGATAAGTATCTATATCTATTTTCAATGAAAAATAAAACAAAAAACACCAGATATCCTTGACAGCATTCTTGAAAATAAATTTCAGTGTCGGTGACAGAACATAAAAATCAAGAACGCCCAAAAAATAATCATGAAATATAAAAATCTTATAGTAATATGATCACAAAGAAATGCACTGTAGATCCACCGAGGGAGCACCCGCCCCCGGACCCGTGCCTCTTACAGAAGATCAGACAGAAAGAGAAAGCTGGTATTAAAATATGTCCAAGACCGCCGATAGTGAAGCCTGAACCGCCGCCACCTTGCTTTGGTCTCTGCAGAGAAAAAATCAAGAACTTCCCAGTATCCCCGACTCCGCCCTTTCCCAAAGTCTGCGTAGTAGAAAGACAAATGACTGGTACTGAACGATGTGAAGCTATCCACAACGCTACCGCTGCTAAAGAAGACATTCCTTACCTCCGTTGTCCCCCTCCCCCACTGCCACCCCCACCTCCAGTACACAATCCCTGTGAAGAACGAGAAATACGAGCGAAAATAGAAGAGTGTGAAGCGAGAAAACTGAGATATTTGGAATAATGGAGAAATCCAATAAGGATAAACCCGTGGATAAGTTTCTTCAAGATAATCCACAGAGCTCGCAAATAGATTCCTTGATATTAAAATATAGAGACGAGGTCGCACAAAAATCTAATGATGACTTTGTAAGTACTAGGAAACTAACTATACAGCCTGTAGCTAACAGTTCAAGTCGGCGTATCGATGAACAGATAACTGATTTGGAAAACCTAATCAAAAGGATTCAACATGAGATTGTTGAACTATCTAGAACTAATCTGAAGCTAACGGCTGAAGAAGACATGCAACCTACAGAAACACAAAATGATATACATGTTGAAGGGCATGTAGTAAACAGAATAGCTGTAGAGGATGTAGACGGCGATATCGCTCCAGTATACCCAATAATACTTAAAAATGTTGAATTGAAAATGAAGGACAATGAAGATTTAGGCCAGCAAGTCCCAAATGTAGTTGGTTTAAATATAAGAGATAATACAGAAGATTTAGATAACCAAGTCTTAAATCTAGATGGCCTAACAATGAATGAAACAGATGATTTAGATAGCCAAATTCCAAATCTAGGTGTTTTAAAACTACGAGAAAATTTGGATAATCAAGTTCAAAACATGGTTGGCTTAGAATTGAGAGAAAAAGATTCGGATAAACTGCTCTCAAACCTAGTTCATGAAGAATACTTATCAAAACCACCAGAAAATGTGACTGATATAAGAGATGCCTTCTCAGTCCTATGGAATGATGAACCAGGCCCTGTGACTCCGAAAAGGCATGGGAAGAGCGTGGAACAACTTATTTCTGAATTGAAAGCAGAGATCAATGAGAAATTGGAATCGTTGCATGATGTGGATATAGGACAACCTTTGAATAACTCAGATGAAGAGTAGGCAAGTTATGGAATAAACGTTTGTAAAATAACCTATTGTGTTTTCGTTTCTTTTAATAATGTAGACATTTTAGTAACAACATACATACATACATACATACATATACTCACGCCTGTATCCCAAGGGGGTAGGCAGAGACTATTGTTTGCCACATGCTACGATTTTGACACACCTCTTTTGCTTCATCCACAATCATACATCTTCTCATGCACTGCCGTCGGTTGAGGGTGCTACGGACTTGACCTTTCTGGAAGAGACCATTAATGTGGTCGTGAAAAGTTCTCCTAGGGCGCCCTTTTCCGACGCATCCACTTACTTTCGCTCCGTATGTCTCTTTCGTCAATCGACTTTCACTCATCCTCTCTACATGACCAAACCATCTTAGTATACTCTTTTCAATCTCACCACATCATCCTTCAGCTTGCATTTCTCTCTTATCACACTATTCCTTATACGAACATAATATTCCTTTAATATTCATTTTTCTTCATATTCCTTTTTAGTAACAGTGGTAATGAAATAGATGTTATAATGCAAACCTCACTTGCCTAACCAGGCCTCAGCGATTCGCGAAGAAATTCGTTTATTCATAACTTTGAAATCTAACTCAAAGCCCACGTTTCACCAGATAGTCAGAACCCAACGTGACAGGTGGTGAACCTTGTCGCCGTGTAAACAGGAACTGACTACCTCCACAATGTGGTGGTGTATGGCCACTCAAGCCTCTGACTACCCCCGAATGGGGATAAAAGTCGTGACGTATATGTATTCATGTATATGTATGAAATCTATTCTTTTGAACTCAGGTGCTCCATACTGCGTTAAATATTATAAAACCCAAAGAGAATATAAATCCTTAAAATGTAACATTTTGGTTATAATACCCAGTTTGTTTTATTTGTGGTAGAGCCAAGCTGTAGCCAATTGACTGCAGCTCATATATGGGCTCGATCGACCGGGGTAGTACCACCGTCTCACATTAGGTCGGCGTAAAGTAGCTGTTTAAACTGTTTCGTAGGATGAGTGAGTGAGCCGGAAGCACAAACCTCCCCCTCCCTGTCTCTCTCCCCTTCAGGTGGGCAACGTGCGAACGATGCCTTTGGTATTGCAAACATCTACTGGGTGAAATCGAAATCGTGGGCAATATTTTAAACGGTGATTCTAAACATGATTTAGAATATTTAGGGAATATTAATCAACAGATCAATTGATAAAAACGTATTACCCAGGTAAGGTATAACAGTTAAATGGTTTGCTTATTTGCTTACCCGAGCAATATTCTTTATCAATAGATTTTTTTATTTGTTCACCCAAAATATTCTGTATCATGTGTTGAGTCATATTTTAAAATATTGCCCACGATTTCGATTTCACCCTGTATAGGGTACGCATAGTCACATAAAAAATAACATCAGATTACCTTTTCAATTTACTATTTCAAGGAACTTAGATAAATGAAACAACTAACATAAAATCTGTTTCAACAATTTATTCACAATAACAAGTATATTTCCATACAAAATACATCATTTATATTTTCCATACTACATAAACATTCACATTAAAATTATCGAAGCAAGCAGATTACTATGACTAGAGTTTTCCCAAACGAATCATACGACTATAATCATACTAAGTAATAAATATTTAAATAAATTAAGTTCCTAGCGGAAAATATAGCAATAATTTATTTTAATATTATAAATATTTAGGTAATAATATATTATTTTAAGGCAATAAACTGTTTGGCACAATATTATTTAACTCTCGACGCATAATGGAAAATGTCACAGGAGTTTAGTATGTAGTAAGAAATTAACTATTCTTTGTATGACAGTGTGGGATGTGTGAGTTTGTTTCAGAATATATGGGTTGTTTATGGGTTGTGTCGGGGTATATGGGTTGTGTATGGATTGTGTCGGGGTATATGGGTTGTGTATGTGTTTGTTTGCCAAATCCTCCGTGGCCAAATATAAATGAATATTTTTGGCGAGTCTTAACATTGTTTTCTATGAATTAATTTAGTTGCGTCGAGACCATTTCTTTAAATAATTAATTTAATCATGTTCTTTTAAGTAAATATAATTTCGAATAAATAAGGCACGTCGCCACATGATTATATTTAATAGTAATGTATAATAATATATTATTTCCATTAAAAATTCATTCAAACATTCAAGAAAATTCGATGGCCCTTAAGGGAAATTTCATAAAACGTGGTTGGGGCCAATCAAATTATAATTTAAAAGCCAAAGCTTAATTTTATTATATACAAAATATTCTTCAAAAAATTTCATTGAAACCTCCGACCCGGAGCAATGGAACCAAACACCCACGGAATGGGTTCGGTGCGGAACAAAACCCATACGGTTGTCAATCGCATGGGTTACAAAGTTAACCCAAAGTTGTTTTCACGCGCGGTTATTTCTTCCGCGGCGGGGGTTGCATCGGTGGTTGGTGGAAGGGATGATACTGCCTCGATAGTATGCTTTCCTGGTAAACAATATGATATAAGTTATAGCATTTTCTTAGAAAGGTTCCAGGTTCCAGGTTCGATCCCCGGTGGGGCATGCACCAATGGATGAATTTTCATCTATGTGCATAATTTACAGTTCGCTGACGGTGAGGGAAAACATCGTGAGGAAACCTACCTATCACTCGGGATTAGGTAATAGTCAGTTCCTGTATACACGGCGACACGGTTCACCACCTGTCACGTTGGGTTCTGACTATCTGGTGAAACGTGGGCTTTGAGTTGGTTAATACCTCCACAATGTGGTGGTGTATGACCACTCAAGCCTCTGACTACCCCCGAATGGGGATAAAAGTCGTGACGTTATATTTTGTTTTCTTAGAAATATATGATTTTAAAAGCTTGCTAACGGATTTTATGTTTCTCCTGCTTTATTAGAAAATAAATTGGTATTTAGCATAACGCAGCTGCATTTTTATATTCTGAAATGAGTACATTTTCTATAAGTCCGAACCCATAAAATAAAAGTCATCAATCATCAATAAAATTGATTCCAATTTGTTTCTTCCACTCATTTAAGGTGCTAGTGCTAGATTTATTAAAGCCGGAAACCCACCGCGGCGCACGGAGAGGCCACGCACACACTACGCTCGTGGGTCAAGCTTCGCTTTGCACGAAAATGTATGTCACCGTGTCCATCGCGGCGCACGGAGAGGCTACGCACGAAATGACGTCATCCATACATTATCTTGCAAAACGTAGCCGTGGCCGTCTGCGTGGCCTCTCCGTGCACCGCAGTGGGTTTCCGGCTTTATGCTTTCCGTGAAATGGCGCGTAGGAAACTTTCATAAATCTATGGTGCGCTTGCGTAGTTCCGGCAAACAGTTTGTAGCTTGTTAGTTGTAATTAGGTCATACTTCTGTTTTAAATACTCACCACATCAGTGGGCCTGGTGAGGGCAGCACTCATTCTTCTCTCTTGCAATATTATTTGATTAGCGGCGCTGTAAAAATCAATCGATATTAGTTCAGCCTTACCTAACCTCCTCTAAATGCAAAGGGGGTCCAAGTACACCACGGCTAACCCAAAATCCGTCAGACGCTATGATAGACGATATCAGGCTAGGCTATTCTGTAACGTCATACTCACTTCGCACGCGTGAATTTTCTAGTGAAATGTCAAATTTCAATACAAAATTTGATATATCACCTGCAAATTCACGCGTGCGAAGTGAGTTTGTCGTTACAGAATAGCCTAGCAGCCAGAGTTGCAAAAAAACAGGAAATTTAAAATGAAAACTGATTAAAACGTGTTTAAATCATAGTTTAAAACATTGATTTAAATCAGATGGAATAAATCACCGTGTTTAAAACATATTTTAAAGTATTAAAACATGTTTTAAACAAGGTGATTTTTTCGTAACAACCCTGCTGCAACAAAGCAACTCTTGATGACCTTACCGTTTGGTAAGTGATAATTTAAAACGAGATTAGAGCCCTAAATTCGCATTCTCTCAAATTGGTGGCAGAGCCAAGCTGTAGACTGGGTGATGATAATAATAGTGATGATGATGATCTCACGTGTCCATCTCCTCCTGCGTGAGGTCGAGCGCCTCCTGCATCTCGCGGGAGGTGCTCTGTATAAAGTCCTTGTCACAGTACTTGCCGAGCCCCTGTCCCGTCAGTACCTGCGTGGATAATAATAATATTAAGGTCTTATTTAAATGCACGATAAAAATTGATAAATTGACGATTTTGATTGTAAAAATAATGTGATGGTATAAATCCTTTTTGTTTAAAAAAAAACAATTTATTTACGTGGCTCTTTTAGGTGTAATGGCATCCGTTCACGTTACTATATACCAATGAGCGCGGGGAAAATCTACGTGGATGTTATAACACCTAAAAGTACCACGAAGTAGCAATGTTTGATTTGCAAAATTATATACAGGCTAATGGAGTAATAGTGGAGGGAGTGTGGTGTGGCGGTGCAGGGCCAAGAGTATACAGTTTAGGGGCTATACATAAATTACGTCACACTTAAAGGGGGGTCGACGAAATGTGACATTATGTGACAAGGGGGTGGGAGGGGTCTAAAGTTTTGTGACGTCACATTTAAAAATCTAATATATCTAAGTATTAAAAGCGAAATTTGAATTGTTAACGAAAATTTTTGAAAATTTCTGAAAATTGTAAAAATATGTGACGTCACACAGGGAAGGGGGGGAGTCTCGCAAATGTGACCAGCTGTGACAAGGCTAAAAATCATGAAAATCGTGTGACGTAATTTAGGGATGGCCCCTTAGTATTTGAACTAAGTATACTAACTCGAGTAATAAGATTCTCCGCTGGATTCTCTATGCAATAAGGCACGTTGTTGTTCTGTCTTTTCGATTTGTCACGATCTGAAATATGAATAATTAACAATACCTAATAAATAAATAGGTACCAAAATGAGAAATGCACCGTGCATACATTTTCTAGAAGGTATCAATAGTTGGAGGCATTTCAGTTAGTGATATTATTAATAAGGTAGGTAAGTACACAATAGAAGTATAAGAAGTTTAGTATTATCAGTATGTTCCACCTGCTTAAAAACTAGAAGACGATAAAAATAATATTATTATACGATTAGGTGCCAATTATTTAACAGACAACATTCTATCTTTAGCTTTCGAGCGATTTCAATTACCTAAGTAACGCTGTTTCAACATTCAATAAAAAGAAACATGCAAAAAAAAAAAAAAAAAAATTAATAATTAATTACACAATCAAAACACACTAAAACCGACTTACAGTTGCTTCTCATAGTCTGCATTAAATCGTTGGACGTTTTTCTGTTGAATATTATTTCTCGTTATTTTTTATTCATTATTATACAGAAGACCCAATAATTTTAAAAAATAAAACGATTTTTATTTTAACGATATGTAGCGTCATCTATTGTTCAAAAATAATATTTTTTAACAACGCCATCTATATCACCGATGTTTCAACAACACTAGTGTGTGCTTACAAAAGTTCCAAACACCTCAAAAGCTTCGGAAAGTTTTCGTAAGCTTCACAGAAGTTCCAGTAACTACAACATAGATGGCGCTGTTAAGAAACTTTTAACTATATTTTTAATATTTAATTTTGCTAGTCCGCCAAGTTTTGTCCAGCAGTGGGCATCTGTATAACTTCCTAAATTTTAATGTGCCATGATTTCGTACAAATATAAATAAACAACATCACGACACAGAAACAAAGTAATAAGTTACGAGAAACTACAAAGAGTAAGTAAATAAAAGTAAAATAAAAATGATTGAGTAAAATTATCTTACTCGATAGCTTTGAAAATCTTTTCGGAATCCTTTCCATGTAACAACGGCTGCATCGCGATTTCTTCGTCGCTTTGATGGCCGTCTTCCATTTTCCTGAAAATTTTAAAATATGGAGCCATTTCAACAAATTTGGCTAATCCTGAAAAATATAGAGTTATAATAATCATTCGTACTTACTCCTCTTCAGGTATTTTGCCATCCATACCGAGTTCTCGTCGCATCATCGTACTTAATGATGCATCTTTATCACCTTTTAAACAAAATGAAGCCTTAGATAAAGGTTATTAATAAATCAAAGTAAATATAAGGTACTTCCATATAAGTGACGAACTATTTCAATAATCTTAAGGACAACATTTAAAAAGGGAATTGCACAATAAAAAAGGATGATGTAATATCATTTTGCGTAATAAGAGCAATGGCTCTATAGTACGTTTTTTTATACTTGTCCTATTTGGTAAGCAAAGATGGCGTCCTGCGGGGCGATTGCGTAACTTTTTTGTCAATGTTTCAATTGAACGAAACCAATTGAAACATTGACAAAAAGTTACGCTCTCGCCCCGCAGGACGCCATCTTTGCTTACCAAATAGGACAAGTATAAAAAAACGTACTATACCTGGTTTAACAGATTGTAGAGCAGTTCTTCTGTCTCTCCCATAGAAGCTGTCTCGGCCGTGCTTCTTGAGACTCGTCCACACGGCGCCAAACAGTGTGTGATTTCGCTAGAGTCAAAATAAACATTCGTATTCAAGTGAACGTTAATCTAAATTGATAGATATTTTATGATAATTCTCTTGATACACAACATTCTCATAGTTGCAATGCATGAGCAAAACAGTAGATAATATTAATTTAGCTCTATCAAATTTTTCGTCAGCAGAATTAGCACCAGTAATACGCCTTAATTTACTTCGATCTCATTGCTATTTCCTGTATATAGTATACGATATTTTAACGAACGACCTGCAGATTTTTTAATGTCGTTAAGGTGAGGCAGGTCTGGTATGTTCGAAAAAGACCAATATTGCAAAATAAATAGTTTCAGCAATGGCACCAAGCAGTGTAAAGATCCCCGTCCCCCTACCTCCGTTCCACTCCCTCTCTCTCTGTTTCACTCCCTTTCAGGTCGGAAACGTGCGAGCAATACCTTTGGTATTGCAACCATCTATAAGCTACGGTAACTGTTTAACACCAGGCGGGCCATACGCTTGTTTGTCACCTCAGAAATATAAAACAGATTACTCATTGTAGCATAGCTTACCCTATGCATCGGCTCCACCGGTTCCCCGATCGCTTCATCTAGGTTTCCAGATATAGCTCTCTTGAGCTCTGGACCCGCTTCGTGCAGGGTCCTCAGCCCGGCTTGGAGAGTCATCTGCAGTGATGCTGCAGCTGCCTGCTCCTTACGCTTCCTGAACCTGTCCGTGTTGTTCCAGTGCAAAGGGTGAACTTTTATCTTACTCTTTATAGATTGATTTGTCTGCTTTTATATCTTTGTTTTCATTTTGTTAGTTATTTTATCAGTTGTTTATGTTTTTACGTATTCTACGGTTGATTACATTTCTACGCGTTAGGGTATTTAGAATTTTGATTACTGTGGACTAAAAATTAAAATAAGTGTTTTCTGAACAAAATACATCTAAAGTTTTGTAAAATATGATTTTATTATATAAATCTAAGATCATTCAATATAACTAAATGTCAGTTTGTGAATGTTTCAAACACAATAAAAACTGTGTCTCTTTGTTAAAGTCCACTAAAGTCCAAACATTTCCAAACATGTCTTCTCAGTGTCCAAATTACAACCATTTGCCTAAATATTTATATTTCATTTTTATTCGGTTAAAAAGCCAATTCGTCGAGCTCCTCGATTTTTCATGCATAAACATCGGGCAGAAACACAGAGTATCACGCTTAACAATAAAAGGGACCGAAGATGAAACTGAAGTCGGTGCATGTTTTAAGCAAGTGATTGTAAACACATCGACGAGTAGTTATACACGGAGGAAACATGCTTAGGAATCTCAAAAAGTTGTCTCAAAAAATTTACATGCTGTAAAAAATTTTGAACTTCAGGAAAAAAATAAATGCAATGGGCTCGGCGATATAGACAACCTTAAAGGCGGGGAAGCTGAAAACCAAAATAATGGAGAGAATCATACAATCATCGACGTTAAAAGCTATTGGCAATAAAAAATATCCGTAACGTGTATTTTTATTTTTAATAATAATTATACGTATCTAAAATAACAACTTACGAATGATTGCATGATTATGAATTTCACAGTGAAAAAGGGGAGCGTCATTCACAACCAAAAAATCAGAAAAGTGGGAAAATCCCTCAAGCGACACTCGGCCTGAAAACTTGTATCTTTGCCGAGATTGAAAGCGTAAAATACAGCGGAAAAAATCTTCGAATGTTGCTTAGTACTCGTGTATCAACTTACGCATGGTTCCTATAAAAATAGAAATATAGGTGTTAATGATGATGTTTAAATAAATAACGATTAATACATGGCATAATATGAAAATGATTCCTGTAAAAGTAAGTTAAATTGATACGATTCAGCTTCAAAATATATATAAACATATAGCATTGATAAATAAGAGAAAATGAGGAATTTGCTAAACTCTTGCTGCATTTACCTACAACAAGTTTCAATCAAGGATACCATGAAATTCCTATATCGTGACGAACACATCTAAAAATATTTCGTATTTAACAAAAGTCCAATAAAATTGGTATTATCATATTTATTTGGACTATATAGCGTACCATGAACAACCTTTAAAATAATAGTATTAATGTTTAAAGTTAGAAAAATAAATAGTGGTTTATGTGGATGACATATTTAACGTGCACAAACCTTCTAAAGTAGTCCTGTATAAGGAAAGTGGCATAGAACTTGCCAACTGTGATCTCGTTGGGGTCTCCTGGAGGCGGTACCACCTGGTCCAACAGTTTTGAAGATGTACGCTTCCAAACTTTCTTGATGATCGCCCGAAGTTCCGTGTTACAATTGTCAATAACGCCTGCATAATTCATATGATATTACCGCATATTTATAACTAAGAAGTATTTTGATGCCTCACATCGCAGCTCAACATAATTTTATCAGTGGATGTGTAAGTAAGGAAGTAAGGGAGAGGGCTTTATTCATTGCTTGCTTTACACCCTATTGTTAGGTAAGGATACTTACAAGCCAAACAACAATCGGGGCTCATAGAAAAAGGTATAATATGTATAAGCCTTTTGAACGCACAATTGTGCTTCCACAAAGACCATTATAAAATCAAGTCTATACAAACCTGAAGTTTTTATTTGCAGCTGTGTCCGAACAACAGCGAAGAGCGTAGCATTGAAGTTGACGGTGCCGTCTGAATTCAGAGGCATGTTCATGGAAACGAGCCTCTTGCACGCCGTCCGATGGGGACACAGCTTGCCGAAACCTTGGAAGAAATAACATAACACTATGTAGCTGGAATTATTGTTACATGTAGTATGGAAGGACCATAGACATTAGTGCTTTTATAGGAGGATGTTGATATTAGTTGACAGCTATATTATATAGAAAGCCGACCACAATACAACAATTGAAAAAAATACAGTAAAGAGGAAACATTTAATGTTACGCTAATTTGTAATACAAAGTTGTGAGCAACATTCTAATTAGAAAATTAAAATTTTTAATACCTAGCTAAAAATCTTACCCAGCGGCGGACTAATCTTTCTTAGCAATGTCACAACATCCAGATGCTTAATTCTGCCTTTAGCGTCGGGGTCGTACTCGCTCCATAGCCTGACAAACTCGTCAAGATGATGCGGTCCCAGGATAGACCAATCCCTGGTCAGATAGTCGAAGTTATCCATGATGACAGCCACGAACAAATTGATGATCTGAAATCACATTGAACAGCCACTGAAAGTTTAAGTCCCAGCGCTGTTACAGATGTTGTTATCTGTATTTTTTATTAGCATCATCATCAGCCCTTTCTGTCCACATCTGGACATAGGCCTCCCCAATGCACGCCACTGAGCATGGTCTTCAGCTCGTTGTATCCAGACTTTTTTATGATACTTCAATATAAAGGAGTTGCATACAAATTCTTCTTAATAATAACAAGTTTATAGCGGTAAAATTCCATGATTGCTTCCGAGAGGGATTCGGAATATCTATCGACTATCATACTATTTCCAAGTTACAGTTTTGTTTAAATTGTGGGATATTTTTATATGTTTATCGAAACATGTTTCACGCCAAAATAATTGCACGAATTTTGATGAAATTCAGAATGAAGATAGCTCAGATCTCAGTTCAAAATTTAAGAATTTTATAATACCGGAATGTCTAGGATATTTTATTGCATAGCACGGCACACGACCCAACGGTCCACGACATCTGCAACTTAAGGAAAGAAAGACGCGGTGCCGACCTTTTTGGGACCTGTAAACATGCACTTTGAAGAATACCAAATAAGGCAAAGGAAAGACTTCAGAGTGGAGATTATTCTACAGGTACTTACCAGGAATGTACAGAGAAGGGAGAATGATATGAAGTAAGGGAACGCGAGCCAAGTGCCGCAGTTCTCTTCGTCCGGGATCGGTTCCCCGCTGGGATCCCGCGGGTCGTATGTGATGCAGTGGATGGGGTTCCCGGGACGCTCGTCCGTCCGGGAGGACAGACTCATCATTATATCCTGCCACGCTTCACCTGGACGACAATATATAACATTTGCAACAAAGACTACTAACAACTAGAAGCCTAGGCTAGGGGATTTACCATCACCTCTTATTACGAAACAATGGCAGATCTAAAATGAATTATCTTCGTCTTATCGTATGGTTAGTAGCCAACCTGGTGTCAGAGTTGTTCAAGCCGCCCGAATGCCTCTGAAAAGGCTTAATGACCGCTGCCTAGATTACAACAACCGAATCGGTAAAAGATCAGAGGTTAAGCAACGCTTGGCAAGGTCAGGCAGACATGTGTGACCATTTAGTGGCATTTGAACTGAGCGTGTCCGTGATTCGGAGGGCTCATAAAAAGTCGGTTACGATTGCTGTCATCTAGGCATCAGTCGTTAAGCCTTGTCAGAGGCCTTCGGGCGGCTTGAACAACTATGACACCAGGTTGGCCAATAACCATAAGATAAGATCATGAAGAAGACTCGGTAGATTGATGAATTATTGGAGTCGATGTAAAATTATATTTGACTCACCAGTGGCTGATCTGAAAAGGACCATAAGAGCACCGCCAAACGTTTTGAAGTTGTTGTTGCTAGTTATCACATCATCGTCGGGGAATACTTTCCCGAAGAGCTGAAAATAGTTCAGTATACAATTATCCATATTCTGGGGTGTTTTTTATTGGGACTAGGCCCGCCACACACTCCCACCACTGTTACTCCTGTAAGCCAGGATCGACAATGGTGTCCAACGATGACGCCAAGGATGGTGGATGATGATACTGGTATTGTTGCCAGTCCTTTATTTTCAATGTCAGTTTTTCTAGTACTAGAGTAGGTACTCATTATACATACTGTGCTTGGTATGGGACCACAGCGGCACAGCAATTCTGCAAACGCAATTAATTTTTCTGATTTTCAAGCAGAATCCTTAGCAATTCCGCAAAATTTCTGTAAAATAGTCACACATGTTACGCCATTCCAAAATTTTGCGGAATTGCTAAGAATTCTGCTAGAAAATCAGAAAAATGAATTGCGTTTACAGAATTACTATGTGGCGCTGTTTCTACAGAAGTACACATTACTATTATTTGTATTACATTATCTGTTGCTACAGAAGTATAATGTAGTAATTTCCCAGAGACTCCTCCAGCTTCGCATAGGCAAACCATCTCAAGAAATAAGCAAAAACCAAATCAGACGCTTACAACAACCTTTGCTTCATGAATACTTCTTCCTTTAAAAAAGAAGGTTAGGTTAGCTCACCTGCATCCCAACCACAGCGTAGATGAAGAACAGTAGTACAATCAGCAAGGCGACGTACGGCAGCGCTTGGAAGGACTTGATGAAGGTCCACAGCAGAGTCCTGATGCGTTCTCCTCTAGACAGCAGTTTGATCAGCCTCATCGCTCGGAACAGACGGAAGAAGGTGATGTATTTGAGAAGAGTACCCTGGAAATTAAGTTTTAGACCTTTACACCGTTGAGTTTGGAAGCAACGCAAACTTGATGAAAGCTAGTTAGTTAGTTTTAATGTATCATAAAAAATGATCCGTAGATTATGATGATGAAAATGATGATGGTGGTGATGATGGTGAATGACGTCTTAAACAGCTGGGACTTAAACGTTTTTTTTTATAGGACTGCGGTGGCAAAATAGCGTACGGCCCGCCTGATGTTAAGCAGTTACCGTAGCCTATAGATGCTTACAGTACCAAAGGCATTGCTCGCACATTGCCAACCTGAAGGGGAGAGGGATGGAGGGAGGGGGTTTTTCTTTCGGCTCTCTCACTCATCGTACGAAACGCAGCTATAATAGCTACTTTACGCCGAACTTCTATGAGAGGGTGGTACTGGTACTACCTTGGCCGATCTAGCCCGTATATGAGCTGCAGCTTGGCCACTAGTTGTCTCTACCACCAATGGTAACGCTAAAATATTGTTTATCTTGACTATTTATAAACGCTTTATTGAGCTTACATGAATAAAAAACTTTGATTTGATTTGAATAAAATTGAGCTTGATATTGAGCTGTGTCAGCGTATTTAAGCATATTTTAGCGTAATACTCACTTCTTCTTTGCCTGGGTCTACGACAGTCTGCAACGAAACATAGGGTTTATAAAAAAAAAAATGTAATGTAACGTCACGACTTTTATCCCCGTTCGGGGGTAGTCAGAGGCTTGAGTGGCCATACACCACCACATTGTGGAGGTATTAACCAACTCAAAGCCCACGTTTCACTAGATAGTCAGAACCCAACGTGACAGGTGGTGAACCGTGTCGCCGTGTATACAGGAACTGATTATAGGTTAAGGTTAGGTAAGGTTTATAAATAACTTATTTAACTGAGCAGTGATAGTTGATAGGTAAAGCAGGCGTCCAGGTTTAATCAAAACCCAGCTTGCACCTCTGGATTTTTCGATTATAGCAACATGTTTTTTTTTTATAGCCAAGGATGGCACACTGGCGGTCCACCAGATGGTAAGTGGAAGCCGCCGCCCAGGACATCTGCAACATAAAGGGAGCAGACGCGGCGCCGACCTTTTAGGGACATGTTAATGCCTTTTGAAGAACCCCATGTTGTAGTACAAAGGAAAGACTTCGGGAGGGAGATCGTTCCACAACTTGCACGTGCGCGGGAGAAATGCTCGCGATAATAATAATAATAATATCCTGGGACATTTTTGTACACACGGTTACCTGATCCCAAACTAAGCAGAGCTTGTACTATGGAAACCAGATAACTGATATTACTACATATACTACTTTTTTATTTGTAAATACATACTTAATATACATATACACCCAGTCTCCGGACATACCACAGAGTAAAGACTAAAGAAAGAGGTGCCCTTATTAGATATATGTATGAAAAAAAAACGTGCTCATTGTTTTTTCATTTTCATTGTTCTATCTACCCGTAAATAGTTGAACTACTCGCTTCGGTTTATGTCGATGTTATTACTAGGCCGACCACTCGGCCGAGTTGCTTAGGGCCAGTCCCCTGAGTAATTGGTCCATGGGACATACAGACATGTTCATGCACACAAATGCATGTCTCGGGTAGGAATCGAACCTACGACCTGCAGCGTGAAAGGCGCCTCCGCGCCAACCACGCTAGCGGGCTCGTCCACGTCGTGCACGTACATTTTACATCGATTATCGCATTTAATTTAATTTAACGATTAATGGTTACTCTTTTCAATAGAACAATTAAAATTGTATACATTAACAAACAGCAGCGCTATGTGAGATACTCAAATTAATGTAGAGCGACTTACTATGGGAGCAGGTGCTTTGTTCTCATTGACCTGAGTAACAACTATATCAATGATGCTGCCCACCACTAGGATGAAATCTGTTGTGTTCCACGCGTCTCCGAAATAGTTCTGTAATTAACCATAGGTATAAATTTATACAAATAAATAAAATTGAAGTGTTTATTTGGAATGTTAAAATAAAATAACAGCTATTCACTAAATGCAATCAAAGTTACACGGTACTTAATACAAAAAAAAAATACTCGGTATGTTTGTTCCGGCTAATCTCCAAAACGACTGCACCATTTTGACGGGACTTTCACTGGCAGATAGCTGATTTTATAGGAAGTAACTTAGGCTAATTTTATTGTTAAATTCCAAGCGTAGCAGATAGCTGATTTTATAAGGAGTAACTTAGGCTAATTTTATTGTTAAATTCCAAGCGTACGAAATCACGGGCACACTGAGTAATTAATAAAGAAATAAATATAGAGCTATTGGATAACTTACTTTAAACCTGAATGCGGCAAGCTTGAACACAAACTCCAACATGAAGACAGTCGTGAGCACCATGTTGATCATATCGAGGTACTGGAATGAAAAGAATTCATCACATATCACCATGTATGAGCTGCAGTCAATTGGCTACAGCTTGAGAGGGGTAATACTCTAAGACAGGTCCAAAATTCAGACCTTCCTATACTCCGGCGAGGCGCCATCGAACTTCATCATGAGGGCGACTGTATTCAACACGATAAAGAAGAATATGAAGTACTCGAACCGCTGTGACGTCACGAACCACCATGTCTTGTACTGGATCCGATGCTTGGGGATGTACCTTAGGAGGAAATGTTATGTAGGGTAAGCTTTCCAGATGGATCAGTATGGGGAGGTCAGAAACTATAAGAGATAGAAGTAGAGTAGGTATTTGTTTTAAGAAACTATGTATTTCAGCGTTCAAATCGTAACTGGCCAATAAGTATTTGTCGAAAAGTTGGACTGACTGATGCGGAAAATTCGCGCAAATTATCCTCACTCCAAACATAAAATGCTCTCGATGCCTTTGGTTTGTAGGCAGCACTGCATTCTTGCGAATGTTGTATTTTTTGTATTTGCGCGAATTTTCCGTTGCAGTCGATAAGAGCTTTTAGAATACGACATTATTAAAAAATATAAAAAAAAATGTAATAATTTCAATCTTCCCTTTAACTGACTCATCTTAATAGGTATAACTGTAAAATGATTTTCGATTCGACTATAGTACTCAAAGCCTTAGAAAATTTGAACTCTACATCATAGTCGATAGAGTCTTACCTTCTAACTGGTTTAGCCTTCAAAGCGAACTCTATACAGTTCCTCTGGTTCTTATCTAACTCGCAATCTTTAAACTCCTGTTCACCCTCTTTCTGGAATGTTACTATGACAAAACCTACGAAGATATTCACCTGAAAATTATGAAAGGCTGTCAAAGACTCTAGAGTCTAGATAATCTTGGTAACTTATGATCATACAAAGTAAGTGAATTCAGCTGGCATGTATGACCAACTTCATCTATACATCTATCAGCTCAAAAAAGATCCATGGTGTCACATAATCCAGGACATTATCTGAATTTCAAGCGCTCATAGCCTGCTGCAATCACTGATCGGTACGATAGGCGATTAAGCAACGCTTGACAACGTCAGTCAGAAATGGGTGACTATTTAGTGGCATTCAATCTGATCGTCTCCGTGCTTCGGGGGGCACGTAAAAAGCCGGCCCCAGTTGGTACGCGGCCCCACTCGTTAAGGATGCGTTTCCACTGACGCGGAGCTAGGCGGAGTGGAGCGGAGAAGAGCACTGTGATTGGCCAACTGTGACGGCCTAAGAGCGGAGTGGAGATTTCGAGCACTGTGATTGGCCAATTTACGGTCCGCTCCTCGTCAGTGGAGACGAACCCACGACTTGTCAGAGGCCTTTGAGCGGCTTAAATAATTGACACCAGCTTGGCCAATAACCATATGATACGAAGAAGAAGCTGGATTGGCAAGTGGAGATCCTTGGAGGTCTATGCCCTAAGTAGACAATTTCTGGCTGATGATGATGGTGAGACCTTTTGCATGCAGGGTACAAAAATGGACGTACCATGAAGAAAGCAATAACGATAATGTAGCTGATGTAGAAGAAGGCGACGAGCGGTCGCGAGTTCTCCACAGGCCCGTGGTCTTCTTCATTGGAATCCATTGACGTGGAAAGCAAGCTGGAATCACAATAAAATCCTATCAAAATATCTTTGATTCATTGAGATAGTCTAGGCTGACGGCTTAAGGGGCGTCCATAAATTACGTAAGGCGGTTTTGGTGATTTTTCGACCCCCCTCCCCCTTGGTGAGATGTCGTGAGGCTCGATCCCCTCCCTCCCCCTATAATCACACGTGAGATTTTTCAACAGCCGTATTTTAGGGGAGAAACATGTTTTACTTAATTTACCCCAGTTTTCTGGCAATTTTATACTGTTTCTTGCGGTAAAAAAAATTACGTGATATTTACCGAGCCCCCCCCCCCCCTCTCCCCTACGTGAGATTGGGTGAGATTTGGCTTGCCTCCCTCCCCCTCTAAATGGCTCATGTAATTTATGGACGCCCCTACTTGGTTTCAATGAGATCAAGGTGTGTTGTGTGGGGGGGGGTTCACTAACTGTAGTTACAGATAATGGAAAAAAGACAAAGAATTAAATGGTCACATACCCTGGCCAACCCTCAAACGTGGACACTGTAAATAGTGTCAACATTCCATTGGGCACGTCATCGAAATTAAACTTGTTCTTGATCCAGCTGCGCTCGTCAATAGTTGCGACACCGTTCTTGTATACTATGTATGTGCCACTAGAAAACAAAAAAATAGTATAGACACTATAGATGACAATAGCGGAACCAGAAGTTGACCCAAGCAGCGCAGGGGGTTCAACTGACAATCTCTCCCAAAAAGAGGACTGCATATTTGAAATATCCACTTCTGTCTACTTCGAGAACAAAACCAGAGCTACCTAAAGATTGTAATGTAATATGTATGTGTAAGTATTATGTCGCAAATTGATCCAGTATGTGTGGAAAAAGTTTTACTTACTGGCAATCTTTTTCAACCACTTTGGTGATATCTGTACATTTGGAAAATTTACCCTGAAATCAGATGGTATATTAGATCACAAAATAGGTTTACAAGTTTTTAACGTCATATTCTTTGCAGATAAAACGCTGTGCACTAGGCCGCAAGTGACGCAAGTGAACTAGGTTTCTGTTTTTCATTTCAAGTACCTTAGTTTTAAAAATAGGGTCGGAACCCTAATAATTAGCCCTATAAGGGACTACTATTTTTACCAATAAGAAAAATAAATGAATAATTAATATCAATACAACTTACACGTAAAATAATAAATCATAATAAAAATATTAAAAATACATGTTCAATCACCTGACCTCGCTTTCATTATTAACAGCTAAAGCTAAGCCCACTGACTTAATAATTACTAGCACTTCTTATATTAGTAAAAAAATATATTTTTACAACATTGCTGGTTAGTATTTTGATTTGATAACATAGATAAATGGTAGTAGTTTTGATTTAAATCCAAAATCTAGTTGATACATTTAAACAATTACCTTGAATAACTGTATGCCGACAACAGAAAACATAAATTGCAACATATGATTTATAACAAAAATGTTTCCAATAGACTTGATCGAAGCAATAACACACTTGACCACATACTGAAGCACGATGTTAGAGCAACAAACACGATAAACATTACCAAATTGCAGAATGTTTAATAATTTTTTATCCACCCATTTTGTCCCAATGTGCGGTGACCCCACCCACGGTGTGTAAAATGTATAAAAAATGCAAAAAAAAGAATACATGTTAGGAAAAAAAATGGTAAAAAACAAAAATACCTACTTACATCGCGTTAGTCCTTGGTTTTACAGAGACAAAAAACACGTTTTTTATTTACTTTTGTACAGAATCGCCAGTGTCCTGATCTGACTGTGGTTCAAAACAATGAAAAAAAAACGTAAAACACAGTAATAAACCAAGTACCTCACTCCTAGTACGCGAGTGAAATGTCAAGGTAGGGCATACTGTGCAAAAGAAACACACTTAAGCTCAATTGAGTCCAAAAAATCACAATTTCGGAAAACAAAAATCTTTATAAAACATCACACAACACCTTTGGGCTAATTTTGATTGAAAAAAAATAACATAAACGAAGCATGCAGGCTCCTAGCAAGAAAAAAAACAGAATTTTTTGGACCCACGGGCAAAAAGCAAAATAAAAACGGTTAGTAAACTAATTTCTGATATTGCACGTAAAGCCTCACACATAGAATAGAAACGAAATCAGATGATTTATTTTTTATTTTTTATGACAAAACAAAAAATGGTGCATGACTGATTATTATGGTGCATAAAATACTTACTTACATAAATTTAAGTGGATTATTAAATTGACCCAAAGGTGTCGTTCGATAAGTGGGAAAAATTTATTTGTTTTTGTTTATTTTTTTAATCCCCTACCTTGAACATTTGCACCCCCATGACAGCAAACATGAACTGTAGAAGGTTTGTCACCAACAAAATGTTGCCAATCGTCTTAATAGCGACGATCACGCACTGTACTACATGCTAAAAATGTACAAAAAATTTTTTTTACTAATTATATCAAAAAATATTAACTTTTGCTAAAAAATACTAAATAAGCAGTAAAAATACTGACCTTTAATCCTTTAGCTCTGTTAATCGCCCTCAAAGGTCTTAATACTCGGAACACTCTTAAAATCTTTATGAACGATACCGTATTCCCGCTGCGTAAAGAAATAAAATATAATTAGCCAACCTACTTACAATTCAATTGGACTGCCCAGAACAGATCCATTTACCCTATCTTAACTTTTTTGGAAACTTATGAATTCTAAAATTATATTTGGCAAAAACTGTAGATTTGCGGAATTTCCGCAGCGGTGTGTTATAAATTCTTGCGAATTTTTCGAAAATGTTGATAGTGCAGAATTAAATAAAGCTTGCTTGGGCAAATAGTGTAGTGGGCACCCTTAATACTCACCCATCGAATAAGGATATGAGTGATACTATCACGACCAAGAGATCCAGTAAATTAAAAGCTGATCTGCAAAAGGCATCCTTGTGGAATAAGAAGCCGTAGGTTAACACTTTCAGTAACAACTCTAGCGTGAACACTGTGGTGAAGAAGTAATCTATATTGCGGAGGATCTGAAAGAAGAAAGTTTGAAATAATTAAAATCTTGAAAAAATACAACAAAAAACAGTTTTTTAATATATATCGCTAGACTTACACACCAACTGTATGGTCCCAAACTAAGCAACGCTTGTACTATAGCTGCCATTCAAAGGACTGGGGGCGATCCCAATGAATCCCAAACGTGGGCAAATTACGAAAAGGCAGTTTCGGAAATTTGCCTCTAGCGGGAATCGAACCTGCAACCACCCGATCTAGTGAGCCGAGCGGCCAACGCTCAAACCACTGCGCCAAGCAGTCGTCGTTCATTGTTGTGAACTTCGGGCAAAAGCGCTTACTCGTTGCACTTGAATCACCTAGGGTAAATGACCTGGGTGAATAAATGCACTTTTTGAAAAAGTGTAACACTCGGTGAAGTTATTGCACCTGCGTGAAGAGTGTACTACTTTGTGAACTTGATGCACTTGAGTGAATAGAAGCACTTTGTGTACTAAGTGTACCTGGGTGAATTAAGTGCAACAAACTGTATTTAGAGGAGTGTTACAGACTCCTAGTAATGTAAGTCTTAAATTACTAGCAATGACCTAGAGTATTGAGCCATGTATGTACATTTTATTTCAGCATAAGCCACTCTGCTCACTATACCGAGGAGTTACTGTTAAATCCCGTATCCCGGGCATTTCAAAAATGACCATTTCGTAATTTGGGTATCAGTAGGATCGTTTCCAATCCATTATACGGTAGTTACTCATAGTAAAAACGTTGCTTAGTTCAGCACGAGATAGTATAGGTCGTATTGTAATAATAATAATAATATCCTGGGACATTTATTACACACGGCTACCTGATCCCAAACTAAGCAGAGCTTGTATCTTGTTCTTGCTATGGAAACCAGATAACTGATATTACTACATATACTACTTTTTTATTTGTAAAAAAATTAAATGTAACGTCACGACTTTTATCCCCATTCGGGGGTAGTCAGAAGCTTGAGTGGCCATACACCACCACATTGTGGAGGTAATAACCAACCTAGGTAGGTATAGATTTATTTGTAAATACATACTTAATATACATATACACCCAGACTCGGGACATACAGACATGTTCATGCACACAAATGCATGTCCCGGGTAGGAATCGAGCCTACGACCTGCAGCGTGAAAGGCGCCATCACGTCAACCACGCCAACGGGTGTATTTTACTTACTTCATTCTTCCCATCGTTGGCTTTGCTATTAGTCGGGTCTTCCAAAGCCAACATAACCGATGACGCCAGAATGCATACTAAAATGAAATTCTTGAACCAAGAGTTCTTCTGGATATTGTAGCAAGTAACACGAAACCTAGAGACAATATAAATTGATTATTATCGTGCGAGCAATACCTATAGTATGGGCTACGGTAACTGATTAACATCAGCTGGGCTGTACGCTTGTTTGCCACCTAAGTCCTATAAAAAAGGTTTTTTTTTTCTCCCATGCTCTCTGTCCTATTCTTTTTTTTTTCTTTAATGACTGTGTTGTCGGCCAGAGTGGCCTTAACAACTTCACCGGTCAGAGGGCGAGCGCACAAAGTGCGGCTCCAGCCGTAAGGGCAGGGGGACAGCTGGCTCAAGGGCGCCACGTTGGGCACGGCCTCGGTGCGGGCTGCTGTCTTTTGAGTGAGCGGGGTAAAAATTACCAACGGATCGTAACGCGACCTCGCTGAGAAGATCCAGTAAGAAACTCAGCGAGGCTTCTCTGTCCTATTCTCTATTCACAAAAGAGAATGAAAGAAAATGAAGATCTACTACATTTTGTCCTATCAGAACCAATCTCCTGTTAGAGGGTGGTACTACCACGGTCAAGCCAGCCCGTATATGAGTTGCAGTCAATTATACAGCTTGGCTGTACCACCGATACTAAACTAGGAAACGTTACGTTTAGGTACCTAGTGTTGTTTGTTGTCACCATCATTATTTCAGCCGAAAGTCCACCCTCTAGGTCTGCTTAAGATTATCACAATGAACTGCCCCTCTAGCCAAGTGGCTTCATCTACGAGCGTTTCTACAAATCGCTACGCTTCATGTATGGAAATGACATAAGTCACGTGGTATACTTATCGACTTGTAATGTCATTTCCATACATTTAAGCATAGCGATTTGTAGAAATGCTTGTAGTCGAAGCCACTTGGTTAAGGGGTTTAGTTGTTGGGGGGGGGCTAATTGTGAAGACTATTCTATTCTATTCGATTAGCGTTCATGCTACTTGTCTAGGGGGTCTGGTCTGATTAAGGTTATTACAATGACAGGTACTTTGTTTGTTCGTAATTCTCACCAATTAGTCTGCGAGAAGATAAAGAAGCTGGTTCCTTCTGGTATTGGTTTGTCTTCGTTCTTGATCTGCACGTCTGATAACCGTCTGGGACGAGCAGACATGCCTGTCTGGTGCTTTGATTGCGACTCTTCTTGTTTTACATCTCCTAAGAATACATTAGTACATTTTGTTTAATCATGGTCTTGAACTAAATACATATCAATACATTTACAGGGCATACCATTATAAATAACAATAATAATATCCTGGGACATTTTTTACACACGGCTACCTGATCCCAAACTAAGCAGAGCTTGTACTATGGAAACCAGATAACTGATATCACTACATATACTACTTTTTTATTTGTAAATACATACTTAATATACATATACACCCAGACTCGGGACATACAGACATGTTCATGCACACAAATGCATGTCCCGGGTAGGAATCGAACCTACGACCTGCAGCGTGAAAGGCGCCTCCGCGCCAACCACGCTAACAGGCCCGTCAGAAATCGCCTATATTTTTATCTATACAGGGTTATTGGTAAAACACTAACAACCTTGCAGGACTGTGTTACTGATATCATAGATAACAACTTTTGTTCTATGACTTTTTACAAAACATAATACATTTAACAAAAAATCACTCTCTAAAATGTATGAAACAAGAAAATATGCTTATCTAGAGGATAGCCTTCGTCCGTGTTTAGATACCACTTTGCCTTAAAGTACCTAAACGGAGTCCTGCAAGGTTGTTAGTGTTTTACCAATAACCCAGTATAACCACTGAACAAATTTCAACTGCTGTATTCCATAAATCAATAGTTTACACTATCTACAATCATTTAACTACCATTGATCTAATGACTCTTAATTATGGATCTTTAGCTTAGCTGGGAGCATTTCATTTCTTACAATAGTTTTTTAATACAAGTTACCATTTTGTTTTATCTCAGTAACGAGTACATCGTTAGCTTCATCTCTAACTTCTGGTTCCTGCTCTTCAACTTCTTCTTCTGAACCGGTCTCCTCATATTCATGTTCCGACCTGGTGAATGTGTCAGTAACGTCACAAATTTGAAAGCTCTTGAATATACTGAATGAAAATTATGCTATATTACCTTGGTACTCTTTTATATTTCTTATAAGGCTGGCTGTTATTAAAAAAGCAATTGATGAAATCATTTTTAAATCTCATGAGATACATTATACTGAATTCAGGAAATAATTAATCCATACCTGAGATACCTATTGTTGTACTTAGGACAGGCTGCGTTCCAGACAACGTAATTTTTGTTATTTTCGTTCACAAAACCTGTTAAAAACGATCATAATGATCACTTTCAGTCCAAGTGGAACGAGATTTGTGAAGGAAAATAACAAAAATGACGTTATCAGGAACTCAGCCTAATTTAGCACGGCATCTCAAACACGGACTTGATATCGATCTCAATCTTGAGATCGATTTATTAGTACAGGGGGCTTACCACAAGCTCCCACTGCGACTCAATTACAGGAACGTATCAACGACGTTTTCATGACGTTTCTTATTGTCATGACAATAAGGTACGTCATTGCACAAAAAGTCACTGAAATGTTAATACGTTCCTGCAACTGAACCGCAACAAGAGCTTGTGGTAAGCCCCCAGGCCTAAGGATCTTAAATTGCTACATACCCTTCACTGGAATAACCTTCTTCTTCGTTTGCATACTCATCATCAGTCTCGGCTCTGTCTTCATCAAGTTGTGGATTCCCGGCTTCTGGGTTTTCAGCAGCCTATTCAACAACATTAATTAAGTTTTTTTCTGCTAACAATAGTTCTTCTTCAAGCAGCTCAAAGCACAGTTATTTTAAATAGGGACGTCATTTACGAGCAATATACAGGGTGAATTTGAAATCATGGGCATCCTTTTAACAGGTTCCTTTTTGACAGGTGCCTAGTTGGCTTGGTAGTAGTATGTGTTTTCAACCATATGGCATAAGACCTTGTATTATTTACTTGTCTAGCATCAAGCGGTGCATTAAATATGCTAGTTACCTCTTTTTCCTTTTCGATTTCATCCATTTCTTCAGCATCACCTAAATTGTCGACAGCGATAGCCAAGAACACGTTCAGTAAAATATCTAAACGGTTTCGTTAAGGAAATTTCAGATTGTTAAAATCTCGAAAACTAAGAAATTTTGATACTGCTATCAAAATAGCATGCAAGCCTGCTTATGTTGTAAGCTTTAGTAATTTGAATACCTAAATCTGAGTAGGTCTTAATTAGTTTGGTATATTGAATAACATACTTGCGTATTATTTGCTAGTGCCAATGGTGTTACCTGCTAACATTGCGTTGCTATTTCTAAATGTTTCTAAGAATGTACACAGAGTTTTTTTTTTAAATTAAAACGTATACCTCATAGACAGAAGATTACTTTTGTTATTGCCTAAACATAGTGTTTATTGCCAGATTTTCTCAGTGGAAGCAGCGCTCCGAACCGGTGGTAGATTTTGTCAGTTCGTAAGTGTTTTTGGCGTACCTGATTAAATACCTACTTACCTATTTTGAGTTTGATTTTGATACTACCCTGAATTTTGGCGATCTTTGATTCATCTCTTTAAAAAGGATACAGTTACCGCAAATGAAAATAACTATGAAATAGATGGAAGCAAGCATGCCAGGCGTGCCGACGCCGCCGTACGCTTTGATACCATTGTACATCACCACGTTCCAGTCCTCGCCTGTCAAAATCTGAAGGAAAAGAAAGAGATATAGAGAAAGAGAGAAAGAGACCTTTACAACACTAGTAGCACAGCCGGACCGCCACAAGACAAAACGCGATTTTCTCTCATTCTCTCCTATGCATTAAGGTAGAGAGAGAGAGCAACTCGGTGCGACATAAGTCTTGTCTTGGCGGTTGTGCTAACCCCACGGTAGCTACTCTGAGATTTAAAAGACGTTTCGTTAGGTACTTTTGGGCATCCAGGATTTATTGCCACTAGGGCTGTGCCACTGTGGGCTAATTACACTTGACAGTTCTGACAGCTCTCTCTCTATGATCTTGCATGGATCTTGTCAATGGGATCTTGCGATAATTTATATTTGTAGTGACATTGACAGAAGTGAAGTGACAGATAACGTCAGCCCAGTCAAGCTACATAGGCTGTTTTCACATTAGACGGCACGGCACCGGCGGCGGCATGGCGGCAGCTTTTTCATTGGTCAGTGATCCGTTGTCATTGGTTACAGACCAATGAAAACCCCGCAAATAGCTGTCACTGTGCCGTCGCGGGTGCCGTGCCGTGTAATCGAAAAACGGCCATTTGGTAGGCTGAAAATGTTTCGCCTTCATTTAGTTTGGTGCATGCCTCGCCCAAGCACTCATGTTATGGCATTATGTCTGCGTTCCGACGTCAAACTGAGTACTCGGGCGCGGCATGTGCCTGAACTAACTGGATTAAAATATGAGCATAGTAAAATAAATTGTAATAAAATGGTCTTTTATGACTTTACCAATAATACTAACAGTTGTCTAAGGAAAGAACAGACATACACGTTGGTCTACAGTTATCTCATATATCCTTTCCTTACCTGAAACATGGTCAGCACAGCCTGCCAGAAAGAGTCAAAATTATGCCTCTCTTTTTCCTCCTCTGCTGCAAAGTCGAACCTGCCTCCAAACACCTGCATGCCGAGCAGCGCGAAGATCATGATGAACAGAAACAGTAGGAGAAGAAGGGAGAAGATGGACTGGATGGAGTTGAGAAGAGACGCTACTAGGTTGGAGAGAGATCGCCAGTACCTGGGGACAAAACAGCCTATATGTCTTAAAGAAGGTAGAGTCTAATTGGATAGTTTCACGAAATAGAAGGCGGGCTTGTTTTATTTATTAGCAATAAGGGACCTATTTATCATCATACCATACAGATATATGACAAAGGTACACGCTTATTGTGGCAACATGAATGCAAGGTACCCGAAGGGCCCGAAGGGCCCGAAGGGCCCGAAGGGCCCGATATCTACTTAGTCACGCATCACCCAGGGTCGCGACCACACGGCTGCACGCGCGCGCCCGCCTTTGATTATACAGGTAATACTTAACGCTATGAACGTATATTCATCTCTGTTTACAACAGGTCTGGCGTACTATATGACTTGTTTTCATTGAAATGTAAGTATGTACAGTTTGTGCTATTTTTAGGACATAAAATGTCAGGTCTATTATATAAAATGTCATTGTCTGTAACAGTACTTACTTGGTAACCTTGAAAACTCTCAATAGTCGTACACATCGCAACACCGATATGCCCAGCTGTGGGATTGTGTTGGATATCGTGAGCGCCAACTCCACTATTGAACACACCATGACGAAACAATCGAAACGGTTGAATAACGACACGAAGTAGCCCTGGGAAGTAACATTAGTGATTAAACAATTATAGAGAGTGAACCTCCACTCACCCTCGCAATTGTCAACCTCCAAAATTATAAACCAAATTAATTGATCGATAATAGAAGAGCTCAACAAGACCGAACTCCCTGTCAGTCGAGAGTATGTCTGTCATGAGTCATGGACCCTAACAATTAGCAATTCTCCGCAGACAAAGCGAATCTAAAATAAATTTCGACACGTGTTTCGCCTCTAAACGAGGCATCCTCAGGACGGTTGGGCTGCGACTGAGCACACAATGACGATGTACGATGTTTAAACAATGGATTTTCGCAAAGTTACGCCTGATTCCATCAATTATAACATTAGTGATACCTATTTTATTATGCGTGGCGCATCATTTATACACCCATGTGTATATCGAACAATATATTATCTTTGTTATTCACAAGCTACGCAACAGGGATGCGATCCACAGGTCGCTAATTGATATGCTACTCTATAAGTTGATGGTAGAGCTAAGCTGTAGCCAATTGACTGCAGCTCATATACGGGCTGGCTCGACCGGGGTAGTACCACCTTCTCAAAGAAGATCGGCGTAAAGTAGCTATTACAGCTGCGTGAGAGAGCCGGAAGTCCAACCCCTCTCCTCATCCCCTTCCTCTGTCCAACTTCCCTTCAGATCGGCAACGTGCAAGTGATGTCTTAGTATTGTAAGCATTTATAGGCTACGGTATTTATAGGGTACGGTAACTGCTTAGCAACAGGCCGGTCGTAAGCTTGTTTACCATCTTAACAACATGAATAAGTTTAAAAACTAAAACCCGACTACGGAAAAAACGCGCTCTAAAAAGTATGAAACAAGATAATATTCTCATCTAGAGGATAGCCATGGTCCGTGTAGGTCTTTTAGGGCCAAATGGCACATGAACACGGACCACGGCTATCAGAGGATGAGGATGTTTCATACTTTTTAGAGCGCGTTTTTTCCGTAGTCGGGTTTTAGTTTTTAAACTTATTCATGTTGTTAAGATGGTAAACAAGCTTACGACCGGCCTGTTGCTAAGCAGTTACCGTACCCTATAAATACCGTAGAACAAGAAAATATTCTCATCTAGAGAGATGAGAATATTTTCTTGTTTCATACTTTTTAGAGCGCGTTTTTTCCGTAGTCGGGTTTTAGTTTTTAAACTTACTTTTTATTTATTTTGGAGTTATAGGTAACAATATATATATATTTGAAATGTGTTCATCAAGCTCTTTCATTTGATACCCCACACGGTTTTATTAAAAAATGTTTTCTTTTTACCCGACTACGGCGGAGGGTTATGATTTTGACCGGTATGTATGTATGTATGTATGTATGTATGTATGTATGTGCGTCTGTTCCCACCTAACTTCTAAACTACTTGTCGTAATTTGACAAATGAGGTATCGTTAGAAGCGGCTTAATGGCGCGCTGGTTATAGGCTATGTGACGTCACATAAAATTGCATATGGCGCCCTCTAGAGGACATAATGTCATGAACTAAAAAAAAAACTTTTTTTAATAAAACCGTGTGGGGTATGAAATGAAAGAGCTTGATGAGCACATTTCAAAAATATATATATTGTTACCTATAACTCAAAAATAATTAAATAAAAAGTAAGTTTAAAAACTAAAACCCGACTACTGAAAAATCGCGCTCTAAAAAGTATGAAACAAGAAAATATTCTCATCTAGAGGATAGCCGTGGTCCGTGTTCTTATGCCATTTGGCCCTAAAGGACGTACACGGACCACGGCTATCCTCTAGATGAGAATATTTTCTTGTTTCATACTTTTTAGAGCGCGATTTTTCAGTAGTCGGGTTTTAGTTTTTAAACTTACTTTTTATTAGTTCATGACATTATGTCCTCTAGAGGGCGCCATATGCAATTTTATGAGACGTCACATAGCCTATAACCAGCGCGCCATTAAGCCGCTTCTAACGATATCTCATTTGTCAAATTACGACAAGTAGTTTGGAAGTTAGGTGGGAACAGATGCACATACATACATACATACATACATAAATACATACATACATACATACATACATACATACCGGTCAAAATCATAACCCTCCGCCGTAGTCGGGTAAAAAGTGAATGTTCGTCAAACTTATAACTACTTATCGTACGTAACTATGTAAAGTTCATATTATAGTAATGAAGTTACCTGAAAACCTAACGCGTACATTTTGACCAACATTTCCATTGTAAAAAGCACAACGAATAAATAATTCGCATGGCTCTGGAAGTCATCTAACCACTTATCCTGGCTGAAATAAAGAAAAACTGCATAAAGTAGCATAAAAACAAAATAATGCTAAGAATACCACTCCACCAAGCCAACTAGGCGCTCGGATGGAACCCGATTTCCCCGCTCCACAGGTAAAAACGAAAGAAAGAGGTGCCCGTATTAGATATATGTATGTTAAAAAAACTCTGTCCGAGCCGAAACCGGTATTTAGGTTTCCCAATCACATGACCAAATAAAAAAAAATAATTAAATATTCATGATAGTAAACATATTAATGACAATTTAAAATGCCAATTTTTTTTGCCTTTTTCCCTCAAAATGTAGCAAATTTTAAAAATATGACAACGCCGTACCGGAAGTAATTATGTTAGATCGTGTGGCGGCACCTCTGACCACAAAGTATGTGATGACGTCATTTTATGAATATTTTTTTTTATGTAAACGGGGTATTTGTTTTCCAAAAAAATATGGGAGGCCTTTGCCCAGCAGTGGGATACTAACTATGCTAAAAAATATTAAAAAAAAAATTAAAAAAAAAAAAAAAGAAAATTTTCACAAAAATAGAAACTAATCTCGATACCCAACAATACGTTTTCGGGTCGGACAGGGTTTTCTTAACATGTTGTATGTATGAAAAAAAACGTGGTCATTGTTGTTTACATTTTCATTGTTCTATCTACCGGTAAATAGTTGAACTACTCGCTTCGTTTTATGTCGATGTTAGTACTAGGCCGACCACTCGGCCGAGTGGCTTAGGGCCAGTCCCCTTAGTAATTGATCCATGCCCCGCCCGCATACCGCCCGCACACCCGACACCGCCTTTTTGTGCGGGTGACGTCATAATTGACAGGCGCCTAGTTGGCTTGGTCGAGTAGTACAGCTACCTAGACAAGTGGCATGAACGCTAATCGAATAGAATAGACTTCACAATGTGTGGAAATCTCAAACGTCGCTATGTAGATCAACAACAAGTTGCTATGTAGATCACGTGACTTTTGTCATTTCCATACATGAAGCGTAGCGATTTGAAGGAACGCTTGTAGACGTCAGCCACTTGTCTAGCCCTTCTGGACGACACTAGACACTAGACACTCAGTGTATCGACACAGCTACTACAACTGTAACGAGGTGTCGCGGTGGTGTACACACGCAGACACTCGATGTATACACTGTGTATATTAGTGTCAAGTGTCGTTGTGTGTCCCTAGCTTAACACTAAAGAATAACTATCTTTATAGAAAATTATGATGGACTAGCACTGGCATTATAAATTACTTTTTTCCTAATAATGCTTTGTAAAAACAAGCCAGGAAGTCAATCGACTGCAGCTCATATACGTGCTGGCTCGACCGGGGTAATACCTCCCTCTCACAGAAGATCGGCGTAAAGTAGCTACAGCTGCGTTTCGTACAATGAGTGAAACCGAGCCCAACTCCCTCCTTCTTCCCCTCCCTTCGTTCCACTCCCCTTCAGGTCGGCAAAGTGCGTGCCATGCCTTTGGTATTGCAAGCTTCTATAGGCTACGGTAACTGCTTAACATCAGACGGGCCGTACGCTTGTTTGCCACTTGAGTCCCATCCCATCCCATCTCACTAATATTATGAATGTGAAAGTTTGGATGGATGGATGGATGTTTGTTACCCTTTCACGCAAAAACTACTGAACGGATTTGGATGAAATTTGGAACAAAGATAGTTTATAACCTGGATTAATACATAGGATACTTTTTATCCCGGAAAAATGTCAGGTTCCTGTGGGATTTTAAACTTAGCCCGTACGAAGTCGCGGGCAGAAGCTAGTAAAAAATAAATATACGGCACATACTGAGTACTAACCCGTAATGTTCAGTAGCTAATACTAAAGTGTTTAAAAATACAAGCACTATGATTGCCCAATAGAATGCTTGTGTTTTCACTGCCTTCCTACACGCCCTGCGCATACGCCGATTGACCTGGAAACACATAATTTTAATTATAATTAAAACTTTTTTGACATTGTAGATTCTATTCCAACACTCATAAGAGCTGAATGCAAGCAGCACAGAAGTGGCTGACGTCTACAAGCGTTCATTCAAATCGCTACGCTTCATCTATGGAAATGACATAAGTCACGTGATCTCATGCGTGATCTTCATAGCGACTTGTTGTTGATTTACATAGCGACGTTTGACATTTCCATACATTGTGAAGTTTAATCTATTCTATTCGATTAGTGTTCATGCCACTTGGCTAGCCCTTTAGCCCCTCTAGCCAAGTGTATTCGTCTACAAGCGTTTCTACAGATCGTTACGCTTCAATGTATGGAAATCACGAACGTAATATCCGTGATAGAAATAACATTAGCTGTCGATATGTAGATCACGTGACTTATGTCATTTCCATACATGAAGCGAAGCGATTTATAGAAACGCTTCTAAACGAAGCCACTTGGCTAGATGGGCAGGTCCGGTTGTTGTCTATGTCTAACAATGGACGTATTTTGGCTGTCATGATGATGATGGTGATAAGTGCTTTATTGGCGTCATCATCATCAGGTCAGCTAAAATTTGTCCACTGCTGGACAACGGTCCCCCATGGTTCTCCACATCGACCAGTCCTGTGCCACTTGCATCCAGCGGTTTCCCGCGACCTTCACTAGGTCGTCGGTCCACCTTGTGGGGCCCACCCACGTTGTGTCTTTCGGTACGTGGTCGACACTTAAGAACCTTTTTGGTTTACATAAATAAAAACATTTTGGATTTAATTGAAGGTTTCTGAACAATCCCAGAATATTACCTTATCAAATCTCTGGCAGTAGACTTTGCAAGAAGTCCCTTGCGTCTGTTCCATGTTTATATTTATGTTACTTTGAGACCCTTCGTTGCTTTTTCTGTTATTTTTACCTGAAATGCAAACGTTAATTACAATTTAGAATCAAAGGCATCACACCAAAACAATAGTTCGAAATATTCACCTTTGGGTTTAACTGTAAAGTGGGAGTAGGCATGCACAGCTTTCTAGGCTAGTTCTTTTTTTTTTTGTTTATTTAAATACCTAATTTTGTTTTTTTTTATTCACAATGTGTTAATGCCTGCCTGCTCACACAGCGTTGCTGTTTGAAAATGTATAAGTACAATTATTCTTTTGAAAAGAGTACCCATTGAGTTTCTTGCCGGCTCTTCTCAATGGAAGCAACATTACGAACCGGTGGTAACGCTAAAATATTGTTTATCTTGACTATTTATAAACGCTTTATTGAGCTTACATGAATAAAAACCTTTTGATTTGATTTGATTTGAAATCACCCACCTATAAAATTAAATGGTCATGCACCTAGGTCATGGGTATAGGTATATGGAGGTCATAATATAGTTCTTGCAATTCACGAAGTCGTCCGGCCGTTGGTTGTGTTCGACATGTACATACACATTGTGACAGTGTGCGTGCGTGATAGAGCCGTAAACGCACACATTAACAGGTATACAGATACTTCTTCACACAACCAAGGGCCGGTCGCCTTCGTGAATTGCAAGAACTATAATAATATAAGAACACTGCCAGTTTCAAATTATATTTTAACCGCCGAATACTCGAACGCAACTCAAATTTGAGAGCTGGGGGCTTACCACAAGCTCTTATTGCGATTCAATTACAGTAACGTATTAACGTTTCAGCGACTTTTTGTGCAATGACGTACCTTATTGTCATGACATTAAGAAACGTCATTAAAACGTCGTTAAAACGTTCCTATAATTGAATCGCAATAAGAGCTTGTGGTAAGCCCCCTGCTTAACAATAACGTGGCATACATAAAATTACAGATTACAGCGTCTCAAACAGGTAGTTCGACTTAAAAAATTTGAGTAGCCTTTAAGTCTTCTTCTTCGTTTTGTGTAAATATTTCTATTATTTGTTTAGAGTTTAGACCTTATTTTTACAAGTTCGGCCTTTAGGCAGTTTAAAAACGATGCCAAAGTCTTCATCAGTAATCAAAATAGTTACTATTATCCCATAACTATTTTAATAATAATAATAATATAACGTCACGACTTTTATCCCCATTGGGGGTAGTCAGAGGCTTGAGTGGCCATACACCACCACTTTGTGGAGGTATTAAGTCAACTCAAAGCCCACGTTTCACCAGATAGTCAGAACCCAACGTGACAGGTGGTGTACCTTGTCACCGTGTATACAGGAACTGACTATTACCTAATCCCGAGGGATAGGTAGGTTTCCTCACGATGTTTTCCCTCACCGTCAGCGAACTGTAAATTATGCACATAGATGAAAATTCATCTATTGGTGCATGCCCAACCGGGGATCGAACCTGGGACATTCTGATTGCTAGCCCAACGTGTTCGCCCCTAGGCTATAGTCGCTTAACACACACACAGCTGCTTAATAACTATTTTATCTTTGCCGAAATCAAAATTCAGTACATATTTTACTTAGCGCTACTACGTTGTAGTTTTGATCTCTGCAGACAAAGCTTTTGAGTCAAAGGGACAGCTTCCCTCAAGGTAAGTTCCTTTCATCATCGTAGATACCTTGCGAGTCTTCATCATCTTTCTTGTGGCTCGGATCGTTCTCCAAGTCTAATTCCTCAGCGACCGTGATCCAATCCAAGTATCCTTTCATATCATCTTCCAGTTGCTGCCTCTCCCGAGACTTCTGGAAGTCACCACGATTCTTCGCTTTCTCTCTTTCTTTAGAAAACTCACTGTGGAGAAAAGACTCTTTTACGGAGACAGTTCAATGCACCCTTTGGACTTTTTAGGTAATAATATCCTGGGACATTTTTTTACACACGGCTACCTGATCCCAAACTAAGCTGAGCTTGTACTATGGAAAACAGATAACTGATATTAATACATATACATTTTTTTTATTTGTAAATACATACTTTATATACAATATATACACCCAGACTCGGGACATACAGATATGTTCATGCACACAAATGCATGTCCCGGGTAGGAATCGAACCTACGACCTGCAGCGTGAAAGGCGCCATCACGCCAACCACGCCAACGGGCCCGTCGAATTGGTGGCGGTCGAGAGGTTCATACAAGATCATAATAAATTATTATACTTAACGTACCACCTGGTACAAGCAATGCTTAGTCGGTTGTACCATGGGTACCATACAATAGACTGGGGGCGATCCCAGTGACACCCAGACCAGGGCAAATTACGAAAAGGCCAGTGGTTTTAGTGCTAGAGCCAATCTGTAGCCAATTGACTGCAACTCATATACGGGCGGTCTGGACTGGGATAGTACCATCTTCTGACCGAAGTTCGGCGTGAAGTAACTATTACAGCTGCGTTTCGTGTAATGAGTGAGAAAGCCGGAAGCCAAACCATGTTCCACTTTTCTACAGTTCGGCAACGTGCGAGCGATGCCTTTGGTATGACACACATCTATAGGCTACGGTAACTGCTTAACATCATAAGATAATAAACTTACCCGGACAACACACCAAGAATCAGGTTCATGACGAAGAAATTACCAAATATTACCAACGTCACGAAATATATCCATGGCCACGTGTTGCCTTTCACGTTGGATACCTGAAACATTCAATATTATAACTGAAAACAGCAGCAAATCAGCAGGGGCGGATATACGCTGGATGTCCTAGGCCTATGAAAGATTGCCGCCCCCCTATCCCACTAATATTATAAATGTGAAAGTTTAGATGGATGGATGCTTGGATGTTTGTTACTCAATCACGCCAGAACGGCTGAACGGATCTGAATGAAATTTGGCACAGAGATAGATTATAGTCTGGAATAGCATAGGCTACTTTTTATCCCGACAGTATGTTCCCGTGGGATAAATTATGCGCGGACGAAGTCGCGGGCAGAAGCTAGTTCCCTATAAAGCACGAAAAATGTATGTATAAGAAATTAAATAAAAAATTACTAAAGACTGTAAAATATTAAATTATCTCAATCAGTGGATGTATAATTTCACAGAGGGCGCGATTAGAAGAAAAAATGGCCATGTTCTGCCACCCCCAAATTTTTACCGCCCTGGCCTACTCGGCCTATAGGGAAATCTCCCCCTGCAACCCAGACAGTAGTCGCGGGTAATCTTATTCAAAAAGGTCAAAGGTCGCCGACATAGCCCTGCGAATTAGTAGGCTGAAGTGGCAGTGGGCGGGACACATAGCCCGAAGAACAGCTGATCGATGGGGCGGAAAGGTTCTTGAGTTGCGACCACGTACCGGAAGACGGCAACGTGGGTAGGCCCCCCACAAGGTGAACCGACGACCTAGTGAAGGTCGCGGGAAACCGCTGGTTGCAAGCAGCACAGGACCAGCCGTTGTGGAAAACCTTGGGGGAGGCCTATATCCAAAAGACGTCTTTCGGCTGAAATGATAATGATGATACCGGTCAAAAATATTTATAATACTTACAGCATACATTATATCGGTCCATCCTTCAAGCGTAATGCATTGGAAGACAGTTAACATAGCGTAGCCAATATTATCAAAGTTGGTGATGCCCATGTTGGGTCCCTCCCAATACGTTTTGCAGATTTGACCTGGTTCGCATTGATAACCCACGTCTTCGGAAGTGCTGCAAGGCATTGGATCGCTCATCATCACTGTGGGACAGACAATAAGACATGCAAGGTTAAGCAACGCTTGGCAAGGTCAGTCAGAGATGGGTGACCATGTAGTGGCTTTTGAACTGTGCGTCACAGTGCTTCAGAGGGTACGTAAAATATCGGTCCCGTTTGTTGTCACCTAGGCAACAGACGTTAAGCCTTGTGTTGCCTTCGGGCGGCTTGAACCATAGAGTAAAGACTAAAGAAAGAGGTGCCCTTATTAGATTTCCCTATGAAACAACGCGTGGAAATTTTGCGCCGCGTGGCGCGGGTGGTGGGGGTTAAAAATGGGAGGCAATTTACAAGATACCGCCCCCCCGATCTACCGGTAAATAGCAGAACTACTGGGTACGTTTTAAGTCGATGTTAGTACGTAGTTTAACTTTTTCACACTAGATGTCACTAAGTGTAGGTTCATATAAAAAACGTACCGAGGGTCGCCATCTAGTGTCGAATAGAATTATATTTGGGATGCGAACGTTGGCGAGACGTCTGCACAGGACGAACGCCAACAGCACACTGACTTAAGCCACGCCTACTGTGATGACGTCACCGGCCGAGCTGTGCGATGTAATAGCAACGCGGCCGAGTAGCTTAGACCCAGTCCTTTAATATTTCGTCTATAGCTTAAACAACTCTAACGCCAGTTGGCCACTAACCATACGATAAGAAGAAGAAGACTATAATAAAACCGAAAATTAAAGCGACATGAGTTAGACATTGATCTTTCGCCTCCAATCGATACACTGCATCGTGTGGTTGCGGGTTCGATTCCCACCAGAGGAACATTTTCAGAAAAGGCCTTTTCGTAATTTGCCGGGAAAATTATGTCGGCCGGGTGTATGTGACACCCAGATCAGGGCAAAATTTGCCTTGGTCTGGGTGTCACATACACCCCCGTTCCATTGTATGGTAGCCATAGTACAAGCGTTGCTTAGTTTGAGGCCATACAGTTGGTATGGCCTGGGGATATTGATTTACTTACACGTGGTATTCTGATCGAAGCACGTCTGATGCAGCACTCCAGAGAACAGCTCCAGGCCAATGATGGCGTAGATGATGATCACAAACAGTACCAGGAAGGCTATGTGGAATAATGGCACCATGGCTTTTAATATGGAGTTCAAGACGATCTGGAGACCTGGAACATCATAAAATCTCTTAAAACGTTCCTGAAAACCTTCAGGAACCCCACCTTTGGGGGCGTCCATAAATTACGTGAGGCATTTATGGGGGGGAGGGGGTCGAGCAAAATCTCACCAAATCTCACGTGGGGGAGATGGAGGTCTCGACAAATCTCCGGTATTTTTTTTACCTTAGAAACTATGTAAAATTGCAAGAAATCAGGATTAAATAAAGTTTTTTTTTTAACTAAACTTAACTTTAATTATTTTTTTCTTAAATTAAATAAAACATGTTTCCCCTCCAGAATATAGCTTTTGAAAAATGTCACGTGAGATTAGAGGGGGAGGGAGGGGGTCGAGCAAAATCTCACGAAATCTCACCATGGGGGGAGGGGGGGTCGAAAAATCTCAAAAATCACCTCACGTAATTTATGGACGCCTCCTTTCAGCTAGTTAAGCTAGGTTTGAGGAGCTCATTGGCAGCTGCAATCACTGATCGGTACACGATCGGAGGTTAAGCAAGGTTAGTCAGAGATGTATAGGTGCTTCGGAGGGCACGTAAACAGTCGGTCCCGGTTGTTGTCTTCTAGGCAGCAGTCGTTAAGCCTTGTCAGAGGCCTTCGGGTGGCTTGAACAACTCTGACACCAGGTTGGCTACTAACCATACGATAAGTACGAAAAGAAGCTAGGTTTACCTAGATTTAGTACGACCACACTTACCAAGCAAGCGCGCTAGGCAAATGACAAATACACGTCCAGATAACGTTATGGTCTGTGTAGTCAGACTTCGAACTGATTACTCGGGTGCGACTGCTTGATGTGGTCTGGACGCAGCCATTGGGTACGTCTAGTAAAGGCGAGCGACGCGCCCGAGCAGTCAATTTTGACGTTGGAACGGGTGTGTCAGCCCGGGGTATGTGTACGCACCGTTAGAGAATTCATTCCACCTTCTTATGGACACCCAAAGTCACCATTGCGAAAACGGCGCTAGCATAAATAAACATAAATAAACTTTTATGTTAAGGCAAAGTAAGAAATCCGTTTCATGCAAAACTCGCTACTTTACTGTTAAAGTTTTTTCAAGCGAGTTGGAGCTGGTGGTTGGAGTTGGAGTTGGAATACATACTTGGAACTCCAGAAACTAATCTTAAGGGCCTAAGCACCCTGAAAGCCCTTAACGCCTTCACGTCGAAGGATTCCTTAGACAACAGCTCTTGAAGCGCCATACTGACTATACTGTAACAAAAGAGAATTTAACATTGATGATGGTAGTTCAATGGGGTAAGTATACATTTTCTGTAATCCACGAAAAATTAGTAGCATCTTCTTGCTACTAAGAGTTCTCGAGTGGCGGCCGCGCACCGGAAAGCGTAGCGTGGGTAGGCCTCCCACAAGGTGGACCGACGACCTGGTGAAGGTCCCTGGAATCCACTGGATGCCAGCAGCGCAAGATCGGTCATTGTGGCGAACCTTGGGGGAGGCCTATGTCCAGCAGTGGACGTCTTTCGGCTGAAATGATGATGATGAACTTCTTCTTGTAGGTGCGACAGTTTGGACGTAGAAACGCATAGACATAATGTTATACCTAAGTAATAGCTCGGATGCGACAGGTCAATCTACGGTTAGTGGATAACCTGGTGTCAGAGTTGCTCAAGCCGCCCGAAGGCCTCTGACATGGCTTCACTGCTGTTTAAATGACAACAGTCAGTATTAACATTTTTCTTGCCTTTCGAAGCATGGAGACGCTCAGTTCGAAATGCCACTACATGGTCACCCATCGCTGACCGACCTTGCCAAGAGTTGCTTAACCTCCTTTCCGCTCTGAGCGTCTCATCTCAAGCTAACTGCCATAATCTCACGCCCGACTCATCGCAATAACCCGATAGATGTAAGTGAAAAAGGACTATGACGTATGGGAATTCTTGAGAAGCTGTCCTGAAGACGTCTTCTAATCTTGACGATTATGGGACTAGGCCCGCCACACACTCCCACCACTGTTGCTCCTTTAAGCTAGGATCGACAATGGTGTCCAACGATGACGCCAAGGTTTGACCCTCGACGAGTCCCAGGGAAAAGCTAAGTTGTCTTGGAACCCGCACGAATTTAATCAAAAGAAAGGATAGGAGTTGGAGGAAGATTATCCATTTCCTTCCGTTGCAAAGCGGGAGAGAAAAAAATATAGTATAGACTGATAGCCAAAGAAATAAGACTACAACTGTTGGAAGACCAGTTGTAACGCACTCCGGATAGAAGTCGTCCTGTCGATTAGTAGACCTCTTTTGGATGAAGATATTGATGATAAGTAATTTATTTTTTATAGGACTGAGGTGGAAAATAAGCTTACGGCCCGCCTGATGTTAAGCAGTTACCGTAGCCTATAGATGCTTGCAATACCATGCGTAGGAGGGAAGGGAAGGGGGAGTGGGCTTGCGGCTCTCTCACTCATCGTACGAAACACAGCTGTAATAGCTGCGTTACGCCGATCTTCTGTGAGAGGTTGGTACTACCCCGGTCGAGCCAGCCCGTATATGAGCTGCAGTCAATTGGCTACAGCTTGGTTCTACCACCTTGTCATGTCGATTAGTACTGTAGACCTCTTTTGGTTGAAGATATTGATGATAAGTAAAATAGTGATCTCACCCAATAGCGACAATAGTGAAGTCGAGACTGTTCCAGGTATTCCTCAAGTACGCGCCGGGATGGAACAGGAACCCGTACGCTATGATCTTCATCACACACTCCCCCGTGAATATCACCATGAATATCCATTCTACTTTTTCCTGAAAGACACAAGACATAATTTTTATTCCATCCCTTTTCTTGCCAAGTTTGTCAATGCTGATCATAACTCTGAAGATCAATAATGACCGCTTGGTGCAGTAGTTTGAGAGTAGGCCGCTCAGCTCAACGGGTGGTTACAGGTTCGATTCCCGCCAGAGGCAAATTTCGGAAACGGCCTTTACATAATTTGCTCTGGTCTGGTTGCCACTGAGATAACCCCCAGTTCATTGTACGGTACCCAAAGTACAAGCTTTGCATAGTTTGGGACCATACAGTTGGTGTTTGTCAGGCGATATTTAATAAAGCGTCCCCACATTCTTGTTCTCGGCCTTTCTTGTAACATCTTGGTGACTCAAGCAAGATTTCTCGTCAATGTGGAGCATGCATGTTGCGTCTTGATAAGTATCACTCAATTTAACGTCTTTGGTTGCCTACAAGTGCCCTTAAAATCCGACGTACAGGGCCCAAGTCGCTTAGCCATTGAACAGCCATTGCCATTGAGCTGCTATAGTGATCGTCCCTCTGATTAGCCGGTTGATTCTCTGATTGGTCACTTGATTCTCGCCGAACAATCAGCGGGTCGGTCACTATAGCAGCGGCTAAGGCTTAGGGCCCAGGCATATATCAATATCAAATAGGTACTAAGGATCAGGTAATATTCAGTTCCTGTATACTCAGCGACAAGGTTCACCACCTGTCACGTTGGGTTCTGACTATCTGGTGAAACGTGGGCTTTGAGTTGGTTAATACCTCCACAATGTGGTGGTGTATGGCCACTCAAGCTTCTGACTACCCCCGAATGGGGATAAAAGTTACATTACATTACATTTACATACATTACATTACATTTATTAAGGAGCTTAAGTTGATACTCACCAATATCAGATTAGTATTATTAGTGTCCCCGGACGGATACGGTGTGAATACTGCCAACGCTATGCAATTCGCGAAGATCGTCGTCAATATCATGTATTCAAAAGGTCTGGAGACATGGTTAAGGAAATAATTGATAGTGAATTAATGGAGCGTGGTGAACTGTCAGATTACGGTCACCCGACTTCATGCGCCGAGCGCGCCCGACAATCGGTATTGACCACGTAGTACATATAATAATATAATAATTTAGCCCTTTTAACGTCCCACTGATGGGCACGGGCCTCCCCTCAATGTGAGGGGGATTTAGGCCATAATCCACCACGCTGGCCCAGTGCGGGTTGGATATCACATGTCTAAAGACATGCAGGTTTCCTCACGATGTTTTCCTTCACCGCAAGCAAGTGATAATCATATTAAAGTTATGATTCACACATAGATTTCTAAAAATCCAGAGGTGTGAGCCAGGGTTCGAACCCAAGACCTTAAGCCCGCAAGACGCGTGCTTAACTAATCGGCTACCACTGCTTCATACATAACATTATTATAAGCGTGCCCACGCAGAATCCGAAGGACGCGGAAGTAATTTTATTCATCTATGGATATAATGATTGCTCGGACGCAGACGCTCAAGGCTCGTAGACAGAGCCAATGTGTAAACGGCTCAAGCTGGACTGAAAATCCCTAACGATTAAATTCTTTTTCTCCGTGTGTTTACAACAGCACCATCTATTTCTACTAAAGTGGAACCAAGTGAGCTTACAGACAAATTATTTCATAAATGGTCTAACCTACACAAATTAACTCACTGTTTGGCATATATGTACCGGTTCACACACATGAAGATTACGACTGGTTTGATTGTTCCCGCTCTGCCGCTGATGAAAAAGACTGAACCCTGAAATACCGAAACCGAAGACGTAGATACAGATTTTAACATTATAATGTTATATTTTTTACTCCGCCTGAGCCGCTTACGCCCCAGTCATTTGGGAGTATTCTCAGAACATAATAAACAGCTCCTAACCTTTCTGGAGACCACCAAATAGTTTTTTTTTTTTGTACTAAGGTCGCAAACTAGCGTACGGCTCGCCTGATGTTAAACAGTTACCGTAGCCTATAGATGCTTGTAATACCAAAGGCATTGCTCGCACTTTGCCGACCTGAAGGAGATAATGAAGGAGGGGAAAGGGGACGGGGGTGTTCGGTTTCCGGCTCTCTCACTCATCGTACGATTTTACGCTGATCTTCTGTGAGAGGGTGGAACTACCCGGGCCAGCCCGTATATGAGCTGCAATTGGCTATAGCTTGGCTCTACCCTATAAAAAGTAGTAAAAAAGTATGGAAAAGGATACTTCCACTCGACGATAGCATAACATAGTTTCCGCAAAGGGTTCTCTAGTGTGAGACAGAAGAGACTTCTCTTGGGCTTCTCTGGCTGTGGTTTGCCTCGCGGCCTGGCCTGCTTCCTAGGTGCTGTGGTGACGATAGCTGTAGGGTCCACTATGCTGTCGGCTCCAGGGGTAGTGGCCCCCGTCTGCTGGGGCTGGTCTGTCGACGCCATTTTTACCTGCCAAAGATATTTTATTTATTTAATAAGGTTCACCAACAGTTGTTGCATTCTTACGAGTATAAAAAAACCTGGAGCACTAAAAAGCCTGAAATAATATTTATATTACCACCACTGCCTACCCCTTCGGGAAAATCTGGCGTGATGATGTGTTATCGAGTATTTGGGGTCGGTGCCAATCTATCGTCTTACTTTTATAGTAGGTAGACTCGGCATACCAAGATTGGCACCGACTCCAAATACTCGATAACACATCATCACGCCTGATTTTCCCGAAGGGGTAGGCAGTGGTGGTAATATAAATATTATTTCAGGCTTTTTAGTGCTCCAGGTTTTTTTGAAGTCGGTTTTTATTTTTTTATAAAAATAATTTTATTTCATGATTTTTAGTGGCGCCATGCAAACTTTATCACCCCAAATGACCCCTTTGAGGGGTGACTTTTCCAAGATTCCAAAACAAAAGTTTCTTAATTTATTATATGGAGTATACATACTAAGTTTCAAGTCAATCGGACACAAATATATTTTTCTACCTTACTTCTACCCCTAGTTTCCCCCTTTGGGGGTAGATTTCCGAAATATTTTTTTTACGGGACCAAAACGACTTACTCACCTATCAAATAACACTTTAAAAAGAAAAATTGGTTCATAAACGTTAGAGATAAACGGTAACCCTCCATACAAACTTCAACACCTCGTTTTACCCCTTTGGGGGGGGATTTTTCTAAAATCCTGAAACATGAGTTTCATTATTTGTTATGCAAAATATACATATTAAGTTTCAAGTCAATCGGACAAAAAAATTTTTTTATGACGACCTTCCCCCCCCAAAATTACCCCCTTAGGGGTTGATTCTAGGAATTATTTTTTTATGGGACCAACTTGGAGCTACGATCTACCGAACTGCAAAAGAATTTTTCAAATCGGTTCATAAATGCCGGAGAAATCGGTGAACATACATAAAAAAAAAAAAAAAAAAAAAAAAAAACATACATACAGCCGAACATAGAACCTCCTCCTTTTTTGAAGTCGGTTAAAAATACAAAATATTTTTGTTCTTAAGTCTAATGCACAACTACTTATAGGTAAACACAGCATGCAATTTTAGCGTCGTACTAATTATTGAAAAAAAGTAGAAAGTAATAAACCTAGTGTTGCTTGAAGATACATGTTTACAAAGTGCTGCTTACTGTTAATATAAGTGTGAAATTTAACTGCCAGCCTCCAATACACAAGTTCGGAAACTGGCCTTGGATTGAGTGAATATGTCCAATGTGAATATGTGAATATGTTTAGTTATTGCCAGACAAACCAATTGCATGGGTCATACATGCATGAGCATTGCATGGACGTTTGTGGTGCGAATAATGACGTGTTTTCTGCACCTCGTCATGGAGGAGAACTTCTGGCCGAATGGAGTGGTGTTCCGGCGTTTCCGGGGACAAGGGGGCTTACCACGAACTCTTATTGCGATTCAATTACAGGAACGTTTTAACGATTCAGCGTCTTTTTGTGCAATGACGTACCTTATTGTCATGACAATAAGAAACGTCATTGCACAAATGGCCGCTGAAACGTTAAAACAAAACTGCTATAAGAGGTGGTGGTAAGCCCCAAGTGCCACTGCCAGTGCCAAGTACAGTGACGTGTATAGTACGTTTTTTTATACTTGTCCTATTTGGTAAGCGAAGATGGCGTCCAGCGGGGCGATTGCGTAACTTTTTGTAAATGTTTCAATTAGTTTGGTATATAATTGACACAGGATCAACGAAACCAATTGAAACATTGACAAAAAAGTTACACAATCGCCCCGCTGGACGCCATCTTTGCTTACCAAATAGGACAAGTATAAAAAAACGTACTATACTTAAGCTATAAGTAATTTTAAATTATAATATGTATGTAAGGTATTTATAATATGGGCCTTAGTTGCCTGAAATAAATGGTTATTATTATTATTATCGAGGTAATAATAATAATAATATAACGTCACGACTTTTTATCCCCATTCGGGGGTAGTCAGAGGCTTGAGTGGCCATACACCACCACATTGTGGAGATATTAAGTCCACTCAAAGCCCACGTTCCACCAGATAGTCAGAACCCAACGTGACAGGTGGTGAACCTTGTCGCCGTGTATACAGGAACTGACTATTACCTAATCCCGAGGGATAGGTAGGTTTCCTCACGATGTTTTCCCTCACCGTAAGCAAACTGTAAATTATGCACATAGATGAAAATTCATCCATTGGTGCATGCCCAACCGGGGATCGAACCTGGGACCTTCTGATTGCCAGCCCAACGTGTTCGGCCCCAGTCGCTAATCGAGGTAAATTCGTTTATTTCCTTTAGGCTTATACTTCTCCGCCAAGAACGGATGAATAGGCACTCGGATGGAATACGGCCTGCGGCTTCCCGCCCGCACCCCCGCCTGCACACCGCAACCGCCTTGTTGTGCGGGTGACGTCACATTTAAGGGCCTCCGCAGACTAGCTACTTTTAGCATCGGCGATCGGCGATTTTGATGCTGCGTCTCGCTCGTTCGCGCTCGAAGAAACGCGACGCAGCATCGATACGTCACAAAATCGCCGGTCGCCGATGCTAAAAGTAGCTAGTCTGCGGAGGCCCTAACAGGCACCTAGTTGGCTTGGTGGTGTAGTAATGTCCTGGGGGCGATCCCAATGGGCGAATGTGAAGCCGTCATCGGTTGCATTAAATCATTGCAGGATTGATCATACGGCACATTGCATTGCAAGAATATATTTTTACACGGTCGTCCACCCACACTTATAATTCACTCCGCCCAAACAACGTTTACGTCTCCATTTTACGAACTCGACGTAGTTATCGTTTTTACGATTCTCGTCATCGTAAACGGCGTATTAAAATTACAGATTCGTTATGGCGATGAAGATTTTTCTTTGTTTGTACGTAATACCTTTTTTATAGCATTGAGATGGCAAACAAAGTTACTGTAGCCTATAGATGCTTGCAATTAAATACCAAAGGGAAGGGGAGTGAGGGGGAGGGAGAGGAAGGGGGTGGGGTTGGGCTTCCGGCTCTCTCACTCATCGTACGAAACGCAACTGTAATAGCTCCTTTACGCCGATTTTACGTGAGGGGGAGCCAGCCCAAGCCCTTTACCCTGGGTGGTTACTTTGAAAAACGAAACGAAAGCTTCGGCTGACGGATCGGGCGATTTCCTACTCCGAAAATGTTACGGAACCGAAGTACGGATTCGATTTACGATCAAAACCATGTCAAACGCTGAAATCGTAAATGTCAAATAACTTTCAGAGTAGGATCCACGAAAGAAGAAACGTCAAATCATGATCATTGAATCCGTACTTCGGACGATCCGTCAGCCGAAGCTTTCGTTTCGTTTTTCAAAGTAACCTCCCTGATAACTGATATTACTACATACAACATGTTAAGAAAACCCTGTCCAAGCCGAAACCGGTAATTAGGTTCCCCAATCACATGAACAAATAAAATAATTAAAAAAAAAAACATGATAGTAAACATATTAATCAACATTTAAAGTGCCAATTTTTTTTGCCTTTTTCCCACATAATGTAGCAAATTTTAAAAATATGACAACTTCGTTACCGGAAGTAATTATGTTAGATCGTGTGGCATCACCTCAGACCACAAAGTATGTGATGACGTCATTTTATGTTTTTTTTTTATATATACCGGGTATTTGTATTACAAAAAAATTGAAAAATTAAAAAAAAAAATTAAAAAAAAAAGTTTTTTTTTACAAAAATGGAATCTAATCTCGATACCCAACAATACGTTTTCGGGTCGGACAGGGTTTTTTTTAACATATTGTATACCTACTACTTTTTGTTTCTAACACATATATACTTAATATACATAATACACCCAGCTTTGGGGCAAGCAGGCATGCTCATGCACACAAATGCATGCATTTTGTAGAAATCAAACTGAAAATATGTTGTTTTCAAACTTAATTGTAAATTCCTTCCACAACAGTTCACAGATATTACGTGAAACCTATACCAAAATAATTCATAAGATATATAACGTCACGACTTTTTTATCCCCATTCGGGGGTAGTCAGAGACTTGAGTGGCCATACACCACCACATTGTGGAGGTATTAACCAACTCAAAGCCCACGTTTCACCAGATAGTCAGAACCCAACGTGACAGGTGGTGAACCTTGTCGCCGTGTATACAGGAACTGACCATTACTTAATCCCGAGGGATAAGTAGGTTTCCTCACGATGTTTTCCCTCACCGTCAGCGAACTGTAAATTATGCACATAGATGAAAATTCATCCATTGGTGCATGCCCTACCGGGGATCGAACCTGGGACCTTCTGATTGCTAGCCCAACCTGTTCACCCCTAGGCTACAGTCGCTTCAAATAATAATAAATAATTCATAAGATCTTTTTAATTATATTTATAATAAATTATTTATAAACGTTTTTTTGGTGGTAGAGCCAAACTGGCTCGACCGGAGTAGTACCACCCTCCTCCAGAAGATCGGCATAAAGCAACTACATATTACAGCTGCGTTTCGTACGATGAGTGAGAAAGCCAGAAGCCCAACCCCCCCCCCCTTTCCCGTCCCTTCAGGTCGGCAACGGTAAGCTACGGTAGGCTACGGTAACTACTTAACATCAAGCGGGCCGTACGCTTGTTTGCCACGTCAGTGCTATAAAAAATAACGTTTTCTTTCTAACTCTTTATTAATCCGCCACTAGAAAACAAACATTTATAAATTATTACATAATTTACACAGGAAGTGGAAAATAAACCGAAGAGCATGTATGAAGGGAATAATGAAAGTGGACGAAGCGAAACAAGTGTGTAAGGATCGTAGCAAGTGGAAAGAAGTGGTCTCTGCCTACCCCTACGGGAAACAGGCGTGATTATATGTATGTATGTAAGTGGAAAATGGCCGGCCTTATCACTAAAAGTGATACTTACTAATCTTCATCTAACCCTAGCCGATATAAATCCATCTCCAGACTATGCGATAGCCACCATACTCTACATGCCACTCTATATTGATTGTGAGAACGATGTCTGTCAAATCCCGCTGAAAATCGGAAGATATAAACACGTTATAAACCGTTGTTATTTACTTAGACGTTGTTTGTTTACGTTACGCCTACGGACTTGGTATATGGTTGGTTATGAGTGGTTTAGATGTTGCTTCACAAATAGCTGCGTCTACATCTTCCCTGGGGTACATCAGGCGCATGCCGCGCCCGAGCACTGAGTTTTGACGTCGGAACGCATAGACAAAATGTCATTACATAACGTTAGAAATTAAAAAAATACCACCGGCATTTAACGAACCACGAAATTATAAGGTTTGTTTAATTATTCGTTCGCCTTCAACCAACGTTTCTCTTATATTTTTCTTTTGTTTTAATGGGTGCGTACACATGCCCTGAAGGGCTAGACAAGTGGCTAACGTCTACAAGCGTTCGTTCAAATCGCTACGCTTCATATATGGAAATGACATAAGTCACGTGATCTACATAGTAACTAGTTGTTGATCTACATAGCGACGTTTGACATTTCCATACATTGTGAAGTTTATTCTATTCTATTCGATTAGCGTTCATGCCACTTGGCTAGCCCCTCTGAGCCGATATGTATTTCGACGTCGAAACTGACTGCTCTGGCGGGCCGCTTGCCCCTTAAATAGACGCCCCTAATGACTTCTAAAATTATCAATTTATTATCCTATAGGTACCAATATATGTACCGTACCGTACCTAAATCATGGAATTATGACCCAGATAATTTTACTTCATATATAGTATATCATAGATATACTTACTATAATATACGGATATAGTATAATAATAATAATAATATCCTGGGACATTTTTTACACACGGCTACCTGATCCCAAACTCAGCAGAGCTTGTACTATGGAAACCAGATAACTGATATTACTACATATACTACTTTTTTATTTGTAAATACATACTTAATATACATATACACCCAGACTCGGGACATACAGACATGTTCATGCACACAAATGCATGTCCCGGGTAGGAATCGAACCTACGACCTGCAGCGTGAAAGGCGCCATCACGCCAATCACGCCAACGGGCCCGTATACTCTTTGTGACTATTGTTAAGTAAATGTTTTTGAACATGGTACAACCCAGACTGCAGGCTGTCTATAGCATAAATCATAGAGAATGTCTATGGTATAGTCTCTAGATGTTCAATTTATTTGAGTCTCTATCATCATAGGTAGGTACCACTATGGGGAGGGATCTTCGAAAGATGCCTAGACCTCTTGTCGGAGAGATCTGGTGTATGTAGAGATCTTCTCGCCTCCCCGGTGGCCGCCTTTAGCACGTCGGAGAGGCTCTGGGATCTCTAAATGGAACAAACCAGTGCAGGTAACGACATTCCCTCAACATTGCCCTCAACAGCGGATCAATCTCTATCAATTATTTGTTTACCGTCTCTACATAAAACAGCGCGGAAATAGCTTTTATAGCTCGTAAATCGTAACTACGTATAGTATAAATTATCGCTAGCTCCCTTAATGTTGGACGCGGACAATTCAACGCGAAATGTCTCGGGTTTATTGTACAATTGATTCATGATTGCTTGCTATTTTTTTGCAAAACTAAAATCGTCCAGGTGCGTCCACATGCAGTCCTGAAGATTTATTATCACAAGTACCTCGCGTTAAGATGCGTCCATTTTGTAACATATCACCGAACTGAACAGTGTAACAATATCGATTACTTCATAACAATAACAATGTTATATCGATATATTTTTCCCAAGCCTAACACTTTATAGTGACGTGTTATTTTATAATACTGCAACACCACATACACCGCAAATAAACACTCGACCAAGCCAACTAGAAGCCTGTCAAATGTGACGTCACCCGCTCAAAAAGGCGGTGGCGGTGTGCGAGATGTGGCGGGCGGGAAGCCGCAGGCGGTGGCGGGTGTGCGGGCGGGGAAGCTGCATTCCATCCGAGCTCCTAGTTGGCTTGGTGAGTACACTTTTCGTCTGGCGCCGAGAATTTGACAGCTGATAATCATGTTTTTTTTATTTCATCGTGCTAATAATATAATGGATTATGTTTGTTATGATTAATTCAAAATCATTGTATTCCACATTGTTTAGTCTGCTACCATTGTGTTAGTCATTGTCTGATGGTATGGCGACTATAGTCTGATTTTTAATTAGACGAAGCCAACTGACAGCTGAAAATGTCGAATTTGAACCTTATTTGTTCTATTTATATTGAAAAGTGACATAAGAACCTGTCAGCCCACTTCGTCTAATTAAAAATCAGACTATAGTAAAAGCTTCTGACTCTACCTTTAAATTTATAATATAAAATGATCGTACGCAGAATGTCAAACTCGCAAAATGACACACGTACAATGTGAAATACTAAAAATGTCAAGCTCGCAATTGGTCAAATACGCAAACGGACAAAAACGCAATATATCAAGCTGGACGGGCCTGTTGGTGTGGTTGGCGTGAAGGCGCTTTTCACGCTGCAGGTCGTAGGTTCGATTCCTACCCGGGACATGCATTTGTGTTCATGAACATGTCTGTATATCCCGAGTCTGGGTGTATATGTGTATTAAGTATGTATTTACAAATAAAAAAGTAGTATATGTTGTAATATCAGTTATCTAGTTTCCATAGTACAAGCTCTGCTTAGTTTGGAATCAGGTAGCCATGTGTTAAAATGTCCCAGGATATTATTTATTTATTTTATTTCAAAATGTCAAATACGCAAAAAAATATTACTTTCACTGCCATTATATTCTTTGAATTTTCATGAGGAGAAATAAAAGCCAACGTTTGGATAACAAGGCATTATTTGGTTAGTAAACAGACATAAACAAATCTGTTCTAAACAAAATATTTGTTTATAAGCACAGATGCGTTTAAAGTCATATCTATTTACATCCCGTATTATTTTCATTCTCTTTCAGCGGGCAAAACGGTATTCATAAATAAGGTATGCGAATTTGAATGATGTATCTTCTTAGAAAATGTAATATCGGATATTGGATCGGATGCGTATTGTGTTTAGGATTACTAAAACTACATAATATTATCTACTGAGTTGAGTGAGTTATTTTAAACTTCAAAACGGATTTTGATGCGGTAACACTATAATTTAGAGAATATTCCAGAAGGCTGATCTATACATACAAATAAATAAAATTAAAGTATCTGTTTATAAGGTCAAAGTAACAGCTTTTTTACTAAATGCTTATGGAAATATATAGAGTACTTCTAACAAAAAAGCAAGCTATACTAGTAGGTAAAAGAGGAATTAAACGTTTTTTTGTGGCAGACAACACCTTTAGCATTTAGATTTTGATGAATTGATGGAATCAGGCGTAACTTTCTCAGTCGCAGCCCAGCTTTGCTTTCCTGAGGATTCCTGGTTTAGAGGCGAAACACGTGTCGAATTTATTTTGGATTCGCTTTGTCTGCGGAGAATTGCTAATTGTTAGGGTCCATGACTCATGACAGACATACTCTCGACTGACAGGGAGTTAGGTCTTGTTGGCCTGTTCTATTATCGATCAATTCATTTGGTTTATAATTTTGGAGGTTGACAATTCCGAGGGTGAGTGGTGGGTCCCTCTCCATAATTGTTTTTCTATGCGAAATATCGTGTACTATTAAATTAAGAACCTATATTATCAGACCTCAGACAGTCATCTTTAGTACGTTTTTTTATACTTGTCCTATTTGGTAAGCAAAGATGGCGTCCAGCGGGGCGATTGCGTAACTTTTTGTCAATGTTTCAATTGGTTTCGTATATAATTGACACAGGATGAACGAAACCAATTGAAACATTGACAAAAAAGTTACGCAATCGCCCCGCTGGACGCCATCTTTGCTTACCAAATAGGACAAGTATAAAAAAACGTACTATAGATAATCATACCCCTAACAAATAACTTTTCGGTCAGTAACATGAACATATACTTAACATGCATGTGTCTATGTAATAACAGTAATGTCTAGACGGAGTCCTTGTAATCTGATAATGCAGTGGTTCCGTAGCTTTAGTACGCGAGTCGCGACCCAGGGGGCGCTGCGGGAGACGTGATATCACATTCGCGATCGATGGATTGAGCACTTTATTAAAAGCATGTGAAGTAGGGCAGGGCAAGATTTTTTTTTATAGGACTGATGTGGAAAACAAGCTTACAGCTCGCCTGATGTTAAACACTTACCGTAACATATGGATGCTTGCAATACCAAAGGCATTGCTCGCTTTGCTGACCTGAAGGGAAGTGGGACGAAGGGGGGGGGGGGTGTTGGGTTTCTGGGATGGAGGGAGGGGGAAGGAGGCTGGGGCTTTCAGCTCTCTCATTCATTGTTCGATACACAGCTGTAAAAGCTGCTTTACGCCGATCTTCTGTGAGAGGGTGGTACTACCCCGGTCGAGCCGCCCGTATATGAGCTGCAGTCAATTGGCTACAGCTTGGCTCTACCACCAAGAAAATGTATCCGACCAATATATCGAATGTATCCGTCCATCAGTCCATCAGGTGGGAAACGTCCACTGCTGGTCGTTACTGTCTCTTCAGTCGTTCCATCAGTTCTGAAGATTTTTATTAGTTTGTTTGATAATATTGAATCACCGTATTTTCTAGTAATTTCTAGATGCATTTATTGCTGTTTCTGGGAATGTACCTACACCAAATTTTGTTTTTGTTTTGATTAGAGTACGTAACTATGAGTTTCTTGCCGGCTCTTCTCACTAGAAGAAGCATTCCTACCGTTGGTATATTTATTCAGACGTACTTTGCGAACATGAATGAAATTAGTTTGTTTTTATTTTGACTTAGTAGATTAACTTTTTGAAGTGAAAACTTCTTTAGCGGCGTTGTGCACTTTTCTTGAGATGGGTAAAATATGTTAAACTCGCGACAGGGTCACGTGTTCTGAGCGAAAAAAACGACAGATTGCGCAGGGCGCTTGCGCGAATAAAATGCGAAAGATTCGTAGCAACAGGTCACGTGTCCTATCTTGGGATGGGTAAAAAGTATATAGTTCATAATTTCGCTTTCAACTTAAAACGTCTTATTAACACCTAAGTGAATGGATCTGGGTAAGTGCTCTATGGGGCGTAGGTTCGAATCCTATGTTTACTATATTTTCGAATTTAATATTTTATTAATTATTTAATTCTTATTATTTTTTATTATTTTATATGATTATTTAAAAAAAAACGGCCAGGTTGTATTTTTTACATTTTTCCCTAACCACTCCAAAATATTTAAAAATGCACAACGTTTATGTTCAAGTTTTCACTTCTGCCGGCACTCCCGGAGTGCAACCTGGCCGTTTTTTATATTATTCATTCATATAGGTAATGTGATCAGCTGCAAGAAGGACCGCGCTGACTGGTATCGCTATTCTCTAGTGATAACTCCACTCCCCGCCTTTCTCAATGCGTATGATGTCTTCGATCCACCGTGTGGAATTCTGCCCTATACTAACCCCCTTATTCATAGAAAGTTATGATCGACTTGCAGTGGAATTATAGAACACATTTGTTCCTAAAAATGCTTTTCAAACCCATTGTAAACTAGCTAAAATCTCTATGAATAAGCAGGTAAGTCTTTTGGCTCATGACCGCCATTCTAAAAACCCTTCCGTCCCTTAATGGCCATGCTGTTAATTTGCACTGTAGGTATTAGGACATTAGGTAAGATTAATGGTTAGGACATTGTACTTTAGCTTGCTAGCTAACTCTATTGTCTGTTAACCTTTATGTTCAATTAACACGCAATGTTACCTCCGCCGGATGGCCTTCTATATTCCCTAGCGACTATCCCATATCCTATGTTGTATATCGATTCAGATTAGTCAGGAGAAGTCGTGTTATAAAGTTGTTACTATGGTTTAATGATATATAAAACACTAAACCCGACTACGGGAAAAAAACTGTATAAAAAAGTCAATAATAAGTTCGATTTTTCTCTGTTTTGACTTCTTGCCGTAGTCGGAATTATTGAATTTTATCCTTAATCGGGTTAAAAAAAACTATTTTCTATAATTTTAAACTTTTTCCGCGCAGTGCTTCAGACGCTGTCGTCTTTTCTTTTCCAGTAATAGATGGAGTTACGATATCCTGAATAAATTAAGTTAACTATTACTTACGATACATTTGTTTTCCAAGCACGTAGTCTAATCCAGTTTACAGGCGTCACCATAGAGTAAAGACTAAAGAAAGAGGTGCCCTTATTAGATTTCCCTATGAAACAACGCGTGGAAATTTTGCGCGGGGTGGCGCGGGTGGTGGGGGTTAAAAAATGGGAGGCAATTTACAAGATACCGCCCCCCTACCGGTAAATAGCAGAACTACTGGGTTCGTTTTGTGTCGATGTTAGTACGTAGCTTAACTTTTTCACACTAGATGTCACTAAGTGTAGGTTCATATAAAAAACGTACCGAGGGTCGCCATCTAGTGTCGAATAGAATTATATTTAGGATGTGAACGTTGGCAAGACGTCCGCACAGGACGAATGCCAACAGCACACTGACTTAAGCCACGCCTACTGTGATGACGTCACCGGCCGAGCTGTGCGATGTAATAGCAACGCGGCCGAGTAGCTTAGACCCAGTCCTTTAATATTTCGTCTATGGGCGTCACCCGCAACGTCATGTAATTCACTCCACATATATCTACATTATTTACACTCGAACAAAAAGATGTGTTGTTTTGGAATGTAGGCATGTATGAAGGGTGAGTCTGAGATATTATTTGGTCTGTATGGTACGTGAAGTGTTTGTTGATGACGTACATATATTATGGGGGATGGTAACCTCATTATTTTTCACTTTCAGAGAGATTTAAGGTTGGCACTCATCTATCAACTCGGCACCCGACTAGCACCTCCTCACCGCTCGGCGTCCACTCTTTGACGACAGGTGGTCCGCGGGCGGACGCTGCTTTTACACCATAAACGTCACGTGATCACCCAGTGGACCGCGCGTGGTCAGAGTGAACGCCGCGTGATCCACTTATTTCCGGTTCAGTTAGTGGATGCCGACCGACGCGACGGTGCTGGTCGGGTGCCGAATTGATAGATGAGTGCCAACCTTTATACTCATCCGTCTGCCCATATTTTATCAAAATGACAACAGCGCTCAGTGTTTGTTGTTCATATGGTCCTAAGTTTCAAAATGCCTAGAGCATCATTTTTTTATAGGACTGCGGTGACAAAAATGCGTACGGCCCGCCTGATGTTAAGCAGTTACCGTAGCCTATAGAATAGATGCTTACAATACCAAAGGCATTGCTCGCACATTGTTGACCTGAAGGGGAGAGGGATGTAGGGAGGGGGAAGGGGGGTTGGGCTTTCGGGTCTCACACTCATCGTACGAAACGCAGCTGTAATAGCTGCTTTACGCCGATGTTCTGTGAGAGGGTGGTACTACCCCGGTCGAGCCAGCCCGTATATGAGCTGCAGTCAATTGGCTACAGCTTGACTCTACCATTGAAAATGTCAAATGTAAAATGCATACAAAATTGGTTCCATGTCGCACTAGGGTATCAAAATGTCAAATTTATAAAATATGTCCAAGGCATTAAAATGTCAAATTCATAAAATATGTCCAGTACATTAAAGTGTCTAATTTACACCAAATATAAATTTTAAAAAATGTTAGCTCTACCATGTGTTTTTACGTAAAATATTTATAGCAGTGGCAAAACTTGTGGCTAGCGAGTTACGCACTTGTTGTTTACTCATACTGAGTGCCTAGTTACCTTTATTTACCCACTCCTAATGATTTCCTGAAATTCAGCTTGCGTACACGCAATCAAACATACGATCATGAATCACGCATGATTCACAGCTGGGTAGGCAGACGTGGCTGGGATAACCGACTCGAGTGGACCACTCGATGCTTGGAGGCGTGGGATAATTATTTATTATTAGAATCAAAGGAAAATTGAGGATGCAGACGATGAGACCTAACTGAAGCGCATTGAAAACTTTTACGCCTTCCTAATTAATATATTTGTATTAGCATGCAAATATGCCAAATCCTTCCTATTTTTTGAAAGAGTAATGTATATAGCAATAGCTATTGATGACAAAGTAATAGACAAAATCTGGTGTATTATTAATTGATAGAAGTTAAAATATTGTGGTGTAAAATTCGATGTCAAAATAGTAGTCATGGTGTTATCCGATGACGTTATAATAGTAGTGAAATTGTGGTGTATTAGTTGATGTCAAAATACTTAGTAGACAAATTGTCAAATGACTCGAAAGTAGTAGTGAAAGTGTGGTCTAGTAGTTGATGTCAAAATACTTAGTAGACAAATTGTCAAATGGCTCGAAAGTAGTAGTGAAAGTGCGGTCTAGTAGTTGATGTCAAAATACTTAGTAGACAAATTGTCAAATGGCTCGAAAGTAGTAGTGAAAGTGCGGTCTAGTAGTTGATGTCAAAATACTTAGTAGACAAATTGTCAAATGGCTCGAAAGTAGTAGTGAAAGTGCGGTCTAGTAGTTGATGTCAAAATACTTAGTAGACAAATTGTCAAATGGCTCGAAAGTAGTAGTGAAAGTGCGGTCTAGTAGTTGATGTCAAAATACTTAGTAGACAAATTGTCAAATGGCTCGAAAGTAGTAGTGAAAGTGCGGTATAGTAGTTGATGTCAAAATACTTAGTAGACAAATATTCAAATGGCTCGAAAGTAGTAGTGAAAGTGCGGTCTAGTAGTTGATGTCAAAATACTTAGTAGACAAATTGTCAAATGGCTCGAAAGTAGTAGTGAAAGTGCGGACTAGTAGTTGATGTCAAAATACTTAGTAGACAAATTGTCAAATGGCTCGAAAGTAGTAGTGAAAGTGCGGTCTAGTAGTTGATGTCAAAATACTTAGTAGACAAATTGTCAAATGGCTCGAAAGTAGTAGTGAAAGTGCGGTCTAGTAGTTGATGTCAAAATAGTAGTAGACTAAGGTAGTACTTAGTCTACGTTTATGTTAAAATAGTAGTCAAGTGTTTCAGTATAACCCGCCATAGCCATCCAAAGCATGCCTATAAAAGCCATAAGCTTCCCTATTGCCCAATCCATCGCCATGTTCCCAAGCGCTATAAATACACCATAAATGCCCCGTGACCTGAATCCAACAGTTATTTATGGGTAAAATGCAGGCGATGCTTTGAACACGTTGACCTGTTTTGGTTATATGGAATGAGCTTTGATGTAGGGTAAACCGGGTAGCTATTGACCACCTAAGGATTGCCAACATTTTGTCAGTATATCAAATATTTTGTAAAATAGCGACAGTCTTATTAATATTATTTTCTAATTGCTTAATACACTGGCTTGAACTGCATTAACAGATTGTAGCTAAAATCAAAAACATTCAATAATTTTAATGAATCAAGTATAAGTCCTTAATAAAATTGATAAGATTCTTCAATTTTTCAATGAAACTCACACCAGACTTGATAAAACCCACCATAAGTATTTTTATTTATAAAAACGCTGATCATGGAATATTAAAATCGATTGTCTATAGCTAACAGCGTCACGTAGCCAAGTTTCATTGAATTATATTGACAGTAAATAAAAAAAAATACGTTATTTCCATACAATATCTAATCACTGACGATGTCTAATCATCCCCCGGTTTAGCCTACCATTAATTTTAGAATTGTATCGTTATTTGATGACCGCTGCGAGTGGTTCGAGCGTTGGCCGCTCGGCTAACTGCCTTGAGTGGTTGCAGGTTCGATACCCGCCAGTGGAAAATTTCGGAAAGGGCCTTTTCGTAATTTTCCCCGATGTCATTGGGATCGCCCCCAGTTTATTTTATGGTAAGTCTAGCGATAAATATTTATAAATATTCCCCCCCTTTTGCCCCATTAGGGGTACTTCCACAGTACATATAAAAAGTAGTAAATATAAAAGTACCTACTGTTCAAATGTCTGATTCTAACACCAGCTATTTTCCCCTTTGCATTTTAACAGACGGACGACAAAGTAAAAAAAACGAGATTGTCAACGCGGCCAGCACTGACATGAGACCACGCGCGACTGTGCTAAGGTTTTCCAATTAGCACAGTTTTTATGTGCCATTTGCGGAGGCGAATAACCTATCTATCTTTTATATTGAAATATCTAGAGGGCATTTATCTTATCTGAATAACTTGGTGATCCGTTGCGACGCGATAATCAATACAACTTTTGTTAGATAGTGTTAGTATAGTTTATCGGTGGTAGATCCAAGCTGTAGCCAATTGACTGCAGCTCATATAGGCTGGCTCTACTTGGGTAGTACCACAGTCTCACAAAAGATCGGCGTAAAGTAGCTGAGTGGGAGAGCCGGAAGCCCAATCCCCGACTCCCCACCTTCTCCCACACCGCTTCAAATCGGTAACGTCCGAGCGATGCCTTTGGTATTGCTAGCATCTATAGGCTGTGGTAACTGCTTAACATCAGGCGGGCCGTTCGCTTGTTTAATAATAATAATAATAATATCCTGGTACATTATTTACACACGGCTACCTGATCCCAAACTAAGCAGAGCTTGTACTGTGGAAACCAGATTACTGATATTACTACATATACTACTTTTTTGATTGTAAATACATACTTAATATACATATACACCCAGACTCGGGACATACAGACATGTTCATGCACACAAATGCATGTCCCGGGTAGGAATCGAACCTACGACCTGCGGCGTGAAAGGCGCCACCGCGCCAACCACGCCAACAGGCCCGTCACTTAAGTCACATATTTTTTAATCGATATTACAGCTAGGGTTGTGACGAGTAAATTACTTGAGTACTTTCTCCAATTTGTATTCAATTACTCGAAGAGTCTACGGTTACAAGAGTAAACAAATATTACTTACTTACTATTACTACTTCTATGGTTATGATGTGTAACGTCACGACTTTTATCCCCATTCGGGGGTAGTCAGAGGCTTGAGTGGCCATACACCACATTGTGGAGGTATTAACCAACTCAAAGCCCACGTTTCACCAGATAGTCAGAACCCAACGTGACAGGTGGTGAACCTTGGCGCCGTGTATACAGGAACTAACTATTACCTAATCCCGAGGGATAGGTAGGTTTCCTCACGATGTTTTCCCTCACCGTCAGCGAACTGTAAATTATGCACATAGATGAAAATTCATCCATTGGTGCATGCCCCACCGGGGATCGAACCTGGGACCTTCTGATTGCAGGCCCAACCTATTCACCCCTAGGCTACAGTCGCTTATGGTTATGATGGTAGTTAGAATGATAACATAAACTACTATCTGCAATCTACATACTACACTACCAGAAAATTGGGTTTTAAGTTGATTGTATTGCGTGCGCAGACGAACAATTTGGTTAAGGACATTGATGTATCATTTTAGAAGATATGGTACCTCCGAACATTGCAATAACTAGACTTGTGCTCAGCGCACCACTACATGCAGCGAAATTCACACATCTGTTAGCGCACTTGCAATTCGAAAATCAACTTAAAGGCATTTTAATTCGTATTAATCACTACGGTGAGGGAAAACATCGTGAGGAAACCTACCTATCCTTCGGGATTAGGTAATAGTCAGTTCCTGTATACACGGCGACAAGGTTCACCACCTGCCACGTTGGGTTCTGACTACCTGGTGAAACGTGGGCTTTGTGTTGGTTAATACCTCCACAATGTGGTGGTGTATGGCCACTCAAGCCTCTGACTACCCCCGAATGGGGATAAAAATCGTGACGTATATGTGTGTATGTATGTATGTATTATTCACTAGAGGATGACCCGTGTTGGCAATAAATACTACTGACTTCCTTTAAAATACATATTTCCGCGAAAAACTGTGTCGTGCTGTGTCCATAGACCCTTTTTAGTAGGACATACTATTTTGGATAGTCACATGTATTTGGTTGAGGATCTGTTTTGTATGTTTTGAACTTAATTTTTGTAGTAAGGGTTTTATTATTCGGCCTAAAAATAAGCATTATCAGGACACCATAACATAAGAAGGAAATAAATAATGAGTTACGAACATTCAAGAAGATTCGAACATATTAAAAAGCATGGATTTATAAAAGCTACTTATTATGGTCGCGGCTCCATACATTGGTTTCTGTTAGATGTGCTGAAGTACGCCAACTTCAGCGTAGTATAAGTTGCCAGATTTTATTGCGGAACCAAAATTACTCAATAGAAAAACTAAAACCCGACTACTGAAAAATCGCGCTCTAAAAAGTATGAAACAAGAAATTATTCTCATCTAGAGGATAGCCGTGGTCCGTGTAGGTCCTTTAGGGCCAAATGGCATATGGACACGGACCACGGCTATCCTCTAGATGAGAATAATTTCTTGTTTCATACTTTTTAGAGCGCGATTTTTCAGTAGTCGGGTTTTAGTTTTTAAACTTACTTTTTATTTAATTATTTTGGAGTTATAGGTAACAATATATACATTTTAGAAATGTGCTCATCAAGCTCTTTCATTTGATACCCCACACGGTTTCAATAAAAAATGTTATTTTTTTAGTTCATGACATTATGTCCTCTAGAGGGCGCCATATGCAATTTTATGTGACGTCACATAGCCTATAACCAGCGCGCCATTAAGCCGCTTCTAACGATACCTCATTTGTCAAATTACGACAAGTCGTTTGGAAGTTAGGTGGGAACAGATGCACATACATACATACATACATACATACATACATACATACCGGTCAAAATCATAACCCTCCGCCGTAGTCGGGTAAAAAACATGTTCGAGCGTTGTGTCAGCCAGAATATTCTGTTGTTCGATATGCACCAGGGTGTATGAACCTATGAACAGTCGCGAGTTAATTGCAAAGATTTCTTACTGATGCCTCACACTATTATAATAATTGTTAGAGACACAATAAACTAGGCCGACGAAATACCAATAGGAATACAGCATGTAGTTATTTATACAATAAACCCCAGATTGAGATAACGAGTTAATTCTGATCTCCCACTCCCGGTGGCGAGTGCCAAATAACCTGTCACAGGGAAGCGGGGAAGTGTAGTAATTGTCCATTAATTAGCAGTGACGTAGGACAGCAGACGATCATCGAAATTAGTCCCACAACTAGCTATTGTTAAGTTTCGTCTCGGATTTAAGAAATACTGGAAATGTATTTAGTTCAAAGAACTTACCAAGAAAGATGCGCTCATAGCCAGCTCGGTAAACGATCGGAGGTTAAGCAACGCATGGCAAGGGCAGTCAGAGATGGGTGATTAGTGGTATTTAAGGGCCTCCGCAGACTTGCTACTTTTAGCATCGGCGACCGGCGATTTTGTGACCTATCTTTGCTGCGTCGCGTTTCTTCGAGAGCGAACGAGCGAGACGCAGCATCAAAATCGCCGATCGCCGATGCTAAAAGTAGCAAGTCTGCGGTGGCCCTAAACTATGCGTCTACGTGCTTTGGATGGCACGTAAAAAGAAGGTCCCGGTTGTTGCCGTCTAGGCAGCAGTCGTTAAGCCTTGTCAGAGGCCTTTGGGCGGCTTGAACAACTCTGACACCAGGTTGGCTACTAACCATACGATAAGAAGAGGAAGACAAAGAAAGAGGGAGACATATAACTGTCCAAATTAGCTTCGTACTAAACAGAGGGCCTACTCTTTTACAAACGAAAACGAGATTTCGGACGAAATTCGCGTATTTCCTACTACGTTTCTCACTGATTCCGACATTTCTTACGAACGAAAATTGTTTGACGTCTTCATCGTTGTCGAATCTAAACGTCAAACAATGTTCGTGCGTAAGAAATGTCGGAATGAATGAGAAACGTAGTAGGAAATACGCGAAATTTCGTCCGAAATTTCGTTTTCGTTTGTAAAAGAGTAGGCCCTCTGCTTTCCTATACCGACATTTTGTGTATAATAACAAATCGTATCGGCGGCTGTTTGTGTGTGAAAGGATTCTGTTGACTCACAGTTACCTATACACTGCTTAATTACGATTATTTGTGTTGTTTGTTATTTGCGTCGTGATGACGCGAACTGGACAGTCATGTAAAAGTTTGTTGGTAGTAATTAGCTGCGTCTACATCAGGCGCATGCCGCGCAAGGCTGCTCACCCACATGCCTTACGAACAGAGGGCAAAATTTAATTGCAATTAATTAATTACTAATTGCATGTGGTGTCACAATTAACAATTAATTTCGATTTGTTTGTCAATCGCGAACATATCACAATTAATTGTTAATTTTGACATCAACTGCAATTTGCAATTAATTGATCGCAATTAAATTTTGCCCAACTCTGCTTGCGAAGCAAGCGCGGTTGCCTCAGTCGCATGCCGCGCGAGGCAAATAGTGAGGCAACCTATACTCTAGACAGAGAAGGGTGTACCAGAGCAATAAGTTTGACATCGTTCTGTCTCATGACTAGGCCAAACTAGGCGAGGCAAATGACAGCGCTCGGGTGAGGCAGAGCGAGCATTTGCCTTGCGCACGGTATACACTTCGCAAGGTATTTTTTTTTGTATGACTATATGTTGTTGGCCAGAGTGGCCTTAACAACTTCACCGGTCAGAGGGCGAGCGCACAAAGTGCGGCTCCAGCCGTAAACTTCGCAAGGTAAAGCTGCTTCGCGTGGCATGCGCGTGTTATGGACACGTCTATTGATGTTTTATTTTATACTAGCTTTTTCCCGCGACTTCGTCCGCGCAGAATTTAAATTAAAAAAAATCGGATCCCGGATCCCATTTCCCGGATCCCTTATCCCGGACCTCGTCTCCCGGGTCCCGTATCCTGGATCTCGTTGCCCGGATCCTGGATCCCGTTTTCCGGATCCCGTATCCCGGATCCTGGATCCCGTTATCCGGATCCCGTATATCACGGATCCCGTATATCACGGATCCCGTATCCCATATCCCGTATCCCATATCCCGGATTTCGTATCCCGATCTCGTTTCCCGGGTCTCGTATCCTGGATCTCATTGCCTGGATCCTGGATCTCGTTGCCCGGATCCTGGATCCCGTTTTCCGGATCCCGGATCTCGTATCCCGGACCCCGTATCCCGGACCCCGTATCGCGGATACCGTTCCCAGATTCTGTTTGCTAAATCCCGGATCCTGGATACCGTTTGCCGGATCCCGTATCCCGGATCCCGTATATCCCGGACCCCATATATCCCGGACCCCGTTCTTCTGATTCAGTTTGCTAAATCCCGGTTTCCGTATCGAAACAATACAAACTTTCATCCCCTATTTTACCCCCTTAGGGGTTGAATTTCAAAAAACCCTTTCTTAGTACACCTCTACACATCAAGACAAACCCACCCTCCAAATTTCAAGTCTCTACGATCAGCGGTTTAGGCTGTGCGTTGTCTGTCAGTCAGTCAGTCAGTCAGTCAGTCAGTCAATCAGGACTTTGATTCTTATATATTTAGATAACAGAATAATGGTAACTTCTAAAACAAGGTGTATTGGTTTATGTTACCAAGGTTACAAACAAGCGTACGGCCCGCCTCATGTTAAATAGATAGGTAACATGATAAGATGCTTGCAATACCAAAGGCATCTCTCGCAAGTTGCTGATCCGAAGAGGTGTGGGCCAGTGGGAGGGAAATGGGGGTTTGGTCTTCCAGCTCTCTCACTCATCGTATGAAACGCAGCTGTAATAGCTTACGCCGATCTTCTGTGGTGGGGGTGGTACCCCAGTCGCGCCAGTCGATACCTATATGAGTTGCAGTCAATTGGCTACAGCTTGACTCTACCATCGATATCAAATTCTTGCTTAGGGCTATATCGCACGAGGACACCAGTGGTAGCGCAACCAGTCGCTCCAACAACAAAATATATAGAGCTATATGGAGGATATCGCACCTGGTGTCCGCTTGGTAGCGCAACCAATTCGGTGTCGGCTACCGAATCACCCACTGGTGACGCCACCATAGTTGCCTCGTGCGATATCGCGCTTAGGCGTTTATTCGACTCCTTGCCTAAACGAATCACTCCTATTCGTTGCTATTTAAAGATAGTATGTATGACATGGATTTATTATTTTAAATCAATCCATTCATTACATCAACAAGCATTTTGTTAACTGCCACGTCGGGTAAACAGCGATCAAAGAGCCGTTACGTTGTTACCAGTGTCTATTTATTTGCGCGATTGTATCTCGTAAACAGGCCTAGTAGAGGTCTGGGCAGCGTCATGTGGAGGTTAACGCTCTCTTGTGATACTTAAGGGCTCATAGCCAGCTGCAATCAGTGATCAGTAAACGCGAGGTTAAGCAACGCTTGGCAAGCTCAGTCAGATATGGTTGACCTTTAGTGGCATTTGCACAGAGCGTCTCCGTGCTACGGAGGGCACGTAAAATTTATCAGAAGGGCTAGACAAGTGGCTGACGTCTACTAGCGTTCCTTCAAATCGCTACGCTTCATGTATGGAAATGACATAAGTCACGTGATCTACATAGCAACTTGTTGTTGATCTACATAGCGACGTTTGACATTTCCATACATTGTGAAGTCTATCGAATTCTATTCGATTAGCGTTCATGCCACTTGGCTAGCCGCTCTGAAGGGCTAGACAAGTGGCTGACGTCTACAAGCGTTCCTTCAAATCGCTACGCTTCATGTATGGAAATGACATAAGTCACGTGATCTACATAGCAACTTGTTGCTCTACATAGCGACGTTTGACATTTCCATACATTGTGAAGTCTATTCTATTCAATTAGATTAGCGTTCATGCCACTTGTCTAGGGGGGTTGGTTGTTGTCATCTAGGTAGCAGTCGTTAAGTCTTGTCAGAGGCTTGCGACTTGAACAACTCTGACACCAGGTTGGCCAGTAACCATACGATAAGAAAAAGACATAATATTATAACATCAATGCTCGGGCGAGGCATACGAGGCATCTGGTCGCACCAATTTTGTCCTACGTTATATTCCTAAGTATTAATTATTGAATTGATTAATTAAAACAATAAAATATTGGCATTAGGCCTTTGAAAAAATAAATATATAAAATATATAAAAAATATATATATATATATCTATACATATAATAAGAATGTAAAATTGGTCGCGTCTGTACATTCGAAATATTTGGAAAAAAAATAGTGGGGGGGACTTAGATGGACCAGCAGAATTCATTTTTATCATTTTTAGAATTTTTGTCTGTGTGTATGTTTGTATGTTTGCTCAGATTTTCGAAAGAGCACAACTTCGAATCCACCGGATGGATTTCAATGAAATTTGGCATGGATATGACTAATAGTCTAACTTAACATCTAGGATACTTTTTTTTTTCGAAAATGTTTAGGGTTGCCACAGAAAATTCAAAAAACTACTTAAAAATTCTAAATGTTTGAAAGAGCACAACTTTGAATCCACCGGATTAATTTCAATGAAATTTGGCATGGATATGACTAATAGTCTAACTTAATATCTAGCATATTTTTTTTTCGGTAAAGTTTAGGGTTGCCACAAAACATTCAAAAACTACCAAAATATTCGAACACGCACAATTTCGAATCCAATGGATTGATTTCAATGAAATTTGGCATAGATATGACTAATAGTCCAACTTAACATCTAGGATATTTTTTTCTAAAATATTAGGTTGTAAATTTTTATGACCACACAGAAATTCTAGCAAAAAATAAGTTTTAGTTATTGAAATACGTCTATTTAGAGCGGAGCCCTACGGAGCCCTACGTTGTGTGTGATCCGACACTATTTGCAATAGATAATCTTAATTTTAATAATAATAATAAATATTTTATTGCTGCGTTCTACAATCTTAAGTTTCGATTTTCTTAACTAGATGTCGCTATACTTAAAATCAGACAATACCTGCCTTGCACCACATGTCAAAATTTAATATCTTCCTTGCTTCAAGAAATTTAGTTTTTTTATTCCTAATTACGTATAAAAACATTAAGCGGGTCTTTGTATCACGCGGAATCTTAGACGTTAACTCTGGAATTCATCTCCACAGTACTAATGCCGTAGGGAAGCTACCTACCTAAGAAGTAAGTCTAAAGGACCTGCTGATTTTGAATTAAGTAGTAATAGAAACATAGACATTGAACTCTGAACTCCAAACCCTCAGGAATGATGCTGCTGTGTAACTGCCTGCTTAAAACATAGATCTGGAGGACCTGCTAACTTTGAATTAGCAATGTGGGTATCAAGTAGAAACTTCTCAGGCGAGGTCGCGTTTCCGATCCGGCGCTAGAATTTAAGGAAAACATGTAAAATGACTACTTATAAGTGCCCTCCTAGGCCTAAACATAATAAACGCTTTGACTATTGACTTAGACGATAAACTCCGGACTCTAACTTTTTAAGCACGATGTTGCGAAGTGACTCTTACCTAAGCCGTGAGTCTGGAGCACTCACTCATATTAAATAAGGAACATGGGTATCAAGTACAAACTTAAACATTGAGCTCTGGAGTCCAACTGGTCAGTCGTGATACTGTAACTAAAGATATAGATAGACGGATACAGATAGACTGGTACAGACAGAGATACTCACCTACCGATAGATTACAGACAGACCGATTCAGACAGACAGATACTTACAGCTAAACTGATACACACAGACAAATAAAGTCAAACTTTTGTTATACAACTAAGGAAGGCGCCAGGCAAGCGTACGGCCCACCTGTTGTTAAGCAGTTACCGTACTATAGATATAGATGCTTGCAACCAAAGGCATCGGTAGCACGTTTCCAACCTGAAGGGGAGTGGGGTTAGTGGGAGGGGACGGGGAGGTGGCTGGGTTGCGCTTCCGGCTCTCTCCCTCATCATACGAAACGAAGGTAAATTAGCTACTTGAATGCCGATCTCCACCTTACTGGTCAGACTCTACCACCTTACTGGTATAGACTGGTACAGATAGACAGCCACGGACATACGAACTCAAACTGATGCAGACTAACGTAATACAGATTAGACGATAGACAAAATTATATTTAAGGGCTTCACCGACTGGACGCGGACGGAGTCGCGGGCACAGCTAGTATAAAATATATGTATATATATTGAATTACCTATAATATCGTCAGCTAAACGTGCCGATAATTTAACGACTGTGGCCTAGGGGTGAACAGGTTGGCCTAGCAACCAGAAGGTCCCAGCCTCGATCCCCGGTGGGGCATGCACCAATGGATGAATTTTCATCTATGTGCATAATTTACAGTTCGCTGACGGTGAGGGAAAACATCGTGAGGAAACCTACCTATCCCTCGGGATTAGGTAATAGTCAGTTCCTGTATACACGGCGACAAGGTTCACCACCTGTCACGTTGGTTTCTGACTATCTGGTGAAACGTGGGCTTTGAGTTGGTTAATACCTCCACAATGTGGTGGTGTATGGCCACTCAAGCCTCGGACTACCCCCGAATGGGGATAAAAGTCGTGACGTTACATTTACATTTACATTTCTTAACGTCAGTATCTCTGCCTACCACTTTGAAGAATAGTGGCGCGAAGTTACTTCCCTCCCATCCAGATTTTGACCTTGACAATCATCGATCCAGACAAGCAACTCTACGAAAACATTATTGTCTTATCGAAAACTGATTAGACAAGTAAACTGATGTTGGGGGTGGAATCCCCCCCGTGTCCCACCCCTTGCACCCCCTGTATAAATATTCAGGATAGTATACGCTGCCAAGATGAGGAGAACCTTAGTGGGGGGGGGGGGGTGATAATATTTTGGGATAATGGTTCCGTATAGTATTTTATTTGGTCAAATGAATCCCACTAATATTATAAACTAGCTGTGCCCGCGACTCCGTCCGCGTCCAGTCGGTGAAGCCCTTAAATATAATTTTGTCTATCGTCTAATCTGTATTACGTTAGTCTGCATCAGTTTGAGTTCGTATGTCCGTGGCTGTCTATCTGTACCAGTCTATACCAGTAAGGTGGTAGAGTCTGACCAGTAAGGTGGAGATCGGCATTCAAGTAGCTAATTTACCTTCGTTTCGTATGATGAGGGAGAGAGCCGGAAGCGCAACCCAGCCACCTCCCCGTCCCCTCCCACTAACCCCACTCCCCTTCAGGTTGGAAACGTGCTACCGATGCCTTTGGTTGCAAGCATCTATATCTATAGTACGGTAACTGCTTAACAACAGGTGGGCCGTACGCTTGCCTGGCGCCTTCCTTAGTTGTATAACAAAAGTTTGACTTTATTTGTCTGTGTGTATCAGTTTAGCTGTAAGTATCTGTCTGTCTGAATCGGTCTGTCTGTAATCTATCGGTAGGTGAGTATCTCTGTCTGTACCAGTCTATCTGTATCCGTCTATCTATATCTTTAGTTACAGTATCACGACTGACCAGTTGGACTCCAGAGCTCAATGTTTAAGTTTGTACTTGATACCCATGTTCCTTATTTAATATGAGTGAGTGCTCCAGACTCACGGCTTAGGTAAGAGTCACTTCGCAACATCGTGCTTAAAAAGTTAGAGTCCGGAGTTTATCGTCTAAGTCAATAGTCAAAGCGTTTATTATGTTTAGGCCTAGGAGGGCACTTATAAGTAGTCATTTTACATGTTTTCCTTAAATTCTAGCGCCGGATCGGAAACGCGACCTCGCCTGAGAAGTTTCTACTTGATACCCACATTGCTAATTCAAAGTTAGCAGGTCCTCCAGATCTATGTTTTAAGCAGGCAGTTACCCAGCAGCATCATTCCTGAGGGTTTGGAGTTCAGAGTTCAATGTCTATGTTTCTATTACTACTTAATTCAAAATCAGCAGGTCCTTTAGACTTACTTCTTAGGTAGGTAGCTTCCCTACGGCATTAGTACTGTGGAGATGAATTCCAGAGTTAACGTCTAAGATTCCGCGTGATACAAAGACCCGCTTAATGTTTTTATACGTAATTAGGAATAAAAAAACTAAATTTCTTGAAGCAAGGAAGATATTAAATTTTGACATGTGGTGCAAGGCAGGTATTGTCTGATTTTAAGTATAGCGACATCTAGTTAAGAAAATCGAAACTTAAGATTGTAGAACGCAGCAATAAAATATTTATTATTATTATTAAAATTAAGATTATCTATTGCAAATAGTGTCGGATCACACACAACGTAGGGCTCCGTAGGGCTCCGCTCTAAATAGACGTATTTCAATAACTAAAACTTATTTTTTGCTAGAATTTCTGTGTGGTCATAAAAATTTACAACCTAATATTTTAGAAAAAAATATCCTAGATGTTAAGTTGGACTATTAGTCCTATCTATGCCAAATTTCATTGAAATCAATCCATTGGATTCGAAATTGTGCGTGTTCGAATATTTTGGTAGTTTTTGAATGTTTTGTGGCAACCCTAAACTTTACCGAAAAAAAAATATGCTAGATATTAAGTTAGACTATTAGTCATATCCATGCCAAATTTCATTGAAATTAATCCGGTGGATTCAAAGTTGTGCTCTTTCAAACATTTAGAATTTTTAAGTAGTTTTTTGAATTTTCTGTGGCAACCCTAAACATTTTCGAAAAAAAAAGTATCCTAGATGTTAAGTTAGACTATTAGTCATATCCATGCCAAATTTCATTGAAATCCATCCGGTGGATTCGAAGTTGTGCTCTTTCGAAAATCTGAGCAAACATACAAACATACACACAGACAAAAATTCTAAAAATGATAAAAATGAATTCTGCTGGTCCATCTAAGTCCCCCCCACTATTTTTTTTCCAAATATTTCGAATGTACAGACGCGACCAATTTTACATTCTTATTATATGTATAGATGTGAAAGTTTGGATGGATAGATGGATGTTTGTTACTCTTACGCGCAAAAACTACTGACCGGATTTGGATGAAATTTGGAACACAGATAGTTTATAACCTGGATTGACACATAGGATACTTTTTATCCCGGAAAAATGTCCGGTTCCTGTGGGATTTTAAAGTTAACGCGGACGATGTTGCAGGGATTCCTAGATCGGTAAATAAATATATTTGACGACCGCGCAGTGGTTCCAGCGTAAGCCGCTCGGCTCACTACACCGGATGATTGCGGGTTCGATTCCCGCCAGAGCCAAATTTCGGGCACGGCCTTATCGCAATCTGCCCTGGTCTGGGTGTCACTGGGACCGCCGATACGGTATCCATAGTACAAGCGTTGCTTAGTTTGGGACCATATAGTTGGTGGATTGATTGATTGATTTATTATTTATCTTATTTAGTCTCGAGTTGTTCAAAATATCATTTATGTAGTAATCAGCCTTCTTGGCTCTCCTTCTAGCTCTACCTATCTCTATTTAACGATGTTTCTCTACCTACGCCACATCTGCTACCTACACAATTTTTTATATCATAACAAACTAAAAAACCCAGTTAATTATAAACTTCATTCAATATATTTTCTGGCTACCGTTCAACCTATTATGACATTTTCTAATCACATCACTCTACACTAAATAATACAAAAAATAGAGACATATAACGATCACCACACTCTACCTACACTAAATAATACTAAAAAGAGGCATAAGTATAACGCCAAAGTTAAATTTTCCGGTGGTCCAAACTTGAGTTCAAAAAGAGAGTTAATAAGAGCCGGAAGCTCAATCTCCCCTCTCCCTTTCCTTCCCTCTGTCTCACTTTCCTTCAGCGTGCGTGCGATTACTTTCCTGTTGCATCTAAAAGGTTACGGTAACTGCTTAACATCAGGTGGGCCGTACGCTTGTTTGCCACATACAAATACGATTGTTAGTTACATAAAAAAAAATCGCATAATTGATGTATTATTTTTGGAGATATGGTACCTTCTAACATTGCAATCATGAATCTTGTGCGTCGTACCACTACATGCAGCGAAATTTACAAATCTTTTATCACACTCGCCATACGAAAATGCACTAAGAATTCATTATTCACGAGAAGATGAGCCGTATTGGCAATACCGTCATGTTTCCAACATCATTTTCCATGAGCGACTGAGTCGTACTGTGTCCGTGGACTCCGTTTAGGGCAAACTATTTTGTACAGTCTGTGTCTCCCTCTAGTTGCTAATATCTTTGATTCGCAAAGACAGAGGGCTTACTCTTTCACAAACGAAAACGAAATCTCGGACGAAATTTCGCTTATTTCCTACTACGTTTCTCATTCATTCCGACATTTCTTGCGAACGAAAATTGTTTGACGTCTTCGTCGTCGTCGAATTTAAACGTCAAACAATTTTCGTTTTCGTTCGTAAAAGAGTAGGCCCTCAGAAGCGAAGTCGTCAGCGGAACAATAAAATGGTTGTCAAAGTTTCACAATAACAGTCCAACCACTTATAATGTTGTTTTTAGATTTTGTACTGTATTACTAACAGATTACATTTAAATTTGCCATGCCTCGCCGTGTCTGGATGACACATTAATGATGGCCGTTGTGTGTGCTATTTTGATATTGTCATTGACATAATTATGTCATCGAAAAACAAATGAATAACACTGGAAACGTGTTAAAATGGGTTTTGAAAGTGTTTTATACAAAATTGGATCCCTATGAGGCAGTCATCGCAACTATATTATGAAAAAATAATAATAATAACAGTAACGTAAAAATAAAGTAGTAGTACTGAAAAGTAATAAAATAAAATTGAATAGGGTAACGGCACCCAATATTGGCACCCCCCCCCCCCCCCCCCAATTATTGGCACTTTTGAAGTTATCTTTAAAAAATAAGAAAACTAAACATGGAAATAGTGTTTTTTTGTTAAAAGTCATGAATTTCACAGTTTTTCACACCTGCCTACTATTCTATCCGCTGAACTAAGAAATCCCATAGAAATATGTATGGACAATAATTGGGTCCACCGGTGCCAATAATTGGGGGTTTTACCCTACCTATTTGTGTAAGAATAATTATTATTCTTTAGCAGTAATAGCTGATTTTGACGCGTTTTGCAGCTTTAAGGTCCAAGTTCCAGGATTTTCAGAAATCTATGTGCGAATCAGAACTTTAATATGATTATCACTTGTTTACGGTGATGGAAAACATCGTGAGGAAACCTGCATGTCTTAGGAAATCCAACAATGTTTTGTGGCGTTTTTAGCCCCCTGACAGAGAGAGGTACAAAGCAACAGTCGGTTTATTTCTCCTTTATCTCTTTCCTTTTCTGTCACACATGAGATAATGTGGACTCTATCTATTTTATCATACCTTGCACTCACACAAACTTTATAATAATAAAGAATAAAGAATGCTACGTACGGAACCCTAAATTCAACCGCGTTTCGTCTTCCCTCATACCCATAAAGCTATGTGATGATTATTAAAAAAAAATGTTGGAACAAAACATTTCTTCTAAGCTGTGTTCTTTTAGTCAAGGTTACCTAAATATTTAGTGAAATGAGTTAAATGCTGGTATACTAATTAAATTAATTCAATTCATATTTGTTTAAAATGGGAACTAATAGGCGTAACATCCAAAATAAAAACAATCCATCACTAAAAAAGATTATTTGCTCACTTTCCCGCGCATTTTTAAAGCTCTAAATTTTTCTTAGAATAGGCAAAAACCTTATTCTACATGAATACTTATATTATATCAATTTTTTTGCAATAATCAATTGTATTAACATACAGAAATTACAAATAAATAACTCAACATAACCCGGTAGAGTATGAGCGTAAGCACGGAGTAAAAATGCATAACTTATAAAATTAACAAAATGTATACGCCGTTCCTTACGAATCTTTTCCATTTTCAAATCAAAATTCGCGCCTAAACACTGGCTAGGTACGTACTGTTTTCAACCAAATCCCAGACCAGGAGTAAGTACGTATATTTATACCTCGTCTATCCACAGATAAGATAGCAAAAGCTCGAAATTAAAATAGATAACAATTACCTTATTCAAACGCTTCTAACACCATAACATATCCATTTGATCACTTCCTTCGTTTCATCACTTGCACTAAGAAACTATATTTCGCCATAAAACTAGCACCACGACCGACTGCCGTCGGCAAATTTGTCACCGAAATCCTAGATTCTTTGCAAAACGCGAACACACCAAAACACTATTTTTAAACATTATACCATTGATAAAAAAACAGTCTATGTTCACTTTTTTAAATTTACAAACATATTTTTTTAAGAACACCGATTCTATCGATGATTGTTAGGCAAAGGAATAATGTTTTATTTTTAAATATTTTAGCGGACGGCCGGGTGAACACGGCCGCGTAAAGCGTTCGCTCGGAATTCGTATTTAGGTTAGATTCGTTTGGTTATGGGCGCCACGCACACATGCGCAATGTTGCGCTCACGGTGCCAAAGATTATGAAAGTTTTCAGACTGAAAAAGCTCGGCGCGAAAGTCTGAGGACAAGCACTGTAATAACTAAAATGCTTACATAACAACCACGAAGGTGGTAGAGCCAAGCTGTAGCCAAATGGGCTGGCTCGACCGGGGTAGTACCACCCTCTCACAGAAGATTGGCGTAAAGAAGCTATTACAGCTGCCTTTCGTACGATGAGTGTGAGAGCCAGAAGCCCAATCAGGTAGCTATAGTACAAGTGTAGCTTAGTTTGGGACCATACAGTTGGTGTGGTCTGGCGATATTTACCTACTTCTCCGTCTGGCTGAATTATCTGCTCTATGACCCTGAACGCACACCGACCGCTCAGTCTTCTGGCAGACTTAGCGGCGTTCACTTACACTCATACTCAAAATACTCGCTATAGAGCCACCACGGTCATCATTCATATACTCATACTCAAAGCTATTAGTATACTCCAGTTTTTTTTTTAACTAGCCCCGCCACTCTGTCCCTCCACTGTTACTCCTGTAAGCCAGGATCGACAATGGTGTCCAATGGTTTGACCCTCGACGAGTCCCGGGGAAAAGCTAAGTGGTCTTGGATTAAACGTATTTAATCAAAAGAAAGAATAGGAGGAGTTGTAAGAAGATTATCCACTTCCCTCCGTTGCAATGCGAGAGACAAAAAATAACAGTATAGGCTAATTGCGACGAGAAATAAGGGCCTCCGCAGACTTGCTACTTTTAACATCGGCGACCGGCGATTTTGTGACGTATCGATGTTCCGTCGCGTTTCTTTGAGCGCGAACGAGCGAGACGCAGCATCAAAATCGCCGATCGCCGATGCTAAAAGTAGCAAGTCTGCGGTGGCCCTAAGATAGTTACAACTGATGGAAGACCTGTTGTAAAGCACCACGGATAGCAGTATGACTATTTGGACCTAAACTCGTGAGCTGGTTACACTTGATTCGAATAATAGGTCTGGCTATAATATACTCTATTTTCTATTCTCTTCTCTCGTCTGGCTATAGATGGATGGTCGATCTGGTGAAGCTGGCAGGAAAGACCTGGATGCGGAAAGCACAAGACCGGAAGGAGTGAAGTGCAATGGAATAGACCTACACTCAGCATTGGGTGGCGATAGGTTGAAACAGAAGAAGAAAGAAGATAATATACTCTATGGTTAGGGGCGTCCATAAATTACGTGAGACATTTAGGGGGGGAGGGGGGTCGAGCCAAATCTCACCAAATGTCACGTGGAAGAGAGGGGTCTCGGCAAATATCACGTTTTTTTGTATGTGTAAAATTGCCAGAATACTGGAGTAAAACATGTTTTTACCCTACAATATGGCTTTTTAAAAATCTCACGTGAGATAAGAGGGGGAGGGGGGTGTCGAGCCAAATCTCACGACATCTCACCAAGGGGGGAGGGGGGTCGAAAAATCTCCGAAATCGCCTCACGTAGTTTATGAACGCCCTCTTAATAAATACTACGGCTAGACCAAAGTAAAAACGGAGTCGACTTTGTGATAATCATAGGATTTGAATTCGCAACAGTGTAAGCGGCAATGGACTAGGAAATAACATGGACTATCGCTGAAATGTGGGTGTGCCTACACCAGGGTAGACAGAATTGGACAGCAGAGGCTTCAGGGAAATAGTTTTGTATATATTTTTTAAATCGCTAAATATGTCATTGTATCTGTCATTGTGTCCTGAATGAGAGTAGGACCAAGGAAGGGGAAGGGGGGGTGGGCTTCCGGCTCTCTCACTCATTGTTAAAATGTAGCTGTAACAGCTACTTTACGCCGATCTTCTGTGAGAGGGTGGTACCTCGGTTGAGCCCGTCCGTATATAACTTGGCTCTACCACCATTAGACCGACTCTCCGTAGCTTCCGTATAACAATAGCGTAAAGTTACATGATATTCGCGTTTGCTGAAATGTTATTTACATGCCAGAAAGAGAATGTGTGACGTCACGAGCCCGGAAAAGTTTTTAACTAATGTTTTGTAACTCGATTTAATTTAGGTGCGAGAAAATTGTGAGATTAATTCGAACAATACTCATTAAAATTATAACTCAATTATGGATAAATAACGATGGCGTGAAAGTAGAAGCAGGTTAGAGAACAAAATTACTGGAAAAAAGAACATTTTTTTTTCTTTATTGGACTGCGGTGGCAAAGAAGCGTACGGCCCGCCTGATGTTAAGCAGTTACCATAGCCTATAGATGCTTACAATAGCAAAGGCATTGATCGCACATTGCCGACCTGAAGGGGAGTGGGATTGAGGGAGGGGGAGGTGGGGTGGGCTTACGGCTCTCTCACTCATCGTACGAAACGCAGCTGTAATAGCTGCTTTACGCCGATTTTCTGTGAGAGGGTGGTACTACCCCGGTCGAGCCAGCCCGTTTATGAGCTGCAGTCAATTGGCTACAGCTTGGCTCTACCACCTACAAACAGAGATAAATCTCCTATAGATTAACTTTGATAGACTTTACATTGTTTATTTGGCAAAATGTTAGATGATGACTGATGTAACATCAGGAAAAGGGTGATTACGTAGAACAAATAATATTTAAAACGAAAATGTAATGTAGTAGGTACAAGTAACATACATTTTAAATGAGTCTCAAAAAAAATCGTGGAATAATGAATCCCTTATTTCTGCTGAACGAAGCGAGATTCCAGTGAGTTCCCAGAGTAACCCTCCTGTCTGTGACGTAGGCGCGTGAGTCAGGCGCCACATGAGACACACTGATGGACAGGTGCGTGCTGATATCTTCACGCACTCCTCTCTTATAGCATCAGCAGAGAGTCACATTTCCCCCCTCATAAACGTACTACAGTACTTATTTACAGTTCGCTGACGGTGAGGGAGAACATCGTGAGGAAACCTACCTATCCCTCGGGATTAGGTAATAGTCAGTTCCTGTATACACCTGTTCTGTTGTATATTCCTGTATACAAGGTTCACCACCTGCCACGTTGGGTTCTGACTATCTGGTGAAACGCGGGCTTTGAGTTGGTTAATACCTCCACAATGTGGTGGTGTATGGCCACTCAAGCCTCTGACTACCCCCGAATGGGGATAAAAGTCGTGAAGTTACATTTAAACCTTACTACTCGGTACCATTGTTTTAACGCAGCGTTATGTTTACGTAGTACGTCTTTTTTATTTAAAAAATTGCGGCAAACAAGCGTATGGTCGGCAGTATAAGCAGTACTGTAGCCTATAGATGCTTGCGATACCAACAGCATGAAGGAGTGGGATAGATAAAGAGGAAGAGGGGAAAGGTTGGGCTTCCGCTTTCTCACTCGTCGTACGAAACACAGTTACAGTAACTACTATTCACCGTTCTTCTGTGAGAGGACGGTACTACCCTTATCGAGCCCATTCACATCTGCAGTCGATGGGCTACAAGCTTTGAAGCTATAGCTATTGTAAATAATATTAAGGAGTCTCTACTCTCATAAACAAACCATTAAAATTTATTGCCATATCTATTAATATTTTTAATGTTAGGTTCTTGCAACACTGTCTATCGATTAATGAAAAATTCAATCATAAACAAGAAAGGAACTTCAAAGAGTGTTTTTATGATAAGATGGAAAAATATTTACTAGTGGAGGTTCGTAAATATTGCGCTCGTGATATAGATTCATGTAGCTCTATGGAGATATGTAGAGATATTGGAATCTCTAGTTGGGCTTCTTGGTAGTCTCTAACAGTATAAATTATTTTCATCACACCCATTCGAAAAACGTCAATTGCCTTTCAAGGCTAGCGGGAGCAAAATTCTATTTGCTCCCACGGGAGTTTTTGTTTCTCCTTCCTGATTGGTCAGCGTTCGTGCCTCTAAAAAGAATGTGAAAAAAATTCGAACGCTTAATGTATGAAGAAGTTACTGGCCGGTTAGGATTACGCGGCAACCAAAGAGAATGTAATGGCAACGCGCGCTGAAAAAAAATTGTGATGTACATTTTTCTTTTAATTTCTTTTGTCTCGGTTTAGTAAGTTTAAGTTATTGCAAATAATAATGAAAAATGAGTTCGAGTAATGATGTGATGATATATTATTTGTTTGGATACTGCATAATATTATGAGAGTTTCGAGTAGGTAGAGGTACACGTAGCTTTTTATTTTTCTCATAGGTAGTGATGAAAAATAGTATGTGTCATTCGGGGCCAAAATATTTTGTCCTCGGGCGGCGTATATTGAATTCCTCGCAAAGCTCAGGATTCTAATTTAGAATCCTTCGCTTTCCTCTGAATTCAAAATAACGCCCTCGCGGAACAAAATATCACTTTGGCCCCATATAACACAAATAATTATTTAAAGTCGACGGTGTCTACCAAACATTTAGACCACGCTACATGTAGTAATGCAATGAGTGCACGTGTAATTTCAAATCAAAACCGACAGGACTCTAAGAAGATTTTGTCTTATCTTGCAGTCTCTTAAGCCGGAAACCCACCGCGGCGCACGGAGAGGCCACGCACGTGGGTCGAGCTTCGCTTTGCAAGAAAACGTATGCAATCGTGGCCACCGCGGCGCGCACGGAAAGGCTACGCACGAAATGACGTCATGCATACATTTTTTTGCAAAGCGAGGCGTGGCCCGTGTGCGTGGTCTCGTGGCCGCGGTGGGTTTCCGGCTTCAGGGCGGAAACCCACCGCGGCGCACGCTACGCACGAAATGACATGGCTTCCACTACAGTAGCAGCACTTTACGATGGCTGGTTTGACATGTTGGGGGTGAAGAAAATGAACCTTATTATAACGGAATAAGACTGGCCGTTTAAAAAAATAATAATGTTTAAAATGAATGCGAAAATGAATTTTACTCCGTTATAATAAGGTTCATCCTTTCCCCCTCACACATGTCAAACCGGCCTTCATAGCGTGCCGCTAACGTAGCTGCGTGGGTTCATGACGTCAATTACGTCATTTCGTGCGTAGCGTGCACAGCGTGCACCGCGGTGGGTTTCCGGCTTTATTCTTACAGTTTTATCTGCCTACACGACGGATGTAGCGTGACAATATAAATAAGTTTTTTTTTTTTTTTTATAGCCAAGGATGGCACACTGGCAGACGGTCCACCTGATGGTAAGTGGAAGCCGCCGCCCAGGACATCTGCAACTTAAGGGGAGCAGATGCGGCGCCGACCTTTTAGGGACATGTAAACATGCCCTTTGAAGAACCCCATGTTGTAGTGCATAGGAAAGACTTCGGGAGGGAGATCGTTCCACAACAAGTATTATTACTCTATAGACAATGCGTCCTTCCGTTATATTTTCAGTACAAAGCTGATTAATAGCTGCTGTATTATAATGTGCAGGCGGCGTTATTTTATGTTGCGGTTACCGCATCCCATTTTACACCCCGGAGTAGGGTGCTTAACCTATCGCGTGTTATAATGGACAGTCCGGATTGCAGAATGACTTATTATTTTGTGCTCGAGATATTTTGAGTACGGGATAGTTTGAGCACGGGTTAAAACAGTGTATTTTGAGTATGGGATATTTTGATCAAGGGAAATTTTGATAACACGACATCTGGAGCACGGGTTAAAACAGTGTATTTTGAGTATACGCACTGAGAAAAATTTTACGACAATGGTTTTTGTAATTCCTAGTTGTGTTTTCAATATTTTTTACTAAACGTTTTATATTTACAGCAAATGTTTTATGTAATGTCTCACATTTATAAAACATTTGCTGTAAATACAAAACGTTTAGTTTAATTTACAGTTCGCTGACGGTGAGGGAAAACATCGTGAGGAAACCTACCTATCCCTCGGGATTAGGAAATAGTCAGTTCCTGTATACACGGCGACACGGTTCACCACCTGTCACGTTGGGTTCTGACTATCTAGTGAAACGTGGGCTTTGAGTTGGTTAATACCTCCACAATGTGGTGGTGTATGGCCACTCAAGCCTCTGACTACCCCCGAACGGGGATAAAAGTCGTGACGTTACATTACATTTTTTAGTTTAGTTAAACATACTAAAAAGACTACTAGGAACTACAAAAACCATTTTGTTGTCGTAATTTTTTTTCTCAGTGCGGGATATTTTTAACATGGTGCATTTTGATCACATGAGGTTTTAAGCACTGGATATTTTAAGGTATTATTATACATAGATAGATATAAGGTATAAGGTAAGCAGAGTATTTTGAGTACGGATTTTTTTGAGTGCGGGATATTTTGATCACGGGACATTTGTAGCACGAGAAGCTTTGAGAACGCAGGACTTTATACAAAAGGGTAGGCTACCTAATTACCAGAAGAATCCTTCCGTCAACATCTCGAAAAAAAGAAATCTCCTATTGAATTTTTAACATTATGTCACCCTAAATAAATGACGCGATTATTTACCCAATAACCGGTGTACCGACTCAGTACCTACGTTGAAAGTAAATAATAAAAAAATGCAAGAGGACATCCAGTAACCTATGTATAGTCCGCGACAGGTCGAGATGACATTCGGGTTATGAGCTTTTTGCAGAATAAAATCCGAATCAAAATTAGCAGGACCCGATAAACAATTAAAATCGCCCACAAAATTATTAAATTAAATTATTCTGCTGCGTTGCGGGTCCTGCTAATTTTGATTCGTATTTTATTCTGCAAAAAGCTCATAACCCGAATGTCATCTCGACCTGTCGCGAACTATACCTACCTACTTAAGTAAGTAGTCGGTTGCAGTTGTAAAGTAAGTTTAATCACCTATGTAACTAATTACTTAACTTTAATCTCGAATGGTTCCAAACCCCGGTATACCTCCTACTCATTCTGTCTACCCTAATAGAATACAGGCTTGAGCATTTACCAGAAAATTTAAAAGCGCCATCTAGTATTGCATGATGAAACTATTTCAAACACATCCTAACACGTGTCCTAGCGTCTGGACATTTCAGCAGTTTCATGGCAGCCTCACTAGATGTCACTAAAATAAATATAAAAGACATAGAACGTAACCGAGTGCGATTCGGATTTCCATCATCTTTCACCTCAATGTGGGGGAAAAAATCAGCTCACCAGATGTCGCTTAATTTAAACTAAACTAAATTAGGATGACGGTTTTTGTGAGCCGCCCTGGTAGTATAAGACTCCTGAATTTTACAAAGGTTAAAGGATTAATCGTTTCTCGAAATCGTAGACATACATAGATGTTGATCAATTTTGTATTAATACACCTTACTTTAGAGTTTTAACTTAAGTCTTAACTTATAACACGAAATTAAATTACTGAAGACTAAAATATTGGTGTTATAAAGTTAAAGGTCATCGCGAAAACCTGTGGCGATACCTATGATCGTTAGCGGGTCGCTTGCTCGTTAGTTTGCGTCAGTTTAGAAATGTTTAATGCGGCAAAAACTTAGTTCAAATAATGATACTTTCGATTTTTTACAAAAATATTGCGTGTAGATGTTAAAGTCTTGTTTTTAAAGCTGCGTCCAAAATTACCACCAAAAAATGCGACCAGGAAAATAAGATAAATTATGCAGGATTAAAAAAAATGCAATTCCCGTTATAATAGTTGGCTGTCGGCTGTATTTTTTGCGCAGAAAAGTCCGCAAGGCACTATGGAATGTGTCTTATTAAGGAATTGGACAAAAGAATACCTTACGAGCAACATAAAGCCCTGAACGGCAAGAGCAGGTGGGGTGATACAAGGAATATTTCATAATGATTAAACGACTTCAGTCCCTCATTCTTTTCTTTGACCTGAAATATTCCCAGCATTGCAGTGTGTGGTATTGAATAGACTGCAATGCGCAACATTCAAACTAGCACAAGAAAATACAAGCAGTCATTCACCCCAACTACCTACCTGCCTCGATTTACCAAAAAAAATTAATCGCTCTTTCATCCAACAATTTAGACGAAACAACAAAAAATAAAAAATGATTTTGTCATTTTGTCGACCAAAAACACATCCCAACAAAAAATATACACAGATAACGCCGCTTCCTGAATCAACAATCATTATTTTGCAATTTTACGACTGAAATGAAGCAATAGAATCAATGAAATGATAATCTATATTCGAATTAACACGCAGAAATGTCACATTTGGCGCGTAAACGTCAAACGTCAGTCCGCCATCTTGTGAGAGCTTATTGGCGCTTTCAGTAGGGTTGTTTCGGCGAGGAAGCAACGGATGTATACCCGTCCCGGTCTAACACCGTTACACGATACGGAAATATGTGAGCAGTGTTAAGTTTTGTGCAGAGTTCCGCATGCGGGCACAGTCGGGGGGGTAGTTATTGATTTTTCAAGGAGTTTGCGGCAGTCGCCTAACACGCCGGTGCCCAGCGCGAAAAACACATCCAAGTCGCGCTCGCGTTTTTTTAAAAAAACATTATTCTTTATTCCAAATTCAATTTCAAATACAAAAATAGAATTCCGTTATTAACGTTCGATTAATTTGTTGATTTGTGTGCAGACTTTAGTGCTGGGAAACTTATTTCGTAAGTGCTGTTTTGTCATTTTTATTTCAAGGTACCCATCTTAGGTACCATTTTAATCTAGTTTTATGTGTCGTTGTGAGGCTATTATCACCTCCACTGTGGTTTTTCGCTTGGCCCGCTGTATAATCTGCGTATAACGCACGTAATGTTGTGTTAATTGCCATCAGCTGTTCGTCACGCCCGTTGATTTGAACTTGATTTTTCTCCAAAAATAACTCGCCTAGAAACACATAATTTTATGGAGAAAAAATAAGACATGATATAAAATGACTCACCAATTTTCCTAAAGCAAAATTTGGCCGGAAGAGTTTGTTCCTTGCAACAGTGTGGTGCACATTCATTTTTGTTTATTTTTTATATTTTATTTTCTAATCTAATCGCACGTTCAAATCACCCGAACGTCAGTCGTCCACTGATTTAATCTCAATGATGCATATACATTGCTTGGTGTATAGCAACCGCTATATTGAACTATAAAGCGATAGAGCAATGTATAACGAACATGGTAGATCTTATGGGATGTGTGACGTCATGGTGATGACGTCAGCTGTCCTTGTTCACGTCCCACGGATTCCGAGCTCGGATCATTAGTTTTATAACGCAATTACGTTTAGATTAATACTCGATATTACTTTAACGGGTGGTTTAATCTAGATTATTAAATCTAGGTTTAAGTATTTCACGACGAGGACAAACCTACATATACCATGTTATTAAATCGATTTGGTTTCCTGAAAAAAGGACTCTATAGTCTCTATGGAAACATTTTTACTCCAAAAAATATTTCACTATGGCTCTCTGATTTGAGGCTGTGAAATCTAGTGATTAGTAAACTTAATTACGTTTTCAAAACCTGTTCAACCTGTGGGTAGAGTTTTGTTATGCACTGATCAGCTATTGACCCCTATCTCACTTGATGGTAAGTGACGGTGAGGCCGAAGATGTAACTCGCTGACTCAGTAACAGCCTGTTTAGGAACCCACTCTAGATTTGAAAAGACCCAAGTTTACCTGTTGTAGTAGTTTGTGAACTCTACAACGCTGAACAAAACACCTAGATACAAAGAAACTTAATTGAATAGTAAAAAAAAGTTTATTTCTCGCCACTTAACCCAAGAATACATGTTATAATACAAAAGAATAAATACCATTAGAGTAGGTACTACCTTCTCTTACCTCTTACTCTACCTACTCTTCACCCCCATGGGGACAGGAGACCGGATGAGATGCACCGGGTCCAACAGCGCCTAACCTAAGTACCTAGGTGGTGCCAAAAGTGCGGTAATTACCGTTTCGTACGGTAATTGAGCTTTTAAATCGCTTTGTATACGGTCCAATTACTCCACCGTAGGCTAATAAATATGGTAATTTTATCACATCAAATAAAATATTCATTACTTCATCTATATCTATGGTTTGTACATAAGATACGGTATTTTTGGTCAAATACGGTAATTTTCCCTCTCGTGGCATCCAAAAAGTAGCCAGCAGCAACACTAATCTGACATAAACAATTTATAATATCCAGTCGTAGGCTCCAAATAATACTTAAGATCATCCTCCAGATGAAAATCAGCCAAAAAGAAAGAAAATAGAGAGAGAAAGAAAGAAAATCTTTATTGCGACAAGCAAAAACATCGTATAAAATAATAAAGAAAAAATAAGATAAATAATAACAATAAATAAGAATGATTGTTTCATGGTAATCCTAACCCGAAAGATCAACTGCAATCACTCAACTTGGCGTGACCAAATTATGACAGCCGACCTTTACCTCGCGGATTAGGTAACAAAATGGCAGCTTAAGCCTTGAAGGAAGGTGACACCACTTTACTTATACCCGTAAGGGACAGCAAAAGTGCCCCAAGTTTGCTAACTATTAACTATTGGGTAACCACACAGGTCTCTAATATTATCGTTGTAAATCGTAAAAAAGCGACTGTAGCCTAGGGGTGAACAGGTTGGGCTAGCAATTGAAAGGTCCCAGATTCGATCCCCGGTGGGGCATGCACCAATGGATGAATTTTCATCTATGTGCATAATTTACAGTTCGCTGACGGTGAGGGAAAACATCGTGAGGAAACCTACCTATCCCTCGGGATTAGGTAATAGTCAGTTCCTGTATACACGGCGACAAGGTTCACCACCTGTCACGTTGGGTTCTGACTATCTGGTGAAACGTGGGCTTTGAGTTGGCTTAATACCTCCACAATGTAGTGGTGTATGGCCACTCAAGCCTCTGACTACCCCCGAATGGGGATAATAGTCGTGACGTATGTGTGTGTGTGTGTAAATCGTAGATTCTTGGTCGTCGACATGTTGTCAGCCATCTATTAGCAGTCCTCTGGCCGATGACTTGTTGACTTTAGATGGCGTGTCTTAAATAAAACTCTTATTAAAGACAGTCAAAATAGTAAATACGTAGTAAAAAAAAAACCGATTACCAATATCCGAAACGTGTAGTGTTACTCACTATGTAGGGAAGATTTAAAATCGAAAAGGTTTTTATGCAGTAATCATAAAGTAGATGATAAGTACCTTTTTTTTTCTATAAAAGTATAATCTTCAACCAACCGTGAACCGGAACGTGCTAAGGCCCTTTCTTACTTACTCTAGAGACGTCGTATTTTTCATATCATCCTCATCGTTTCGGGTCAAAGATGTCCACAGCTGGACATGGGCCTCCCCAAGGTCCACAACGCCCGGTCCTGTGCTGCACGCATTCAGCCGTTTCCCGCGACCTTCACCAGGTCGGTTTACCTTGTAGGGCTTTCCCACATTTTGCTCCGACTTTTCATATAGGCGTTACATTTAAATTGGCTTTGACTATTCCACCAACCCGCACTGGGCCAGCGTGGTGGATTATGGTCTGAATCCCCCTCGCATTGAGGGGAGGCCCGTGCCCAGCAGTGGGACGTTAAAAGGGCTAAATTATTATTATTATTATTGACTATTCCACTAACGATCTCACTTCACACATTACCGACAAACAGAGAGCCATGTGACCATCCAAAATAGTTTGTCCTACTAAATAGAGGTCATGGGCTCAGTACCTACGTAACATAATCTTGAACGCAAGTAGTAAGTCTATATTGTCAAAAGGGCTCATCTTTAATTTCAGTTCAAACGCATCAATATGCCTTCGTACGTATTTAACTCAAGAAACAGATATATGGGGAGCCGTAGAAGGATTTTCTGGATTTACTCGAGCGCGTCAGATTAAGATAAGGGAGATAGCTTACATATTGATAACAACCTCCAACCAGTATGAGCCCTTAATATTGGTGGATACGCTCAGGGGAACCAAAAAAAAATAGACCATCTTAAAATACTCGAACCCATCAGATTAAGATAAGGGGGATTCATTACTAGCTTAGAAGTGTCAAAAGTGTAAATTTTGCTAATTTGATTGTCAGTCTAAGAAATGGGAGCATCTGGAAGTTTAACTTTTTCACCCCCTCAGTTTTTTTTTATAGGACTACGGTGGCAAAAAAGCATACAGCCCGCCTGATTTTAAACAGTTACTGTAGCCTATAGATGCTTACAAATCTGGCGCGCTCGAGTATTTATTTATTTTCAATTTATCATGTTGGAGCATGAAAAGTATCAATATCTGACACGTTTGAGTATATCCATGTCATTGCTTTTTATAAAAAAAAATGAAATTGTCATGTAGACGCTTCCCCCACCGCTGAAAGTGGACACATCTGGAAACAATGTATTCTTCCTATCATCTGATCTACCGAATCTACTAGGTTTGGACGACGCTCGAGTAAATCCACGAAGTGCACGCTGGGCTCCCCATCCAAAAAAAATGATGTGTGAATTTCTCGGTACACTACCATATCCGGCTAATCTATGATTGTAAAGCCGGAAACCCACCGCGGCGCAAGGAGAGGCCATGTACACGGGCCACGCCTCGCTTTGCAAGAAAATGTATGCATTACGTCATTTCGTGCGTAGCCTCTCCGTGCGCCGCGGTGGTCGCGATTGCATACATTTTCTTGCAAAGCGAAGCTTGACCCACGTGGGTGGCCTCTCCGTGCGCCGTTGTGGGCTTCCGGCTTTATATTGTTATTCCATCGTGGATCATTGACCACAGAGCTACATAATGTTGGATGACATTGAATTAGTCATCTCTCAGCTCCTCAGCTCAGACGTTTCAGATTATATCTGTCAACATCTCGTCACAACAGTTCAAAAAACTCTACTTAACTCACGGATGTATAATGAAGGATTTATCACTTGAGTTTTTGGTTAAGAAGAAATTCAACTTTATTCTGCTGCCTTAAGGTCTATTATACCTTGACAATTCTTAGACAGAAAAACGAGCCGAGCGAGAGGCCCCAGTTGGGACCGTGTCCCTCTCATTTCGAGTTGCCATGCCAAAATAATATTATCGTTGGGTAGCGATTGTTACTTTTTAAATCCAGCAAATAAATTAATTATTATTTATCGTGACTATTGTTTTATCATATAAACAAAATCGAAATGAGAGGGACACGGTCCCAACTGGGGCCTCTCGCTCGGCTCGTTTTTTGTGCAGTAGTGAACAGTCCAGTATGTATTTACGTTCGTGACTTAACTTTTTACCACACTGCGTCATCGCATTGTCGAAACATAAAACAAGAACCTATCTTCTTCTTATCGTATGGTTAGTGGCCAACCTGGTGTCAATTGTTCAAGCTGCCCGAAGGCCTCTGACAAGGCTTAAACATCTAAAATATCTCGTCATCAGGTTTAGTTTAACGTGCACTGGTCAGTTTGCCAGACCGAAGGCAATCGATGGCGATTTGGCAGTGTTCCATGAATTTTCCATTTGAATTTGCGGGAAGTAATGTGTTTTAGAACTATTAGCTGGGATAAGCAAAACTTACTTTTATTATACTCTGTGTGTTGTCGGGTTAAAGCGGCATATTCTCCCAATATTTATATAACATCAAGCGTGTTTTCCCGAAGGGACTGGCAGCGGTGCACTGCAATTCACCGATGTTAATTGTGTATGTTTTATCTAAAACTTATTCAATAACATGTTGAACCACTTTAACCAGTGAATATTCCACAGGTTTCCTATAATTTCCTTTACTGTTCAAAAAGTAATTATCTTTGTTATAAATGAGATTCACATATAAAATCCGAATTTCCCATAAGCAAGCCAGGGAGCCTAAGCGTGTGTCGATCATTTAAATTAATATTCTGTGACATTTTTTACACACGGCTACCAGATCCCAAACTTGAGCTTGTACTATGGAAACCAGATAACTGATATTACTAAATATACTACTTTTTTATTTGTAAATACATACTTAATATACATATACACCCAGACTCGGGACATACAGACATGTTCATGCACACAAATACATGTCCCGGGTAGGAATCGAACCTACGACCTGCAGCGTGAAAGACGCCACTACGCCAACCATGCCAACGGGCCCGTCACTACCACTACTACTAACTACTACTACTAAATAGTAACCACTTTAACCAGTGAAGATTCCACAGGTTTCCTATGATTTCCTTTACTGTTCAACAAGTAATTATCTTTGTTATAAATGAGATTCACATATCTTCTTCTTCCTAGCCTTATCCCATTATGAGGGGTCGGTTCAATCTACCATGATTTGGCTGATCACCGATATTTACACGGAGCGATTGCCATCTGCCCTCCGAGACCCAACTAGTGGGACTATCGGCAACCTAAGGGTAAGACCGTTTTCCTCCGATTTTCAGGCTTCTGACTGCCCGTAACGACTGTCAAAGATCTTCAAATGACACCCGGGACCGCCAGCTTAGCGTGCCCTCCGAAGCACGGAGAAGGTCAGGTGTTATAATTCGGACACCCATCCAAGGCCCAACCGAGCCGAACGTGGCTTAACGCGCCGATGTATCGGGCGTCTTACCAACTAGGCTACGACCAAATGAGATTCACATATAAAATCCGAATTTCCCATAACCAAGTCAGGGAGCCTCCACACCACACCTTGATTCAAAGCGTGAGTCGATCATTTGACTCTCCAATCTCCATTTTCCAGATTCTTTGCATTTTCTTTTATTTTCGTCTTGAAAAAGATTTGAATCGACAATTTCATGTTGTACACTTGAATAGCCACGTCCAGATGTCTCACATGCCGCGCGCGGCAAATTGCCTCACTAAGTTTGACTTGCCTTGCGTGACGCAAATGCGCGTCTTGCCTCACCTGAGCGCTGTCATTTGCCTCGCCTAGTTTGGCATAGTCATGAGACAGAACGATGTCAAACATGTCAAACTGATTGCTCGGGTATACCCTGCTCTGTCTAGAGTGTCAGTTGCCTCGCCATTTGCCTCGCGCGGCATGCGACTGAGGCAAACGGGGTGCTTCGCGAGGCATGTGGGTGAGCAGCCTCGCGTGGCATGTGCATGTTGTAGACACGCCTAATGAAGTTTGCTGGAAAGATTCTAAACGTCCATCTTGTTTTATAGAGATTAGCTACTTTATTTTTATTATAAAGTGCATGCACATATCAGACGAAGTTGGTTTTAAAATTCAGGACTGCACGGTCTGGCGCACTGCCAAGGGCCTTTGAAGGAGGAACGATTTTTTGTATTCAATCATAGCTACGTAATAACTGAGATGAGCAATGTTTGGTTAGAGTTAGATGCATCAGTTTTGGAATACTGTTATCTGAACTTTATGCAGGTTGTATCAGGTCTTCACTTATTAAAAAAACTAGCTGTGCCTGCGACTTCATACGCGTGGTATTTAACATAAAACCGGACAATTGCGAGTAGGACTCGCGCCCCGAGGGTTCCGTACATATTGGGACTCCCATACAAAGTTCCACCCCTTATTTTACCCCCTTAGGGGCGGAATTTTCGATAACGCTGAAATTTCTATTTCTTATTTGTAATTAATAGCTTAAATACAAATTTTCATGGATCTAACTTCAGAAATGAGGGACTTTCATACAAACTTCCACCCCTTATTTTATCCCCTTGTGGTAGTGATGGAATTTTCCAAAATCCTTCCTATGCTCTTATTTTACGCTGTAAAAGGTACCTACTGTTTCAATTTCATGTTTGTAACACCAGCGGTTTGGGCTGTTGTGCACGTCTTGACAGACGGACAGACTGACAGACGGACAACAAAGTGATCATATAAGGGTTCCGTTTTTTCCTTTTGAGGTACGGAACCCTAATAAAAGTAGCTTAAGTTACTCCTTATAACTTCAGTTTATCAACTATGCATTAAATAAGAAAGAGATCTGCTCGGTGCGACACAAGTATGTACTAAGATTGTGACAAAAGTCTTGCACTGTCAAAATGCATGACAAAAGTCTTGTTACGCCCGTATGCTAGCGCCTGATTCTTGTTTAAAATATTTCCAAAGAGTTCAAACTCACCCTATAGGTATTTTTTTTGTCTTTGTATTCGTTTTAACAATGATTTGTTTCCCTTTCAGCAGCGAATGCCCCATCGGCCCAGCAGCAGAAGGGCGTGAATCCGAGGCCAGCAGCACCGGCCTAGTGGCGATCCCCAGATGATCGGCTCATTCTGGAACCTTTGCCGCGCGTGCCCCTCCATGCCCGTCGACAAGGTAACAACACCCTTTAGCAACTGTAGATTATTGATGGAATCAGGCGTAACTTTGGAGGTTGACAATTCCGAGGGTGAGTGGTGGGTCCCTCTCTATAATTGTTCAACTGTAGATTGTACAATTTTTTTCCAGATTTGATCAATCCGGCTAGATCCGGTCGGATCCAGCCGGATTGATCAAATCTGAATGATTTTCGCTTTTTGGTCCAAAACTAACTGTTAGTGAGTTTATAAGAGTCGAGTGTATTATTGTACTTAGGTACCTATATCTGGTAGTTTATAAAAAAAATATACAGGGTGGAATTTTTTAACCGCACCTAAGGGAATGTAATCTAAATGGAGATGATAGCGAAGTATTCTCCTCGAACTACTCACACCACGCGTAACGCATTTAAAGTACCTACTTATGCAACAGCGCTATTATTTTGCCAAAATTTGCTATCACCAGATCCGGTATATTGGTACCGGATCCGGTAAACGTTTAATGATACCGGATCCGCCGGCTTACCGGATCCGGTTTCCCGGATTGCAATCCCTACCTGTAAACACTATTCACATCCTAGAGAAAATGAATTGTGCACATATCCCTTCTGGGGCCCTACCACCACCTCTCATAGCAGTTTTGTTTTAACGTTTCAGCAACTTTTTGTGCAATGACGTTTCTTATTGTCATGACAATAAGGTACGTCATTGGCGGCGTCTTCATCAGGCGCATGCCTCGCGCGAGCACGCAGTTTTGACGTCGGAACGCATAGACGTAATGTCATAATATGAGTGCTCGGGTGAGGCATGCGCGCCATATGGACACATCTATTGCACAAAAAGTCGCTGAAACGTTAAAAGGTTCCTGTAATTGAATCGCGATAAGAGGTCGTGGTAAGGCCCCTGGAATTCAATCGTGCACTTATCCCGGTGATCACCATCTTGAACCGGGATCGTTATGAGATGCTATTATCATTGCAAATTCTTGCAAGAAACTCAATGGTTACTTTAGTACTTTTTTTAACAGGAAACAAAAATTGTTGTGCATTTTCGTTAACAGAAAAGCAATGTGAGCCTGTGAAATACTACAAAGTACACACACGGGGGCACGGGGGCACAGGTACCAGGGGAGGGGGAGGGGGAATCAGTTAGTCCGCCCGTTTTTCTATCCAAACTTTTTCATATCATTTAATAGGATTAACCACGCCCTAGATTGAAATTTTAAGGATGATTGATAGTTGCCCTAAAAATATTCCTAGGCTACAGTCTAGGCTTCGTATCGCTTATCCCTGAAGCCATATTAGTGTCATGAAAATTAGCTCTACTTTCGGCCACGGGTCGGTGGGCTGTTAACTAAGTTATAAACTTCCCCACTGATCCCTCGAGGAATCAAGAATTGTTTGTTGGTATGTTTCCCGTGTTATATTATGTATGTGATGGAGGTAGAGACCCTGGGGCCCTACCACCACCTCTTATAGCAGTATTGTTTTAACGTTTTAGCGACTTTTTGTGCAATGACGTTTCTTATTGTCATGACACTAAGGTACGTCATTGCATTTGCATTGGCCGCTGAAACGTTAAAACAAAACTGCTATAAGAGGTGGTGGTAAGCCCCCTGTTTATGTTAGGTAATCGTGTTCATGATTACGGTGTTTGTTTTCATACTCTACATACAGGAGCTAAGCAAGCCCTTTGAGCTAAGCAAATTGATTTTAATACAATTTTATGCAGATTTATCAAACTCAGGGTCTATGTTTTTTTATGTCACTTGATTTCCCATTAATATTATAAATGTGAAAGTTTAGATGGATGGATGGATAGATGGATGGATGGATGGATGGATGGATGTTTGTTACTCAATCACGCCAGAACGGCTGAACGGATCTCGATGAAATTTGGAACACAGATAGTTTATAACCTGGATTAACACATAAGCTACTTTTTATCCCGGAAAAATGTCAGTTTCCTGTGGGATCTTAAAGTTAACGCAGACGAAGTCGCGGGCAGAAGCTAGTTACTAATTTAAAGAAGTTATCCATGTATAACATACATGGATATTAATACATTTTCACATAAGTACCTGTACCTAAGCTAGAAATATTCAATATGTAACACTAATTGGGCTTCGTTCGTTCGTAGTTATTTTCGGACATATTTGTATCCAAAAATCGACTCAAATAGTAATATTGTTACAAAATGAAGTGGGATCTCTATTATTATTCCATTATAATATTCAAACAACGATAATGTAACGATATCTAATACGTGTCTGTCTCAGACGCGACAATCTGGCGTCTACTAACTATTACAGTGGATCTCAACATTACATTAAGTCCCCCGGGGCGTTAAGTTATGTGGGGACATTGTGTGATATCAAGAGGTATTATATAGAAGGCTTACTTTATTATTCGTTTCATAAGATTATCACTGCTTTCACGACATATTAAGGTCTATTTACGTGAAAATATCGTTAAAATGAACAAAAAATTGCATTTATCGGAATATCATACCATGCAGCTTTTACTTCACGAGTCGTTAGACACTTAAGTATGAAGTATAGATAGGTTTTGTTGAAAAGTTATAGGTACTTACTACTTTTTCAGTTACTAAGTCTAGTCTACGAACTACAGCGTGCTATTGACATATTAAGTTCACCGCCCTTTCCATAGTTGTAGTTCAACGCTCTAGAGACCTCGAGAACTTTTTGCACAAACAGACTTTCATCGATACATCTATCTATAATTTATTTAACAGTACAGTGATGTGTTTGAGGCTAATACTAAACTTTAAAAAAACAAATATTTTTTCATATATATATATATAATAACGTCACGACTTTTATCCCCATTCGGGGGTAGTCAGAGGCTTGAGTGGCCATACACCACCACATTGTGGAGGTATTAACCAACTCAAAGCCCACGTTTCACCAGATAGTCAGAACCCAACGTGACAGGTGGTGAACCTTGCCGCCGTGTATAAAGGAACTGACTATTACCTAATCCCGAGGGATAGGTAGGTTTCCTCACGATGTTTTCCCTCACCGTCAGCGTACTGTAAATTATGCACATAGATGAAAATTCATCCATTGGAAATATTTTTTCACTTTCAAGTAAATATTTTCCGGAGGGCATTATGTAATATTTAGTGCATATAATTAACAACACCATAATTATAAAAGTCCCGTGAGGACTAAATATCAACACAACTGTTTACACTGCTTTTCCATGAAACTTAGCCCACCACTGCTACTCTTGTAAGTCAAGTTTTAATATTTTAATTTATTATTGTTGTTGGTGTTGTTAATGGCTTGTCGCAATAAAGATTTTCTTTCTTTTCTTTCTTTCTTTTCTTTCTTTCAAGAGTACACTGAGGTTTTACCGTTGATAAATCCCGAACTAAATGAAAGCCAGCTTCAAATAACATTTTAAAGCTGCTTAGACCCGTTAAAATCTAGTCTGAAAGCGGGGGCGTAATTACTTTGAGAACCATTGTCGTAACATTGACGTCACCCGCCACCCGTGTCGAATGTCGTGAAACGGATTACAGAATCCTTTTTCAAGTCAGCTCAGGTTTTTCTTTTTAAATTATTTTCTTTCTTTTTAATTTGCATCGTCGAAGATAATTGTGGGGGTTTAAATAAAATGCCTAAGGTTATTGTACTGTGACCTAGGTCCCCCTGACAGGGGAGGGGGAGGGGGAGGTGCCCGTAGCGCCATTGTGTCCGTCCAATGTAGGTTGGACGGAAGAATCCATGTGTCTTGCTAAATGTATGTAAGGTAGTAGGCAATACTGATACCTATGTATTAAAGATACTTTTCTCTGCGGTACATCTAAGTTCCTACTTACCTACTGATGTTATGTTAATATAAATAAAATATAAATAAATATAACGTCACGACTTTTATCCCCATTCGGGGGTAGTCAGAGGCTTGAGTGGCCATACATTGTGGAGGTGTTAAGTCAACTCAAAGCCCACGTTTCACCAGATAGTCAGAACCCAACGTGACAGGTGGTGAACCTTGTCGCCGTGTATACAGGAACTGACTATTACCTAATCCCGAGGGATAGGTAGGTTTCCTCACGATGTTTTCCCTCACCGTAAGCGAACTGTAAATTATGCACATAGATGAAAATTCATCGGGATCGAATCTGGGACCTTCTGATTGTTAGCCCAACGTGTTCGCCCATAGGCTACAGTCGCTCCTCCAGTTATGTTAACAGAGGACATTTTCTTTGGTTTTAGCGAGGGCACTCCAAATTGATGGAGCATGCGCACTAATACAATGCGGCAACTGATACTACGCCGAAGTCAGTGTACTTGAGAATATCTGACAGTAAATAATATACCTATGAAATTAAAGTGCCGACGATAATGAACTGCCGAATTTTTTGGAATTATTTTTCTTAGAAGAGTGGTAGGTAGGTATCTAGTTAAAGCGCGGGCTACACTTTTATAAATCTACTAGCTGTGCCCGCGGCTTCGCCCGCGTGGAAATTGATGTGTAAGATTAGTCTGTCTGATTCCAGAGCCTACACTATCTACGTTTCAAATTGCATTAAAATCGGGGCAGTAGTTATGGAGATACGTGGTAACAAACATTCACACACACACAGTTACTTTCGCATTTATAATATTAGTAGGATAGGATGCCTATAAAACAAACAGGTAAAGTTCAATAACCAACCGACTGACGCCAAACTTTGCTCTTATAACTCTTAAAGTCGTATTACGCGCTCAAAAGGCTTTCAGCAGCTATGAGACCATTCCATTATACCACACACAAAGGGAAATAAAAAATTCAATTATTAATATAACCTCACATCGCCATTTTCCCGCCTTTCCATCCTTTATAATGTGGGCCAATAAAACCGCGCCTCGCGGGATCGTGATTGGTCGGTCCTGCTATTGCGATGCGGCGACGCGTTGCTATTGGTCGATTACATTGGGGCGATGACCTCGGTAGCGATTACCTTGAACTTTTGAACTGTGCGTCAAAAGGTCGTTTTTGATGGACACATTTCGTGTAACAATGTCTATGGTAGAGTCATGTAACGGTTTCGTTTTATTAGACTTCAGTTTTAGTTATTTAATACTAGATAGCGACTGTAGCCTAGGGGTGAACAGGTTGGGCTGGGCATCATTTTTGACATGTGATGGCCATATTCGGTAACCGTATACCGATATTCTCATCTTCATCATGTGAATTGACCACAAATGATAGTTAGCGTCAGGATAAGGATTGTAGGTTGGTTATTGTAAGAAAGTAGAAAAGAAAAGAAGACGTACCCCCTTTATATAAAGTTATGATAGACTTACACTGGCTTTACACACCACTTTTGCTCCTAGAAATGATTTGTAAAACCTCTGTAAACTGGCTTAACATCTCTATAAATTTGGCGGGTAGTTTTACACAACAGGGGCCCTACCACCACCTCTTATAGCAGTATTGTTTTAACGTTTCAGCGACTTTTTGTACAATGACGTTTCTTATTGTTATGACAATAAGATACGACATTGCACAAAAAGTCGCTGAAACGTTAAAACGTTCCTATAATTGAATCGCGATAAGAGGTCGTGGTAAGCCCCCAGTGTTCAGGAATAAATCGCAAAAACTTACGGTTCTGAGACTACAGGTTATACTTGCGCATTGCAGATCATCGATCGCCTAACTGCCGTATAAAGGACTTGAAGCTATCCTAGTCCGAAAACAAGTCTCTACATTCAAATTTGCGCTGCACTCCATACAGCGCCGTCGACCAATAGAGTCGCTGCATTTTGACGTGATATACAAACGAGCCAATAGAATCGCTTTATTTTTCTATTACGTGAAAATAAAGCTGCTCTACTGGTGGATAGCAAAGCTGTAGCCAATCGACTGCAACTCATACGGGCTGGCTTCACCGGGGTAGTACCACCTTCTCACAGAAGATCGGCGTAAAGTAGCTATTACAGCTCCGCTTCTTACGCTGTGTGAGAGAGCTGCAAGCCCAACCTCCATCTCCCCTGCCTGTGTCCCACTCCCTTTCAAGTCGGCAACGTGCGAGCGATGCCAATGGTATTGCAAGCATCTATAGGCTACAGTAACTGCTTAACATCAGGCGGGCCGTACGCTTGCGTGTCGCATTAGTAACATAAAAAAATGTGATCCTATAGAAATCGCCGTCGCGTCGCAATCACTTTACCAATGCGCACAGCCTAATTCGCGTCGATGACCCGTGAAAAGGTCGTGTATATAGGCCCTAATCTAAACACGGTTATTCTCAACACAAAGTAATGTGTACTTACCCTGAGATTGCTATAACACTGTGGCCCAGTTGTGGACCATAAATCCGATAATCCCAGCAATATTTCGCGCAAATCCAAGAAAAAGATGGTTAAGGTTAAGTTGGTTTCTAGAACTGCGGGTCCTGTATATATAGCGTAAAGTTCTTAAATGATATGCCTATATAGGTACAATATGTTTAAAAAACCCTGTCCTAGCCGGAACCGGTATTTAGGTTTCCCAATCACATGACCAAATAAAATAAAAATAAAAAATATTCATGATAGTAAACATATTAATGACAATTTAAAATGCCATTTTTTTTTGCCTTTTTCCCTCAAAATGTAGCAAATTTTAAAAATATGACAACACCGTTACCGCAAGTAATTATTTTAGATCGTGGGGCGGCACCTCTGACCACAAAGTATGTGATGACGTCATTTTATGTTCTTTTTTTCTTCTGTTAAGAGGAGGGTTCGAAATTTGGTTGATTTTCTATTCTTTTTTTTCTTTAAGTAAGTATGTGGACTAGGAATCTTATATTTAGATGTATGATTTTTGACTATATTATCTTGAGTATCTTTAAATCCAAATCACGATTTGATGAAATTTTCTCGATAAAAAAAATTTATGAAATGAGCTCTAATTATTTACAATTTTCCTTGCTACCACGATGTTTTTACGATTTAGATCACGAAATTATTTCTAAAACATAGCAAATAATGATATCTAAACTACCCTTCAACCATATTTTAATTCATGAAGTAGTTTTTTTTTAATTCAAGTAAATGTGGTTTGGCGCTTACGTTGTTTATTTCCGAGCGCGCGCACAATATCGCCATCTCACATTTTAAGTACTTGAACTAACCATGTTTCTCTCTAACTTTGTATTGTCAGTGTCCGCTCGGACTTGTTCGACGTCGGACCTGTGAAGGATTTTTTAAAAAATATTACGAAAAAATATTACGGTCGTGCCACATTACAGGTACAGTACAGTATTTACAGTCCGCCGACGCCTATGATAAATAAATAAATATCCTTGGAAATTCTTTTACCCATGACTACCTGATCCCAAACTAAGCAGAGCTTGTACTATGGAAACCAGATAACTGATATTACTACATATACTACTTTTTGTTTGTAAATACAAACTAAATATACACTTAATTACACCTAGACTCGGGACATGCGGACATGTTCATGCACACAAATGCATGTCCTGGGCAGGAATCGAACCTACGACCTGCACTGCAGCGTGATTTTCGTTTGCTTTTCCTTGTCTTGTGTAATTTCTTTTCATCTCTTGTCATTTTGTGTCATCTCTTGTCATTTTGTGTCATCTCTTGTCATTTCATAGTTATTCGTGTCATTTCTGTAAAAACTCCCTATTTCGCTTACTGTTATATACTTGCAGCATGGTCTTGGGCCGACAGTGGGAATACATTGCTTGTCAAAACAATGGAGTCGCTTTATTGCGTTTGTTGTAGGTATGGATGGGCAAGTAATAAATATATCATACATCAATAAATTATCGTAAAAAATAACATTACAGATATGGATAGGAAAATGTTTGTCCGTCCTATTTAATCTATTATATTGAATTTTATTTTATTTTTTATTATGAATTTTGGTATGGAGATAGACTGGGTCTTGGCGGAGAACATAGGCTACTTTTTAGGGTTCCAAAGGGTGCTAACGGGACCCTATTACTAGGCCTGTCCGTCTGTCTGTCTGTCCGTCTGTCAGCGCGGGCTGTATCTCACGAACCGTAACAGGTAGAGAGTTGAAATTTTCACTGAATGTGTATTTCTGTTGCCGGTGCAGAACAAATACTAAAAATATAATAACATTTAAAAATAAATATCAAGTCTCAAACTTGATATTTTTGATGTGTTTATTCTACGGTGGTACGGAACCCTTTATGTGCGAGTCCGACGCCTTCAGATCTTATGAATGTTTTCTTGAAATAAATATAGTGTATTTTAAGTAATTAACTGGCCAACCCTCAGGTCCTACCTACCATGTTAGGATCTTTTTCGTTCTAGCGGGTGTAAACCGTGATTTAACGAGTTAATGTGATAATTTTTGTATTTAAATTATTCAATTCAATGTAGGTATTTGTTTCAGACATAGTCCAATATTGATTATTAAAATTATTATAATTTCACAATAAATATAAAACAATAAATAAAAGTAAAATTAAATTAAAAAAAATAAAAAAATATTTTTTATTTTTCATGTTTTATCATTAAAATACAATATAATATAACATAAATTAAAATAAAATACAATAAAATAAAAACCTACCCCTAATTAAACAAATACCGTCCGCGTGGGATACTGGCTGCATGTCCTCCCTGTATTCAAGCTGTTCCTGTTGTCAAGCGAATTTTTTGAGCAAGGAAAGAGCCAGCCCTCTTGTCACCTGTGGCGGTAACCAGTCTAAGGGTGATTTTGATAGATAAAAAAATAAAGATAAAAAGATAAACAATAAATAAATGCATGGTTAAATCAATAAAATTAATAAAAACTGAAAATTAAATTAAAAAATAAATTAAATATGGTAAAAATAAATATTATGACACCGCTGATGACTTCATGATCGGCATCGAAGTTAAGTACCAAAGTATTCCTTTGCCTACGAAACATGAAAAAGATACTCATATCCGGCAGTCAGTCACTGACACAGAGTATGTACATTTTTACCCGACTACGGTGGGCGGAGGGTTATGATTTTGACCGATATGTATGTATGTTCATCTGCTCCCGTATAACGTCCAAACTATTTTTATCATAATAATTTGACTAATGAGATATCGTTGGACGCGTCTGGATCGTCCGCTGGTTATAGGCTATTATACGATCGAAATATTGTTATACGTATCTATCAGCATATTGTAGGTATCGTTTGTCTTCTTTTGACTTACTTTGTCTTCAGCAATAAAAACAACATAGAAATTAAATTATTTTTTCAAATACACTCGACATAAAAATCCCATATAAAACGAAAAAAATATATTTGAATATTTTCATCCATTTCATCTATTTTAAAAGGTGCACTGGGACATATTATTTTAATTGTACGAATTAAACAATATTGTTCCTTCAAAAAATAACTATACTATAGTCTACTCCATAGCTGTTCTGTCCTAGCTAAGCGAGAGGGATATATCCTTCGGCAGCTCACGCGACGCTAGCCACACCCCGAAACTAAAATTAATTTTTTTCTTGTATCGTCTTAACGGGGTATTTTTACCAAAAAAATATGGGAGGCCTTTGCCGAGCAGTGGGACGCTTACTACGCTCTATCTAATCTCGATACCCAACAATACGTTTTCGGGTCGGACAGGGTTTGCTTATCATGTTGTATACAATAACATACTCTGGAAAATTGTGTAGCTGAAGTAATGTAAAGTACTGTGCTTGCTATTATTGAGATGTTATTGCTTTTTTATAAGCTCATTATCTATCTGCAAAAATTTTATAATCTATCTATTGGCCCTAGGCTATTAAGATTGTTGAAGTTATAGGAGTGGAACTCCCTGCCTGCGTCTGTATTTCCGAGGGCATACAACCCAAATCTGTTCAAAAGTAGGGTGAACAGGCATCTTCTGGGTGCTCTCGCTCCATCGTCGACCTCATCTTTGCCCCTGCGGCAAGATTGAGCAAGCCCATTTTTAATAAAAAAAAGAAGTAGGTATTTTAAATACCGTAAAATACATGATCTTTATTAGCTTCTTGTTATTATACTTACAAATATGTGTATAAAATTAAATAAATACAATTATGTAAACCGATAAAGAAATCAATTTTAGAGACTCATTTTTTAAATGTTTGTTAGATTATATATTTATTTATTTAATTTAAATAAATTCAGACCGGATTACTTAACTTAGAAATACATTATTTATTATCTACGCTCCGTACAGAACCCTAAAAAGACATTTAACCTTATCGGGGTGCACAAACCCATAATTTACCGGACAATTTGTCAAGCGGCGTATTTTCAGGACACGCCTATTGTCCTGTGTGCCGCCCGTAAGATGGACAACCTACTATGTACAGTTACCTATTATGTAGTGTAATATAGGATATTGGGGACAAAGCTTAAGAAAACATTTGTGATGAGTTACTATTGTTCGCCCGATGTTAGAGGGGAATTATTGGATTGTTGTGCTAGCGAGCCAGCGATCATTGTTTTTTTCGAATGGTGGGTCTATGCTAACGAGCCGAGCATGAGCGGAGTATGAACCGAACACAAATTCGTGTAATGTGAACCGACTACGAGCCTCGAAAACACGCTCGTTCCTTTATGGCTATAACTTTTTCGGCCGTAAGTTCACCGGGCAGAAGGCGAGGAGTACGAACCGAACACAAATTCGTGTAGTGTGAACCGACTACGAGCCTCGAAAACGCGCTCGTTCCTTTATGGCTATAACTTTTTCGGCCGTAAGTTCACCAGGCAGAGGGCGAGCCAAGCGAGCAGTGTCCAGCCTGCATTTTATTTATAAAAATCAGGCATTAATGTTTAAAATAGAGCTAAACATTTTTTTGTGACTAAACTGTGGCGGGATCAAATCAGAAATGAGGAGATACGCAGAAGGACCAAAGTAACGGACATAGCCCGCAGGATTGCTAAACTTAAGTGGCAGTGGGCAAAGCACATTGCTCGTAGAACAGATGGCCGATGGGGCCGAAGAGTTCTTGAGCGGCGGCCGCGCACCGGAAAGCGTAGTGTGGGTAGGCCTTCACAAGGTGGACCGACGACCTGGTGAAGGTCGCGGGAATCCGCTGGATGCGGGCAGCGCAAGACCGGTCATTGTGGCGAACCTTGGGGGAGGCCTATGTCCAGCAGTGGACATCTTTCGGCTGAAATGATGATGAAACGGTGGCGCGATGACCTCGACGCTCATCTAGATGGTTGGTTTGAGAGAGCCCAAGACCGCGATGGTTGGAAGAGGATTGGGGAGGCCTTTGCCCAGAAGTGGGACACAGTAGGTTAAAAAAATATGACTGAAGTGGCCATCAAGCGTACGGCCCGCCTGATGTTAAGTAGTTATCGTATCCGCCGGTCCGCCAACAAATCAGAGGGTCTTTCACTATAGCAGCTCAATGGCAATTGCAATGCCCTTTGACAAACCCCATGTGAAGAAAGTATTATGAAAGACTTCACTCCTGAAACACCATGCTTACTGAATATCTTAACTGTAGGTATTGGTATGAGTAGAGTTAAAAATCGAACTTACATTCGCATACTTTGAAATCAAAAACTTTACCAGTACTAAAAGATAAGGCAACACGACATTGCTTTTCCGATGCCAAAGCGCCCGTAGCAACGCTTGCCAATATTTGCGAGACTTGTGTGTACTTTGCCAACATTTGCCAGAGAAATAAAACAATGTAGAGTTTGTAATGTCGTTCACTTAGAAAAGTATGGATTGAAAATAAGGTAAGGCCACAACAGAGTCTTTTATTTATTGTACATAGTTACATACTCAGCTGTCATAAATTAGGTGGGTCTACAAGAGGCCAGCGGTGCGCCAGACCATGTCATAACTTAGGGGGCGTCCATAAATTACGGGAGGTGATTTTTGAGATATTTCGACCCCCCCTCTCCCCTAGGTGAGATATTGTGAGATTTTGCTCGATCCCCTCTAGAAGGAAAGCCCTCTAATCTCACGTGAGATTTTTCAAAAGCCATATTGAAGGGGAGAAACATGTTTTCCTTAATTTAAACCAGTTTTCTTGCAATTTTACACTGTTACTTGCGGTATAAAAATATGACGTGAGATTTGTCGAGACCCCCCTCTCCCCCACGTGAGATTTAGTGAGATTTGGCTCGACCCCCTTCCCCCTAAATTCCTCACGTTCTTAATGGACGCCCCTTGTGGCTAGGGCGCGGTGGCTCGGGGCTGTGTGCACACATTTTAAAATATATAATTATTGTCCATCCATTTTAAAATGTTATTATGTTTTTAATAAAATGTCACTTTAAACTAATTTCATTGAGATTTTTTTTATTTAAACCTTACAACAACTTTAGATTAAAATAACGTGATGTCGATTTCTGAAACGACCACTCGCTAGATGGAGGCACAATTTGCGCAAGAAAACTGTCAACTTTCTTTAGATAGAGATGACAAATGAGTTCAATGACTTGTTAACTTTTAGCCACAAAATAAATCTTTGTAAAAATATCTTGAAAACAAAACTGAAATAATTTGTTCTCTTCGTTCCTAGTTTAATTGAACCTGAAAAATTATCTCCCGCAAAAAAATTAAACCATGTAAGTTGATAAAATCAAGAAATGGCAGGTGGCAACCCTAATATAACAATCAATTATGTGGGGCTTTTTGGCGGGAAGTGGAAAAGTCATGTTGTCATTTTTGTTTTAATTTCCAAAACTTGTGTTTTCGTGTATTATAGTGTGTAATATTGGTGGAATATTAACCATTATATGGTCATAAATGTGCGTGAGTGTGGGCAATTGGAACAAAACTGATGAAACATGATTTTCGGCTTCTCACAAGAAGTCTAGTAATTTGTCAGTAAAGTATCCGCCACTTTACTGATAGGGTTTGGAGGGGTAGAAATAAGGTAGTTATAAGGTAGAATTAAGAAAAAAATGTAATAAAAGTATACTGATGTTAGGCTCCAAAGGGCTAGTTCCCAGGGGCCGTAAAACTAATCTTATAAAAAAAAAAAAAAAAAAAACAATTATGTCATAGAGAAACCCATATTTTTTTATTAACAGACACAATAACCCACACCCATGGCGAGCCTACAATCCAAATATAAACTGCTTGGAGCGCCACGCGAGCGGTCAGTGCGTGCGCCCCAGACTGTGGTATTGATCCCACCACCTGCCGGCCACCACTCCCACTCGCTCCACTTACTTCTAGTCGGCCGTCGCCCCGCGGCACGATACCACTGTCAATTAAAAAACTTAAATAAAAAAAACAATTAAAAATAAATCACCTGTCAAAATTTGGCGCGCAAACGTCAATTTTCGAAAAGTGTTCTACCGGCCAAATTTTTTAATATTTTTTTTATTGCAAGTATTAGTGTCGTGACTCGTGACACTCGTGATTGTGTTTGTGTCGAAAAAACAGTGTTGTTAGCGCAGTTGCAGCAAGCGATGAAGTGACTCACGGTCGACCTGTTTCTGGATGTCAGACATTATCTCAATTACAACGTAAAATTTTCGTAATTGCGCGGAATATAGTCTGTATTGCCCTGAATTTCAAATGAACTTCACTTGAATTTTGTAAAAGAAAATAAAGAAACAAAATTGCTTTCACCGTGACAAGATAGCAAAAAAGGAAATTACTATCAGCGGTCTGTCAGATGCAAATTATCACGCCACTCTAAACCTCGTTTCAATCAGGAAAAAAAACTTTGTAAACAAACCATCACTCAACATAAAATCGTCGATTTCACACTTATTTCGTTTTAACTGCACTAAATTCTGATGTGGGAATCTTCGAAAACACTGTCGCCTTCATATTACACTCGTTTTAGATTGTAATTTCAACTAAAACATGTAAAAATCGTCGAATTTATTAAATTTTAATTAGTTCGTTGTTTTTTTTCCGAATGCTTTTAGTGACGTGCTGATGTATACGACATTGAATGAATGTAACACAGATTCAAAAAAGTGAAAAGGCAAAGGAATTTCATGCCATTATGCCAATATGCCCACTGCATTTTCATGTAGTTTTAGAAATATAAATTAACAATAATCATTTAAATTTTAATTCTTACCGATTTGTTTCTACTTCTATGTCCAACGAGTGCAATTTGCACTTTACACTATATTTTTATCTGAATTTTATTTTACTTATATCTTTTTGACTGTATGTTGGGTCTATATCAATATTTGCCAAACCGTCGTTCCAGAGAAAATCACAAAGCTCTTCAAAGACCATGAAAATATGAGCCAAATAGTCGTAGACTGTAATCAAACACATAAAAACACAAAATTGATTTCATTCCATAATTATATTTTGATAAGTCAATGTAAAGAAACCGATACCTTCTAATCAAGTTTATTCCATCGAATGAAAACAATCCATTCACTCATTCGTTCATATTCGTTATAGTATACAATAGGCACATCACTAAAACTATTTAAAGACTTTGACGTTTCTTTGTTTACAAAGTTTTTTTTTCTGATTGAAACGAGGTATAGACCCCTCGGGATAGAGAGAGATGTCGATATCTGCGTCTCGCCTGGCATACTAACCCGATCGAGCGTAGGAGATTTTTCTTGTAACTACCTATATCAGCTGTCGGGCAGCCGCCGCTGTAGTTGTTTTTCTATCGAGCGGGGGGAAAATGCATGAAAATTTGCATATTGGCGCGTCACAGGCAGTTAGAGAGAAGGTATAGTGAGTCAGAGGCGGACGGCGCGCATGCGCGGCGCGGACGCGACCAATTACTGTTCTTGCGCGAACAATTTTCTAAATTCAAAATACCGCGGTGTGCCTAGAAAACGAAACGATCGATTTTAACTTTTTAAACTTTAATCGAGAACTCTCAGCAATCGAGTGATTGAAACAGTTTTTGTGTTGTGTTTTTTATTCGATTGTTGTTGTGAGATGGTGTGAATCAAGCTTTTTTGTAATACTTTTATAATGGAACGAAGTGTGCTAGCGGAGTCGAGGCATGTTCAGTGGGCATCTGAAGTGAGTATAAGATATTTACATTATTTTCTACAGTACATAACTTAGGTACCAACAACATTATGTAGGCACGTCACTAAAAATAAAGAAAAAATATACGCTTCTCATCAAAAAAATCGAAACAGTACTGCAAGTACCTACTATTCAGGCATTTAAATAAAACAAAAAAATATTGATATCATTAAAAAAATACGCCAATAAATAGCTAGCAGTTTAGTCTACACAATGGTGTACTACAATTCCAAATTCGAATTTAAATTTTAGAACGTTCATCCAATAAATGAAAGTAGGTGTTTCGATTTTTTTGATGAGAAGTGTATTATAAAGGTACCTACTCTAAAATTTTTAGATTACCTATAAAGGTGCTTATTATGTTGGCAACAAATTACAACTAAACTAAATTCGTCACATTCTTAAATAAATGACAGCTGTCAGATATTTTTTTAATTGGCTGAATAACGGAAATATTTTCTACGTGTACCATTATGGAATTCAGTATTTTTTCCTGCGGCTGTTTCCCGACCTTTAGCCGGCTTCGCGTGTAAAAACGTGGCTGTGGAGTGTGGTTACGTGAATAAGTAATATGAATGGTTATTTTTTATGAGCACTTCACGCACACAGATACAACATAAAATTGTCTGTGGTCGCCATTGTTTCTTTTTGTTTTTTTATCTGCATTACAATGGAATGATCTAGAGGTTTGGACTGCATTTTGAAATATATTTTGACTGAGATTCTTATCAGTTAATTATACCTACATACACTTTAGAATTACACCTGAAATTTATAGAAAGTTATAATAGAATTACAAAGGCATTACAAATCACTTTTGTTCCTAGAAATGCATTGTAATATCATTGTAAAGTGCCTAAAAATCTCCATAAATTATGCGGTTTGACTCATCTTGATTTAGTAAACACCGTATACCTACCGTTTTGTTTTTTACGATAAATGGCTCAGCAGTTTTCGTTGGACCAATTGATAAACATAAAAACCTTAAGCGACTGCAGTCTAGGGGTGAATAGGTTTGGGCTACCAATCAGAAGGTCCCAGGTTCGATCCCCGGTGGGGAAAGCACCAATGGATGAATTTTCATCTATGTGCATAATTTACAGTTCGCTGACGGTGAGGGAAAACATCGTGAGGAAACCTACCTATCCCTCGGGATTAGGTAATAGTCAGTTCCTGTATACACGGCGACAAGGTTCACCACCTGTCACGTTGGGTTCTGACTATCTGGTGAAACGTGGGGTTTGAGTTGGTTAAGAGGAGGGTTCGAAATTTGGTTGATTTTCTATTCTACTGTTTCTTTAAGTAAGTATGTGGACTAGGAATCTTATATTTAGATGTATGATTTTTGACTATATTATCTTGAGTATCTTTAAATCCAAATCACGATTTGATGAAATTTTCTCGATAAAAAAAAATTATGAAATGAGCTCTAATTATTTACAATTTTCCTTGCTACCACGATGTTTTTACGATTTAGATCACGAAATTATTTCTGAAACATAGCAAATAATGATATCTAAACTACCCTTCAACCATATTTTAATTCATGAAGTAGTTTTTTTTTAATTCAAGAATATGTGGTTTGGCGCTTACGTTGTTTATTTCCGAGCGCGCGCACAATATCGCCATCTCACATTTTAAGTACTTGAACTAACCATGTCTCTCTCTAACTTTGTATTGTCAGTGTCCAGTCGGACTTGTTCGACGCCGGACCTGTGAAGGATTTTTTAAAAAATATTACGAAAAAATATTACGGTCGTGCCACATTACAGGTACAGTACAGTATTTACAGTCCGCCGACGCCTATGATAAATAAATAAATATCCTTGGAAATTCTTTTACACATGACTACCTGATCCCAAACTAAGCAGAGCTTGTACTATGGAAACCAGATAACTGATATTACTACATATACTACTTTTTGTTTGTAAATACAAACTAAATATACACTTAATTACACCTAGACTCGGGACATGCGGACATGTTCATGCACACAAATGCATGTCCTGGGCAGGAATCGAACCTACGACCTGCACTGCAGCGTGATTTTCGTTTGCTTTTCCTTGTCTTGTGTAATTTCTTTTCATCTCTTGTCATTTTGTGTCATCTCTTGTCATTTTGTGTCATCTCTTGTCATTTTGTGTCATCTCTTGTCATTTCATAGTTATTCGTGTCATTTCTGTAAAAACTCCCTATTTCGCTTACTGTTATATACTTGCAGCATGGTCTTGGGCCGACAGTGGGAATACATTGCTTGTCAAAACAATGGAGTCGCTTTATTGCGTTTGTTGTAGGTATGGATGGGCAAGTAATAAATATATCATACATCAATAAATTATCGTAAAAAAATAACATTACAGATATGGATAGGAAAATGTTTGTCCGTCCTATTCAATCTATTATATTATAAACGAAAGTAACTCTGTCTGTTACCTTTTCACGGCTAAACCGTTGAACCAATGTTGATGAATTTTGGTATGGAGATAGACTGGGTCTTGGCGGAGAACATAGGCTACTTTTTAGGGTTCCAAAGGGTGCTAACGGAACCCTATTACTAGGCCTACGCTGTCCGTCTGTCTGTCTGTCCGTCTGTCAGCGCGGGCTGTATCTCACGAATCGTAACAGGTAGAGAGTTGAAATTTTCACTGAATGTGTATTTCTGTTGCCGGTGCAGAACAAATACTAAAAATATAATAACATTTAAAAATAAATATCAAGTCTCAAACTTGATATTTTTGATGTGTTTATTCTACGGTGGTACGGAACCCTTTATGTGCGAGTCCGACGCCTTCAGATCTTATGAATGTTTTCTTGAAATAAATATAGTGTATTTTAAGTAATTAACTGGCCAACCCTCAGGTCCTACCTACCATGTTAGGATCTTTTTCGTTCTAGGGGTGTAAACCGTGATTTAACGAGTTAATGTGATAATTTTTGTATTTAAATTATTCAATTCAATGTATTTGTTTCAGACATAGTCCAATATTGATTATTAAAATTATTATAATTTCACAATAAATATAAAACAATAAATAAAAGTAAAATTAAATTAAAAAAAATAAAAAAATATTTTTTATTTTTCATGTTTTATCATTAAAATACAATATAATATAACATAAATTAAAATAAAATACAATAAAATAAAAACCTACCCCTAATTAAACAAATACCGTCCGCGTGGGATACTGGCTGCATGTCCTCCCTGTATTCAAGCTGTTCCTGTTGTCAAGCGAATTTTTTGAGCAAGGAAAGAGCCAGCCCTCTTGTCACCTGTGGCGGTAACCAGTCTAAGGGTGATTTTGATAGATAAAAAAATAAAGATAAAAAGATAAACAAAAAATAAATGCATGGTTAAATCAATAAAATTAATAAAAACTGAAAATACATTAAAAAATAAATTAAATATGGTAAAAAAAAATATTATGACACCGCTGATGACTTCATGATCGGCATCGAAGTTAAGTACCAAAGTATTCCTTTGCCTACGAAACATGAAAAAGATACTCATATCCGGCAGTCAGTCACTGACACAGAGTATGTAAATTTTTACCCGACTACGGTGGGCGGAGGGTTATGATTTTGACCGATATGTATGTATGTTCATCTGCTCCCGTATAACGTCCAAACTATTTTTATATCATAATAATTTGACTAATGAGATATCGTTGGACGCGTCTGGATCGTCCGCTGGTTATAGGCTATTATACGATCGAAATATTGTTATACGTATCTATCAGCATATTGTAGGTATCGTTTGTCTTCTTTTGACTTACTTTGTCTTCAGCAATAAAAACAACATAGAAATTAAATTATTTTTTTCAAATACACTCGACATAAAAATCCCATATAAAACGAAAAAAATATATTTGAATATTTTCATCCATTTCATCTATTTTAAAAGGTGCACTGGGACATATTATTTTAATTGTACGAATTAAACAATATTGTTCCTTCAAAAAATAACTATACTATAGTCTACTCCATAGCTGTTCTGTCCTAGCTAAGCGAGAGGGATATATCCTTCGGCAGCTCACGCGACGCTAGCCACACCCCGAAACTAAAATTCATTTTTTTCTTGTATCGTCTTAATACCTCCACAATGTGGTGGTGTATGGCCACTCAAGCCTCTGACTACCCCCGAACGGGGATAAAAGTCGTGACGTTACATTTACATTTTACCAACCTAATGCTTAACAATGATTACCTTTAGCAAGACTTGAAAGCGAGATAATCGACCTATCTTGACGAAACGCAAACAAAACTATTTCGCAAGTCGGTTAAGATTGCTTAGCTGTGCTTAATCTTGCATTGAAAGTACGAGTTTTAGGGTTCCGCAACCGAATGTTCGAATGCTTAAACTTGGGACTAATTAGCCAAAATATTAATGTTTTGATTGGATGGCCTTGCCCAATAGTCAACACACAAGACACATACAATTAAACTTTTACTATGGGTATCGTACAATGTCCTGTAGGCGATTTCAGTGACACCCAGGCAAATTAGGAAAAGGCCGTTTCCAACATTTGGCCGTGCCGGAAATCGAACTCTCAACCACCCGATGCAGGGAGCCGAGCGGATTACACTCGAACCATTGCGCCAAACGGTCGTCAAAAATTCGAATCCAATTTATAAAAAGACATTACCAAGAAAGGGGGACTCTTCAAAATAGTATGTCCTACTAAACTAAGTCCATGGACACAGTTCAACTCAGACGTTCGCATAAAATAATGTTGAAAACATGTCGGTATTGCCAATACAGCTCATCTTCTGATGAATAACACTTATCAAAACGCCTTTAAGTTCATTGCCGAACTGAAGTGCGATAACATGGTCGTGAATTTCGCGACATGTAGCTCTGAGCACATGTCTAAGTGATTGCAATGTCAGATCGTAACATATCTGCTAAAATAGTACATCAATGGAGTTATAATCGATTTCCAATTATTCATAACTGATGATTAAAATAACAAATTGTCTTCATTAGCACAGCAAAAACATGGCGGGTCGTGTTTAATTACGGCGGGTGACACAACAATTCGTATTGTCTCGTCGTAATGATTAATGTGTCGGATTAGCACGAAAGGCAACTCGTTCCGCGCTGCTACTGTGGCCATAGGAAAACGGACGCCGCGTAATTAGAAATACTTTTGACTTACATACCAACTGCATCCCTGCTGTTCCCCGCTTCGCTAAGGGGGGAAGTGGATGATTTTCTTCCAACTCCTCCTATCCTTACTTTTGATTAAATTCGTGCGGGTTCCAAGACATCTTAGCTTTTCCCCGGGACTCGTCGAGGGTCAAACCTTGGCGTCATCGTTGGACACCATTGTCGATCCTGGCTTACAGGAGTAACAATGGTGAGAGTGTGTGGCGGGCCTAGTCCCATTTTACACACCAACTGCATGGGCCAAAACTAAGCAGAACTTGTACTATGGATGCCATACAGTGGACTGGGGGCGATCCCAGACCGAGGCAAATAACGAAAAGACGGTTTCCGAAATTTGACCCTGGCGGAAATCGAACCCGCAATCAATGCAGTGAGCCGAGCGGTCTACGCTCGAACCGAATATCACTATAACTACATAATTTATAACAAAGTCGCTTCCCGCTGTCTGTCTATCTGTCCCTATGTATGCTTAGATCTTTAAAACTAAGCAACGGATTTTGATGCGGTTTTTTTAATCGATAGAGTGATGCAAGAGGAAGGTTTTAGTATATTATTTGTCAAGTTTTGGTCGCGATAACCGACATCCACGCGGGCGAATCTGCGGGCATCAGCTAGTTTTTATAAACCTAGTCTCCTCCATAACCCGCCATACTTTAGTTTAGTAGAATGTTGTATCTGCAAAACAAAACTAACTAACTACTAACTTTTAAATGAGAAAAGATAGTTAATTAGTAGTTATTAATGACAAACAGAGGAGAACAATGGATACTCACAGCATGGGAGCGATCGATGGCGGCGCGTGAAAGCCATGGGAACGTACCTATGTGCATGTAATGAAGAGATAACTAGCAAGTCAGTTCTTTTGTAAAGTCTTGCAACCTATAGCGTACCGCATAGCGCAGTGGTTCGAGGATAGGTTGCTCGTCTCACTGCATCGGGTGGTTGCAGGTTCGATTCCCGCTAGACACAAATAGCAGAAACGGCCTTTTCGTAGTTTACCCCTGGTCTGGATGTCACTGGAATCGCACCCAGGCTATTGTAGCCATAGTACAATCGTTGCTTAGTTTGGGACCATACATTTGGTGTGTCACTCTGGCAATATGATTATTTTACATGGTTAAAGGTCCTGTACTTCTCTATCTCTCCGTCTGCTACCTTCTCTTCACGGGAATGGCTTTTGGAATTGATGGTAGAGTCTTAAACATTAATAATAATAACAAAAAAATGTACTTTTAACGTCCCACTGCTGGGCACGGGCCTCCCCTCAATGCGAGGGGGATTCAGGCCATAATACACCACGCTGGCCCAGTGCGGGTTGGTGGATTTCACATGTCTAAAGACATGCAGGTTTCCTCACGATGTTTTCCTTCACCGTAAGCAAGAGATGATGATGTTACATATCACACATAGATTTCGAAAAATCCAGAGGTGTGAGCCAGGGTTTGAACCCAGGACCTTAAGCCCGCAAGACGCGTGCTTAACCAATCGGCTACCACTGCTCACACATTCAACATTATGATGTAATATTTATTATGACGATTTACTATAGGGAATGGTTACGAAAGATAAAATTTGCTAGCGTGGTGGATTATGACCTGAAACCTCCACGTATTGAGGGGGGGAGGGGGATGGGGGGGGTGACCGATATAGGTACAATAGACTCGCCGCCTAGTACTATTAGTGAAACCTGCCTACCCTGGAGTGACTGTGGTGTAAATGTAAATGTTATAGGTACAATAGACTCGCCGCCTAGTACTATTAGTGAAATCTGTCTACCCCGTAGGAGTGACTGTGGTGTAAATGTAAATGTTATAGGTACAATAGACTCGCCGCCTAGTACTATTAGTGAAATCTGTCTACCCCGTAGGAGTGACTGTGGTGTAAATGTAAATGTTATAGGTACAATAGACTCGCCGCCTAGTACTATTAGTGAAATCTGTCTACCCCGTAGGAGTGACTGTGGTGTAAATGTAAATGTTATAGGTACAATAGACTCGCCGCCTAGTACTATTAGTGAAATCTGTCTACCCCGTAGGAGTGACTGTGGTGTAAATGTAAATGTTATAGGTACAATAGACTCGCCGCCTAGTACTATTAGTGAAATCTGTCTACCCCGTAGGAGTGACTGTGGTGTAAATGTAAATGTTATAGGTACAATAGACTCGCCGCCTAGTACTATTAGTGAAACCTGCCTACCCTGGAGTGACTGTGGTGTAAATGTAAAGGACATTGACAATCTATGTATGGATGTTGGACCAAGTGCTGCCCAGAATGAACACATAGTGCATTTTGTTCCATACGTCTATACTAACCTATAAACTGAAGCGCTCCAAATTCTGTTCATGGAGTCAAGAGAAAAACAGTATTTCGTTGTGAATTATGTATTGAAAAAATGAACTTGAAAACAAAAAATGGATTATTTGTTTATTATTATTGATAATAAACTAGGGAAGAAAAGGGGAGGTCTTTGTCCAGCAGTGGGACATTCCAAAGGCTAACGAAAAAATATAAAAAAAAAAATTAGACAAAATCCTACCTAAAACCATAAAAAGATCCCAGGGTGTTTTTTTTTTAATTATTTTTTTGTAAAGTAAATTGATCTAGGAAATCATTTGGAAACACTCCCATGTCTGGGCAGCACTTGGTCCAAACCCTGTCAATCTCCTTTCGTGGTAATTCAATTTTAACGAAACAGTTTTTGTCCCAAGAACTAAGTAAGGCGCGCCGGCGCATAATACCGGCGCATAATACCGTTGCGCGCCTTATCGGCCCCATTGCGATCTACAACAGAGCCTGTCCGATTTCCACAACCGCACCCGATTCGACACAGTCACGCCATCACCACTGACGTACCGAGCGTTGAGTCAAGAAGAAAGTTTTCAAAAGTAGGCACTAGATAAGTACTAGACGCTTGTCGTGTTAGGGGGCGTCTATAAATTTCGTGAGGCGTGTAGGGGGGGGTGGCGGTAGAGCCAAATCTGACGTGGTGAGAAGGGGGTCTTAGCTAATATAATTGCGAAAAAGCTGGGGTTAAATTGAGTAAAACATGTTTTTCTACTAAAATGTGGCCGTTGAAAAATCTCACGGGCGATTAGGGGTTCGAGCCACATCTCACGACATCTCACCAAGGAGGGGAATGGGTGTCGAAAGATCACCAAAATCACCTCACGTAATTTATGGACACCCCTAATTTTTGTTACGTCCGCATTATACTTAAGCAACTATTGTCACTGAATGGTGAAGGAAAACATAGTGAGGAAACTCGCACGTCTGTCTAAAGACGTGTGAAGTTCACCAACCTTCACTCCGTCAGCGTAGTCTTCCTATCGTATGGTTAGTGGCCAACCTGGTTTCCTGTTGTTCAAGCCGCCCGACGGCCTCTGACAAGGCTTAACGACTGCTGCCTAGATGACAACAACCAGGACCGACTTTTACATGCCCTCCGAAGCTCGGAGACGCTCAGTACAAATGCCACTAAATGGTCACCCATCTCTGACTGACCTTGCCAAGCGTTGCTTAACCCCCGATCGATGATTGCAGCTGGCTATGATAATTAATTAACATTAGGCGGGCCATACGCTTGATTGCTGCCTTAGTTATTATTCAGAAACCACATACTTCATGAAGCCAACTATAAAAGGCACAAAAGAACACCATTAGCTCGCTCTAGCGACACTTTACACCCGTCGCCGGGTCTCCGAGAGCTCTCTACCGCTCTAGAGATGCTAATGTGACACTCGGTGTGACCCAATTCCGTGATAGCAAGATGCCGTTTGTTAAGTAAACGAGGGATATTGCTAGAGTTTCTGTGTTGGTTGAGAATTGCTTTAATTAATTTTTGTAGAATGCTTAGTAATTTATTTTTTAAAAGTACTTTTGTTCGTTGCTCTACCTTTGCCTGTTTTTTTATTATACTTAGGGCATAGATATTACAGTCTATGTTTTAGCGACTGTAGCGACTGTAGCCTAGTGGCGAATACGTTGGGCTAGCCATTAAAAGGTCCCAGGTTCGATCCCCGGTGGGGCATGCACCAATGGATGAATTTCCATCTATGTGCATAATTTACGATTCGCTTACGGTGGGGGTAAACATCGTGAGGAAACCTACCTATCCCTCGGGATTAGTCGTATTTTATTCGTTCTGTTTTAAATCAATGATTTAAACACGTTTTAAACAGTTTTCATTTTAAATTTCCTGTTTTATGCAACTCTGCTTACAACCAAAAATATTATAAAAACCTCGCCCAAGCCCATGTTTAATCATAATCCGACATTGAGTCGCATTAGTCCAATTGTAGCCTAATTATAACATTATACATTCGTGTTGATACGATGATATCATCCTCCATTCGAAAGTCTGTTAGTATGCTAGTCGCATGGTGCGCGTGCGACTTGAAATTTCAATTGTTTGTTGATGGAGTTGACCTGCGACCTTCTGCAATGATTTAGTTACGCGTTTTGCGGGCTTTAGGTCCAGGGTTCTAACCCCGGCTCGCACGTCTGGATTCTTTGCTTCTGCACACACAAAAAAATTACTTACCGTAATTAAATGTGTTTTAAAGTACTTTTCTAAGACGTTAACCTAGCAACCTTTTAAGGAGGTAGAGCCAAGCTATAGCCAATTGACTACAACTCATATACTGGCTGGCTCGACCGGGGTAGTACCACCCTCTCACAGAAGATCAGCGTAAAGCAGCTATTTCAGCTGCGTTTCGTACGCTGAGTGAGAGAGCCGAAAGGCAAACCCCCCCCCCCCCCCCCTTCTCCATAGCTACAAAATCTGTGCTTTACATTTCACCTCTCAAAATCTCTGCATCTCATCGAGACATGTCTAGATGCTCTCGTCTCAGAGGCAATATGCCGCTTGCAATAACCCCACTAAGCTCGGTCATGCTAAGCCCTTGGGTACCTACCTGATATCTAGACTAGGCGTATACGTACTTTGTACTTGATATCTAGACTTGACGATATGGTCGTAGGTAGGTACCTGATCCCAAACTAAGCAGAGCTTGTACTATGGAAACCAGATAATTGGATATTACTACATATACTCCTTTTTTATTTGTAAATACATACTTAATATACTTATACACCCAGACTCGGCACATGCAGACATGTTCATGCACATAAATGCATGTCCCGGGTAGGAATCGAACCTACGACCTGCAGCGTGATAGGCGCCATCACGCCAACCACGCAATCCAATACAGATGTGCTCCTAAGTTTATAGACAGTTATAATGGACTTACACTGGCGTTACAAATCACTTTTGTTCCTAGAAACGCTTTGTAAAACCATTGTAAGCTGACTAAAAATCTCTATAAATTCGATGGTAAGTGTTAGGTGAAAGATACACATTGTCAGACCAGAGCAAATTACAAAAAGGATATTTCTGAAATTCTCCTCTGGCGGGAATCGAACCCACGCCCACCCGATGCAGTGGGCGGAGCGGCCTACGCTCTAACCTCTGCCTTAAGCAGTCGTTATAAGAGTGAATGAGATAACGGAGAAAAACAATGGCAAAATGTACACAACATTTTAATTTCACATGTTTACTAAATGTAAATGGGTAGAGTTTCAATTTTCCTGGAATAGGCCAATTATAGTTAGTCATATAACCAACAGGGATATCAGACGTGGTGAACACTCCACAAACATTAAAGTTAAAGCAATCCCTCGCGATAACAACTTGTTCGCTCTACCTACTCTACATCGTTAACAAGCTCGCCGGTAGCTCGTAATTTTCCCGTCACTTGAACCGCAATATCCAAGCTCGGCGCTACAAGATCACGTAGAGTTACCGCTCTACTTACACCGACCATGTACTTGTACTACATAATAATGATACATACTCTACCTACATAAAGCTAATCTCTATGTGATTATCAAAATTAAATATTGACGATTCTGGACTGGACTTATAGAATTATTATTAAAATTAAATTATAACGTCACGACTTTTATCCCCATTCGGGGGTAGTCAGAGGCTTGAGTGGCCATACACCACCACATTGTGGAGGTATTAAGTCAACTCAAAGCCCACGTTTCACCAGATAGTCAGAACCCAACGTGACAGGTGGTGAACCTTGTCGCCGTGTATACAGGAACTGACTATTACCTAATCCCGAGGGATAGGTACACGATGTTTTCCCTCACCGTAAGCCAACTGTAAATTATGCACATAGATGAAAATTCATCCATTGGTGCATTCCCAACCGGGGATCGAACCTGGGACCTTCTGATTGCCAGCCCAACGTGTTCGCCCCTAGGCTACAGTCGCTCGTCGTCGTGGATTTATAGGTAGAGCCGAAAGGTAGAGTACCTTACTTATTAGATTCCTGTCGCTACTTTCAGGAATGGCCTTTAGTGGTCTATTTGTCATCTGAGCTCAAAAGACTCTATAAGGTAAGTTACATGTATTAGCAAGCTCTTATTGCAGTTGATTGCATAGCGTTGCTATTTGAAAATAAATACAATAGGAATTTATCTTTTTCTATTGAAAAGAGTAACTAGAGTTTCTTGCCGGCTCTTCTCAATGGAAACAACATTACGAACCGGTAGTAACTCTAAAATATTGGTGTTAACGATACCTGCATAGCTTACATGACTAAAAAAAATACTTTGACTTACTTGTTCTACAATACATTATTTATTTATCTTCTGTGGCGCTTTTGCATGGATTCCTAGGTTCGATTTCCAGGCGAGCAGTATTTTGTAAATAACAGCCATAATCAATACGAAATAACGCACGTAAATAAATTATTTAGGTAGGTACGTTCCAAAATTCAGTGCAATCAAACGTTAGTACCCAGACGGACCTAGATTTTTCATCAAAGCTGACCGACCCAGATTCCGCCGGTCCCTGACGGTACAGACACATAATACGTACGTTTTATTAACACGCCGAGAACCGGGTTATTAGATCGCCGCCGGCCGGCTCGTTTAATTGATTGTGTGAATACTCCATTATTCATGAGATGGCCATTCGTTCGGGTGCAGTATTTTTTTGCTAAATAGCAATTTTGCTGAATAGCAAAATTTTGCTAAATAGCTGCTAAATAGCAATTTGCAAAAAAGCAGTGATAGCCGATTGGTTAAGCACGCGTCTTGCGGGCTTAAGGTCCTGGGTTCAAACCCTGGCTCACACCTCTGGATTTTACGAAATCTATGTGTGAATCATAACTTTAATACGATTATCACTTGCTTACGGTGAAGGAAAACATAGTGAGGAAACCTGCATGTCTTAGACATGTGAAATCCACCAAACCGCACTGGGCCAGCGTGGTGGATTATGGCCTGAATCCCCCTCGCATTGAGGGGAGGCCCGTGCCCAGCAGTGGGACGTTAAAAGGGCTAATATTATTTATTATTATTAAATAGCAATTTTAGATTTGTATAACTGAGGAGGCGCTCATAGCCAGCTGCAATCACTGATCAGTAAACGATCGAAGGTTAAGCAACGCTTGGCAAGGTCAGACAGAGATGGGTGACCAATTAGTGGCATTTGAACTGAGCGTCTCCGTGCTTTGGCAGGCACGCAAAAAGTCGGTCTCGTTTGTTTTCAACTAGGCAGCAGTCGTTAAGCATTGTCAGAGGCGTTCGGGCGGCTTGAACAACTCTGACACCAGGTAGGCCATTAGTGACCAACCTGGTGTCAGAGTTGTTCAACCTTTGGCCATACGTGAAGAAGAAGAAGACTATGGCGGCAAATAAGCGTACGGCCCGTCTGATGTTAAACAGCCCGTAGCGTGTAGCGTATAGATGGTTGCAATACCAAAGGCATCGCCGGAGCTTCAATTCAATTCAATTCTTAATAGTCCAGTAGTCTTTTTTCAATTCGAAAAAGACTTGCTTTGTATTACTTTGGGATCTAATTTCATTGCTAGTAATTGAATATAGGATTAAAGTATCATTTGTAAGAAACGAAGGTATACTCCGCTCCAAAAATATGCTGCAAATAATATTTTTATGTTTGTATTTGTTCGCAAAGTGAAACGACAAGGTTCGCTTTCTAAAAGAGACCTTTTGTTTGACCTCGCGTGCGTTCACAAATGTAGACATTTTTATAACTTTATGTGTTACAACATAACGCTTGAAATGACAATTGTGGTGCATAAGTAAGACGCAGTTTTCAAGGTTTTTTGGCAAAAAAAAATACTTGTCAACATTTAATATTATTTAAGCAGATGTGGTATCTAACATCGAAATAACTAAACATGTGCTCAGCGCATTACTACATGCAGCGAAATTCACACATCTGTTATAGCACTCCCAATTGGACAATCTACTTAAAGGCATTTTGATGCGTATTATTCACCGGAAGATGAGGCGTATTGGCCTACTTATTTTTCTAAAATAAAAGTAGTCTATGTTACTCCTTATAAAATCAGCTATCTGCAAGTGAAAGTCCCGTCGAAATCGACCCAGTGGTTTAGGAGATTAGCCAAAACAAACATCCAGACAGACAGAGGAACATTTTAATAAATTGCTTTTTTTATAAATACCGTATATACTTTCATATGCATTTAGTAAAACGCTGTTATTTTGACATTACAAACAGACACTTCAATTTGATTTTATTTGATAGATCTTAAGGTAGGTGGTCTTAAGGAGTTCGTTGCTAGCGGCAGACAGCAGACGTCAGTCGGTCTCATAGAAATTGAATGCCGTCTGCCGTCGCGGCACATGTCATCGCCACAATTTGTATGAGACCGACTGACGTCTGCTGTCTGCCGCGTTGAGCGAACTCCCACCTTTACAATCACAATATTTTAACTAAATGCAGCATTATACAGGATTTTGGAAATTGATTACCAAATGGAAAATAGTGCAATTGTGCCAGTGAGTCGGCCCACTGTCCGAGTGCGCGCGATCCGAATAATTTATGAGACAAATCGACGATTTGATGGCGACCACGTGCTGGGCATGTTTATATTTATACGTACAGTCGGCATACAAAACCATGTCGTCTTTGACCACAGAGTAAAGACTAAAGAAACAGGTGCCCTTATAAGATATATGTATGAAAAAAAACGTGGTCATTGTTTTTTCATTTTCATTCTTCTATCTACCGGTAAATAGTTGAACTACTCGCTTCGTTTTATGTCGATGTTAGTACTAGGCCGGCCACTCGGCCGAGTTGCTTAGGGCCAGTCCCCTTAGTAATTGGTCCATGACTTTGACCTACCGGTTTTTTTTAAATTCTTAGACCAAAAAAGGCACATGTGATAGAATTTGTAAACGAAACGAAACATTTGTAAAACCTAAAAACACGTTACGCGTCTTGAAAACACCATTACTATTTTCATCAAAATTAACTGCGACCTGCATTAATTACCAATCATCAAATAGATAAAAATATTACAAAAATAGTTCATTCTGCAACTATGATACCAGCAGTCAAAGGCATCGAATTTATAAAACATCTTTGTTGTGCATAAAAGGTATCGTTATTTCTATCCACTTATGAATATACCATAGATTTACTAGATACCGCCCTACTAAGAAAAATCATTTCCAGAAATGAGGCAACTTATTTTCGCCGCGGCCTATCAGTTTCATACAATGGTTGCTGTCAGATGTACTGAAGTACTCAAAAATTTGAGCATTATCAGTTGCCGCATTTTATTAGTGCGCATGCTCCATCTAGTTGGAGCGCCGCGGAAACTAAAATTAATGTATGGAATATACATATTTTCCTTTTCAGTCTACAATCATAACTTTTTTTGGTGTACGTTGAAACTTGAATTATGATCGTATTCAAAGTCAAAGTCAAAGTCAAAGCGTTTATTTTGTTTAGGCCTACGGGGGCACTTACAAATTGTCATTTTACATTTTTTCCTTAAATTCTACTGCCGGATCGGAAACGCGACCTCGACTGAGAAGATCCGGCAAGAAACTCAGCGGGCTTGTCTTTTTTACATTGTTTTTTTTTATCGCCATTTAAGTATTTTAATACAATGTAATTTGGTAAATAGCTCCAGTGTGCTGCCTTCCGAAATAAGCAAGGCAAGACACGCTACACTTTAACATGACACTGTTATTAACAAAGTGAATTTGAGCGATCAGTCCCAAGCTGATTTATCTTCCAAGTAATCCGAGATTTTGTAATAGGCCTTTTGACAGAGTTTAGTTTTAACTATAGTTTTAAACTTATTAACAGGCAAATCTCGGATTTCTTTAGGAAGTTTGTTGTAGAAGCGTATGCATTGTCCTACAAAGGAATTACTTATTCTGTGGAGACGAGTTACATGTACGGATAGCTTGTGTTTATTCCGTGTGTTTATCGAATGAGCATCGCTCCTTTTTTCAAAGTTGTTGTCATTTTTCTTAACATAAATTAGGTTTTCATAGATAAATTGTGACACCACGGTTAGAATATTTATTTCTTTAAATTTTTCTCTGAGGGAGACTCTAGGAGCTAGGTTGTAAATAGCTCCTATAGCTCTTTTCTGCAGTACAAATATAGAATTTAAATCTGCAGAGCACCCCCAAAGCAGTATGCCATACGACATTATGCTATGGAAGTAACTAAAATAAACAATTCTAGCCGTGTCTACATCAGTTAAGTGCCTAATTTTTTTAACAGCATATGCCGCAGAACTCAATTTACTTGATAATTTTTTAATGTGAGGACCCCATTGCAATTTTGAATCTATGGTGATTCCCAGAAAGACAGTTGACTCCTCAACGTCCAACGCTGCCCCATTCAGTCGTATATTGGTTCCTATTTGTCTTACATTAGGTGTCGAGAACTTTATGCATTTAGTTTTGTTCTCATTGAGCAGAAGATTATTTACATTGAACCAATCTACAACTTTAGCGAGTGCATTGTTCACATCGTCATAATGTAGAAGCTGTCTTTTAATTTTAAATAATAAAGAAGTATCATCAGCAAACAACACAATCTCGTGATTATTGCCTACATGATATGGCAAATCATTTATATAGATAAGAAACAAGAATGGTCCCAGTATTGAACCTTGAGGAACGCCCATAGAGACCACAGAACCTGGTGATTTTTCACCATTAATAGCGACCTTTTGAATTCTATTGCTCAAATATGAAGTCAAAAGGTCAAGAGCCTTGTTCCTGATACCGTAGTGGTGCAGTTTCCTGGTAAGTATTTCATGATGGACGCAGTCAAAGGCCTTAGACAAGTCGCAGAATACACCTAAGGCATCCTGCGAGTTCTCCCAGGCACTGAAAATATTTTTTATTAGTTCAATACCCGCGTCTACAGTAGAGCGATTCCTTGTGAACCCAAACTGATTGTTATGAAAAATATTGTTGTCATTAAAATGACGTAATAATTGGTTCAAAACGATTTTTTCAAAAATTTTACTTAACGTAGGTAGTATCGAAATAGGCCGAAAATTAGTTGGATCAGTTGAACTACCTGATTTAAAAATAGGAATTACTTTACTGTGCTTCATTAGATCAGGAAATACACCATTTGTCACACAGCCATTAAACACAGCTGCTAACTTGGGTGCAATAATGTCTATAAATGAGGAAACGGTTTTTACAGAAAGCCCCCATAGGTCTGCCGTTTTTTTTACATCAAGACTTTTGAAACTATTAACAATGTCCTTATTACTAACAACTGAAAATTTAAAGGCTGTGTCACATTCAGTTACACTTTGTTTAAGTACAGTCTCTGCGGAAGTGGGAGACGATCTTAGAGTTTTGGTTGTTAGAACAGGAATGTTGGTAAAGAAATTCTCAAACTCTGTCGCTACTTCCAAATCCGCTTTTACATCTGTGTTGTTTATTATCAAATGAAAGTCTCTGTCACGCACTGTATTTCTACCAGTTTCACTGTTGATAATATTCCAAGTCATTTTAATTTTATTTACAGATGTTTTGATTTTATTTTTCAAGTAAATTGATTTCGCAGAGGAACAGGCTCGTTTAAATAACTTAGAATAGATTTTAACATACTCCAAGAAAGTGGGGTTATGATTATATGATTTTTCAAAATAAAGGTCATATAACTTCTGTCTGCTTTTATAGATTCCCGGAGTTGCCCATTCACTAAAATTAGCACGATCACCAAAAGATATTGTTTTTGGTTCGAATATTTTATTGAATTCATCACTGATGAGATGGAACAGTGAGTTATATAATATATTTGTGTCACTGTGAGTAGGCAACCCTGGAACTTTTTGTATTAAATTAGTTCTTAAGAGTTCTAGGCGGCTATTATTTGTTGGAACAAAGCTAACAGTTTTTGTTTGGGGTTTGTTCATTTTCTTTGGAAACACTGCTAGTTGTCCACAGTGATCAGATTCTAATTTATTTATAATTGAGTTATCTATTGGTTTTAAATTTGTGAATATATTATCTATACAAGTTGCACTAGTGGCGGTTATCCTAGTAGGTTCCAAGAAAATATTGTACATGTTATGACATTTAAAAAGTAATTTAAACTTATCAATTATTGGACTACATTCCAGTAAATTAATGTTAAAGTCTCCACAGATAATCATTGTCTTGTTTGATTTGGAAATTTTAAATAAAAGGTTCTCCATACATTTTTCAAACTCATCATAAGGTGAGCATGGAGGCCTGTATACGCATACAACAAGGAACTGCTCAAGCTCAATACTGGAAATTTCAATTACTCGTTCAACAGAGAGGCTCACAATATCTTTACGTTCTTTAAATTTTATAGTTTTATTTGTAATAATTAAAGAGCCACCACGTATTAAATTAACTCTGCTGAAGGAGCTAGCAACGTGATGATTATTAAAACTGAATATAATTTGATCATTTTTTAGCCAGTGTTCAGTAATACAAACAATATCTATGTTGCTATCATTTAAAAACAATTCTAGTTCAAGTTCTTTGCCCATCAGACCTTGTATATTCTGGTGGACAAGTTTTAAAACATCATGGCAAGAGGTTGTCTCTATTGTCTTATGTCCTAATTTAAATTATTTGGAATTTCATTAATAGCCACATTTTTGGCTAAGTTTAATAGGTTAAATTGCTCAATAGAAGCAAAGTCAATCTTAGATTGCTCAATAGAAGCAACCTTAGTAGCCAAATTTTTGGCTGTAATATCAAATAAATACAATAGCGAACTAGCTATCTGTCCTTTGTAATACTTTGAAAGATAATAATTATCTTTTGTCAAATAAAAGTTTTTTAAATAATTATTAATGTCAATAAGTTTAAATTTATGACAATTATCGAAAGGATTATTACTTTGAAATACCAAAGTATTCAAAGTCAAGTTAAGCTTATATCTAGTATTATTTTCTACCTGTGGCAAACTATTACTGTAAGGAAATGTAAACAATATAATGTTATCCAATTTAAGTTTTGTGAGATAACTGTAGTAGTCAATTAGTTGTTTTTTGTTAACATTTCCCCTATCTCCTATTAAAATTAATAATGTTGTGCTTGGTCCAAATTTATAGTCAACAATTTTATTCATAATTTCCTGATATGAAAGACCAGGCAAGCAATAGTTGATCACTGAATGTCCCCCGGATGTGTTTGACAATAGATGACCCATGTCTTTCCCAATTTCATCACTAAATATAACAATATTTTGTTTCACACCAAAACAAGTTTGTTTCTGAAGCTTAGGGGTCAATGGTATACAGTTTGTGTCAAGGGAACTATTCATTGAGGTAGGGTTGTCGCACAGACCAACATCATGGTTCTGTACTTTAATTGGTGTGCAAGTTGGCAACGAATGATCCAGCGAGAACTGTGTGTTATCACAAGGTGCAGCATTTCCAGTAGAATTACATGCTACCAGTTCATTCATGGCCAAAATGTACTCCTTTAATTGTTTTTCAGAGTGGTCATACTTTGTTGACATTAATTTTAATTTATCCTCCAGACAGTCAATCTCACACTGAAACTTGAGTGTGTCACTTCTGTATTTCAGAGTATTATTTTCCAATCTAGAGGCATACATATCTAACTTATCGAGCAACATCAATCGTTCCCTATTAAGTTTTACATTTTTAATAAAGAACCTATGTTTCTTAACTAATTTTTGAGTTTTTTTTAATATATCTTTTAATTTTAATATATTTTTTTAGTTTGTTTTTGCTGCAGTTAATCTTTGTTCTTGTGTTGGGTGTTATTACACTGTCATTTGTGAGATCAATTGTGATCAATGGTTTTGTGTTACCTGCAGCAGAAACCATGCCCGGGGCACTGCTCACCAACTCATTAAATAAACTTTGGTATTATGATTCGGCATAGATCTCACTGTATCTCTGAACGTACCCGAACTAAATTTATGACGCCGACTGTACACAAACACATTTTACGAGCGATCGATAGCAAACAGTTTCAATTTCTATTTTCGGAGTATCCGAACATCACACGGAAGCTTTTCAGAGTTTTTCAGTATGAAAACTAAATACTGAACGCTCAAATTTTTATAGCAGTGATAGGTTAAGCACGCGCATTGCGGGCTTTAGGTCCAGGGTTCAAACCCTGGCTCACACCTCTTTTAGACATGTGAAATCTACCAACCCGCACTGGGCCAGCGTGGTGGATTATGGCCTGAATCCCCCTCGCATTGAGGGGAAGCCCGTGCCCAGGAGTGGGACGATCAAAGGGCTAATATTGTACCTACTTTTTGTGTTAATGAAAAAAGCTGAAATGTGACCTTAGTGAACGTAGAGCACTCACGTCTTCCAAGAATATTATTTAGTAACATTTTAAATTACTTTTACTCGTCTAATGCCATTAGCTTTAGATCAGATGATTTCCATATTATAACTGCTTGAAACCCATTTTTAATACAATTTAAACAGAAAAATGTCTTCGCTCCAATTTTATCTACCAACCTCATGACTCTCGGATCTCAAGTGATAAAAGTAATAGAATTTTATTCTGCACATAAAAATCTCGTGGATTTTTTTATCAAGCACGAACAAAGTTATACTAACTATTCAACCCAGCTTTTAAATTAAACCTTGAAAGTATATACGGTATTTTTATATTCAATTATTGAAAAATCAGCATTGTGTAAAAGGTTAGTTTAATCGTCGAGATAATGTGTAGTACGTTCTAGAGTAGACAACGCGTCACTACGATGCCCGATTTTACTGCGGCACTTTGGTCTCACTCACTCAACCATTCTACTTATTATCTTTTACCCACGCATGTCGTTTGTGTGACGTGGCCCCTCTAGTACGTAGTGCATATTATCTCGATGACTATACTAGCAATTCTCGCATTGAGGGGGAATGTATCCACCCCTTTAGGCAACACAGCGTGATGATATATGTTATTGCTAGCAATGTGAAGATTATTATTAGTCCCGTTAGCTAAGGTAAAAGCTAGGAATGGGCTCCTCACAATCGTTTTATAGCCCGGATGGGAACCTAGAACTTCTAGATCACGAATTAACCACATCATAAAAGTGAATTGGAATAGGCTACAAAAGTAATTTAAAAACCTTGAAATATCAGGAAAACGTTTAAAAACGGTTTTTAAACCGAATACAATTACTTACGCTTTTATTATGACTACCTATAAGTACCAAAGCACGCAGTCATTTGAATACTAACCCCCTTATTCATAGAGATTTTAGTCAGTTTACAATGGTTTTGAAAAGCATTTTTAGGAACAAATGTGATTTGTAATTCCACTGCAAGTCGATCATAACTTTCTATGAATAAGGGGGTAAGTGTTACAGAACCAGAAAAAATAAGTATCTACTATTCTCTACCTATATTGCACGTAGAGACCATGTTATTTTTGAAATAATAATATTTAAATAAATATCGCCAGACTCACATCCCAACTGTATGGTCCCAAACTAAGGGCACCTCAGACTTGCTACTTTTTGCATCGGTGATCGGTGATTTAGTCGCTTTTAGCATCGGAGCAGTCGCTGCGTCCGACCGCAGAGAGTCGCCAAAACGCGATGCAGTCGCAAAATCGCCGATCGCCGATGCAAAAAGTAGCATGACTGCGGTGGCCCCAACGCTTCTACTATGAGTACCGTACAATGGACTGGGGGCGAACGCCGGCCGTTTCCAAAATTTGCCTCTGGCGGGATAGAACCCGAGGTAGTAAGCCGAGCTGCCTATGCTCGAACCACTGCGACAAGCGATCGTCATTCAGTCAGTTAAAGTAGCGGCACGTTATGAAGGCCGGTTTGACATGCTTGAGGGGAAAAGGATGAACCTTATTATAACGGAATAAAATTCATTGTTGCATTCATTTTTTGACATTCTTATTTTTATAAACGGCCAGTCTTATTCCGTTATAATAAGGTTCATTTTCTCCCCCCCCCTCACATGTCAAACCAGCCTTCGTAACGTGCCGCTAATTTAGCTGTTAGCTCTGTAATCCGTATCTTCAAACTAATCTAAAGGTGGTAGAGCCAAGCTGTAGTCAATCGTCTGCAGCTCATATACGGGCTGGCTCGACCGGAGTAGTACCAGCCTCTCACAAAAGATCGGCGTAAAGCATCTATTACAGCCACACAGTAAAGACTAAAGAAAGAGGTGCCCTTATTAGATATATGTATGAAAAAAAACGTGGTCATTGTTTTTTCATTTTCATTGCTCTATCTACCGGTAAATAGTTGAACTACTCGCTTCGTTTTATGTCGATGTTAGTACTAGGCCGACCACTCGGCCGAATTGCTTAGGGCCAGTCTCCTTAGTAATTGGTCCATGATTACAGCTGTGTTTCGTACGATGAGTGAGAGAGCCGAACGCCCATTCCCCCTTCCCCTCCCTCCATCCCACTCCCCTTCAGGTCGGCGATGTGCGAACAATACCTTTGGCATTGCAAGCATCTATAGGCTACGGTAACTGATTAACATCAGGCGGGCCGTACGCTTTTTTGCCACCGCAGACCTATAAAATAAAAAATATAAATCTGTATTATGAGAAATAGATATAGCCTTCCTTCACCTAGATTTCCGTTACTTACATAACCAAGACACGTAAAGATCTAGATCTAGAAAAATATAAATTGCAACTCTAGGCCAAAAACAGTCTAGACATGCCGCTATGTATAAATAACATAATCCAGACCTAGACATAAAATTTCGTAGCGATATTCGAATATTTCGATATATCGATAGTAATCGAATCAACGTAACGATGTTTCGTTCAATATCGGAGTATCGAATATAACTCTACGCGTTTTTTTTTTATTGGACTGCGGTGTCAAAAAAGCGTACGGCCCGCCTGATGTTAAGCAGTTACCGTAGCCTATAGATGCTTACAATACCAAAGGCATTGCTCGCACTTTGCCGACCTGATGGGGAGTAGGATGGAGGGAGGGGGAGGGGGGTGGGCTCTCTCACTCATCGTACGACACGCAGCTGTAATAGCTGCTTTACGCCGATCTTCTGTGAGAGGGTGGTACTACCCCGGTCGAGCCAGCCCGTTTATGAGCTGCAATCAATTGGCTACAGCTTGGCTCTACCACCTTTTCTAGGTCTAGGCCTTTGCCCTAGTCTGAGCATTTTGTCTTAGTAAGCGGCGATTTGGTCTAGCAGAATCCGTGTTGTTGTTTAAAATATTGACAACGATTAAAGTCACCCTGTATATTATATTCTATCTTAGGGCCACCGGAGACTTGCTACTTTTAGCATCGGCAATCGGCGATTTTGATGCTGCGTCTCGCTCGTTCGCGCTCGAAGAAACGCGACGCAGCATCGATACGTCACAAAATCGCCGGTCGCCGATGCTAAAAGTAGCAAGTCTGTGGAAGCCCTTACTAAAAAAACCTGGGCAAGTGCGTGTCGGACTCGCACATAGAGGGTTCCGTACCACCGTAGAATAAAAACGTAAAAAATATCAAAATTCTCGTATGGGAAAAATATCAATATTCCCTCTTTTTTATTAGTATTTGTTGTTGTAGCGGCAACAGAAATACACATTCTGTGAAAATTTCAACTCTACGTATTACGGTTCGTGAAATACAGCCCTCTGACAGTCGGACAGAGTAGACTTAGTAATAGGGTCGCGTTGGCACCCTTTGGGTACGGAACTCAAAAAATTACGATTTGCAAGTGCCCCGAATTTTGCAAATTTTAAGGGCATGTTTTGTTTGTTGCAGCTGCACTCTGAGTACCGCAGCACGTACAAATGGCACGAGCACAGGGAGCACCAGGCGCAGGGCGTGGTGAAGCAGCCAGCGCCCACCCCGCCCTCCGTGCTGCCCATCCAGAGGGGTCAGTACCACTCATCAGTAGACTATTGCCGCCCACTACCGTACCACGTACTTTACCGGCGGCGGCCCACCGTCTTATACTTTTTTACTGCGGTGGCAAAAAAGCGTACTGCCCCCCCGATGTTAAGCAGTTACCGCAGCCTATACATGCTTGCAGTACCAAAGGCATTGCTCGCACATTGCCGACATGAAGGGAAGTGGGATGGAGGGAGGGGGAGGGGGGGGTGGTCTTTCGACTCTCTCACTCATCGTACGAAACGCAGCTGTAATAGCTGCTTTACGCCGATCTTCTGTGAGAGGGTGGTACTACCCCGGTCGAGCCAGCCCGTTTATGAGCTGCAATCATACAGTTGGCTCTATCCCCCCCTCGATTCCGCTCCCGTTAAGGTTGGAAACGTGCAAGCGATGCCTGATGTTAAGCAGTTGCCTACGGTAACTGCTTAACATCAGAGGGGCTAGCCAAGTGGCATGAACGCTAATCGAATAGAATAGAATAGACTTCACAGTGTATGGAAATGCCAAACATCGCTATGTAGATCAACAACTAGTTGCTATGTAGATCACGTGACTTATGTCATTTCCATACATGAAGCGTAGCGATTTGGACGAACGCTTGTAGACGTCAGCCACTTGTCTAGCTCTTCAGGCGGGCCGTACGCTTGTTTGCCGCCATAAAATACATTACACGGAAAGACAGACAACTAATGAAAGATACCTCTAGCTAGACCTAGCTAATTGCTGTCACTTGCACATACGTCGGCGCATAAACACAAAAAAAATGGTTTTTTTGTTAACATACGGGGACTTATATTCCACTACAATCAAACAGATGAGTTTAACTCAAACCCAAAAAGTGTCAATCAACTTTGAAATTTCAGTTGATTTCAAAGCAATACCAAATCGGGCCTAACAATAGTTTCACAAGTTTCTCAATGATAATTAAATTTCCACACCAATTTCTACACCAAGCAGTTTATCTAATATCTTTCTCAGTTCAATGCTAGAACAACTACTACCTAGTCGTGAAGGTTTATTGAAAACATTACTTACTAAGAAAATTCTAGTAATAGTCAAGTAGTTCTAATTAGTGCTATATTGAAAGTGATCTTATTTGTGAGAACTGTTTATTTATGACATTTATCTGTTAATAAGTCAAGCTCTGAAGTGTTATAAACACACGTCCAGTACGTGGGTGGACAACACGCAGCTCGCGGGCCGTATAGGGCCCGCTGGGAGTCAGATTTGGCCCACGGAGCTGGGTTATCTTTTATTATACATACTCAGATATCTCGCCTAAGTACAAACCTACTTAAACCCTAAATACATTACAGCAAAAAAATATAAATCCTAAAATTTGGCCCAAAGTCAAAGTCGAAATATTTTTACCACATTTATTTTGACCACATTGACAACCTTTTAGTTTTATGCAGGGTTGTTACGAAAAAATCACCTTGTTTAAACACCGTGTTTAAGACATGTTTTAAACATTTAAAACATGTTGTAAACATTTAAAACATGTCTTAAACATTTAAAACATGTTTTAAACACGCTGATTTATTCGTTCTGTTTCAAATCAACGTTTTACAAAATATAAATCCTAAAATTAGGCCCAAAGTCAAAGTCTAAATATTTTTACCACATTTATTTTGACCACATTGACAACCTTTTTAGTTTTATGCAGGGTATTGTTACGAAAAAATCACCTTGTTTTGAACACCGTGTTTAAAACAAGTTTTAAACTTTTAAAACATGTTTTAAACACGCTGATTTATTCGTTCTGTTTTAAATCAATGTTTTAAACAATGATTTAAACAGTTTTAAACAGTTTTCATTTTAAATTTCCTGTTTTTTTGCAACTCTGGTTTTATGGCAAGGGTCAAGGATCATAGTTTTATTGTAATTGTTCCACTACCAGGCCCGATGGAGCCGGCCATCCCCCGACGCAAGAAATACCCGGGTGTTGCGTACAAAACCAACGAGCTCTTCGACCCGGCTCCCGCTGACGACATCCGGCCACATCAGGGCTCCGCTTTCGACCGTGCCAGGGTAAGCATCTATTGTATACCCGGAAACCCGGATCAACCTAGCATGTACCCGGTTTAATAAGCTGTTTAACCTGGCCAGACTAGCCAGGGTTTGGTTTTCGACCTTGCTAGGGTAAGCAAGCATATATTTTATACCCTGATGAACCGGGCATGTATCTGATCTAAAAGCATAATAGATCCGTCTTCTCCTGATGACATCCAGGGCGTCTACTCCGAAAACGAAACGAAACGTTTAGGCTCACGGATGGTACGTTTTTCTACTCCAAAAGTGTTCCGGATTCTTTCGGAGTAGGGTCCACGAACGAAGAAACGTCAAATCATGACTATCGAATCCGAACGTCGGATCTAAAACACTTTTGTAGTATAGGAAATGTACCAACAATCAGCTGGAACGTTTCGTTTCGTATTTCGGAATAAGCGCCCTGACTTCGATCGCACGGTAAGTCTCTATTGTATTCTAAACCCGGATAAGTCTTACATGCCTATAAAATCGTGTGATCAATAAAGGCTCATTCTTAGTATGACCATTTTAAGTGGACCTTCGGTCAACCTTTTGTTATTGACACCGATGGTCAGCATAAAACGGTCCGACTGAGAATAAGCCTAAAACTGTTGCAGCGTCTTTGAATTGCTGACAGCTTTCTTTGGTCGAAGAATGAGAGCACATTGCTTAGCACTATTATTATCATCTCATAGTAAAAACAAATGTATATGATACAGAGTGCTCAAAGGAACGACACGGACCGTGCCGGGCGGCGCAGCAAGTCGGAAGGCCCTCGCCAGCCCCGGTGGACCGACACCGTGGAGCCTAAGGTATCTCATGATATACACGCCGATCTTCCGTGAGAGGGTGGTACTGACCAGGTCGAGATATGAGCTGCAGTAATAATAATAATAATAATATCCTGGGACATTTTCTTCACACGGCTACCTGATCCCAAACTAAGCAGAGCTTGTACTATGGAAACCAGATAACTGATATAACTACATATACTACTTTTTTGTTTGTAAATACATACTTAATATACATATACACCCAGACTCGGGACATACAGACATGTTCATGCACACAAATGCATGTCCCGGGTAGGAATCGAACCTACGACCTGCAGCGTGAAAGGCGGCATCACGCCAACCACGCCAACGGGCCCGTCATTTGGGTATTTGATCTACCAAGTCGTAGCCAGAGAATAACATCATTCTGCCATTAGGAGTCATTATTAGGTACCTATTACAGTTCGGAAATCCTCGGGAGAAGCACACAGTCTAATATATCATACCATATCATGCTCTTAATTTCCCAATACAGGCTCGCCTAGTTTGGGAATCTCTTGGGAACAACCTCTCTTAATAACTCACTCATGTAGCTTATTCTTGGTCATCTTCCACGATTTCCACATGAAATCAAGAACGAAAATTCATTCTTAAAACAGTAAGCCTTCTCTTTTATAAACGAAAACGTAATTTCGCGTATTTCCTACTACGTTTCTCATTCATTCCGACATTTCTTACGAACGAAAATTGTTTGACGTGTTCGTCGTCGTCGACTCTAAATGTCAAACAATTTTCGTTCGTAAGAAATGTCGGAATAAATGAGAAATGTAGTAGGAAATACGCGAAATTTCGTTTTCGTTTGTAGGAGTAGGCCCCCAGTGGTGAAGACGCAATGTTGCAACGTCTAAAAATAGTTCCATGTTTACGAACTCCATAATCTAATCATTGGTATTACGTGTGTGTACAGTGTGCATATATCTTTATTTTTAGCAAATGAAAATCAGTGTGATTTTTATATCCGAAACGAGAGCGTTATCGCGAAGAAAACGTCGAAATAATTAGTGTTGTGAAAAGAAAGTGGACAGAATCCATTGTTTATTTGACAACAAAAGAATACAGTGTATTTGTATATTTTAACCAAATTACCTTTCGGGAAATACTGAAACTGACTGACTGAAACTGAAAATCCGTGTCAAAATTGCAAGTAATACGTATTACTTGCATTTTTCAATACATTTAAATAAAACAGCCTTGAAATTAATTATGATGGATTACAATGCACTTTGTTGTGAAAAATGTTTTGTAATTAAATTGCAAATGGATTAAAATGGTCATAACGTTACAGTGAACGTGATTAAAGCGTTATTAAAGTATGTAAATAGAAAGTTATTGCCTTATCTATCTTGTTCTAATGATGTCATCGAGTTATCAGTGTATCATGGCTAGAAGATATCCGTATCATCAGGTTTGTCACGGCTTATCAATCCTTATCACAATATTGTGTAGATAACAGGATCAATTCATAAGTGATTTGTTTACTATTGTTTTTATTTATTACATAGATGCATTACTGTGTGTTGTATGCGCATTTATAAATAAGCTGTTTCAGAATCGGTAGATATTCAGATAAATTTTACGTTTTGACAGATTTTCCATAAACGGTTTTATTTAAACTAGTAGAGTTAAAGTTAGAAATGTAATGCGTTTCAACTTAAGATGCGGTTGCATGCAAATTACGAGAACGAAATAAGAATTACGCGCAGTTTTTAGTCGATTTTACCAAAAATAAAGATTATTTTAAAAACTAAAGAAACAGCGCCTTCGTAAATACTTCTTGTAGTACCCTAAATTCCATAATCTCATGTTCATTAGTAAGATATTATGAATTTTGGAGTTAACACAGAAACAAGAATATTAAAGTGCATGTACTTAATATATTTTTGTGAATGCTGCATATTGTAGTGGTCTTGTTGATGCAACAGAGGACCATAATGATATCTGAGGTAGTCTCCCCCAACCCTTGATATTTCCTACGTTTTTCTGCCACCTAAAAAAGTTTTCCCACCCCTGAACTGCACAGACGAAAGCCCGAAGCAACACTAAAGTCTCTTTGTTCAGGGAACCACAGCAATGGGTGACGTAATAGCCGCCAAGGAGCCCGACGTGGCCAGCACGGAGTACCGCAACCAGTTCGCGTGGCCCAAGGACACCACCGACGCGCCCAGGAAGAGCATCTCCATGGGGGCGCTCAAGAAGGCTGCTGTCGCTGAAGGTACGATGGGTTTCATAGTAGAATGCCCTTTAACCAGCTGGGCCTCGCGGTTTCAATAGCCTCGAACGTAACCTTTGTAACTCAAGGACAGTGTAGCTTTCTATCAGTGAATTCTTTTTAGAATCGAATCGGGAATTGCTTATTTCGGAGGGCAGCAAATAAGTAAATGGCGATTTTAACAAAGCAAGCCCTGAGTTTATGCCCAATCTTCTCAGTCGAGGTCGCGTTTCCGATCCGGCGGTAGAATTTAAGGAAAAAAATGTATAATGACAATTTGTAAGTGCCCCCGTAGGCCTAAACAAAATAAACACTGACTTTGAATTTAACTTTGAATTCCAGAGATTACCTATTACCAATATACTTACGAATGTCAATGATATTAGCACATAGCTTCATAATAGGAGTCTCCTGACCTAATTTCGCTTCATTATAATAAATAACAAATTACCTCCAAAAGACGATGGGCAAAATGGGCCCACCTCCAATAAGAATGACTTGTATATTAAATTAAAACGTTCTATGTACATCCTACGTGCATGCCAGAATTCACTGTGTCTGGAGTTATTCTATTTAGAAAACCTTTAATTTAATATAAAATTTATTCTTATTGGAGGTGGGCCCAGGGGCCACGCTTTTGCCCTTCATCATGGTCTAAGCCTTCATCCTTTAAAGAAATTGTATTTCAAAAGAGGACAAAATTGATATGTAATATCGTTGTATCTTTCTAGGGCCTAAATATTTTTTATCCGTTTTCCTCCAAATCCCAGTTAATAAATAAAAATAGACTACTTAAGTCTTAATATTTTCGTCTACAACACAAGGTCCATGACAATGTCTTGTCTCGTCAATGTCACGACATGTTCCGCTGGGTCTTTGACATTGATACCTATTATCTCGGCGACGGAACTGACTCCGCAAAAAATGAATAAGTTTTTGTTAAAGTGTTTCACGGTAGCACCTTGAATTTTATTTCACAATCTTGATGTAATATTGTAAAAAAGTTTTCTATTATGAGATTTGGTGATGCTGGGTAGAATATTATCACTACCAATTGTTCGTTGGATGTCTTAAACGACATCTAAAGGAAGTAACCATGATGATGATGATGAAGAAGACCGCTTGGTGCAGTGGTTCGAGCATAACCCCTCGGCTCACTACATCGGGCGGTTGCGGGTTCTTTTCCCGTCAGAGGCAAATGTCTGTAGAGCCTCTGACAGGAGTTTTTACGCGCCATCCGAAGCACGGAAACGCTCAGTTCAAATACCACTAAATGGTCACACATCTCTGACTGACCTTGCCAAGCGTTGCTTAACCTCCGATAGTTTACCGATCGGTCATTGCAGCTGGCTATGAGAGTTTGGACTGTAGCTGATAGACGCTGCTTAGTTCCGATTTATATCATTAAGCATAGCGCAGAGTGTTTAGCCAAGTGAAGATTTGGAGAGTCAATTCATTGAAAAAAAATCGGGTTATAGATACGGATTGAATTTAGAACCTCCTTTTTTGAAGCCTGTTAATAACCATTCCAGGGTCAGTGGAAGCCGAGCCACTGATGAACCACATCGACGGAGACCACGACGATGGTCCTAAACGGTACATCGAGGACTACCTGTGGAACGGCCAAAAGCCAGGAGTCCAGAGGTGAGGGGGATGTTGACACCACTCGTATAGACAGACGTCTAGTTCTAGTAATTGATCTATCTACATTATACCTACTTGATAATGTTATAAAAGTAATGTAATACTTGAATTGAAACGAAGAAAATGAAATAGTCGGGAATTCTGCTGGATTTTCAAATTAAACGTAGTCTCTCCTTATAATTAAATTACTTCAAGAAACTTATCAAAAACTTATTTATATAAGATAGATCAATTACAAATTGGAATATAGATGACCTTAAAAATGTAATACAAAATATTTTTACAATCAGCTGAAATAGACTTTGTAAATACATTTTGTTACAAACTTCAAGCTTTAGCTTCTCACAATCCATAACACAGAACGCTTCCCATATCTCATAGTTTATAGATTGTTTCATTCTTTATTATTTTGTCTCTTTTTAATAGCATGCTTTTATCTACACTTTTCAATTTATTAAGGAACAGTCTATAAATGATTTCTATTAAAGTATTTAAGTCATTGTCACGAAATGCTTTGCTTTCGCTCAAGCGGCTTCTTAGCAAACATTAACAAAAGCCGAATTGGGATTCACTTCACTGACAACACTTCAAAATTAACACATTTTACACTTACACCATTCTCATGAAATCTGTAAAAAACCGGGCTTGTGTTCTCAAAAGATGTTTGATATACTATTTATATTCTCTTGTACATATTTGTGTAAAGTAAATAACCCCGAAACTTTTTCAGGTGAAGATAATTTGGAATTTACTTTTTATTAAAAGATACATGCTATAGCTTTCTTATCTCTCTGTGTTTAGCTTTGTGTACCTACTAATCTGATTGTGGAGAAACCTTTTGATTTGAAACTTTGTAATGCTTTATTGGGAAGGGCTCACACTGTATTTCTTCTTAACAACTTCTGTATTCCTAATAGATACACACATTCTTTCAACTCTTTAATAATTCAAAAGTCTAGCTTTAATTCTACCGTATTTATCGTATTTTAAGTTGGTCCTCGTCGTTTCTGAATCTCTTATCTCATGTTAAGATTGTTTGACCAACAAAGTTATGCCAAAGAAAAAACAATTAAAGGCTTCTTGTTTCAAATTAAATTTTAATCTTTCGCTTCTTTTCTATTTTACCATACAGTTGACGGCCCACAAAATTATTAAAGTCTCGAGTTTCAAGTTCCCGAGCAAGTTCAAAGCCAAAAGATTCCTCCACAATCCTGTTCTGCCCCCAACTGTCTACTCAAAGCCTTCAAAGCAGAACAAAGTCTAAATTTCGTTTTTGATATTTGCTTTAACATCTAACTCCACGGTGGCGGTGTAGGTCGCGTAGTGTTTAGTACCTACAACAGTACTATAGTACGGAATGACAGCTAGATTTTTTAATTACTCAATGTGTCCTGCACTTGTCGATGTGAACGTTCATTGATTAGATCTTGTATGTCGATGTTTCACCACACTTGAACACGATCCACGAGGCACCGGGTGCCAGCCCGCACCGTCTGTCGGCCCTTCTAGACTCTTCTTGGTTTCGACATCCTAACCTCACCATTGCGAGCTTGACGATTATTTGAAGCATGTCTGTACTAATCCGGCTCGGCGCGAGCCTTTTCTGTTGCCACATCATCATCGCAGACGTTACCACCAGGCGTCTAAGACTAAAATGGAATTTTCCAGAAAATCGACGTTCCGTAACGCGCTATCGGCCCTCATATCCAACGGGGAGGATCGTTCCAAAGATAATAGGAAACGTTACAAAAGCGAGTACAAAAAGAAATTTAGACCGTTCTCTCAATACGTGTACGAGGCGTCTAAAGGGACGTTTACGAAATGCAGGGGGAAAGGGAAGTCGAATGAGGAGGCGAGCGAGAGGATGCTGGGGGAGGCGGGCTCGGGGCAGGGGGTGGGCGCGGGGGGCAGCGGGGCGGGCGGGGCGGTCGAGGGGGAGGACAGTGCGACCACGCTGCGCGCGGCGGGGCTGCAGCCGCTGGGGCTGGCCCAGGGCGACTCCTGGTACCGCGAGGTGCTGGACCTCCGCAAGCGCGCCGGCGAATACAAGGTCTGCGCAACTTCAGATCCTTCTACTTCTTTATAACTCTTGACAGAAAAATCGTGATCTTGATAACACTCTGAAAATTCAAATGTGAAAGGATACGAAAACACCTCTCCTACCGACAACAAATCATCAATGTATAATGTCATCAGACGACGTGTAGACTAAATAATCCCTTATAAATGATATTTTAGGTAGGTCATAATTATGTGACCGAAAAGAAATTACTCTCAAAATTGCAATGACCACCCTTCAGTCACATCATTGCAGACTTGAAAGCATTTCTGTTATAGGTCACAGAATCTATCCTCATCATTTGTATGAGATGTGTACTCCAAATTTACACCGTCAAACAACTTTAGGGTTGAATTTCGATTCAATCGTTCAGGGCAATCATCCGAATATTGTATGCTGCACAACGCTTAATCATAATCATGCTTGGTATTGAATATTGGCATTTATCGACAGTACCGCGGCTGGGGAACGGAACTGGCGCCAGACCATATCGCACAGCTTTACAATAAGCAGATCGAGCTCTGGTACCAGGTGTCCCGTCGATCCTCGCTGTCAGCATTATCACTAGCTTCCACCAATCACAAGTAAGTGATGCACTTGCGGTATGATACAGGGTGAAATTGAATTCATTGGCCGAACTTTGGTGAGATGTTGTAGAGCACAAGACTTCTCCTGATTCATCTTAGTCTTCGTAGTCTTCTTCTTATCGTATGGTTTGTCTACCAGTAGGTTTAACACAGCCAGTTGTGATAAGGCAAAATGTTTGAAATTGCGATGTTTTCTTACTTCCTTTTATGAGATTATAAAGAGACAGGGTGATTCAGCGTGACAAAGTCGGTGACATAAAGTACTTTCGCATTAACGTGCTAGACCTAAGCTGTCAGTTGTTTGAGCCGCCCGAATGCCTTAATGACAATAAGTAATATAAATTGCAACAAACAAAATGAAAGTATCAAATAAATGATTAAGTACGTTGTAATTTACGTCTTATTATTTTATGAATGAATAAGAAAAGAATACGATAAAACACGTGTAAGTACTGAATACCTACTCTAAAACGACGTGATACTATTATACTTTTGGCAACTTATATTTTTTATTTTGACATTTTCTTATTTGGCTATTGAATTCAATTTCACCCTGTATACACTGGTGCCGATTATATTGTCACATAGTCTAAACTAGCTTAACATTTAGGTAGTGCTGCCAAATGTTTCATATCCAGCAAACTGACTGGACTCAGTTTTAATTTGAGTTTTAGAGATTTTATTTTGACGTGACGACAGCTCTCAGGATTTCCAGAAGTAAATTAATAACGTTTTAATTTAGCACCAATTGATCTATTTTACTTTCTGATTGTACCTATAGCTCAGCGGGGCGATTGCGTAACTTTTTCGTCAATGTTTCAATTGGTTTCGTTCATCCTGCGTTGCTTTATCAATTGAAATTTATTGAAATCGGGAAGAGTGAACTCCAGACTCATCCGGATTTCAATTAATTGCAACTGAAAATGCCATACGGGATGAACGAAACCAATTGAAACATTGACGAAAAAGTTACGCAATCGCCCCGCAGATGTTTATAAAAAGATGTGTGATAAAATAGGGCAAGCGTTCGTTTTGGAAACTAGGGAAAGCTTGCATTTCCACTGTGCCAAGCAGTTGACTGTGCCGAGCAGTTAAAAGGACTAGCTTAGTAGTACTTACAATTTCCTTATACCCAGGTGTTCGCTACCATCACGTCAGTACTATGACGTTATTTATGTGGGAAATTTACGCCCAAATGTAAATTTGATGGTTCAGACTCCACTGCCACAGCCTGAAGTACTATAGACATAATTAAAAATATAACAGATCTTAGATTAATAATTGGTTCTCGCGGAGACCAATCATTGATCTATGCAACAGATATAATCCAAGCATCCACCTAATTTATGCTATTGAAAAGCTATCGGCTTCGCTGTATATTAGCTGCAATTAGAATCGTTTTCGAGCCTTCCTAACTTCGAAATCAGCCACGAAAATCTTCTATCTTTTTGTGCACAATTTGAAGACAGCTTTTATTTATTTCTAAAAAGGACACATAGCAATTCTGCAAAAGCAAGTTATTTTTCAGATTTCCTATCAGTATCCTCAGCAATTCCACAACATTTTCGTAAAATGGTCACGAATGGCGTAAAATGTGTGACCACTCTACAGCGATTTTGAGAAATTGCTAGTATATCTGACAAATGAATTGCTCTTGCTATGCGGTCCTTGTAGCCCCACAGAATTTCGAAGTTGGTAAGTTTGCCCAACGTGCTAAACACGCAACGTAGTGAGCTCTCGAAAGTCATAAGCAATACGCCACCGGCTTGGAGGGCTCCATAAGCCGTTGCTGTTGCTAAGCCAAGAATCTCCTAACGTAGCCATTTTAGTTGCGTTTCTTACAATGAGAGAGAGCCTTCCCTCTGTCCAATTTCCCTCCGGCTACTTGCGAGAGATGGCTTTCATGTCGCAAACATCTTATATAGTCTCCAGAAACTGCTTAGCATCAAGCGGGCCGCTTGTTTGACACCTTAGTTACCTTTGTGGGTAACCAAACCAATTCTCAATGAACAGGGCACTACCCCGCGATGAGAAGGAAAGCAAGGAGTCCAAGAATTACTCCCCCAAGAAGTTCAGGTCGTTTCGGTCGGCGCCGCACCAGTCCATCCATGTGAAGCTGCAGGAGACGAAGGCGTTGGAGCGGTCCCCGCACAAGACCTCGCCCCAGAAGCAGAGGAAGAAGCTGCAGGGACATAGCTTCGATGAAGGTTCTACCCAGGACGGTAAGTTCACCTCCCATGAACTTCTTATCGTATGGTTAGTGGCCAACCTAGTTTCAAAGTTGTTCAAGCCGCTCGAAGGCCTGACAAGGCGTAACGACTGCTGCCTAGATGAAAACAACCAGGGCTGACTTTTTACGTACCGTCCGAAGCACGGAAACGCTCAGTTCAAATGCCACTAAATGGTCACCCATCTCTGAATTGCCGTCTTGGAGTGGAACTGGGATCATCCCCAGTGTCAATAGATTGGAGGTGATGTCGCAAAGGGTGGCGATGACGGTCTCAATAAGCAACGCTTGTACAACAACAAGTAGCATTGCTTAATTTGGAAACATTGTTACTTATATACGTCACGACTTTTATCCCCCATTCGGGGGTAGTCAGAGGCTTGATTGGCCATCCACCACATTCTGGAGGCGTTAAGCCAACTCAAAGCCCACGTTTCACCAGATACTCAGACCCCAGCTTTTTTACATTATTACATTGTTACTTATCTCTGGCACTCTTCGTTAGGTGCAAAGACGGGTGACAACGCCGCGTTCAGATCGCCCCGGCGGCGGCCGCGCTCGGCGGACCCCGCCCCGGTGGGCGCGCACGCCAAGCACCTGCCCAACGGACACGAGCCGCACCCCGCGCCCATCAAACCGACCGGTGAGGATCTAGACCTTTTCGATGTGGTGTAGACAGTAGACACTTGAGACTGTAAGGTAAATGATAGAGACTTTACATTTTCTAGGGTTGATGAGGATTCCTCTTCCGCTTCCCCTTATTGCGGAAGTCCCGCATATTTTGAAACATCGTCTTCCTAAAAAAATTCCTTCCTTCCTTATTTTGAATGGAATTCATGACTAATTCTATAAAGAAGCATCTCTACATGAATCATGACGGCCATTTTCTTTTCTTGAAGAAAGTTTTCATTTTTTATGTATTGCTAGGGCTTTTATTTGACAAATTTTTTCCTGTTCCTCTTCCGCATCCGCATGCTTTTCCTCATACATAACCGGTTCCTCATCAACTCAAAATTTTATACAAGAAGGATTAGGATTTCTATACTAAGATTTAGTTATGAATATCTGCTAGACGTATTCCATACCTAAATCTGGAAGAAAAACAGAAATGCAGCCTTCATAAACTAGCCTAGGTGTTGGTAGCTAACCTAGTGTTGTACTAGGACACCAGATTTATCAGAACGTATAAGTAATACAATATAAATTATGATTGTAGGAGATTTATGCAAACCTGTTTTAAAATACTTAGCGAAACGGTTTCGCAAGAACAAAATTTCCGTAGAATGTTTTTACGAATGAAAGTAGCTAACTTCTACGAATGTTCTTCTATTAGATTCTATGTCTAGAGTTAATCTGTGTGTTAGATTTATTCATACCTACTAACTGTTGTTATCCTGCCTGATGCCTGTCCCCTGTCCTATGTGGCTAATTATGAGAATTAGGCTCGAATATAATTGCTAAATGTTTGAATAATTTCCGAAACGTAATAAGCAAAGAACTTTAAAGATCACAGAATATATTTTTCACGAAGGTCCACTCATATTTTTATCGTGTCAATATTTCTTTTCAACTTTTAATGTCTCGTAAAAATACGTGATATGCAACATCTCTACCACGTAGAGTATAAAGTACCCTTGAGCCAATTCTCAACAGCCAAAAAAACCTAGCGTTTCTTCTGTAGGTTTGCCGTTGAGTAGACCGGGTAGTAATAGAGTTAGGTCGACGTCGCGGGGAGGGCGTTCACCTTCGGCGCCGAGCAAAACTGGGGCACCCGTGACTTCTGGGGCAGCTGGGGCGGTTGGGGCAGCTGGGGCAACTGCGACACCAGGCCGAGGCCGCCGCAGCCGCAGTGTGTCCAAAGTCGGCATAAAGTTGGGTGCGTAACTACCAGGTGACGGTTGCGGAGACGCCCTATGTTTGATGCTTTAGTTTGTGACGCTTTTGTCAGTCTCGTTGTCGATTGGCGATGTCGCAGCCTACTGTGGTTTTGGAATTTATCGATGTTTCGTTCTTATTCTTACTGTCTCATAATTTTTGAAATCTTCGACCAAAATTACTTGAATAACTTTTCACCTCAAAATGAGAGATGGTAAGAATTATAAAATTGGATAATCAACATTTAAAATATGATTAGGCATGTATTTTACAAGGTACCTAGATAAATTTAACATTGTTATTGTAATATTAGGTGACAGAAATGTCCCAATATTATGAAAGAAATGTCCCAGTAATGTGACAGAAATGCCCCAATATTGTGACATAAATGCCCCAATATTGTGACAGAAATGCCCCAACAGTGTGACAAACATGCCCCAAAACGTCCTGAATCATATTTTAAATGGTTATTTCTGAGCTTCCTCGTCTTGTCCGGTGCTTTATGTTTTATTTATGTTTGGTATCGTGATTCTAGTGCGTCTGCGCAACGTCCTGTCACCGTAGTACGGTCGGCACCGACATTGGGAATGGCTTGCACCCCACGAGGTGTGATTGTATGTCCGTGCAACACCAGCACTATAGCACTACACATCTGTCTGCAATGCAATTAAAATAAGAATAAGACGGGTTCACGGCTAACTTCACTCATGTAAGTACGGTACCACGTACTGTTCTTATGAGTGAAGTTAGCCGAGAGCCTGTACAAGTTCCAGTTGTGACGTCGCAACATGGCGCTAGGCCGGTCCTATTCTTATTTTAATCGCATAGTAGCTGTGAACGTCGTATGAGAAAATCATGTTAGGGATCTACTTTAAAAAAATTATTATGGTTCTCAGTACCTACTTAAAAAAAAAAACGTATTGATGGGATTAATCGGTTTACTTAGTCGTATGTACCTAAATTATATCATATAGAAACTAGGTAAGCATTATAACATTATTAGATTGAAAAAACTGCGTTTATATGTTTGATACAAAATCAAACTGACTTCATAAAAGTTCAGCTGACTATTTAAAGCTTAGATAAAGAATGTACCTGTACATTTGACAAGCGCGTACACCCGTAAGGGACAATATTGTATAATCCTGCTAAATTACGCTTAACCCTAATGTCTATGGAACGTATACTACTTCTAAATTTGGTTTGGTGATGCTTTGTTTGGCTCATCCTGGACCAAAGACCTACCAAAAGTTTGAGCCCAACAGACGACATAGGGCGATACGCAGAAAGTGACAAAAGATAGTACGTCTATCTCTTTCACTCTTAGGATATCGGGCGTAAGCATGTCTCGCTCAAGCACGGTATTATTATTACCGTGTCATCTCTATTGATGCTTTCTCTATGATTTAAAGGGACTATCGATATACCTAGGCAGGCTAGGTATAGCTCGATTCGTCATTTTCAAGGAATAATAAAGGATTTAAAAGTTCACATAATGTTCCCGCTGCTCAAAGAAGTTCAAAATGTATTGACTTACCTAGTTCAATTTAATTTAACATAGGAGGCGGTTTTATTTTAGGATTTAAGGTAGGAGGTTCCATGGAGGAATATCTATAGGTATGCTCGTGGGAGGTTCTTATTTAAGTACCAACTTAGTGCAAACTAATTTTGCTTACTAAGCCTTCAACGGACTAAAAGTACTATTAGGTTTATGGTTACCTACACGTTTGTGTGTGTTAGATATCTATTATTAAATCACTTTACTTCAATTAGTAAATGTTTTTAATTTGCATGCGATGTTAATTTTAGGAAATGCTGATTGGTAATTGTTTAATGTTTGTTAGTGATGTAGTTACTAGCTAGTAAGTGTACAATAATGTTTGGTGTGTAAGTAAGATTTAACTGCATTTTTGAGTGATGTCAATTTATTATCTGTTGGTACCTCTGTCTTGGACTTATCTATCCATGTATATTATTCCAATGCACGAAAAACTATCCTCAAAATTATTATAGGAAACTTCTATTTATCTTCCCTTTATAGTGCATAACTTTGAGTTTACCTTCTGTATACCTAATAATTTATTTACTTCGAAATCTTTAAATACTCATATATCTCTACGCTAAACAATCATAGGTATCTACTGATGATGGTACCTGATGCATACCTATTTTTGCTTTGCAAAAATATAATATTAAATAGGTATGCACTTTTTCCTCCAAACATCATACCTGGAAAGCCCTAATACGACCCTACCCATACCTACATAGGTACATTGTACGTACTTACTCTTATGAAACCTCACTAGTCACCAATATTACACCTCCACTTAGCAATCTATAGATACTACTCAGAGGGCCTACTCTTTTACAAACGAAAACGAAATTTCACGCATTTCCTACTATGTTTCTCATTGATTCCGACATTTCTTACGAACGAAAATTGTTTGACGTTTTCGTCGTCGTCGAATCTAAACGTCAAAAAAATTTCGTTCGTAAGAAATGTCGGAATCAATGAGAAACATAATAGGAAATACGCGGAATTTCGTTTTCGTTTTTAAAAGAATAGGCCCTCAGGGCTTTAAACTGTTAGGAAATGGAAAACCCCTTCATGCACGAACCAACTACACTTTGGAGTCCGCACGATCAATAACTTGAATCAAAATTCTTCCGAAAAAAATGGAAAGCCGGAAGGCCACGTCATTATGATTGGTAGGGAGCGGAGACACCAGTTTCTGATTGGTCTTTCGAAAATAATAATAGATTGACCGCTTGGCGCAGTGGTTCGAGCGTTGGCAGTTCGGCACACTGCCTCGGGTGGTCGCGGGTTCGATTCCCGCCAGAAACAAATTTTGGGTACTTCCTTTTCGTAATTTGCCCTGCGTGTCACTTGGATCGCCCTCAGTCCATTGTAAGGTAGCCATAGTACAAGCGTCGCTTAGTTTTGGGACCATACTGTTGATACGTCAGTCTGGCGATAGGTATTTTATACCTTGCGTATGCTTGAGTGTAGGTATAGTACGTTTTTTTTTATACTTGTCCTATTTGTTAAGCAACGATGGCGTCCAGCGGGGCGATTGCGTAACTTTTTTGTCAATGTTTCAATTGGTTTCGTTTATCCTGTGTCAATTATACACGAAACCAATTGAAACATTGACAAAAAGTTACGCAATCACCCCGCTGGACGCCATCTTTGCTTACCAAATAGGACCTATAAAAAAACGTACTATAGGTAGCTATGTGTTGTGGAACTATAGTGCGGAATTCAAAAAGTGGTCCGTTCGTGCTCACCGGTTTTTAGACACCAACTGAAAACGAACCTTAAAACTTTCAGACGAAGATATACCATCGCACCGGAGCGCCTCCGTCGCTAAAGATCACTTCTTCGACGACTCGCCCGTGGTCAAGTCGCCCCCCGAGCCGACGAGGGTCAAGTCGCCCGAACAAATGAACATGAGGTCACCTGATCCTGTCAACTGGACCGTCCCACTGGACACCGGGAAGACGTTTACGGTCACTCAGAACGTAAAAAGCGGTGAGTTCCGGACCTTGGGCAGGTTGAGCGGGAAATGTAGCTAGATTTTAAGATTGTGGAACTAATTTTACGATAGGTTTTCGAGAGTATTTTGGATTCTATTTTCAAATTTTATAGGATATGACGTTATTTTTGGAAGATGAAAGTAAATTTAAATTTAAACACCGTTGGATTGAATCGCTAGTAAACTTACTTACTTTTAAAAGATTTCATGCGAATAAAAGTTTATAATATAGGTACCTATATAGCATCGTAAATTAAGTACTTACCTGCCTATGTAGGTATGCCAAAACTGCAGTTTATTTGGTTTAGTCAACATTTTAAATTCTATTAATTCTTTTTTAGGTAGGTAATAATTAAAGGTAATAATAGACCGAGGTCCCTACTGTTTTTTAAAAGCGAGGGATTATTATTATTTTTATTCGTAAAGTTAGTTTCACTTAACAGATCCTAATGTACAAAGGAGTATCTTTTTTCGTTCTCTATTTAATAACATGGTTTAATGTTACGTAAAATAAAAATAAATCCTTTTATCTCGGTGGTGGTGTTACCTATTATATAAAAAAATCCCATTATTCTAGACTAGTAACATTTTATGAATTAGATACTCTTTAGATATACATACAGTATTTTATTAAATGTAAGGTCATTGTCTTGTTATAGGTAAGCGAATAGGATTCTAAATCCAAAATTGTATAAGCCATCACACTATCATTCCACGGACACTGGTAGATAAATCATACCATCATTATCAAAGTGTGACTGACCACCTTAGTCCGGAAATTAGAGCTTGCAACACTAACACAAATACCGAACACATTAAAATCATGTGCATTACTAGACAAATTTATATTTTTAGGGGGACACACTCATAAATTTTTATCACAGAACATCCCACATTTTCTGTTTGTAGTCGTTACAAAAGCGTATTTTATTTAATACTGTTCTAAATCCATAGAATTTGAACCGAAATTTTAAAAAATTATATCATAACAACAACCCTTTAAGCTTCTGTGTTGTCATAGAGAAATCATAAATGGAACTGTCATTTTCCGTGGACATAGAACGTAACGTTACATCACGTCATCCGACCATACAACTCGCTCACCATTTCAGATGAGAGCATTAAGCGCCCTAGCTCTGAGTTTAAGGGTGGCTCCGTAGCCGAGGACTTCGTGAAGCCGGCAGGTACGACGAACACAGCCACCGCCTAGAACATCGGCCATACACACGATTTAATGAGCGTGACAGATGCGACAGTGACCTCTATAGCGAATTCGAATAGAGTTCACTATCTCATAAGCACGACACACGATCGACACCATAAAAAAATATATAATCTGTTTTATAATTATATCTATTGAATAGTTCATGATTAAATTGTGTTAATCCAATAATTGAGATGCTTTTATTTATTTTGACCGTACTCCGCTGAGGCGTCGACCACGTATGTATACACTTGTCTGTGTGTGTCTGTTTCGATGTTTGGTACACTGTCACTGTATGGCACCCCAATTCTTATTGATTTCCCATCTCATTAATTCATTCACTTTTGCATGCTGCCTGTCCTCTTCTATCTGTGGGAAAATGTTTCGGTGTTTGCTTCCATTTCATAAAAGTAGATTCTCCTGTCGTAAATATCGGTGTATACCAAAGTATATTATCAATTTAATTGAACAAATCTTTGTAATTTCGATAGAATTTGGGAAAATATTATCAAAACATGTAATACCATTATCTATCCATTCTCATATCGGTTTTTGAACAAAATAGTTTGCATGAATTCTTCGTAAACAGTGAAAATTAGCCCAGTTATCTACTAGCGTTAAAATAGTAAACTTTAAGCATGAACTCTTGAGGATACTCAATAACTAGACGGTAGCATGTATAAGTGAAGTTAAAACCGAGCTTCCAGTTAAAACCTCTAGAGATTTGATATACCAAAAGCCTCCTAGATTAAAATAGGTGTTAAAAATTGCTGTCCCTTAAGGAAACGTAGGTAAGTAATATTGAATAGATGCCAACTGTTTAACATGAGCACCTTACAAAAACAGGCTAGGAAATATTCTCAACCTGTTATCTTTTATTTTCCTTTCTAAAATAATCAATTTTCTCTGTAAATAACTGCACCAGGTTGAGGGCAATAAGATCGGGTTGAATAAATTTAAAGGATAATGAAAGATATTTGTATGTGCTTAAATTGATGTACATTTGGGAGTTCCAAAGGATAAGCCACGTATAACGATATCTGTGAAATTCTTTAACCATTTGAATATCTAGTACCCTGAATGAAGTTACTTTTGAAACTCCCAATCCCAGACTAGACCGCAAAACATTTGATTGAAATGTTTAAATACTGTTCCAGAGATCGCTCCAATCCATCACCAGCAAATGTCGCCAATACGTTCGCTGAAAAAGAGTGAGTCACCGACCAGCCTGAGCAAGCGCATCGACAAGACCCCCACCACCCCCATCAGCCTGACACCGATTGATGAAACCAAAGCTTTAGACATGAACAAGGTTAATGGAATAAACGGTGTGAACAGCAACGAACTGACTCCCGAATCGCCTACTCAGGAGCTGATCAAAGAGAAAGAAGTTATTAAAAAGTCGACTGAAGCGACTCAGATCGCGCCCGGGGTCGTCGATACTAATGTCGTGAACGTAACGCCACCAACTGGCGGTTTGACCGCCTCGGAGATCCTAGACAGGGCCCGTACGAGGTTCGATAAGTTCTGGGGCAAAAAGGACGAGGACAATGTTTAGTTGTTCTTGTTAGATGAGGTTTATACTGTAAATTGTGACTTAAATAACGACTCGTTGTACAAATGATATAGAAAAACAACTTTATTGCAATGCTGGCACAATTTACAGTATAAAATATTCAATGATTAAAGGTAGGGATATTAACGCAGTGTTTAAAACTGATAAATATGAAAAGCTTCGCTTTATAACGACGACTGTATTGATATGTATTTATTAATTTTAATATTTATCATAAATCACTGTCTATTAAATAGGAGTGTGGTGGCTTGTGATAGTAGTAATGATGACGATTAGATATTAATTTATTAATATTGTAATGTATTTATTTATAATAATATTTATTTTATTCGTGATTGTACCTCATGATGATATGATGGATTGTCGGTCTAAATACTAATAGAATAAGACCCAAACTAATCTCGTTGAAACGTAAATACAAATTGGTACCTACACTACTTAATTGGTGTCTTGTTTTAAAAGTATTTAAAAATGTTAAAATGTAGGTAAATATTAAAAGTTAATTATTTTAGTAGGTACATAAATGGTGTACCATGTTAATTTAAACATTATTTATTTATTTATTTATGCTTGACATGCGAACATCTCCAAAACTATTGAGGAAAACAGAGATTAGATTTAAAATAAAATAATTGTTAGGTACATTGTATTTGTTCACAATAGACTGGTACCTATCTACATAAAATTGGCATCAATAATTTATAAAAAACTGCAATAAAAATTAAATCTGAAAAGTAACAATTTACGTTCTAGTGATGCTTCGTTCAAAATATTAAAACTCGTAAAAAGAATGAATATTGACTTCAAAATTATTTCATGGAAATTTTAATAACATATAATAACAAATAAATTAACAATAAACAAGGGCAAAGTATACATTACACAATTAAAAGCCGTCCATTGTAGAGTTTATTGGCAAAAATTATGTTTTAGTTACCTATCCAAAACATTTCACAATATTATTTATACTAGGTATTCCGAACGCAACTAGATTCCAACCAATGGCATCATTCTTCATCGCTGTCATTCAGCGACGCGGGAAACGAAAAAAGTAAACAAAAAGTTGACTTAATTTATTAAAAGTTTAATAAAATGGAATTATCACGCAAGTCCTGCCGCTTGTGTCTGTCGGAGACTGAATTTAACGTATCTTTATTCGGCAACTACTGCCGGCGAACAGACATGGTCATCAAAATACAAGTTTGTTTGAAACTTACAATCGAAGAAGGCGATCTTTTGAACACAATATGCTACAGATGCACCGAAAACGTCGAAAGGTACTACGATTTTATTATGTTAGTGAAGAAATCTCAAACCAAACTCGTTAAACCCGAGCAGAAGGTGGAAAATGCTGTCAATCGGCGTTTAGTAGCGTCGTATGTACGCGAGCAAGTTTACGACGCCGATTACACGTTCTCCTTCTTAGAAATACCTGAGGAGAAAGAGCAGAAGAGCTCTAGTCCGTTCTTTTCTTATTTCTCACCTCCGAACATGCTGGTCAAACATTCTGATAGTAACTTGTGGAAGGTGAAACCTCGCGACGAAGAGACAAGACGTGATGAGAAGCTTAAAAGACCATACAAGAAAGACAGGTCCCGGCATCAGTCCATGGATCTGTTTGAGTCCCAATCTCAAGATGATGTTGAACCGAGGGGCTTGGACTGGAAGCTGACGCCAGACGATAATATAATGAAAAGGGTTCAAGGTAAATGTTTCAGACGGTCAGATTTTTAAGTTTATTTTGACCTATATTACACTTTCTCACTTGAAAATTATTGAATCTTGATTAAAGATTGGGTCAATGAAAGTGAATGATACATGTGGAATGATTAAGGTGTGTGGACAGCACTACTTACAGGTACCACTCAGGACAGTCTAGAATATTCAATTGTAAAACTTCAAAATATTGCCAATACTGTTTTTATATTAAAAATATTGCTATTGACAATTTGGAAGTTTGCATATTGTTTTGTGTCCATTCAAGTAAATTGGTCAGCTAGTTATTGGTTAGTCTCCACCTAGACCAGAACAACATTAGGATCTATTCAGACAAGCTACATCTGGATGCAGCTCATCTGAATAGACCCTTATAGTGGTTGTAACTCTTAACTATAATGATGTGTAGTCAGTACACAATGCATAAAAAATAACTCTCTCTCTTGAGTTGGTTGGAAACCAGATGATCTTATTATAAAATTCATATTTTTTATGAGTGAAATTGTATAATACAGGTCTATTAACGTTGTACAATTTGTTATGTTTGTTATATTAATTTATTGAGATATTTTAATGATACCTAATTTATTTACTAATGATTTTAAAGGAATTCTATAGAGACAGGGTACTTAGGGGTGTTGATTTTAATATTTTGTCAATGGGCTACTTTCTACATTGATTTGACTTGAAAAAATAAATTGAATTTCAAACTACTTGCGCCAATAAGAAATCGACATGGAAATAGCGTCCAACTGTGTTCTCTTTCGCTCACACAGGCAAGAACTGTTTGAGCGAAAGAGAAAGAGCATGGGTGCCATTTTATATTTTAGTAGCTAATTATTTTTGGCAATTGTTTAGCAACAATTTAGTTAGGTATTGTAATTGGTGTTTAGACATTGTAAAGAATGGAACATTCCATAAAGAAAGAGATGCCCAGATGATTTGATGCTCACACAAGCAGTGGCAGTATGTATGGATTTGTATGGAAAGTAATTTAACATCGTTTTATAAGCGAACTGTATTCAAAGTAAATGTGTAGGAGTGAAGTACATTTTATTTTAGTTCCTATCTATCAGGTCCATTCTTGCATCCTTCCATAGTAATAGATATGTCTAAAAAAATATTATAAGTTCTTATCAAAGTTATTTTTGAAGCTGTTTATTCCCGTGTTTGTAGTTATTACAAGAAATTGTTAACTGGTAGGTAGTAATGCTCGGTCACTAGATGAGTAATGTTGGGCAAGAAGTTGATCAATCAGTTGACCATTATCTAACTGAATAGATAGTGGATTTGAGAGCTAAGTATGGTAGCTATCGCCAGTAATACTACCAGTCTATATTCTAATATCATTACCATAATGCGACAGGTGTAAGGAATTAAATACAAAAGCCTGTTGTGATTTATGTAATAACTATAAAAACGGAAAACGATGTGTATAAAATAGATATGTATGTACCATAAGTGTAACTATTTAATGGTCTGCTAAATGTTGGTTTATTCATTTAATTATTTTAAGGTCTACAATTAATTTGTTAAATCCACACTGTTTATAAGTTCCTAATTGAAATGTGTTGTTTTCGCACAAACAATTCTGTTTCTGTTAGCCCTGCCCGGAAGATAAGCAGATAGACTACTCCAATAGCCGATAATGATGAAAATGTTAGCTTTGCTACGGGTTTATAATAGCGTGTATTGATTTTCAGTTGTTAACATCAAAATGGACACCTAAATAAAGATTTTGAAAATGGTTTGTGTCGTTTTTTCTTTAATTAACCATCTGAAGGAAGCCTTTGCCCAGCAATGGGACAGTTAACAGGCTATAAAAACATTAGAATAATTCACTTCTCATCGCAGATAATTTATCATCATGTCAGCCAAAAGATATCCACTATTGGACATAGGGCTCCCCAAGGCTTTCCCCAACGACCGGTCCTGTGCTTGCAACCAGCGGTTTCCCGCGACCTTCACTAGGTCGTCGGTCCACCTTGTTGGATCTACCCACGATGCGCCTTCCGGTTCGTGGTCGCCACTCAACCATTCTGCCCAATCGGCCATCAGTTCTACGGGCTATTTGCCCCGCCTTCTGCCACTCCAGTTGCAGGGCTATGTCGGTGAACATGGTTAGTCTAATACATAATTATCTCCTCATTTTAGATTACGTTGACTAAAATAGTCGACGTGCTACCGCTTTTATATAAAGGTATAAACAATTTCAGATCTCAGTAGATACACGTGGCTAGAAACATTGATTATGACAGGGGTTTCTATTAATTAAGATAGACAAATCAAACAATATATAAGAACAGTTAATTCATGACTTTATTTTATTATCCATATCGATTCACACATCGTTACACTAGAGAAAATATTTCCTCGATCACTATACATACTTTTATTTAATCGTAAATCACATTTAACATTTAAACGCTAATTAAATTATCGAAGTACATTGATTGTATGGCAGGCTACACAAGACATTAATTGTAGCCCTATTTGAACAACTTTAGCATTATTTTTGAGCGAAGCTCGTTAAGTTTCATACTCATAGTAAGGCTAATTCTGTTATACACAAACAAAACTAATTTTACTAGGAATAATGGTCATACATAAATGATGTGACTTTTAATTTCGTACTGCCATTAGTTTATTTTGTAAACTACAGAATTAGGAATAATCTAATTGCTTTCTATTTGAAATTCTGAAACAGTTATAAATATCAAGATATACAACACAACTTTCCAGTTATGGTCCCGAAAGCAATTTTTACATTATTACGTTCAAATGAATCAACATAAAATTTATTATTATTTGGTCTTCACAAATAGTTGCCAAAAATTTGCTTACAGCGCGCGCGAAATTATTTTTTTGACGGGCAATCATAAACCCTGTATTACCATGAACAAAAAACTAGATTTCTACTTAACTTTAGAATTAAACCAATGAGTATTAAACAAATATTTTTATCAACAAAATTTAGTTGTAACTGTTGAACACAGTTCGAAATCAATATGAAGCAAAGCATGTTTTGTCCTCCTTGATATCAACCTCATGTTAAATTGATATAGAGACAACAAATTAACTAAAATAATTTAGTCAGTTTGAAAATATAACTGCAGATAACAATGTTTTGAATTTATAATAAAGAAGTAAGCAATAGGTATTTTAGTTTTATATTTATTTACTCTAAATTATTTTCTAGCCTAATTTATTATTTTCTCTCAAATCAAAGAACCTGCAGTTAAACGAGTCACAATTAAACATACAATTTCGTTAATTATATCTAATTAAAATAAATAGACCACTTATAAGTTCTTGCAAGCGTGCAAGAAACGGACAAGTAGGCCATTTATAAAAAAATATAAATTTTAACATTCCTTTCAAAACGTAGCAAAACATATAGCCAGCCGTTAAAAACAAAACCAGTAATACATCGTTGCAATTGTTGTGTACCACAATTTTGAGGGAAATTAAAATCGCAATTTTTCGGAATGTTAATTAATTTCATCTACTGTTATAAATACAAGGATCCCAGAGCGCAAAACATGAAATAAAATGTCATGTTTATAATACAATTTTTAAAAATAAATTGTATGAATTAACAAATCTGAAACAAACTTTAAATAACAGATTAAAATCAAACCCTAAAACGAATCAACTCGGCTGTTCGGAAGACGTTAATGATACCTCCTAAAATGTGATTAGTTAGTAAAACTGAAAATTAGTCCCAAATTAGTAACTTTATAATGATTTTTGTAACGGGTAACATTTTGTAACATCTATTTAGCCTTAGCTCAGTGCTGCATCAAAATTGAAACGTTATTTCGGGCTATGGTAAGCTAGTCTGAGGATGACAATGTATAAGTGCCCCCGTAGGCCTAAACAAAATAAACGATTTCCGTGTTATTACAAAGGAGTTATTAAACACAAGATGAACACGAGTTCAAAAATTCTGAGAAAAATTTAACCAAGACACGATTTCAAAACGAGTTTATCTTTTTTTAATAACACCGCTGAGTTAAATTTAGATATTGACATAGAGCGCGGATCTATGCCCTACCAGAGCTAAAAGGGTCATTTTTTAGAGATCTTAGCATGAGTTTATTTGTTTAGAGTCGATGTTACAAAATGAGTTAGGTATAGTTATAATACCGACAAAGTCAGAGACCTTCGGGCGGCTTGAATAACTCTGACAACAGGTTGGCCACTAACCATACGATAAGAAGAATACCGACAAAAGGAGGATCAAGATATGGCACAGATGTTTAACTAACTGGAATGTTGCCTACATAACACTGAACTACTATCTTCACGATATAACCTACGGGGTAGGCAGGAACTTAAGCGATTAATAAAATTAAATGGTTATTTAAAAATAATCCTTGATAATAATTAATAGACACAAATTTAAGAAAGAAAAAAAAACGCGAAAATAAAACGATGTTGTCTATTGTGTTAGCTATAAAACACATACAGCTTGTAGATTCTGGGTATGAGTCTCCCCTCTTTGCAAGGAGGATCCGGCCATACATTATCGTTATCACCGCCCACCACTTGGCTCAGTAGTCCGAGTGTTCCGTTCTACTCACTACACCGAGTGGTTGCCGGTTCGATTCCTGCCAGAACCAAATTTCGGAAACGGCCCTTTCGTTATTTGCCCTGGTCTGGGTGTCACTGGTATCGCCCCCAGTCCATTGTATGGTAGCCATAGTACAAGCGTTGCTTAGTTTGGAAGCATACAATTGGTGTGTATTTTATCAATTTTATAGCTAACACAAAAGATAAACTGCCTAGAAAACTAAAAAACGTATATATGGACTAAAATACTAATAAAAATTATGCATTCCATGATGCCAAATGAAGCGTTATTTAATTATATATCACATTACGTCACGGGAGCCGTTCGGATGGACTTAACATTTGAGGGAAAGCAGAAAAATTTACCGCAATATGGGGCCATCCATTAATTACGTCACACGAATTTCATGATTTTTAGACCCCTCCCCCCCTTGTCACAGCTGGTCACATTTGCGAGACTCCCCCCTCCCTGTGTGACGTCACATATTTTTTATAATTTTCAGAAAATGTTCGTTAAAAATTCAAATTTCGGATTTAATACTTAGATATATTAGATTTTTAAATGTGACGTCACAAAACTTAGGACCCCCCACCCCCTTGTCACACAATGTCACATTTCGTCGACCCCCTTTACGTGTGACGTAATTAATGGATGGCCCCTATTTATAGATATTTTTAGGCAGCTTACAATGGTTCTACAAAGCATGTCTAGGAACAAAAGTGAATTGTAATGCTAGTGTAAATCCATCATAACATTCTATAAAGTACGATAAGACAAAAAATATTTTCAGTATTAAATGATTTAAATATTAAGATTGATTGTCGTTATAAAATGTTAAGCCACATACAAACATTAAAAAACTAAGACCTAACACGAATAGTATACAAAATTACAATCTAACAAAATATGCTAATTAGAAAATAATTGAGATTTAGTAGAAAACGACGGGTGATACGACGAAGTTACAAAAATAATTACACCAGTGCGCGAGCGCAAACGTTAGTAATATTTAAATAGCTACAAAAAAAAACATTTTTCTCTCTTAAACGCCTCAACATTGTAATACTGAAAAACAATTACTCATATTGAAATAAAATCACGTAATCAAAATGAAAATTTGCGTTCTTTCTTTCAATCATCGTTTCGTCCAACCAGAAATTTGAAATAATATCCATAGATGGCGCCACTAGCAGTTTAATAATCTGTACTATATGACGTCACAGACACATTTCCCACAGAACACAATTTCTATTCTGAGGTGTTTTTATATTTGCGCTATATCTGGTTGGCAACTATTCTCGCATTATCAAAGCAAGATGTCTCTTACAAGCTTCTGAGATCGTTTTATAATTAATTCCTTCGCTTCAGCAATACTAACCATGAGTCAATCATCATAATATCAATCAATCTGATTTCCAGCTTTACTGCAGCAGTTTTAAATGTTAATTTCCGATATATCTAGATAAGAAGATCAGTAGCATGACGAAATCGACGACGGATTAAGATCTCTTTCTCTCTAGTAATAAAGAAGTGAGACAACATGATATTTCACACTCTATTATTGATTGCTTAAACTCATGTTTAGGTAGTCTTATATTTGCAGAGCATTTACATAGGAATTTTATTTTAATCATGGTTCCAATAGTAGCTTATCTCTGATTGCACAATCTACTCGCTATAGCTTGAGAGGCGTACTGTCCTCTCTTTCTTGCAACGAACAAAAGACAAGACCAACAATACAGTTTAGTTTGCGTTTCAGTTAAAACCTACTCTGAACCATTATTGGTTAAATTTAATGAATTAATTAAATTCCTTTTTAAATGTGACTAAAACTATGAACAGTCTAATCGAAGCTTACGACAACATATATTGGACAATAATTTTATAATGTTGCGTACACGACACAGAATACAGTTGGCTTTTACGATCGAAGTACTGATGAGATAGATCGTTGATACATAGATCATTATTAGTTAAACTATAGTCGGTTACAACAAACCTGTTTGGCAAACGTCTTACCCCCGAATTTATAGAGATTTTTAGACAGTTTACAAAGGTGTTACCGAGCATTTCTAGGAATAAGAGTGTTTTGTAACGAGAGCGTGAACCCACCATAACTTCCTATGAAAATTGGGACCTCAAGTTACATAAATATTGATAACACAACTAAATTCCATTTGACACATTATAATATTTGTTTCTTGCTCATACGTTACTCTCATCTTGCTTATTTCATTCCTGCCTCAGGATAACATGAAACCGAATTGGCCATTGCAAGAAATTAGTGCCATCAATGCAGCCATCCCGTTTGCAACCTAACCGACTATAGCTTAACGTCATCAATCCCATTTAAAACCACGATCTCTTAAATCTATGACACTTCAAAAAACACTAAGAAAAATACCTTTATCTCACTCTCACGCCACAAAACCGTCACAATCACACCTCTTAAAAATCCGTATTTTGAAAAGTTAAAAGCGATAACACGTGAAATACGTTCATGTCACTCGCACGTCCTAGATTGGTGTATGTCTGTCTCACTTCTCACCTGAAGACGAGCTGGAGGCTCTGCCGCGTCCTTTCTTGGCTTTCTTGTCATCAGTATCGAGTTTCTCGATGGGTTTTTCTTGCGTGGGAGTGGGTTCTTTTGGTGGTTGCTGCTGTGGGGCTGGCTGGTTACCACTCTGTCAAATATAACGAAAAATCTTATTATAGACAAACAAAGCACTATTGAATAGTCAGAACCAACCACCGGTTCGGAAACTGTGAATAATGTAATTTTAAGTAAATAAACTCTCTGACCCCCGTCAGAGGGAGATCGAGGCCGGGCCTAAAAGCGCCCGGACTAAAAAAAACCACCAGTTCGGAATGCGTCTTCCACTGAGAAGAGACGGCGACATCCTGAATGGGGTTTACCCTTTCAATAATAAAAAAACTTGGTTTACATTCCCAGGTACAACATGGGGTTCTTCAAAGGGCATGTTCACAGGTCCCTAAAATATCAGCACCGCGACTACTCCCCTTAAATTGCAGAAGCAGATGTCCTGCAGGCCTAGCACAAGCGGGCTTTTGTCACTCATTATGTTCCACCGAGACGATTTCTCTCTTACTTAATGTATAGGAGAGAATGAGACAAAATCGATTTATCTCGCTTTTTGTCTTGTCACGTCCGGCTGTGCTACTTATGCTGGGTGATGATTGCCACTTACCATCAGGTGCCTTCCTAGGCACTAAAAAACAACAACGCAATGTGAGCGGGAAACACCACCACATACTTCCGAGCACATTCTTATTTCTGTGACAATCAGCACATACTGATATTTTTTGACTCCCGATTTGCAACGGTGGGAAGTGGATGATCATCTTCCAACTCCTCCTATCCTTTCTTTTGATTAAATTTGTCCGGGTTCCCGTCAACTTAGCTTTCGTTGGACACCATTGTCGATCCTGGCTTACAGGAGTAACAGTGGTGAGAGTGTGTGACGGGCCTAGTCCCAAAAAAAAAATACTTCCGCGCATTTCGCTCTGCAATCCGTTTCTATGCCTCGGTAGGACATGCTTACCTTCTTCTTGGCGTGTTTGTCCGCTTTCTTGCTGGCCCTGTGGTCATCGTCATCCCTGTCCCGCGTGCCCTTGCGGCCCATGACGCCCAGGAGCTTGCTCACCATGCTGTTCTTGCTTCGACCCTCGCTGCACGCCTCCACTGATTCTGGTGACTGAAGATATTTCTATTAAATCGCTTGTTCAATCGGGGGGTAGCCTGAGCTGTACTACAGCGCACCCAATTCTTTTCTGATGGTATTTTGGTACAAGAAGTGATAGCCTCTAAGATCTGGGTTATTTCGAAATCTATATGTGTGAATTAGAATTTCAATATGATGATCACTTGCTTCGACAAGCAGTGATAGCCGATTGGTTAAGCACTCGCCTTGAGGGCTTAAAGTCTACGGTTCAAACCCCGGCTCACACCTCTGGATTTTTCGAAATCCATGTACGAATCATAATTCTAATATGATTATCACTTGCTTACGGTGAAGGAAAACATCGTGAGGAAACCTGCATGTCTTAGCCATGTGAAATCCACCAACCCGCACTGGGCCAGCTTGGTGGATTATGGCCTGAATAGCCCTCGCATTGGATACTCGTGCCCGGGAGTGGGACGTTAAAAGGGCTAATATTATTATTTATTTAATTACCTTATTAGTGTCCACAGACTCCTGCCTCTTCAGGCCCTCAATCTTCTTCACAGACTCCGTTCTCTTCGCTTCCATCTTCTCCGCTTTCTTCTCCTTCTCTTGCTTCTTTACTTCTTGCTTCTCGACCTTCTTTATAGAACCCGTCCTCTCCATAACTTTATCGACCTTCTTATCTTCTGTGGATTTATCTTCTGTTCTGGATATTGAGTCCTGTTTCTTCAACTCCGGTTTCTCTTGCTTGGTTTTCGGTTTCTCTTTTGGTTTTACTTCTTCTTCTTTGAGACTGGAGTCCGATTTCTTTCTGGTCTTCTGTTGTGTGTCTATTGGTGGTGGCTCTTGGGTTGTGTGTGGTTTAATCGACTTGTCTTCTGGTAGGAGGCTTGTTTCTGTGCTTGTTCGGCTGTCATCTGTAACAATTGAGATCTTATTATTTTCATGATAGGGGAACATATTTCGACATGAGTTTCAGCGTTTTTTGGACTGGATTAATAAAAGAGAAAAGTCCATTTTAGAAAAATTACAGAAACCTAGAGGCTTAACATGTTCAGATCACCACTCAAGCCTCTGACTACCCCCGAACGGGGATAAAAGTCGTGACGTTACATTTTATATTTTTAAAATAATTTCATTAAAAAAAGCATTTCCAAATACATTTTATTCTATCAGCCTTGAACTAAGGGCTTGTATCTCAAGTCTCTAGAGTGTGACTTATACAAAAGTTTACAATACACTTAGGCATACAGGAAGAATATGGAGCAGTTTATTAAAATCCAACACTTTCCTCACGTTTGCCGTATGTCATTACTTCCCAGAATTCGTTCCTTATCAGCGACACTATCGAATGGTGTTATACTACAGTATGTGTTTTTTTTTTTCAAAATTAAAAACCCAATGATGCAGTTTTAGTTTTCATCAAAATCGACCCCGAGACTACTTTGAATACTTTTCGCTATTCCTCATAGTTTCAGATTTGGCCATCCACGCACACTTGACAAAATTCACCTTGTATACGCAACTAAATTAATAACAGGTCTATTATTGGATATTAAATTATAGTTATTTTCGTGGACAAAGGATGTACTCACCAATGAAGAGTTCTCGCGACGTGTCCAAAGTGGACATGTCGGCGGACGTGTCGGCCACGAACGAGTCGTCGGACAGCGAGAGCGACGCGAACGAGGCCGACGCGTCGAACGCAGACTTGTCCAAGCTTGTCTTGGGAGAGGATGTGAAGATGCTCGGCGTGGATTGTTTTGCTGGAGTCCTGGATCACAACACACAAAAAACACACATGAAACACACATAAAAAACATGTCTTACGAAGAACGTTTTATCGAAATCAACTTATCAACTCTGGAACTAAGACGAATAAGAGGAGACCTCATGGAGACCTATAAGATACTCAATGACCACTACAACGTAAAAAACAAGAAGGACCTATACACGATAATAAATAAATCTCCGAAGGGTCGCTCAGTAGCATTCCTCATAATTTGAACAGACTTTAAAACATCAACATTCAACCAAAATTTGATTCCTATAGAATATAGATCGAACATATCTATGAGTGCGATGAAACCCGCTTACATAAAATCCAAAGAAGTTTCAAGTTACATAGATCGGTTAACTTTGTACTGTATTATGCGTTCGAAATGCAGCCGCCTAAACACATGACAAACGCACCATCAACGTTTTCGCTGGTGATGCGAGACTGTAGCTCACCAAGTGGTCCAGTTTTAATGTGTCACTTAAGGACTGCATATAACTTATTTTATTAATCTGAGACTGTATATCTTGCTCAATAGCTAGAAACATTTGACCACATAACCAGTAGATAACAATGCAAACTTTTCAGTCAACTGAGGTGCACGGGCACGAGATACTGAATGCTCATTGGTCCGGACATATACCCCATTTATTATAACATTAGAAATAAGAGGCTCGTAAAAGCAGGGATCCAAAACATTTTATTTCAAAGTCAAAACAACTTTTATTTAGAGTGGTTACATTAAAATGTTTTCACATAAAACAATGCTAAATACTTCGATAACCAAAATAAAAATACTTTTTATACTATGTTTTATTTATAATAACATCGTATCACACATTTTAAGCTGACAACAAGAAATTAATGAAAAAAAAAATGATGGTGAATGACTCGATGACAAACACTGACAGAAAATTATTTACGTCAATTTCATAGACAAGATAATCCGACAAAATTAGAAATGCCCTGCTGTCATAACCTCTGAACGGATTAGGTAACATTTTAGATTTGTTAGGATTATAGTGGAACGAAACACGTTCCCGGTATTGTTCACCCCTGCTTCTTTTAGGTTTTTAGCATTGACACTTAATTTTAAATTGGACTGAAATGATAATATTTAAATGAAAGACAATTTATTTTATAATATAAATACTTAAAATAATTACAGTTAGGTGTGACAAGCTGGTATATAAATAGATTATATTAAATTCGACGTCAATCATAACTGTAACATGTTATTTGTACTTTTGTTACAAAGTGGACACTAAAAATAACCTTTTTTAACTTCTGTCTAATGCTATAATAAATGGAGTATAGTCACGACAAATCCTGACACACACGCATACCGATACAGTTCGATCGTTACCGACCTAACATTAGTATTAGATCTATCTACCTAATGGCCGGCGCACATAGAGCACGGTATCGCATGGCATTTTATTTTTTATCAATCGAATTCAATACTTGTTCAATTGAAATAAGGTCTATATTTCAATGGTCGGTGATTGACATCGGAGCATTTTCTCTTGCTCCTCGTCCTCTATGTGCGCCGGCCATAATGTGGTATCTGAAAACGTACACCCTTTACCAGGTTCTACTAGGTAAGAAATCGATGAAATTTACGAACCTATTCGGCAAGTTTCTGGCATGATGGGTGGGCGAGTCCTTCTCTTCGGCTATCCTCGGCAGCGGCGCCGACGACTCGTCCGCCTTGTCGGCGGGGGGCGGGGTGGGCGGCGCGGCGGGGGCGGCCGCGCGCCACACCACCGCGCGCCGCGAGCTCGCGCCGCCCACGCCCACCGCGCCGCCCGCCCCGCCGCAGCACAGCGGCGAGATCGAGCACTTCGACTCCGCTGACCGAGGGTGTAACCTGGGTAAACAGACATATGACATACATTACTTGTTTCGTAAAGTCTTCTTCTACCTAGCCTTATCCCATTATGAGGGGTCGGCTTTCAGTCTACCCTGATTTTGGCTAATTACTTGTTTCGTAAAGTATGAGTGACAAATAACCATGGACCAATTACTAAGGGGACTGGCCCTAAGCAACTCGGCCGAGTGGTCGGCCTAGTACTTACATCGACATAAAACGAAGCGAGTAGTTCAACTATTTACCGGTAGATAGAACAATGAAAATGAAAAAACAATGACCACGTTTTTTGTCATACATATATCTAATAAGGGCACCTCTTTCTTTAGTCTTTACTCTGTGCAAATAACTGTTAAATAGTATGAAACATATAAACATGCGCATAATGTGAAAGAATGACGATCAAAATGTTTATACTTTACCAGCAATCGATGAACCTAAAATACAAACGTTGGTAGAGATCACCACGACCATACATCGTTTTTTTTTAAAATAAATGAACGCCACCCCGCGCCGCCCCCCCGCACCCCGCACTGTACATTACCTGTCGGGCGACAGCGCCCTCCGCAGCAGCGGCGAGGCGGGGTCCCGGCGCGCCCAGGCGCGGCGCCCGCCCCCCGCGCCGCCCCCCCGCACCCCGCACTGTACAGTACCTGTCGGGCGACAGCGCCCTCCGCAGCAGCGGCGAGGCGGGGTCCCGGCGCGCCCAGGCGCGGCGCCCGCCCCCCGCGCCGCCCCCCCGCACCCCGCACTGTACAGTACCTGTCGGGCGACAGCGCCCTCCGCAGCAGCGGCGAGGCGGGGTCCCGGCGCGCCCAGGCGCGGCGCCCGCCCCCCGCGCCGCCCCCCCGCACCCCGCACTGTACAGTACCTGTCGGGCGACAGCGCCCTCCGCAGCAGCGGCGAGGCGGGGTCCCGGCGCGCCCAGGCGCGGCGCCCGCCCCCCGCGCCGCCCCCCCCGCCCCCCCGCACCCCGCACTGTACAGTACCTGTCGGGCGACAGCGCCCTCCGCAGCAGCGGCGAGGCGGGGTCCCGGCGCGCCCAGGCGCGGCGCCCGCCCCCCGCGCCGCCCCCCCCGCACCCCGCACTGTACAGTACCTGTCGGGCGACAGCGCCCTCCGCAGCAGCGGCGAGGCGGGGTCCCGGCGCGCCCAGGCGCGGCGCCCGCCCCCCGCGCCGCCCCCCCCGCCCCCCCGCACCCCGCACTGTACAGTACCTGTCGGGCGACAGCGCCCTCCGCAGCAGCGGCGAGGCGGGGTCCCGGCGCGCCCAGGCGCGGCGCCCGCCCCCCGCGCCGCCCCCCCCCGCCCCCCCGCACCCCGCACTGTACAGTACCTGTCGGGCAACAGCGCCCTCCGCAGCAGCGGCGAGGCGGGGTCCCGGCGCGCCCAGGCGCGGCGCCCGCCCCCCGCGCCGCCCCCCCCCGCCCCCCCGCACCCCGCACTGTACAGTACCTGTCGGGCGACAGCGCCCTCCGCAGCAGCGGCGAGGCGGGGTCCCGGCGCGCCCAGGCGCGGCGCCCGCCCCCCGCGCCGCCCCCCCCGCCCCCCCGCACCCCGCACTGTACAGTACCTGTCGGGCGACAGCGCCCTCCGCAGCAGCGGCGAGGCGGGGTCCCGGCGCGCCCAGGCGCGGCGCCCGCCCCCCGCGCCGCCCCCCCCGCCCCCCCGCACCCCGCACTGTACAGTACCTGTCGGGCGACAGCGCCCTCCGCAGCAGCGGCGAGGCGGGGTCCCGGCGCGCCCAGGCGCGGCGCCCGCCCCCCGCGCCGCCCCCCCGCACCCCGCACTGTACAGTACCTGTCGGGCGACAGCGCCCTCCGCAGCAGCGGCGAGGCGGGGTCCCGGCGCGCCCAGGCGCGGCGCCCGCCCCCCACGCCGCCCCCCCCCGCCCCCCCGCACCCCGCACTGTACAGTACCTGTCGGGCGACAGCGCCCTCCGCAGCAGCGGCGAGGCGGGGTCCCGGCGCGCCCAGGCGCGGCGCCCGCCCCCCGCGCCGCCCCCCCGCACCCCGCACTGTACAGTACCTGTCGGGCGACAGCGCCCTCCGCAGCAGCGGCGAGGCGGGGTCCCGGCGCGCCCAGGCGCGGCGCCCGCCCCCCACGCCGCCCCCCCCGCCCCCCCGCACCCCGCACTGTACAGTACCTGTCGGGCGACAGCGCCCTCCGCAGCAGCGGCGAGGCGGGGTCCCGGCGCGCCCAGGCGCGGCGCCCGCCCCCCGCGCCGCCCCCCCGCACCCCGCACTGTACAGTACCTGTCGGGCGACAGCGCCCTCCGCAGCAGCGGCGAGGCGGGGTCCCGGCGCGCCCAGGCGCGGCGCCCGCCCCCCGCGCCGCCCCCCCCGCACCCCGCACTGTACAGTACCTGTCGGGCGACAGCGCCCTCCGCAGCAGCGGCGAGGCGGGGTCCCGGCGCGCCCAGGCGCGGCGCCCGCCCCCCGCGCCGCCCCCCCCGCCCCCCCGCACCCCGCACTGTACAGTACCTGTCGGGCGACAGCGCCCTCCGCAGCAGCGGCGAGGCGGGGTCCCGGCGCGCCCAGGCGCGGCGCCCGCCCCCCGCGCCGCCCCCCCGCACCCCGCACTGTACAGTACCTGTCGGGCGACAGCGCCCTCCGCAGCAGCGGCGAGGCGGGGTCCCGGCGCGCCCAGGCGCGGCGCCCGCCCCCCGCGCCGCCCCCCCCGCCCCCCCGCACCCCGCACTGTACAGTACCTGTCGGGCGACAGCGCCCTCCGCAGCAGCGGCGAGGCGGGGTCCCGGCGCGCCCAGGCGCGGCGCCCGCCCCCCGCGCCGCCCCCCCGCACCCCGCACTGTACAGTACCTGTCGGGCGACAGCGCCCTCCGCAGCAGCGGCGAGGCGGGGTCCCGGCGCGCCCAGGCGCGGCGCCCGCCCCCCGCGCCCCCCCGCACCCCGCACTGTACAGTACCTGTCGGGCGACAGCGCCCTCCGCAGCAGCGGCGAGGCGGGGTCCCGGCGCGCCCAGGCGCGGCGCCCGCCCCCCACGCCGCCCACCACGCCGCACTCCCGCACCGCCAGCGGCGACGGGCTGCGGGCCTCGCAGCGGCTGCCGTGCCCGACGGAATCGGGTTAGTAGGGTGATAATGGCGAGTGGGTTCAGTTTTCATAGCTTTTGTTGTGTATCATCCGAGATAATGTTCGAGATCGTCGAAAGAATTCAGAAATACTAACAAAATTAAGGCAAAACGTTGTCGACGAGACATAGCAAGAGCACTATTTGTGCCCCTAAGTCAAGATTTCTTAACCTTTTCGGAGTCGCGAACCCATTAAAATTTAATTAAAAATACAATTTTTTGCATTATTTATTATCTTATTAAATAATGTTAGGCATGTTAGCCATGTACCCCAGGATTAGAAAAAAAAACTTTTGTAATACTTTTGTAATCGACCTCCAACTGTTAGAACTGAAAGAGACAAGTGCTATGAAAACCGACCCTTATTAAAGACATACAGTACAATGCGTGAGGGAGACAGATAGTTAATCACAGTCTGATTGCAAACATCACAGGTTCCGATGAGCAAGCACCATGGAACATGCACTATAGAGTATAGATATATGACAACATTGTATGGGAATTAGATACAGTCGATGATGAAACCTACCTATCCCTAGGGATCACGAGTAGGTAATAGTCAGTTCCTGTATACACGGCGACAAGGTTCACCACCTGTCACGTTGGGTTCTGACTATCTGATGAAACGTGGACTTTGAGTTGGTTAATACCTCCACAATGTGGTCGTGTATGGCCACCCAAGCCTCTGACTACCCCCGAACGGGGATAAAAGACGTTACGTTACATTCGATGATGAAATGTTTATGCTACTTGTAATATATGACATTCTTAAAGGATTCTTGCTATTAAGAAACGCAAGAACAACGAAGTGAGTCCATTCTCGCTCTCGGTTTTTCTCGTACGTTCACAGTAGGAATGTAGGAAGCTTTTTGTTCGATTCTCTCTTTGAAATAAACTTATATAGAACATCTTTCTTCCTATTGGAATTTGACACTCCTTTTAAATTCATAAACTAGAGCTTGAATTATTTTTAAGTATTTTTATTAGTCTTCTTAAGGCATTTGAAAAATACCGACTCTTTTGTGATTTTTTATGCGAAAACTTTATTTTTATTTAATTTGAACTCTTTAAATAAAACATTTTCAATATGTTGGCAGGGCCAGTCAGAGATGGATGGCCACTAAATAGTGGCATTTGAACCGAGCGTCTCCGTGCATCGAAAGGCAAGTAAAAAGTCTGTCCCGGTTGTTGTCATCTAGGCAGCAGTCGTTCAGCATTGTCAGAGGCCTTCGGGCGGCTTGAACAACTCTGACACCTGGTTGGCCACTAACCATACGATAAGAAGAAGGTGTATAGATACCTGGTGGGCGATGCGGGCTGCGGCTGCGGCTGCGGGGAGGGCGAGGGCGTGCGCGCGAGCGGCGACAGCGGCATGTGCTGCAGCGAGCCGCGCCGCACTTCCGCTGCGCCGCCCACGCCCACGCCCACGCCGCCCACCAGCTTGTGCTTCAGACCGTGCAGCGACGACGGCCTGGGGGGATAATTAGACTTTAGAACCTAGGACCTTTTTCTACGTCATCGGACGTTGATCGCCACGGACCCCTTGATAACATTTTTTAACCCACATTATCCCACTGCTCAAGGTCTCCATCAAAGGTCTCCCCAATACACTCCACTCCACATGTCTCTATTAGAATCCTCTTCCATCAATCCCTCCAGACAACAATCGATGTTATCACACAATTGACGGGCCCGTTAGCATGGTTGGCGCGGAGGCGCCTTTCACGCTGCAGGCCGTAGGTTCGATTCCTACCCGGGACATGCATTTGTGTGCGTGAACATGTCTGTATGTCCCGAGTCTGGGTGTATATGTATATTAAGTATGTATTTATAAATAAAAAAGTAGTATATGTAGTAATATCAGTTATCTGGTTTCCATAGTACAAGCTCTGCTTAGTTGGGGATCAGGTAGCCGAGTGTAAAAAAATGTCCCAGGATATTATTATTATTAATTTTCTCGATTCGATTCTCGATTCTCGAAAGTTTTCTCGATTTCGATCGAAAACAATTTAAACGTAGTTGAAACAGGTTTACAGGCCGTACAGAGTGTAATGTAATGTGTGTATGTACTACGGTACCTCTGATAGTGCGTGGTGGTGGTGGTGTGCAGCGGGCTGTCGGCGGCGGGGGACGCGGGCGCGGGGGACGGGGACGACGCGCACTCGCCCGACGACACCATCTGACAACACACGCAATGAGAATCAATACTAGGTCAACAAATCAACTCATTACCAACACTATAGTTAAAACTAAGATTACTTATCAATCAATTTTTTTATCAAATTTTGAAATCATCGTCATCGTCAATCGTCATACGCGGCCGTCGGATTGAAGGCGCGCTGTTCCCGCGCCGGCCCGCGCGCCGCCCGCGCCGCCGTTCATTACAGAGCGCGCGTGGCCCAAATGACGTCACAACAACCTCGCGCGAACTTCGCTAGTAATTTTTCAATTCAATTTAATTTATTGTGTATCATAGGTAAGTACAGAAGTGAACATGGTTACTTAAAATATTTAGCTCTCTATGAACTGCCTATACGGCGTACAATTTTTGCCTGCCTACCTAATCAAATAATAATAATGATAGTAAATGTGATAATAAACTAGAAATGTCACATTGAAACGTAAATGTCAAAAGATAGCTGATAATGTCAATAATATAAAATAAATTAATATTGATAATCAAGATTTATATTAATTTGGTCACAGCTTCGTCAATTTTTGTCGTAGACCAATTTTTTTTGCACCGTATGTTATGGATTTCTTAGCTCTATAAATCTGCATTCTCAACTAAATTCGCTACGGGTCTCCATTCAATAGTTTATTTCGTTTAGGCCTACTGGGGCTTACACTAACATAACATATAGTCATATTTTTTTTTCATTATTTATTGAATTCTACCTCCGGATCGGAAACGCGACCTCGACTGAGCAGATCCGGCAAGAAACTCATCCAGTTTGTCTTTTTGAACAGATGACTGTTTTTACCAAGTTTATAATAGCCAAGTATGTTACCTGGTGCATCTCCTGCGACGCTCGTTTGGTGGATATCCTCCGGAAAAGCGAGCAGCGGCGTCTTGGTCGTGGCCTGGGCGGGGCGGACGCGCGCCGCCCGCACGTCGCCCGTCGCCGCCCGCCCGCCTAACAAACATCAAATTAGTACAATCTATCGACAAACCAGTCGCCATGAAACACTCTGTACATACTCAAAATCGTACTACGCTTTGAGACGTCTCATCTTGTATTTTTAACACGCTTTAAATTTAGGCAGCTGGAGAGTCCCACAGATAATTTTTTTTTTTTGGGATCCTTTGATAAATCAAAGAGATTATTGTGCGCAATTTTGATAATGATTCGCTTATTTCGTCACGATTGGGAAGATGTTTCCTTTGCGAATAGCCATCTTCTCCTGCGAATGGCCCATAGATCGATTTATTTGTCGCAGTCCAATCGTGGATCAGTTCCCGAACATTTTATTATTTGACATCCTAATCCCTCTCGCTTTGAGGAGGAATGTACCCGGTATAATGGCAAGGTGGTAGAGCCAAGCTGTAGCCAAGTGACTGCAGCTCATAAACGGGCTGGCTCGACCGGGGTAGTACCACCCTCTCACAGAAGATCGGCGTAAAGCAGCTATTACAGATGCGTTTCGTACGATAAGTGAGAAAGCCGAAAGCCCATCTCCCCTCCCCCTCCCTCCATCCCACTCCCCTTCAGGTCGGCAATGTGCGAGCAATGCCTTTGGTATTGTAAGCATCTATAGGCTACGGTAACTGCTTAACATCAGGCGGGCCGTAAGCTTTTTTGCCACCGCAATCATATAAGAAAAAAAAAATAGGCTTGCCACCTATTTATTACATTAGGACCGAAAACACCACACACCTCTGCTCATCTCTTGGAGAGCTAGATACGTGATGGTGGATCAATCCTCCGTAGGTACTTTGGATGACACGTTAAGCTCGTGATTCTAAATTGTCATGGCAGAAACAAGTTTGTTTTGACATGTTGACAGCATAAGCTAGGAAAACCAATGTAATCAAGCATGTGGATGACTTACCTGGATAGTAGTTTGATCGAGTGGCGTGGCTCGCAGCGTGGCGTGTGGCGCTGCTAGGAGTAGCCTCAACACCTGGACGAACATATTTTATAAATTAGCGAAATTTATAGAAAGTTATGATGTACTTCGATGTGACGGGCCCGTTGGCGTGGTTGGCTAAGATTCGGCCTACCACGCTGCAGGTCGTAGGTTCGATTCCTACCCGGGACATGCATTTGTGTGCATGAACATGTCTGTATGTCCGGAGTCTGGGTGTATATGTATATAAAGTATGTATTTACAAATAAAAAAGTAGTATATGTAGTAATATCAGTTATCTGGTTTCCATAGTACAAGCTCTGCTTAGTTTGGGAACAGGTAGCCGTGTGTGAAAAATGTCCCAGGATATTAATTATTATTGTTTCTATAAATGCTTTGTACAACCATTGTAAACTGGAAAAAAATCTCTATAAATTTTGAAAATGTTTGTTTTTACTACTTTTCGAAACGGAGCAGCGGTGATTAGTTTAGGACGATAAGTGTGGTGTGTTGGAAGATATTTATTTCTGTATACTGGGTGAAATGGAAATCGTCGTCAATATTTTAAACGGTGATTCTACACATGATTCAGAATGTTTAGAGAATATTAATCAACAAATCAATTGATTAAAAATTATTACCCAGGTAAGGTATAACAGTTAAATGGTTTGCTTATTTTCTTACCCGAGCAATATTTTTTTATCAATAGATTTTTTTATGTGTTTTCCCAAAATATTTTGAATCATATTTTAAAATATTGCCGACGATTTCGATTTCACGCTGTGTTGATACCAGCGTATTATTACGTAACTTTTTCGACTATTTTTCAATTAGGATCCTTCATTCTGTGTTGCTTTCTCATTTGGAATTGATTAAAAGCGGGATGAGTGGACTTCACTCTTCTCGATTTCAATCAAGTTCGGTCGACAAAGCAACACGGGATTTACGAAACCAATTTAAACATGATCGAAAAGTTACGGAATAGGTATATTGTTATGTATGTGTACGTACCTGTGTGTGCAGCAGACCTTGCACGGACTCCCCGTTGAGTTGCGTGATGAGGTCGCCGGCCCGCAGACCCGCGGCCCACGCGGACCCTTGCTCGTGCACAGCCTAGTCATCAATCAATCAATTATTCGCTGCGTCTACAACAGGCGTATGCCACGCCCGACCCAGTTTTGACGTAGAAACGCATAAACATAATGTCATAACATTAGTGCTCGGGTGAGACTTGCGAGGAATCTGAATGCACCAATTTATTAGGGAATTTTGTTGTTGCATTAGGTAGAATATTACAGTAATACAATCTCCTTTTTTACTCCTTTCCATTGAGTCAGGCCCAATGTTATTCTGCCATACAATCCTTCTTTCATTTACCTGTCTGCCCGTTTGTCAAAAGAATGACGACCAAAGTACAGTTCAAAAAGCTAGGAGCATTCTTGATAGCAGGTTTTTAGCTTGTTATGTGATTTTCAAAATTGTGTCAATTTTAAAGCTACGAATACAAAACCTACTAGCACATGGTATAATATAAAAATATAGGTACATCACTCACCGAGACCAAATGGTGCATAGTATAGTAGTCAGTATCACCGTAGTATACTCGCACCGTGTGTATCGTGAACCCGAACCCGCGCGGCCCACGACGAACAACTATCGGCGGCTTCGACGACTGGATCAACCTGTGAAGAACATTTTAATGTTAGGGACTTATTATAGTCTGCGGCCGCTCGGCTCACGGCATCGTGTGGTTACGGGTTCGATCCCCGCCAGAGGCAAATTTCGGAAACGGCCTCTTCGTAGTTTTTACCACTGGCAGACGGTCCACCTGATGGTAATAGAAACTGCCGCTCAGGACATCTGCAACTTAAGGGGAGCAGACGCGATGCTGACCTTTTAGGGACCTGTAAACATGCCCTTTGAAGATCCCATGTTGTAGCGCAAAGGAAAGACTTCGGAAGGAAGATCCACAGGGTATTATGAACCCCATTTTTGTTGCGTGCTGTTTTTATTATAGAAATAGATAGTTCTTCTCATTTTAAGCATTAGAGTAAAACTCTGGAGTCGATACAGCAAGTAGTTTTTTTTTATAAAAATTGCCAAAGTTTACCATAATCCGGGTCCCAAAAATCACAAAAAAAAATAATAAAAAATAAAATAAACTACTTATATAAGTTTTGATTACAGTCAATAATTACACACATAATATTACGCTACGCTGCAAAACCGATTCGTCTGCGGACTAGTTTGAAAATGTACGTGCTAGTATTGCTCTCGTTCTACGCGCGTATAACGATACGCTTACGTTACGACGCCGTGTGCGGAGGGGGATAAGACGGATGTATAATAGATTCAATAGGTGTGTGGATAAGGTGGTCTACTCACGAGTGGTTGGGCAGCGCGAAGGGCGAAGGCGGGTCGCGGCACGGCGACGAGTCGCGCGACGAGTTGGTGGACGACGTGTTGCCCGCGCACGGCGAGCCCGCGCTCACGCTCAGCGTGCTGTCGTCCGCTGGGACATAAATACATTGCCGGTCAAACAAAATGAATATGGTCGAAAATAACTCTGTACTTGCTTAAGACAATCTTGACTTCGCTTTTATTCGTACTCCTAAAATAAAATTAAAAAATATATACAAAATCAATTCAATAAGCCATTAGGGCAAACAATGTTCAACTCTCCTGCTCAGCTAACCTCATCTCGCAATTTTTTTCTGTCTTTCTCGCACGAACCTTAGCAATTCTGCGAAATTTCCGTAAAATAGACATACATTATGTGTGATGATTTTACGGAAATTTAGAGGAATCGCTAATGATTCTGTTAGAAAATAAGAATCGGTAAATTTTTTGATAAAAATTGGTTTTACAGAATTTCTATGTGGCGTTTTTACTACGAATACAATTTCTCGCGACACACGCGTATTGTTATCAACTAGGTCTGTCTGCACAATTGCTGAGCATACAGAACTAGGCTTAGGTGATCTATGCTGTGAGCTGTCGAATGCACCAGTCTCCCCGCCAGTCTATACTTAACCAGTCATTTTATTAATAATTAATAATAATAATTTAGCCCTTTTAACGTCCCACTGCTGGGCACGGGCCTCCCCTCAATGCGAGGGGGATTCAGGCCATAATCCACCACGCTGACCCAGTGCGGGTTGGTGGATTTCACATGTCTAAAGACATGCAGGTTTCCTCACGATGTTTTCCTTCACCGTAAGCAAGTGGTAATCATATGAAAGTTATAATTCATACATAGATTTCGAAAAATCCAGAGGTGTGAGCCAGGGTTTGAACCCAGGACCTGAAGCCCGCAAGACGCGTGCTTAACCAATCGGCTACCACTGCCTCTGCCACAGTCATTTTATTAATAGTAAATAAATAGTGTTTCAATTAATAATTGTTTTTTAAACTGTATGAAAAAGGACTCTAACAGTACCCATATGTGAACAGTCTACTAGCTGTGCCCCGCAGCTTCGCCCACATGGAAATTGACGTGTAAGATTAGCCTATATCTTATTCCAGAGCCTACACTATCTACGTTTCAAATTTCATTAAAATCGGTTTAGTAGTTATAGAGATACGTGGTAACAAACATTCACACACACATACACACTTACTTTCGCATTTATAATATTAGTAGGATAGTCACTAAACCAATGTGGCGCCATCTTGGCGGTCAATAAAATCTGGATGACGTCATGGTATTCATGTGTGGTATACATGTGTGGCATGGTATACCTGGGTGTATGACAAGCGAAAGGCCCGAGGTGCTGGCGGAGCGACGCATGGACTTGGCCACGAGCGCCGTCGGCTTGCTCTTCTCCGGCCGCTCCGCGCGGTCCGGCCGGTCCGCGCTGAACGACTTCTCGTCCCGCCGCGACATTTCCGACCTGTACAACATAAACGTTACTGTTTCACTTTCGAATGCACGTATCCTCTGTGCTTTACCCATCAGCATCTATGAGTTTGTGTAAAACCCTGTTTCAGAATCATTAGATAACTTTTATCCACCAGATAAATATTTCGTTTTGACAGATATTATAATATGGAACAACTGTTAGAACGCCATATTTATTCGGTGGATACAAGTTATCCGTCGATTCTTAAAACAGACTCTAAGTAACCTAACAAAAAAATGTTAGAATGAAACTTTTCAACGTCACCAAGAACTCTGAAGTGATGTGCATCAAATTTTTTTTAGACGACTACGGCATTGCCAAATAGTCATTGTCAAGTACAACACAGTAATCAATGATCATTTAATTTTATTACTACAGGGTGAATTTGAAATCATGGTCATCCTTTTAAACTATGACTCTACACATGATTCCGAATATTTTGAAAAGATAAATAAAAAAATCTAGTAAGCAATTAAGCACACCCGTTAACTGTTTACAGTTCGCTTACGGTGAGGGAAAACATCGTGAGGAAACCTACCTATCCCCCGGGATTAGGTAATAGTCAGTTCCTGTATACACGGCGACAAGGTTCACCACCTGTCACGTTGGGTTCTGACTATCTGGTGAAACGTGGGCTTTGAGTTGGCTTAATACCTCCACAATGTGGTGGTGTATGGCCACTCAAGCCTCCGACTACCCCCGAATGGGGGTAAAAGTCGTAAAAGTCGTGACGTTAACTGTTATTCATTACCTGTTAATATTCCCTAAGTATTCTGAATCATGTGTAGAATCACCGTTTAAAAGGATGCCCATGATTTCAAATTCACCCTGTATAGATTGGTAACCTTCTCTTCATACACTAGTCCCTACTAAGTTGTCAAAATTAGGACAGAAATGATATTAATGACATATCTAATTCTCAAAATATCATAGACTAATCTTCCTTCTGTAGAAGCGTGATAGGTACTCACAGTCTTGGCACGAGGGCGAGTGACGTAGCCGCGCCTGTAGCCGGCAGCAGCGGGTGCGGCGGGTGCGGGAGGGGGTGCGGGTGCGGGTGGGGGTGTGCTAGCTGCGAGGGCATCAACGGGTGCGCGTGTAGTGAGTGGTGGTGGGGAGGGGCGGGGTGTGCGGTGTGGGGCCGCAGTGCCGCGCGGCGCCGCGCTGCTGGTGATACGTCATCGCTGTCCGTTTGAGATGACTCCGCTGTTGACACGTTGCCGCCCATCATCTGGTGACGAAACATAATTCGACTATTAGGGATCGCACTTTAATAATAATAATAATATCCTGGGACATTTTTTACACACGGCTACCTGATCCCAAACTAAGCAGAGCTTGTACTATGGAAACCAGATAACTGATATTACTACATATACTACTTTTTTATTTGTAAATACATACTTAATAAACATATACACCCAGACTCCGGACATACAGACATGTTCATGCACACAAATGCATGTCACGGGTAGGAATCGAACCTACGACCTGCAGCGTGAATGTCACCTTCGCGCCAACCACGCTAACGGGCCCGTCAAACTTTAACTTGCCAATGGATCAGCAAAATCACTCACTATAATCAAGCATGCCTATCGCAGCCAATAGGGGCTTTTACCATACATACATTTTACGTAGCAACTGTGTACATATTTTAATAATTCCGTAGCCTCAAAGGAAAACGGAACCCATATAAGATCACTCTGTTGTCTGTCTATCCGTCTCTCAAGACGGGCACAGCCCAAACCGCTGGTATTAAAACATGACATCGACATCCAGCTAATGAAGACTTTTGAAAAATACGTGTAGTATTTATTAGTATTTTCAAAGGGAATAAAATGTTTTTTGAAGCTAGAACCATGAAAATTCGTATTGAGGCTACTCATAAACGGGCCCGTTAGCGTGGTTGGCGCGGAGGCGACTTTCACGCTGCAGGTCGTAGGTTCGATTCCTACCCGTGACATGCATTTGTGTGCATGAACATGTCTGTATGTCCGGAGTCTGGGTGTATATGTATATTAAGTATGTATTTACAAATAAAAAAGTAGAATATGTAGTGATATCAGTTATCTGGTTTCCATAGTACAAGCTCTGCTTAGTTTGGGATCAGGTAGCCGTGTGTAATAAATGTCCCAGGATATTATTATTATTATTATAAAAAATAATCAATATACCGACCAATATGATTTTGAACATTCAACTGCTAATAATTTTGTAAGGGTGAAGTGTGTGCGTTTTTTTAAATAAATCATTTATTTTGTGTAATAATAATTTATAAAAGCATTATGTAATACTAGCGACTCATATAAGGATGGATGTAACGTAGTGTATCTCTCACCGGGCACTTGGGGTGGTGGTGCAGCGGGGCGGTGGGCGCGGCGGGCGCGGTGGGCGTGGTGGGCGGCCCTGCGCTGTCGGGCGTGCCGGGCCAGCTGTCCGTGCTCTGCGCGGACAATACGCCCATCAGTTTCAACATTCAAAACCAAACATACATTTTTATTCATGAATATAAAAGGCACTTAATAATAATCAAAATCTACGACCGGTTAAAAATGCTGGGCTTCGTTCAGAGGCTACGCTCCGGTCGCAACTTTTGACTCTGACGTCGTAACTCAAATTGACAGGTTCGGTTGTCGCAACTCAGCCGTTCAGATGCTCAGAGTGCTCAAACTGCAACTTTTAACTATCAAAATCGATGATAAGAAAACACTCTGACGGTTAACTGACGTATGTTACTTGTCTTAGTCCGCAAATGTGTGTTTTCGAAGTGCAAGTGAACCATTTATGGACTTATTTTAACTTCTTAATTAATAATTTGATTGACAACTGCACTCGAAGCCTCAGAACGAAGCCCAGCTTCCACTGAGAAGGACTAGAGCTAATAAGACACTGAATGGTAAAAACGTATATTTATGTGTACAGTACATCACCCCTCCCCCCCTCCCCCACTCACCCTGGAGTCGTGCTCGAGGCAGGAGTGGTGGTGGTGGCGGCGCCACTGCGGCGAGGTGCTGGAGAAGGCCGCGAACACACCCGCGTCTTCGGCAGGCTCGGCCGCCTCGCCCGCCTCGTCCGTGTCCACCTCGCTGTGGTTGTACCGGTCGCACCGGGCTACGAACACGACCAATGAGAATCCGTCACGAATTTAGTTGAGAATGCAGATTTATAGAGCTAAGAAATCCATAGCATACAGTGCAAAAAATTTTGTTCTACGACAAAATTTTTCGAAGTTACGACAAAATTACTAGTGAAGTTCGCGCGCGCTTTGTAGCGAATTGCGGTACAGCGCGCCTTCAAGATGATCGGCCATGTGACGTCAAACGAGCAGGCCGCACATTATATAAAATGTGTTATTAAATCGCAACGGATGGACCGATTTTGATGTTTTTAACCCCCGACGAAAAACGAGGGGTGTTATAAGTTTGACGTGTGTATCTGTGTATCTGTGTATCTGTGTATCTGTGTATCTGTGGATCTGTGGATCTGTGTGTCTGTCTGTGGCATCATAGCGTCTGAACGGATGGACCGATTTGGATTTAGTTTTTTTTGTTTGAAAGGTGAGTTAATCGAGAGTGTTCTTAGCTATGTTTTAAGAAAATCTTCTCAGCCGTTTGAAGACCATCAGCTCTTTTCTAGTTGATGAAAAGATATAAACAACTTCCACAGGTCTGATCGATACGAAATTTGAAATCCTGTCACTTGTCAATGATATTACAAAGTATGACAACCTTGACCTGATGCGCAGGCATCATCAGAAGAACTCCTCAACGGTGTACGGCATCTACCTTGTGTTTGGGCTCATACGATGCGTTTTGACGAGTACATGCTAATACAAGCTGGGCAGTTACTACACCGGTAATATAAGTTTAAAAAAGCATGAAATAAAAATTAAATTAAAAATTTAAAAAACCCCCGACAAAAAAATACCTTTAAAAAGATAAAAATAATACCTGCATATTTTCACCCAAGCGTCGTCGTTGCGTCGGGGGACCGCTAAGTACATTACATTTAGAGTAACCTGTAGATTATAACCATGACCGGCGTACTTAGCGGTCCCCCGACGCAACGACGACGCTTGGGTGAAAATATGCAGGTATTATTTTTATCTTTTTAAAGGTATTTTTTTGTTATATTTATGAGACAGCTTAGTGTTATAGCTATAGCTATAGTTTTGAGTTGATTTGTTGACCTAGTCATGATTCCCATGATTAAGGGCTCAACAAGGACGAAAACGTTGGCCAAAATGCATATGAGTTACACCCCCTCCCCCCTCATAGCGAGGTTATTCGGTGGTAACCCGCGTTTGCCCAATGTCTACACACATTATACAAGTTTACACATGCTATTTATACGATAAAAACTTACTGTCGAAATAGCTGGTGTCCTCGTCGTTTTCTAGCTGCGGTATGAATTCAGCCTTCCGTCGGAGCAGGTTATTCCAGTCCAAACCGTAGAAATACACGTGCTCCTACAAAAACAATAAAAAGGTCATATATCAAAGGTAAATGTAAAGATATATCAAAGGTAAAGGTAAAGATATATCAAAGTTATCTACGGTGAAGGAAACCATTGTGAGGAAACCTGCATGTCTTATAAAATCCAACAAGATGACAACGACATGTGAAATCCACCAACCCGTACTGGCCCAGCGTGGTGGATTATGGCCTGAATCCCCCTCGAATCGACGGGAGGCCCTTGCCTCGTGGGATGTTAAAGGGCTCTATTTTTTATCATTGAATTTGGAATGGTTTTAAAAGAAGTTACTACGCGATTAAAATGAGAATGGGACCGGCCTAACGCCATGTTGTGACGTCACAACTGTAACTGGTACGGCTCTCGGCTAATTTCACTCATAAGTACAGTACTTTATATGAGTGAAGTTAGCTGAGAGCCCGTCCTATTCTTATTTTATTCGTATTGTATACTCATGTATTACCTTGACTTGATGCGTGCCCCCTGTACCCAGCCTGTCTCTGGGATTCCGCGATAGCAAGTCAGTGATAATGGCTCTCGCTTCCACTGCGATGGGGAAGTCCTCTTCTGACGGCCATTCTATGTCATCTGTGTACAATACATCGCATGTCAAGATTTAGGGTGCATTTCCACTGACGCGGAGCTGGGCGGAGCGGACCGTGAATTGGCCAATCGCAGTGCTCGCAATCTCCACTCCGCTCTTGGCCCATCACAATTGGCCAATCACAGTCCGCCGCTCCGCTCCACTCCACCCAGCTCCGCGTCAGTGGAAACGCATCCTTAGCCTCGTATTAATAAATGCTCGTCAAATTTGAGATCAATCGATGCAGTTTTGACGTTTAATGTATGGAATATCTGTCAAAAACAGCATCTCAAATTCGATCTCAATCTTGAGATCGATATACGAGGCTAAGGCCCGTATTAATAAATGCATCTCAAAGTCGAGATCGATCGATGCAGTTTTGACGTTTAATGTATGGAACATCTGAGCCTTAGTAACACTGATGACCGCTTGGCGCAGTGGTTCGAGCGTAGGCCGCTCAACTCACTGCAGCGGATGGTTGCGAGTTCGATTCCCGTCAGAGGCAAATTTCGGGAACGGCATTTACGTAATTTGCCTTGGTCTGGGTGTCACTGGGTTCGCGCCCAGTCCATTGTATGGTAGCCATAGTAACAAGCGTAGCTTAGTTTGGGACCATACAGTTGGTGTATAAGTCTGGCGATTTTTTTTTTATTGCCCAGGCATGCACACTGACAGACGGTCCATCTGATGGTAAGTGAAAACCCGCGATATAACAATACATTATTTTTTTCTGATCGAATAATGTATGCAAGTGGCACAGGACCGGTCGTTGTGGAAAACCTTAGGGGAGGCCTATGTCCAACTGCGGACGTCTTTTGGAAGAAATGATGATGATGATGAAGGGCCATCCATAAATTACGTCACACTAATTTCATGATTTTTAGACCCCTCCCCCCCTTGTCACAGCTGGTCACATTTGCGAGACTCCCCCCTCCCTGTGTGACGGTCACATATTTTTACAATTTTAAGAATTTTTCAAAAATTTTCGTTAAAAATTCAAATTTCGGTTTTAATAATAATAACCATTTATTTTCAGGCTACTAGGCCCATAGATACATACCTTACAGACTAACATACATAGATATTATTAAACTTAATAATATTAAGTTTAATAATATCTTATTATAACTTAATACTTAGATATATTAGATTTTTAAATGTGACGTCACAAAACTTAGGACCCCTCCCACCCCTTGTCACACGATGACACATTTCGTCGACCCCCTCCCCCCCTTTACGTGTGACGTAATTTATGGATGGCCCCTGATGAATGATGAAGTTACTTACCATTGACGGTATGAGCGAACAGCTCCTCGGGAGTGTCTCCGAAGAACGGCACGCAGCCGACCAGGAACTCGTAGAGGATGATGCCCATCGACCACCAGTCCACTGGCTTGCCATAACCCTGGACAAATAAGAAAATATAATTTAAAAATCCGGCCTAGTGCATGACGGCCGCACAATGTAGGATTCCGTAGCCATTTCAATAATGAAAACTTGTGGTGACCAGAATTCACCTACACGTTGTTCGCAAACAGCACGGCTGATATGATTTGAAATGATATTTTCAACGATACCTCGCATCATGAGGTAACTAAAAAAAATATTCCCACTTTCTTAAGGGTGGAAACCTCAAAAATGTGAGTTAACAACATTTAATATTTTTTTATTCGAGATCTGCTATGTATTTTTTTTTACCAAATTTAATCAACTTCCGTCAAAAACTTTAGAAGTTATGGCACCGTGACCGACTGGGACGGACTGTATGATCTTATAAGGGTTCCTCATCGTGACTACGGTACCCTGAAAATACCTTAGGGCCACCGCAGATATGCTACTTCTTGCATCGGCGATCGACGATTTTGCGCCTGCATCGCGTTATGGCGACTCTCTGCATTTAGATTTTGCGTTTGCGATTTTGCGACTGGTCGCTGCATTTAGCTTCTAAAAAGCAACTGAATCGTTGATCGCCGATGCTAAAAGTAGTGTATTTGCCCTTGATGCCATTTTTCTTACCTGTCGCAGTATAACTTCGGGGGCGATATATTCAGGGGTGCCGCACACTTGTTTGTCGGAGAACTGGCGCGCCTCTCTATCTGCGTACTCCTCGTATAGATTCGTAGCCACTAGGAGGAAGAGAATTTATTTATTAATCCATTTTGGCTAGCTGGGGGCTTACCACCACCTCTTATAGCAGTTTTGTTTTATTGTTTCAGCGGCCATTTGTGCAATGACGTACCTTATTGTCATGACAATAAGAAATAAGTAAGATTGTTCAGTAATAAGGTACGTCATTGCACGAAAAGACGCTGAATCGTTCAAACGTTCCTGTAATTGAATCGCAATAAGAGTAAGAGTAAGCCCCCTGTTCCCTGTAGGGTTAAGATGTTGAAGATCGATTCTGAAATCAAAATTCGGATCTTTTTATACCGAGCTCAGAGAGTGATAATGAGTGTATGCTAAAAAGATTTAATAATTGCTTTTTTGTTGTAATTACCGTATATACTTTCATATGCATTAGGTAAATAACTATTTATTTGACATAAAAAGGCACTTAAATTTTATTTATTTGTATACAGTGCTGTTAGCTAAAAAGTGAAAAAATCTAAAAGTAGGATGAAACCCACTGGAAAAGCAAGAGAATAGAACAAAAATTAAAGGAAAAATAATTTACGGGCGATCTGAGGTCGGGAAGTGGATGGGGGTGCGTTTACGGGTAAAAAACGGTTTATCTCGATTTATTTAATGTATACTCACACGACATTAAACCCATCTTGCTGAGACCGAAATCAGTCAGTTTTATGTGGCCCGTTGCAGTGATGAGCAAACTGCAAACAAAAGAAAATAGTATTATAAACCACAATCTATGTGTGAATCATAACTTTAATATGATTATCACTTGCTTGCGGTGAAGGAAAACATCGTGAGGAAACCTGCATGTCTTTAGACATGTGAAATCCACCAACCCGCACTGGGCCAGCGTGGTGGATTATGGCCTAAATCCCCCTCGCATTGAGGGGAGGCCCGTGCCCATCAGTGGGACGTTAAAAGGGCTAAATTATTATTATTATTATATTAAACCACGATACCAACTCAACACACTAGTCTTCCCCAAAGGTACGTAATAAAGAGAGGAATAAATAAATATCGCCAGTCTTACACACCAACTGTATGGTCCCAAACTAAGCTACGCTTGTACTATGGCTACAGTACAATGGATTAGGGGCAATCCCAGCGATACCCAGACCAGGGCCAATTACAAAAAGGCCCATTCCGAAATTCACTTCTGGCGGGAATTGAACCCGCAATCATACGATGCAGTGAACCGAGCGACTTATGCTCGAACTACTGCACCAAGCGGCCGTCTCCTGGCTTACAGGAGTAACAGTGGTGGGAGTGTGTGGCGGACCTAGTTCCATTAAAAAGGTAGGTAGTGAGTTACTTGTCTGGCTTGAGGTCCCTGTGCACGATGCCATAGGAGTGTAGATACTCCACAGCCAGCACTGCCTCCGCGAAGTAGTGTCGTGCCATGTCGGCGGGCAGCGGGCCCGCGCGCAGCAGCGTGGCGCAGTCGCCGCCCTCCACGAACTCCAGGATTAAACACAGGTGGCGTTTCGTCTCGAACGAGCAGTACATCGTCACCTGACCAACGGACACCCATCATAAACATACACCAACCGTAAACGTATATGTCTCCGAAGATCTATACTAATATTATAAATGCGAAACTAACTCTGTCTGTCCGTCAAGCGGCGTCTATAAATTACGTGAAGCGTTTGGGGGGGAGGGTAGAGACGAATATCATCAAATCTGGGGAAGAGGGCGGGTCTCAGCAAATATAAATTTTATTTTATTTTCGAAAAAAATAGTGTTAAATTGCGAAAAAAACTAACGTTAATTAAGTAAAACGTGTTCCTCCACTAAAATTAGGCTTAAGAAAAATCTCACGTGAGATTAGGGGAAGGTTGGAGGGAGGGGGTCGAACCAAATCTCACCATAGGTCGAAAAAAAATCACCAAAAATCACCAAACGTAATTTATGGACACCTCCTAACGTTTTCACGGCTAAACCGCCATACCAATTTTGATGAATTTTGGTGTTGATATAGACAGGGCCTTGGAGAAGGGCATAGGCTACTTTTGTTGCGAAAATAAACCTTTAAGGGGATGAAATAGGGAATGAAAGTTTGTATGGGAGACCAATCATAGATGTATACAAAATTCGTACTTATTCATTATTCAGTGGCCTACCTGTTGAGGTAGGAAATGGGATTATTTCACTCACCACAAAGGGATTATCGGCAAAACTGAGTATATCCCTCTCGGCGAACGCCTGCTCCACTTGGTTCCTCAGTATCAAGTTGTTTTTACTGATCTTCTTCATTGCGTACCTGTGGAGATGTAAGGTGAATTCCCAAGCGTATTGGAAACAATTTTGACGAAAATTAAAACAGATTTTTGTTATAACTTTTCTTAGCCGGAAATTGATCCGAAAGATTTTGAAAAAACAATTCAATAGCTAATATCTTTGTAAACTTTTTTTATTCTTTTAAAAATGTAAAAAAAATTAAACTTATGAGTTAATATAAAAATAATACTATGGGACTGAGGTGGACAAGCTTACGGCCCGCCTGAAGTTCAGCAGTTACCATAGCCTATAAATGCTTGCAATACCAAAGGCATTGCTCGCACTTTGCCGTTTAAGGGGCCTATAGATGCTTGCAATACCCAAGGCTTTGCCGACCTGAAGGGGAGTGGAACGAAGGGAGGGGTAAAGGGGGGGGGGGCTTGGCTTCCGGCTCTCTCACTCATCGTACGAAACGCAGCTATAATAGCTACTTTACGCCGACTGTAATACTAAATTCAAGACCACAGACATCAACTCAACAAAATTCTACTGTTGGATCATCAAAATGTAGAAGCAGGAGAACAACTCACCTCTGTCGTGTCTGCTTATGTTTGACGAGGTAGACCGCCCCATAGGCGCCGTTGGAGATGAGCTTGATGACGTGGTAGTCCGCCTCCGAGGGCGGCGCGCCCGTGCTGGGCGGGGACTGCCGCCCGCGGCTCCTGCCCCCAACACTACCATTAGCCGTAGTACAATTTGGATGGAACCATAATACAGTAGGAAATACTTGGAACTACAATATAAAACGATTTGCACCCTAGATTCGGTCCATTCAAATAATTGTCCAAATATTTGTATCATCACCATCATCATCATGTCAGCCAAAAGACGTCCACTGTTGGACATAGGCCTCCCCAAGGTTTTCCACAACGACCTTTTCCGTACCACTTGCATCCAGCGATTTCCCGCGACCTTCACTATGTCGTCGGTCTATGTTTCGCTACTATGTTTCGCCCCACTTCAGAGTGGGGCAAAATTTTGTATAATGTAAATAAATCATAATAATAATTTACCCCTTTTAACGTCCCACTGATGGGCACGGGCCTCCCTTCAATGCGAGGGGTATTTAGGCCATAATCCACCAAGCTGGCCCAATGCGGGTTGGTGGATTTCACATGTCTAAAGACATGCAGGTTTCCATGTTTTCCTTCACCGTAAGCAAGAGATAATAATATTAAAGTTAAGATTCACACATAGATTTCGAAAAATCCAGAGGTGTGAGCCAGGGTTTGAACCCAAGACCTTGAGCCCGCAAGACGCGTGCTTTACCAATCGGCTACCACTGCTTTAATGTAAAACTAAGAAAAAATGGTGTTTCGTAAAAAAAAAGAATCATTAAAATCGGTTCATAAACGACGAAGTTATCCGCGAACACACATAAAAAAATATATATATATATACGGTCGAATTGAGCAACCTCCTCCTTTTTTGAAGTCGGTTTAAAAAATACTGAAAATTGTATACTCTAACTGGGTCAGGTGTTGCAAGACAGATTAAAAGAAGTTCTTACTTAGATGGCGAGGCGTTCTGTGGCGGCGGCGGCGGCGGCGCAGGCGGCGCGTGCAGCTCGGCCAGCGGGTCGCGGGACAGGCCCAGCTTGTGGATGATGTACTGCGGGATGTCCGTCGTTATGCCCTGTGAGAGGACCATTATAAAACTAAATAACTAAGACTAAATTCATTAGGCAAGACTATCCCTCCTATTTATAGAAAGTTGTGATGGACTTGCATGGGCATTACAAATCAATTTTGTTTCTAGAAATGATTTGTAGAACCATTGTAAACGGGCTAGAAATGTTTATAAATTTGGTGATAAAAATGTGAACGTTTAAGCAAGATTTACGGGTCGGTCACCCGCGGCATATCAGCTGTCCGCGCGCTCGACGCGACGCGACGAGGTTACTGACCACTAATTGTATTAATTTCGTTTCCATGCGAATTTACAGAACCTGTTTTCCATGATTTGCTGATTTCTTCCTCGGATAAAGATTATTTTTAAAGTACATAATATAATTATTCGTGGAAATATGATCTATTACAGATATAGAAACAACATGTAACTGAAAAATATTTATTCAGCACAGCATATAAAGAAAATATAGGCATATAAGATAAGAAAGCAACGAGCAACATTACCTTCAGCGTGAGCTGTGCCGAGAGGCATTTGGCTCAGCATGTGCTGGTGAAGAACTGGGTCTCTTCTAGCGCTGATTTCCAGCCAAAGCCTCCTCATACTATATCTTACATCTAACTGGCTACCCACATAGCAATAAACCATCCAGTATGTACCTGTTGGTGCTTGGCGTGTCCCTCGGCGGCCTCGAGCAGGCGGTAGAAGCGCTCGGGGTCGAACTCCAGGCACTCGAGCAGGCGCGCCGGCCGCGCCATGGCCAGCGTCAGCCGCGTCACCAGCGGCGCCACCTGCGCGCCCGCATCCGCCGACTTGTCGCGCGTCTACACGACAATACTACATTGTTACCCAAGGGTGAAAGTAACTTATTTTGGTCACGCGACGTACGCGAGGGCGCTAATAGTTCGAGGGACCAAAATAAGTTACTTTAACCCGAGGTAAACACTGTGCTTTTCATTACGAATACAAAGAAAGTAAAAATAAAAACATGAATTAGCTAAACAAAAAATGAGTGAACACCTTTGCCGTATGTCATTACTTCCCAAAATTTGTTCCTTATTAGCAACACTATCGAATCGAATGGTGTAATAAGTGTTATATTTTTTTTTCAAAATCAACTGATTCGATTCCTGGCTAGGATTATTTATATTTCAAAAATCCAATGATGCAGTTTTAGTTTTCATCAGAATCTGCCCCGAGACTCCTTTGGGTACTTTTCGCTATTCCTCATAGTTTCGGATTTGGCCATGAAAGCACACTTGAAAAATTCACCCTGTATACTTTCATATGCTTTTAGTAAAAAGCTGTTATTTTCACATTCATTTAAGTATAAATAGATTAGTTTTTTATTTAATTTTACTGGACGCTCGCACCGCGGCCCTAGATTCGATAGCAAGTTATAAGTACCTCAGCAAGCAGCCTATCCAGGCTATCCGCCATATCGTAGAAATAGCTGCTCGTCACTTGCTTAGACTCCGACTTGTGAAGGCAGTCGCGCGCCATCTCCAACACCTAGAACAATCAATAATAACCCTCAAATTAATAGAAAGTTGTGATGGATTTACAATTGCTTTACATATGACTTTTGTTCCTAAAAATGCTTTGTAAAATATTGTAAACTGGCTCAAGATCTATATAAATGTGGCGGTAAGAATTAGCCCTTATGTGCTATTACTGGGTACGAGCCTCCCTTCATTGCGAGAAGGATACGGGCAATAGTCTACCATGCTAGCCAAGTGCGGGTTGGGGGACTTCGCACATAGATTTTGGTGATAATTGTATTCGCAAATTGTGTACTGTCTCTCCAGCTTGGGGCCTTAACTCACTTTGTGTTCAGATTGTTAATTTTTCGTTCATTCGGTGTGGGAGTGAAAAATGCCGAATGAAAATATCCAACATCGTTGGATCGGTTCATTAACCCCTCGAGTGATGCGTGCACATACGCATGTGCATAAGTTCAATAGAAAATGTACTGACTTTTTTTTTTGGTCATTCCACGGGTTAAGGGCCATGCCGCCGATGCAAAAAGTAGCATGTCTGCGGGGGCCCTAATGAATTCATTCGGCATTCTGCTTTCATTTTGTGTTCAGACAGGCGAAAATGAACGAAAAATGAAGCGTCTGATTCCACCTTCATATAAGGCCAACAAGTTACAGGTATTAAGATGTCAAGAGGTAGTTTAGTGTCACGTCTCCTTACCTGCCTCTGTACAAATCTCTCTATGGGCGGCCGGTCCGGTTTTTTATCTAACTCCATCACCTCGTCGATGAGTGATCTTAATCTGAAACAATATTAATAAAAAAAGATATAAAATTACTATAAAAAACATATGAAATTAGTAGATAACACCACCATTGGTGGTAGAGTCAAGCGGTAGCCAATGGGTTTCCGTAAAGAATTTAGTTGAGAACGCAGATTCATAGAGCTAAGAAATCTATAACACACAATGCAAAAATTTATGGTCTACGACAAAAATTGACGAAGCTGTAACCAAATTACTAGCGAAGTTCGCGCGCGGTTGTTGTGACGTCATTTGAGCCACGGTGCTTTGTAATAAACGGCGGCGCGGACACAGCGCGGCCGGCGCGGCTACGGCGCGCCTTCAATCCGACAGTCCCGCACATGCCGGACAGCATATAAAATTTGTTAAAAATCGTAACGGATGGACCGATTTCGATGATTTCAAAACTATATTGTTAAGAAAGCTTAGTTTTAACTATAGTATTGGTTATGAGTTGATTTGTTGACCTAGTTTTGATTCCCATTGGCTATAGCTCTTATACGGGCTGGCTCGTCCGGGGTAGTACCATTCTCTCACAGAAAATCAGCTTAAAGTAGCTATTACAGCTGCGTTTCGAACGATTAGTGAGAAAGCCGGAAGCCTACCCCACCTCGTCTCCTCCCCTGTCTCACTTCCCTTCAAGACGGCAACGTGCGAGCGTTGCCATTTGTATCGCATGCATCTATAGTCGTTTGCCTGAAAATCTGTTCTATTGCCGATTAGAACTTATTAGGCGTCATTGTCAATACTGACTTGTCGTCCATGGCCCGCTGCGCGGCGGGGAAGCGCGCGGCGAACAGCGCCGACATGGCCGACACGGCGTCGTCGCGCGAGCTGCCGCCGCTGCCGGCGCCCGCGCACCCGCTGCGCGACGGCGAACTGGAAATCGAACTAGGGTTGCAACAGGAAAAACACGCGCTTTATTACTGTTTATTGTTTCCGTGTGATACTGATGGATTCGTAATTACTTATGTGATGTTTTTTAGGGTTCCGTACCAAAGGGTGCCAACGGGACCCTATTACTAAGCCTACGCTGTCCGTCTGTCCGTCTGTCAGCGGGCTGTATCTTACGAACCGTAATAGGTAGAGACTTGAAATTTTCACAGAATGTTTATCTCTGTGGCCGCTACAACAACAAATTCTTTAAAAAAAAAATGTTAAAATAAAGGGGGGTCCCCATACAAGAAACTTGGTATTTTTATGTTTTTATTCTACGGTACGGAACCCTTTATGTGCGAGTCCGACACGCACTTGGGCGGTTTTGTGGTGATGTAAAATGTAGTGACTAATGAGTATTAAAATACAATGTACAATTAAAACAAATATACTATTTATTTGAATAAAACAAATACTAAACTTCGTTCTCTGTTGGAACCTGCTTATTTTCATTAGAACCAAAAAATGTTCGGCGAAATATTGTACAGCAAAGCACTTCAATCTACTATTTCGGGGTATAAAGACATGGAAGAGTATTACTTTCAATCAAAAAAATATTTCGCCACCAACTAACACAGAAACTGTAAGGTGCCAAACTGAGCCACGCTTGTAATATAAGCATCATACAATCGACTGCGGGCGATCCCAGTGACACTCACGCCAGGGAAAATTACGAATAGGCAGAGGGCCCTACTCTTTTACAAACGATAACGAAATTTCGGACGAAATTTCCCGTATTTCCTACTACGATTCTGATTCATTCCGACATTTATTAAATAATAATAATTTAGCCCTTTTAACGTCCCACTACTGGGCACGGGCCTCCCCTCAATGCGAGGGGGATTCAGGCCATAATCCACCACGCTGGCCCAGTGCGGGTTGGTGGATTTCACATGTCTAAAGACATGCAGGTTTCCTCACGATGTTTTCCTTCACCGTAAGCAAGTGATAATCATATTAAAGTTATGATTCACACATAGATTTCGAAAAATCCAGAGGTGTGAGCCAGGGTTTGAACCCAGGACCTTAACCCCGCAAGACGCGTGATTAACCAATCGGCTACCACTGATTTTTTGACGAAATTTTGGACGAAATTCGCGTAATTCCTACTACGTTTCTCATTCATTCCGACATTTCTTACGAACGAAAATTGTTTGACGCCTTCGTCGTCGTCGAATCTAAACGTCAAACAATTTTCGTTCGTAAGAAATGTCGGAATGAATGATAAACATAGTAGGAATTACGCGAATTGCGTCCGAAATTTCGTTTTCGTTTGTAGAAGATTAGGCCCTCAGTTTCCGAAATTTTCCTTTGGCGGAATTCGAAACCACCTAATTCAGGGTGCCGAACGGCCAACACTCAAACCACTACGCGAAGCGGTTGCCAAATATTTCATAAATTTAAAACGTTATGCATCTTTTAAAATAGGTATGGGACCTCGTTTGTTTTGAGTGGGCATTACATTATGCAATTTGCAGAGCGCTAAACTAGTGTTGTGCATTGCAAGATGCCCATACGATCGCACTAGATTTGATCACTAACTACCATTAAACCATCCAATTTTAGCACACTAACTTACCTAGCGCTATGCAAATTGGATAATGCTCGCTTTATAGTGACGTTATAATCTGTGGCAGCATACCTGAGACTCCTGCTCCGCACGCGGCGCGCCGGCGACTGCGGCGACGGCGCGCGCGCAGCTGTGTTGCCGCTGCCGCCGCTGTCCGACAACGACGCCCAGTTGTTCATGCCGCTGCCTTGCGAACTGCTGCTGACCACACGGACCGGGTTACCAACAAACACTACTGTACTCACACGTTGAGTACTAGAGTGGATGCTCTGGCGGCAGGACCTACCGTAGATGGTCCCTGACGCCTCGTAAGGGGTTGCCAGGTATAGTGTGCCTCCTTTTGTAACCTAACGGTTGGTAAGGGGGCCACTATAATAAATCTATTTTCTAATAGGTATGGGTGTTGTACTACACTCCAGCAAGCCAACTAGGCGCCTGTCAAATGTGACGTCACCCGCACAAGGCGGTGGCGGTGTGCGGGCGGCTGGCGGGGAGGAAGCCGCAGACGGTGGCGGGTGTGCGGGCGGGCAAGCCGCATTCCATCCGAGCGCCTAGTTGTCTTGGTGTAGTAGTATGTGCAAATTCACAAACCCAATTAACTAGCACTAGCATTTACCTCATATTGCTAGCAGACTTAAAAATAAAATAAAAATATTATTGTAATCGTATAACGGGAAATAGACTGGAGATGTTATCTACACTCCTAAATCGTCAATTGCTTATTTCGTCTACTTCCCCATGTCATCCAGTTCCTATGTGGTCCATTCTCCTAAGTCGCCCATTCCCTATGTTGTCCATCCTCATAAGTCTTCCATTTCCTATTTCGTCCACTTTTCAAAGTCATCCACTTACTATGTCTTCCACTCTCCTAAGTCGTCCATTTTCTACGTCTTGCCGTGTGTCCACTGGCAAGTAACTTCCGCAATTTCTTGCAGAAGTCACTTGCCGACGTGTTTCCACTGACTGCAATTTTACACAACCGTGTACATGTGGGACTTGCAGCAAGTTCGGCAAGTCGCAGAAGTCCACTTGCGTGAGTGTTTACACATTGGAAGTCGCTTGCGCAAGAAAACTTGTGCTAGTTTTCTTGCCAACTGACACTCGGCATTACACTCTCCTAAGTCGTTAACTTCCTCAATCGACTATTCCCCAAGTCATCCATTCATTATTCCTAAACCTCCGCGATTGATCGTAAAGAGGCTAATACACTTACTTGAGTGAGTTGTGGTGCTGGCAGTGCGGGCACGGCGCGCGCGGCTGCGGCTCGCACGCCGCCTGCACGGCCAGCAGCCGCTCCTGCGACGAGCATTGTGACTGCAACAAGTGGATACGGCACATTATTATTGAGTATCACCATTATCGTAAATTGCTGACTTGGACTTTTGGCGGGACATGGGAGAGTGAGGATCGCATTTTTGTTTTAAATTACCAAAACTTGTGGTTCTTAACTTCGAAATAATTAGTGGGTATTTACAGGTTAATTCCATTTAAAACATATTTTTCATATAAATAAAGGTTAAAGTTTCTCTTGCAAAAAAACTACGGTAATTCTGCGGCAGTGTGTTGAATCCTTTCTTAGTATACCAATTCCACCGACCCAAAATACTCGATAACACACCATCATGCCTGATTTTCTCGAAGAGGTAGGCAGGTAGGGGTAGGGGTAGGACCACCTCTGCCTACCCTGCTGGTCTATTACCAAATAGAAATATGATTTCAGGCTTTTTAGTGCTCCAGGGTTTTTTGAAGTCGTATTTTGTTTTTACTTAGGCAACTATACCACAATGATTATGATTAATTCGTGCGAATATTCCGCACGTGTCGATTGAAGCCCTTCGTTGGTTATCTATGGGTTGTGTTGCAATTCGGCATGTAAACACGTAACACCAAGCCGATAATATTTGTATGATGTCTATTCTGTTCCTCGTTCACACGGTGAATACAAAACTGTGGAATCGATTACACGGTGATCATCATTCGTCACGATCGTATCGGGTGGCGAGACCGACTTTGTTTGTTATCAGATGATTTCAATGAATTTTGATTAATCATATTTTTTTATAATTATTCATAATTAACAAAATTTATGAATACACTGTATTAAATATAAGAAATAACTAAGACTACTTTTATTTAAGAAAAATAATAAGGGTTCCGAGCTAAAAAAAAATACGCGATCGTGTCCACGGGTACATCTAGTTTGCTATTACAAATAATAAAATTGATTTATGATAAAATAAATAAATATAACGTCACGAGTTTTATCCCCATTCGGGGGTAGTCAGAGGCTTGAGTGGCCATACATCGCCACAATGTGGAGGTATTAAGTCAACTCAAAGCCCACGTTTCACCAGATAGTCAGAACCCAACGTGACAGGTGGTGAACCTTGTCGCCGTATACAGGAACTGACTATCACCTAATCCCGAGGGATAGGTTTCCTCACGATGTTTACCCTCACCGTAAGCCAACTGAACTGAACCGTAGAGTGAAGAAGTCATAAAAAAAAACAAATATTAAAACTTCCTGACACACACCCACAAATAAAATAGATGATAAGTAGTTTGGTATATTAAAATATTCCGAGTAGATATTTTTATCTACTAGATAATAATCTGTGATTTATATCAAGATGAGATGAGATAATCCCACATCGTATAGGACTGTTTTCAATAAACACATAATATAAAAACCAACTCTATTTCAATACCAACAAAGTGTTATTTTAAAATTATAAAAATATTTTCAGCCGATATGAATAATGTTTATTTTCGTTTGCGTAAAGTATGCTAATTCACAACTCGACCGGCCAATGTCAACATAGTAAAATTATTGGCTATTATTTTCAATGTGTACGTCGTTTATGGGTTTATACATAATTTATGACATGTTACGCAACTTTACGATTGAGCACGATTGAATAGTAACAAACCATAATGCTCGGGATACACGGCGAGACTCGACACTCACTGTATCCGAGTGTAGCGACACTGCCACTACAACTGTAACAAGGTGTCACGGTCGTGTACACACGCAGACACTCGATTATACACTGAGTGTATTAGTGTCAAGTGTCGTCGTTTATCCCGAACATAAAGACGGTAAAACCAGGTAACTAGCCACTGTCAGTAACAAACCATAACGTATTTTAACCGTATAAAGTATAGTCGTATTAAAAACAAACGCCATCTATGGTTAATGATAAATACTGTATTGTTCTGTCTTTTCCTAAAACTCGTCTCTTTTACTTGGACGTCGGATCCGGGCGTCTACTCCGAAACACGAAACGAAATGCTTCGGCTGACGAATCGTAACGTTTTCCTGTGGGGCTACTCGGAAATACGAAAGGAAACGTTGCGGCTGTCGGATGATAAGTTTTCCTACTCGGAAAATGTTTCGGATCCGAAGTTCGGATTCGATAGTCGTGATGTGACGTTTCTTCTTTCGTTGACCCTACTTCGAAAGAACCGGAACATTTCCAGAGTAGGAATATGTACCATCCGTCAGCCGAAACGTTTCGTTTCGTATATCGGAGTAAGCGCCAGCTCTGTGGAACAGGTATAAAAGAATAACACCATTAACCCTAAGGGCCATAACACACCAGTTCGCCATGGCGACGTCGCCGGCTACGTATCCAAACAATTTGTATTGATGGCGACGTCGCCAGTCCGTCGCCAGATGTGTTACCTGTCATACATTTCAATACGAATTAGTTGGCTACGGTGGAGAGCCTCCCCCCACTCCTCCTCCCCCTGTCCCAGTCCCCTTCAGTATGCCTTTGATATCGCAAGCATCCATAGCCTACGGTAACTGCTTAACATCAGGCAGGCTGTACGCTTATTCGTCCCCTTTTTTAATTAGCCTATGGGGATGTCCCACTCCTAGGCAAATGCCTCCCCTTTTTCTTCCACACCACTCTGTCCTTAGTCTCATAAAAAAGAGTGACCATAGACAGACCAGCTGGATACCTGCCAATGGTGGCGAGATGACCTGAACAGAGTGGAGTGGAAAAAAAAGGGGAGGCCTTTGCCCAGAAGTGGGACAGCCCTACAGGCTAACAAAAAAAAATAGACACTACATCACAGACACTAAATCCAAATTATCGCGACATACTGTGGGACCACCACCACCAACCACCAACTCGCACTGGGCCAGCGTGGTGGATTATGGCCTGAATCCCCCTCGCATTGAGCGGAGGCCCGTGCCCAGCAGTGGGACGTTAAAAAAAAGGGGCTAAATTAATTTAATTTAAATAACTGTGGGACACCGCACTATAATTTGGATTTGTACTGACATTGACAGAAGTGAAGTGACGCATAACGTCATCTGATTTAATCAAGCGACATGGTAAGCTTATTTTTTTATTGGCCTAATTAGTTTTCCCAAAAATTAACGGGAATGTCGAACAATAGAATCTCCAAATTTGTCGCCACGCAACACCCAGTGGTGTGAATCATCCCGCTACAATATATCCGCAACTAATGACGCTCTGACACAATGACACACAAGCGTGCCGTGCACGTGGTAAACAATTCAAAGAAAAGCACGAGAGAGTAGGCCGAGGACACACTGGGCGACGATTAACACGCAAGTTGTTCAACACGTTGGGCGATTATTCGGAGTGTCCGAGACGAGGTGGGTGGTCCGACAACAAATAACGAATGTCGCCAAATAAGGGGCCATCCATTAATTACGTCACACGAATTTCATGATTTTTAGACCCCTCCCCCCTTGTCACAGCTGGTCACATTTGCGAGACCCCCCCTCCCTGTGTGACGTCACATATTTTTTAATTTTCAGAAATTTACAAAAATTTCGTAAAAAAAACAAATTTCAGTTTTAATACTTAAGACATATTAGATTTTTTTATGTGACGTCTCAAAACTTAGGACCCCTCCCACCCCCTTGTCACACAATGTCACATTTCGTCGACCCCCTCCCCCCTCTTTACGTGTGACGTAATTAATGGATGGTCCCTAAATACAGTAATCGAATGAACACAAGAACCATTTGTATATTTGTTGCCGTACAAGATTTTTTTTATAGTACTGCGGTGGCAATAAGCGTACGGCCCGGCTGATTTTAAGCAGTTACCGTAGCCTATACATGCTTACAATACCAATGGCATTGCTCGCACATAGCCGATCTGAAGGGGAGTGGGATGGAGGGAGGGGGAGGGGGGAGGGGGGTTGAGCTTTCGGCTCTATCACTCATCGTACGAAACGCAGCTGTAATAGCTGCTAAATAGATTACAGGTGATTCCAATAAAACTACTACCATATCGTTGACATTGAGTGCTTCCACAAGTCCCGGGTAACGTCACGACTTTTATCCCCAATTCGGGGGTAGTCAGAGGCTTCAGTGGCCATACACCACCACATTTGTGGAGGTATTAACCAACTCAAAGCCACGTTTCACCAGATAGTCAGAACCCAACGTGACAGGTGGTGAACATTGTCGCCGTGTATACAGGAACTGACTATTACCTAATCCCGAGGGATAAGTAGGTTTCCTCACGATGTTTTCCCTCACCGTCAGCGAACTGTAAATTATGCACATAGATGAAAATTCATCCGTTGGTCCCGAGCAGGCTTGCCCAAGCAATCATTTATGATGTTATGTCTACGTGATCAGATGTCAAAACTAATTGCTCGGGTGCACTTGTGGATTACTTATTTTGATTGTTTCTGAATAATTGTAGTATCGGAATTCATAAAGTCGCGAGAGCGCACATTTTTGTTACAAAAAGCCGCCAGTCTGCTCCAGTCCTTAAAGTTAATTTACCTAATAATGAGCTCCTCCCAAACTAGGTCAAGTAGAATCTTGTTTAGGGTCTGACAAGAACAAAGCAAATGAATAATAACATTCTAAGTAATTTTGTAGATCCTGCAAAGGGTTTAAGACATAAGGAAAGTGCCGGAAGACGTGTGAGACGATCTCGACAAAGATGGACCGATGACGCGTCGTACTACTCTACCAAGCCAACTAGGAACTTGGATGGAATGCGGCTTACCCGCCCGCATAACCGCCACCGCTTTGTACGGGTGACGTCACATTTCACAGGTTCCTAGTTGGCTTGGTGCAGTTTTAGGAAGCTGGTGGTAGCGAGTAGCAGAGACATTGGATAGCCAATGATCAGCAATGGACGCCTTCCTGCTAATGTATGGTTGGTTTTTGTATACTTACTGATAAACTGGAACTGCCGGGGGTCGTACCGTAACCCGACGATGGTAGCGACGCCACGGACCACCTGCGGCCATCGCTGCAAACAGACAAACAAACACTCATAATAATTAGCCCTTTTTGGGTCCCACTCCTGGGCAGGGTTTATGATTAAGACCATAATCCACCACGAGCTGGCCCAGTGCAGTTTGGCGGATTTAACATACCTTTCGAAAATGTATTGAATTTAATAACATGCAGGTTTCCTCACGATGTTTTCCTTCACGTATGCAAGCGATAATCATATTTAAATGTATGATTCGCACGACTTGGGTCGCACTTGGGCACGAAACACGTGTGTTTAACCACTCATATATCAATGCCACAACAATAAACAAACTACAATAAACACTAAAGTCACCTACCAGCTCCAAGAAAGCTTTTAAAAGCTGGAGCTGGAGCTGGAAGAGATCGTAAGGATCGAATATGTCAGATACTTACATATCCTTATTTCTGATTCGGTTAGACATGTAAGCAATTCGAGAGAGACATTAGACAAGCCTGTAGGTCCACAAGATTCATTTATTTACTTTTAGTATATGGAAAACTTACAGCTAATTCGTTATGTAACATGGGACAATAGTTCAGCCACTGGAAAGCCAATCACAAGTCTTCACTTATAGTGACTGTTTGGAGTTTCAGTTGTGAGGAAGTATAAGTGCATGAGTAGCAATACCTACTACAAGTCATGGCAATTTCAGTCCTAGCATATTCAGAAAATATGGAATCATCAGCAGGTCGTTGCTGGACATGGCAAGAGGACTGTACCCTACGAGTACGCGGCTTTGGGAATTCTTTAAGCTAGAAATGTCAATGCACTCTTAAAACCAACTAATATTAGAGCAAAAAGTCCTAGAATAGCATACGCGCCAAGACAAGTCGTAAAAACTCGGTCCCGGTTGTTGTCATCTAGGCAGTCGTTAAGCCTTGTCAGAGGCCTTCGGGCGAGTTGAACAACTCTGACACCAGGTTGGCCACTAACCATACGATAAGAAGTTGCCAGAAAAGCTTGCCTGTCATTAGTAGTATATTCCAGGATATTTTGTCGCTCGGTAGGTTTCAACTTTTAGCGGAAAAGGGAACATCTTCCGGCCAGGCGGGTGGTATGCCTGGCGGGGTCAGCCGCTACGCCCCAATGGTTAGTGTCGGGGTCTCGTATATATGCTGAGTGCCTCGGGAATCTTGCTTGCGTGGTTCAGGACTTCATTTTTGTATTGGCGCGTGCAACTAACGCCATCTGTTGGTAGCGAGATGTGAAGTCGCTACAAACTGATGGTTGAGTTTCAGCATGGACCTCAAAGCAGATACTCACAGCTCCTTGCCCCGCTTGACGCTGGACGAGAGCAGGGCATGGTGCAGGGGGTGCGGGTGGTGCACGTGGGGCCAGCGGGGGCCCTCCGCCGGGGACAGCGGCCCGGTGCCCGGGGAACTGCATCTGCCTGAACCGACCTGGGGAGCAAAGACATGTTAAAAGGTTTTGGTTTTGAGGTGTTTTGAAGGTGGTAGAGCCAAGCTGTAGCCAATTGACTGCAGCTCATAAACGGGCTGGCTCGACCGGGTACCGTACCGGTAATACCACCCTCTCACAGAAGATCGGCGTAAAGCAGCTATTACAGCTACGTTTCGTACGATGAGTGAGAGAGCCGTAAGCCCACCCCTCCTCCCCCTCCCTCCATCCCACTCTCCTTCAGGTCGGCAATGTGCGAGCAATACCTTTGGTATTGTAAGCATCTATAGGCTACGGTAACTGCTTAACATCAGGCGGGCCGTAAACTTCTTTTGCCACCGGAGTCCTATGAAAAAAGGCCAAAGTCATCACTCACACGTTACCGACCTGAAGAGGAGCGGGATAGAGGTTCAGACTTTACGCCGATATTCTGTAAAAGGCGCTTTTGTGATTCTACCAAAAGCAAGGAATATGGAAGGAAATGTGAAGAGCATTGGAACATACTCCGAATACATTCAATTTTGAAATAAATCCTGTTTGTAGCTAGCTATCTCACTCCCTGCAGTGATACGCTCTTGCTGACTTATTATTTTTAAGATTCATATTTGGCTATTGTAATTAATTACAATAGTAGCAGTCAATATTTTAGACGGTGGATTCAAAAAAGTTAACGATAGATTGATATTGAAATCAACTGCTCACGATACTCAACTTTTTTCTAACAACACGCGCATACGAACATAACGGGCCGCACAAAAAGGTGCGCCGAGCAGCTTCAAAACGTTTTGAAGCGGTTTTTTAAGTCGATATAATCTGACCAGAAACGCGCAAGTAGTTAGAATTATGATTCGCAATGAATAAACCGGAATACTCAAAAGCATCAACCAGTTCTTGACTTCAAGTCTTGAACGGCTACTTTTTCTTTCGATGAAATTGTATGCGCGTTCCAAGATAGACTACTTTTCCTCTTTCCAATTTACAATGTCTTGGTTGGAGATCCTGGCTCACTGGAGTAACAGTAATCGGAGCTTATGATACAAGTCTCCATAAAATATCAACTTGGGTCTACCGATAGCGACATGGCATTATTTCAATTAATTCTCCAATCTAGAAGGTACTAGACAAAAAATTGTATTACTTTATCCGAGATAAAATCAAGATTTATTGGACCGATTTAAATGGTTTACGTGACCTATCAGCATTGGACTTTTTGTCAATGTTTGGCTATCAAGAAGTCATGGAAAATTTTCTGGATTACACTAAATTATTTCTCTTAGGACACACCATCGAACAACAAGAATGTCGGCTAATCAGTCTTAGTAGAACAAACAATAGTATATTATGACAATTCATAATTCATTATTCTGACAGTTACTTTAGACTCATCACTGAAAACTATATATCCAACCCAATAGAAGCCATAACTGAGGCTAAATTGGTCAATATAGGCAGCAAGTCTTTAGGGAACTAAGGTAGCCGTGCTCTGGCACCCGCATCAATCTTTGCGTCAAAGCTTTTGAACAAAATAAACTTCGTTAAAACTCACTGTTACGTAAATGTCGAACATGAAACGGATCGCTAAAGGGAGTTCCGAACTTAACAGTTTCAAAGAGCAAAAGAAACAACTTCGAAACTGTCACACCTAAAATTTCTGGGTAGGAAAACAGAATTATTTTATTATGCTATAGAAATACTCCAATGTATTCTTTCTTCAAAGAAGGCTTCAAGTAAAGCTTTCTGGGCGGTTAGTGGTAATGGTAGAGCAAATAACTTGCAGAAGTGATGGCCGTTATGGCGAATGGACTTGCACTATGAAATAGGGACCACAATTGAAAGCCATGGTTTTACTAAGATGAACTTGCGTCACAGAAATCCAATAGAGAGAAAAAGGACCGTGACGGGTCCGAGAGGGGAGACGGACGACGGACGGTCTTTTGACTTATGAATGATATTATGGTCTATGATACACTAAAGAGCGACCTTCACCGATCGACTTACCGGATCAACCCTGGATTTTATCAAATAAAATATGTGTCTGAACATATAATATGTACCAATAGGGTTACCATAAAGAATATGAACAAGGATAAAAAAAAAGCAAATACCTAAAAGCATGCACGGCTTCGTCGCGCGCAGCTGTTGTACTGCATCCTCCTCTATCGCATGAAATAGTACTCGGATGCGCAATGCTTCTCTGTCAATCAATTTTTCAATTTCAAATCTTTAATTTCAAAGCCCGGCTACCGTTATTCTTGACTAGATTTTCGCAAGCAACACTATACACTGTATTCACAATAAAATTGCCTTAATTTTGATGTAATTTTCATTTGGCAAGCAAGCCGGTGAAAATTTAAAAAAAAAATTAATTAATCATAGCCATGACCATATTTTTTACGGCCACCCTATTGGTATATGTTCAGAAACATATTTTATTTGATAAAATCTAGGGTTGCCCCGGTAAGTCGATGGGCGAAGGTCGTCCTTAAGCGTATCTCGTACTATTACAGATAGCTAATTAACGGTTCCTTCTACGAACAAGTACCAGGAGAGCAGCAGTGCGTCAGGAGTGGCGACAAGTTGTCAAGCGACCAGTCTGCCAAGAGTGTAACGACGGAGAGGAGAATCAACATTCCTAACTTTTAGTTCGAGTTTTTATGAATATTTCAATCAGTTTAAATCACAGAGTAAAGACTAAAGAAAGAGGTGCCCTTATTAGATATTTGTATGAAAAAAAACGTGGTCATTGTTTTTTCATTTTCATTTTACTATTTACCGGTAAATAGTTGAACTACTCGCTTCGTTTTATGACGATGTTAGTACTAGGCCGACCACTCGGCCGACTTGCTTAGGGCCAGTCCCCTTAGTAACTGGTCCATGGTTTAAATACTTTCTGAGCTGAAACAAAATCGAGATTTGAAATCTCGTCATCAGCCAGAAGGTAGGAAAACATCGCTATAGATTAAAATTCAAATGCGTTCAGTGGAAACTGGGCCGTATGCTGAGAGTTTTTGCTCTTTTGTGCCCCGAATGACACAGTAGAATTGACGGTCTCGTTTAAATGACATTTAAAAAAAACTACTTAAAACTGAAGTAGGTATAGGTTCTTTTTTATCGCAAACAATATTATTTACTTTGTATGTGTCTAATCACATAATAATTAATACATAGACGACCGTTAAATGTCATAAGATCGTCTTGTTTAATTATAAAACATTTCTTACTATAAAAACAAGACGGGCCAACTCAATTAGGCTTATCTCATAGATCTAAGTAATCCATTTTATCTCCCAGTCCAAATACATCTATATAACTCAATAGCGACTCTGACGTGGCTACAGTAAGCCCCAATGAAGACATAAGCGTAGCGTCAGTAGCGTTTATTATATCGCTAAGCTTAGCATTTCTTCTCCAACCTTTTCTCCAGAGCTGAGGTACTCCTGGAAGCATTCCAACTAAGACAAGGGTAGCCTGGGCAACAATAGTTTCTTATTTTCTTCGAAAAAGCCAGACAGAAGGACTAGACCAGGATAGCCTGGGGGTGAGACGAACTGTACTCATACTGACAGGAGTGGCCTACCATAAAACAGAACATTAAATAAGTTAGAGATTTCTGTTATCTACTTCTTCTTAGCCTTATCTCATTATGAGGGGTCTGCTTTCAGTCTACCCCGATTTGGCTGGTTACCGATATTTACACGAAGCGATTGCCACTTGCCCTCAGAGACCCAAGTAGTGGGACTATCGGCAATCTAAGGGTAAGATCATTTTTGTCAGATTCTTCAGTGTTCTGACTGCCTGTAACGGCTGTCAAAGAGGACGGAGGTGGTCAGATGTTATAATTCGGTCACCCATCAAAGGTCTGACCTAGCCGATGTATCGGGCATCTAAGAAACTCGGCTAGGACCTCTTCTGCTTCCTAATAAGTCAAGGGTTTTCTTCCAGTGTCTTCCAGTATTTTATATTCGAGGCGAGCGGTGCGCCCAAGCAATCAGCTTCGACGTCTGAACGCATAGATATAATTTTTTAACTGATGGCTCGGCAATGGCAGCTCGGGGCTGTTCGCATGCATGTCGCAGTTTTCTGTCTACTTCCAAATCACGCTCAATCCGCTGTTCCTTCCACTAAATCCTCATTCCAACATCTAATAGAACATCAAGACCACGTTTTTTGCCATACCAGTTTCACCTTGGCGTGGATCTTTGACTCTTGTGACTCAGACCCGTCCGCAATCTGGCCATAACAGTGCTGGCACTTTGTTATTGTTTTTATGTGGGAACCGGTTTTATTTGTTGGCTGTATGAGGTTAGATACCGCATCTATTAGATAAGGGTGTGGAGTGTGTCTAGGCTAACGTCTTCGTCGTAAGGTTGTTTTTACAGTGGCATTAAAATCGTAGGTATACGTTCTAAAAACATGACCAGAGGGTAATGCTTAGTTCTATAAAGTTTGGGATATAAGTCAAATTAAAGAAAGTACCTGCGTCTTGGACGCATAGATGTAGAGGTGTAATCATCTATTATTTGCATAGCATGCATGATATCATCGTGTGGCATATGTAAGACCATTAAGGTGGTACATTACTTCATCGTAAAAAACAAGATGTCCTTATTGTTCTTTGTTAAAAATACATCCTACTATGTGGCATTGGAGACAAAATCTAACAGCAACATTTCGTCGCTTTACTTTCTCAATTAATTTCATATTAAAGGTGTCAATTTGAGTGAATGCATTGCGTGTACGAATTTAAGAATGAATATCCACTTCATCCATTGATAAAATGGATATTCATTCCTAAATTCTTATACACCTCAACTGAATACCCAATTTATCAATGGAAAATTCCGAAATTCCTACACTCAAATTACAAAAATGAACTTGTTTTTTTCAAAATCTCATTTTTTGTGTTTTCCGTCAAAGCGTAAAGCGACGATTTGCGACAGTAAATTATCTCTCTTTGTCATATAAATAGGAGAAATTTTATTCACACGCCATTAGAACATTTCTCTTTTTCACAGAAACTTTCAACACTTTACGGAAACAATAAATCTAAAACGAATCTTCCATACATAGTCAACAGACTTTCAAACTTAAAACCAGTTTTAAAAACGCGTCAATCGACAGTTATTAAATGGAAAACTTAAGACGCGATAACACTCAGCGTAAACAGATAAACAATCGACCATTAAATTAGGGTTGTCGCGTTAAGTTGAAATATATCAGCCGGAAATTAACGATACACAGCTATGAGATTTGTAAGTCTAAAACTAGTCTGATTTTAGGTTTAACACAACCGGCTTATTAGGATGTCAATGTACCAATTTAGAAATATGTAGCAACGTTTGAAACTCGTTATAAACAAAAATAACGTGATAAAAATTTCAGAAAATTGTTAAAAAAAACTTGCTTAGTGTAGTTTGAACCCATGACCTTAACCCGCAAGACGCGTGCTTAACCAATCGGCTACCACTGCTTAGTTTATCAATCACCCAAGCTGAAAAAGGAACAACGCAGCAACATCCAAGACAGATTTATAAGAAAACAATAAACAAGTATTTTGTTCAAATTTTGTCTAGTCACGCGCCGCCCGTTCTTCAGGTGCTGTGTGTATCTAATGGACCATGTCGGACCACGTCTTGGCAACCCTACATTAAGGCCGCAGCGTGTACGCAAACAATGAGAGCCCTATTAGAAGCGACGCTATACGGCAACATGTAACGAGCTTAACGCAGCAACATTGTAAAATACAAACGATGAAAATTGGCTTAACTAGAATTATGGAGACAAAATGAAAGAAAAGAGCGTAGCAAGTGGTTTTTTTAAATTACAATTTCCCGTCCGGATTCAGATTCTGGAGACGCAGACATGTTCCAAAGTAGATCAGAAGGTATCCAAAAGTTAAACATTAGATTTAAATTTAATTGAAGACTAGCCGTCAATTACTTAAAGAATGCCAAGGGTGCCAAGAAGATGCTTCGATATCATAAATAATGCTATAGGATAGGAAGGCGGCAGCGGCAGGTTTTACATGGAACATAACAGTTTTACATTTGGAGAAAGATATAGAGAAAAGGAGATAAGACATAATTTTTGTACCACCAGTTATTTTCTCTACTAACTCTAGCCTAAGCTAGTCTACACTAACCACGTTTCTTACGTACACGCAAAGACGACCATCAGTCTTCATTCTAACTCTGATATCTTGCAAAGTACTTGCCACTACAAGTTGATGACACTCGCACGCCAAATTGGAGACAATGAGGTACCAAATAAATCTAGCCATCATGATACTCGGGAAGTAATTCATCATGCTTTTATTGTATGACTTTTTGTTGAACAAATCTAGTCGTGATGGTGTGATCAAATTATATTGTGTTTGTACGTCTTCCCCATTGGTTCGTATTATCGTGCATAACAGCTACGTTTATTATCAACAAACAAACGCTCGCTCAGTTTGTATTCGCTAATGGGTATCTGAATTATTGTATGATTTGTAGTTCTTGCATTACTTGTAAGAAGCGCTGCCTGTAACTGTATGTTCTATGTTACATTATTGTCTGTTTTATGAAATAAATAAATAAACCACAGTGTGTAGAGAATCCCTATCTTAAGATCCTTTCGTATAACAGTCATGTCCCGTGGGCGTGCTATATTTGAAATAGACTTAGGAACCTTATTACTCGCAGCTTTTATCACCAGTTGGATATAGTATAGTCTGCGATCTGTGCCTACTTAGTACACTATTTAATTATGCTTCTAAAAAGCATCAAAGAAACATCCTCTGTTAGGTCAAACAGTGCGTACTGTACCTTCCAAAACAAAACTTCTTTGGCAGACTTGGCACTTGATCACATTTCGCTTCTCACAAGACTACCCATTTCAACTAAATCATTTTTGAATTAAAAACTAATTAAACCCGCTTTATTCAATTACTCACTGAATAAAACAAAAAAACGGTGACTTGTTTTAACGATTCCAATTAAGTTCGTTTCCTTAAATGGATCACGCTTGACCTTAACCGTAATCAGCGGTTACGCAAGTTGCATAACGCGGTCCATTGTGGTAAGAGAAGCCGTTTCTTCTAAGTCATAATTTGTATGTGTGCAAGCACCGTGATACCCATAACACAATATCTAACGGTAATGAGTTTAATCGTAGTATGCTGACCCGGACTTGGGAAAGAGGTTTAGAAAATAAAAAGGTCGGAATGGAATATTAAGCGGCATCATACAAACCGCAGAAAGCATCATTGCCTATCCGTTACTAAATTTTAGAAGGTTGTCTGTCAGCTCCATATTCCTCTCTATTTTTTACAACAAACATACTTACTCACATTCCAGAAGCAGACTCCATTTTCCGCCCGAAATGTCGTTCCTTTATATTACCCACAATATGTTATGGAAAAGGCGATATTGATCTACAATTTGATACTCTGCGCGTTAAAAAAACTGCTTGAACCAGGGATGCCATTACGAATATTTACAACCCCGGTACGAAAGCAATTATCCGTTTCGTTCGGGCTTATCCGTAGTAAATAACCGTCAAATCACAAACGAACGAAACACAAAGATCGGGTTCGTAATCGCAGACCCTGGGGTCTTACAAAACTGGACACTTAATCAAAAACTTAGAACTTATATCAAAGACAGTCGTAAGAAAGTAATCATAAGGACCAGTTGGTAACTCAATCACTAAATAACGTAAGTTACATAAAACAGCTCGTAAAGCTGGGAAGTAACAATCAACTCGTAAACGAACTCGTAACGAAGTGCTAACTGAAGTTACTATTCAACAACACTGATTGGCTTGTTTCGGTCGGGGGAATCATTCGCTTAGACGACTAACTGGCCAGTAGAATGAATAAGCTGGATACCTGATTAGGTCCAATTCTGAAAATGTCAATTAAAGGTAAACATCGTGAGGAAACCTACCTATCCCTCGGGATTATGTAATAGTCAGTTCCTGTATACACGGCGACAAGGTTCACCACCTGTCACGTTGGGTTCTGACTATCTGGTGAAACGTGGGCTTTGAGTCGGTTAATACCTCCACAATGGGGTGGTGTATGGCCACTCAAGCCTCTGACTACCCCCGAATGGGGATAAAAGTCGTGACGTTACAGTTACATCAATTAAAGGTTAATTATGAGTAGCAAAGATACCACATTTAGTGATATTTTAATCCTGATCTACAACATTCAGACCTAGCACAATTTAGTCAGAACCTTAGCAGTAACGTGATTAGGCTCGTTTTAATAAATGCATCTCAAAGTTGAGATAGTTCTTAAGATGCTGTTTTTGACAGATGTTTCATACATTAAACGTCAAAAGTGCATGTTATCGATCTCAACTTTGAAATGCATTTATTAATACGGGCCTTAGATTAATGAGTAGAGACTGGAGCAATTATTACGTAAAATTAATCTCTCTCAACTAAATCTCATGAGATCGAAACTAATTGAATATGATAATACTAATTAAGAGGGTAACGTCACGACTTTTATCCCCATTCGGGGGTAGTCAGAGGCTTGAGTGGCCATACACCACCACATTGTGGCGGTATTAAGCCAACTCAAAGCCCACGTTTCACCAGATAGTCAGAACCCAATGTGACAGGTGCCGAACCTTGTCGCCGTGTATACAGGAACTGACTATTACCTAATCCCGAGGGATAGGTAGGTTTCCTCACGATGTTTTCCCTCACCGTTAAGAGAGTACTATTTCAGAAGGCACCTTTATCATATGACATGATATAATATCTGATCAAGGCAATGTAACCACGAAGGACATGACTGTGGTGAATGACACGTGTGTTAAACAAGCGTCAATGCGCAATTAAATGGCTGTGTTTGAACTAGATCTAATTTAATATCGTCTAGACTCAACTCATTTAGAATCGAATAGTAAGGGCACGTGGAGAAACCTACAACATAAGTATAGAATGTATCACAGAGTAAAGACTAAAGAAAGAGGTGCCCTTATTAGATATATGTATAAAAAAAACGTGGTCATTGTTTTTTCATTTTCATTGTTCTATCTACCGGTAAATAGTTGAACTACTCGCTTCGTTTTATGTCGATGTTAGTACTAGGCCGACCACTCGGCCGATTTGCTTAGGGCCAGTCCCCTTAGTAATTGGTCCATGGAATGTATGCACATATTGAAAGATCCGAAAATGTTTGATTAACTAACACATTCTAAGAATATATTAGATTTTTAGAAATACCTCGGCAATTTCTGAAGGTATTTCACAAAGATTTGAAAAGGCTATCTAACAATTTTTATTGAAAAGCGACACCAGTTACTAGATCAAAATTATCAAATCTTGGTGCTCATCATGATGTTAATTTAACTAGAGACACCTTGACATTCCCAAAACCGCGAGCAAGTGTAAAAGACATTAGCGTAATGTCACCAATGGGATATAAAATGAAATGTGGTGGCATTTCCCTCGTTCCGCGTACTCCTCCGTATATTTAGAAAACATGAAAACCTATGTGCTAAACTGTTTGGGCAATTGTTAGCTGAGTTTTGAAAACTTGATGGTATTAGATTATGCAAGTTGGAAGAATCTAAAGCTAGAATTACGTGTGGTTATACAACTGTCATTTAAATTAATGATAGTCAAGTTGTTTGATCATAACCTCTCCTGTAGCTCAATTGTGGTCTTTACTTACCTTAACCATTATCTGGGGAAGACGCAGTATGTCTCTTTAACCAACTCCAAAAAGGAGGAGGTTTTCAATTCGACTGTATATTATTTGTTGTTATTTTTTTATCTCCCATTCATCTCGCTTTTATTTCACACAAGTCCAGTTCAACCATTCTCATATGACTCTTTCTTTGAATCTCTTCTCATTCTGTACATTAAATTACTAGGATAAATTACCTTTGCCAATTTAGTTAAGATGAGAACGTAGATCTAATACTTACGTTGCGTAAGACGTATGATACGTATCGCATTACCGCGGTTATATGAAGGTTATAGGAAATCTAGACTGGTTTCCTGCCGGTATTACTTATGTAAGTAAACAAACCTTTTAAAATCTTGTATTATAAATACTCTAGTCTGAAGGAACTAGAAGTTATCTCAATATTTTCAAGCTTATATTGTTGCAAGCAAACAGTTATTGATCGAAGGTTCAAGGTAAGCAACGAGATGTAAATATATCTGTTCAATATACGTCTATTACTTGAGTATAGGGTATTTCTTTTATCACGCTATCCATTCAAGTTTGGTAGTAACAAACAACCTCATATAACAAACATTTTGTGGTGTTCCGAACTGAGCATCTCCGTGCTTGGGAGGGCACGTCAAAAGTCGACCCCGGTGGTTGTCATCTAAACAACAGTCGTTAAGCCATGTCAGAAGCCTTTGGACGGCTTGAACAACTCTGACACCAGTTTCGCCACGTTACAATAAGAAGACTTACCTCCAAATGTATTTGAAAGCTATGATAAACTTACACTGGCATTACAAATCACTTTTGTTCCTACAACTGCTTTGTAAAACCATTGCAAACTGGCTAAGAATCTATTTTGCGGTAACAATATACTGGGTGAAATCGAAATCGTTGGCAATATTTTAATCAGTGATTCTACACATGATTCAGAATATTTAGGGAATATTAATCGACGAATCAATTGATAAAAATTTATTACCCAGGTAAGGGATAACAGTTAAATAGTTTGCTTATTTGCTTACCCGATCAATATTTTTTTATCAATAGATTTTTTTATATGTTTTCCTAAAATATTTCGAATCATGTGTAGAAGCACTGGTTAAAATATTGCCGGCGATTTCGATTTCACCCAGTAGTTACAACACATTCCAGAAACAAAATACGATACCAAAATACTTTGCGAGTACAAAATTACAAGCATTTTAACAATTTCAACCGCGAAAATTTTCCTTTGCGTAAATTCTTGGCGGAGGGATAAAGTTTGAAAGGCTGTTTCACGTAAATAAAGATTTATTTGGGTCTTGAATTTACGGTTCCCCGCAGACCACAAAGGTACTACGGTATCTTATACAAGTTTTAAGACTGTGACTTGCATTTTTGTGGCTTTTAAAGATCCAAGTACAGATGCAAGACTTGAACAGAGGGCTTACCACGTCCTCTTATCGCGATACAATTATAGGAACGTTTTAACGATTCAGCGACTTTTTGTGCAATGGCATACCTTATTGTCATGACAATAAGAAACGTCATTGCACAAATGGCCGCTGAAACGTTAAAACAAAACTGCTATAAGAGGTGGTGGTAAGGCCCCTGGACCCTTATCTCTGCTATTAGATTTATTATAATGGCCACTCTTACTCCTTCTATGCTTGAACAGGGTGAACTTGCATACAAGTTAGACAGTTTTTTTTTGTTTAGACCTTCCGCACACACTCACCACTGTTACTCCTACGTAAGCCAGAATCGACGTTGGTGTCCAACGATTTGACCCTCGACGAGTCCTAGGGAAAAACTAAGTTGTCTCGGAACCCGCACGAATTTAATCATGAATGGCATAGTGCAAGCTATACAGGCGTAGGCCGTAGACATTAAGGAAAACAAACAAACTTTCAATTTCACCAGAGCTTCAGCGAAAGTGATCAAATTGACTCACTACCACATAATGGGCTTATTAATCCTGCCATGTCATTTCTAACAAATATCGCTAGGGTTGCCAACTGATTCATTTACATAGAATCCTTAACCAAAAGATATATGCTCTCATGAAAATTGTAGTGTAGCGTAATGTTGTAGAGAAATACACATTCTGTGAAAATTTCAACTCTACCTATTACGGTTCGTGTGATACAGCCCGCTGATACACAGACGGACGGACGGACAGCGGAGGCTTGGTTCCGTTGGCACTCTGTGAGTATAGAACGCTAAAAATAATATTTCTGGTCGCGCTTTTTGTTGCCAACCCTGCTGTCTGGTATACTCGGTATACTCACCACGAGTGAAAGCCTGTGGTGCGGCGGCGGGGGCGGCAGCCGCGACGGCCTCCGGGAGACTGCACACAGCTCTTTCTGCGTATTATACGTTCATTAATACCACAGATTAGTAACCACTGCGTGGGAGACTGAACTGTTTGATACACCAACGCACAGTAGGTAAGTTTGTAATTAAGGCTACAGGGCAAAAGGTGATTAACTAAGCTCAGAGTTGGGCAAAATTTAATTGCAATTAATTCATTACTAATTGCATGTGGTGACACAATTAACAATTATTTTGATTTGTTTGTCAATCGCGAACAAATCACAATTAATTATTAATTGTGACATCACCTGCAATTTGCAATTAATTAATCGCAATTAAATTTTGCCCAACCCTAAGTTGCATTGTGCCACTAATATCTTCCTTTAAAGTAGACATGATAGATCATTTTCATAGGTCATCACGATACTATTATAAACATGATAAGAGGGGAAAGTAGAAGGAAAGCGTGCAAGAGGTAAGATGAGAATTAATATGAGCCAAATGTAAAGGAGGTTCGTCGTTGTTGTATTAGGGGGTGAACAAGAAAGTGTTAATAAGGAGTGAAGGAGACTGCTCTCGGATGTTTTTTTTAAATATCGCCAGACTTAAACACCAACTGTATGGTACAAAACTAAGCAACGCTTGGCTATGGCTACCATACAATTAACTAGAGGCGATCCCAGTGACACCCAGACCAGAGCAATATCCGAAAAGGCAGTTCAGAAATCTGCCTCTGACGGGAATCGAACCCGCAACTACCCGATGCAGTAAGCCAAGCGGCCAACGCTCAAACCACTGCGTCAAGCGGTCGTGGAAGTCAAATTCGATACTACTATTTTCATAGAGTTGTAAATAGACAATATAGAGTACGATAGAGTATGTAATGTACTTACTACGTGCACGGAGAGTGTTGGTGCTGATTTCCCAAGAGCTGACCTGCGCATACGCACAAGATTCGACGAGCGCGAACTTTTGCTCGCATCTGTAACAAGGAAAACTAAGTTAATAATTTGTATATTGTATAGTAGGTGCTTAACATCAGGCGGACCCGAACGCTTGTTTGCCACCTTTAATTAGTTACATAGCAAAAAAAGTTTTATATAGGCCACAGCATTGCCCCATATTGAAAATAGTTACATATTAATAATTGTTTGCCACCTTCAGCTACATAACGAAAAAAGTTTTATAAAGGCTCCAGCATTGCCCCATATTGAAAATAGTTACATATTAATAATATCGTGAATCATCAAACTAAATACGTTTACACATTTGTACAACTGTTTAGAAGGTTGTAGGTGTTTCTGCTTGTATAATACAAGTTTTATTATAGGCAGAGTTGCAAAAAACAGGAAATTTAAAATGAAAACTGTTTAAAACGTGTTTAAATCATTGTTTAAAACATTGATTTAAAACAGAAGGGATAAATCACTGTGTTTAAATCAAGTTTTAAATGTTTAAAACATGTTTTAAACACGGTTTTTAAAGCAAGGTGATTTTTTCGTAACAACCCTGATTATAGGTGATTTATATTACTAAATATCGGTTATGCTAATACCTCCTGAATATGCAAATTTTACACAAACAGACGCGAATCCAACGATAATCAATATTTTATAATAATAATAATTTAGCCCTTTTCACGTCCCACTGCTGGGCACGGGCCTCCCCTCAAAGCGAGGGGGATATTTTATCAAATATAATATTGTTTATTTTATGGCCTAAGTCCCCGCGCATTCAAAATTGTGAGATGAGGTCTCACATATGCAGTGGTAATGCATATGCCTGGCGATACTATAACTTTTTTTATTGTTCATATCGCTTCTCTTGCCGTGTATACAGGGTTATTGGTAAAACACTAACAACCTTGCAGAGGCTTATTACTGACATCAAAAACAACAACTTTTGTTCTATGACTTTTTACAAAAAAAAACAAGAAATCACTTTCTAAAATGTATGAATATTTTTTTTCTCATCTAGAGGAAAGCCATGGTACGTGGTTGTATTCCACTTTGCCCTAAAGTACCTAAACGTACCACGGCTATTCTCTAGATGAGCATATTTTCTTGTTTCATACATTTTAGAGTTATTTTTGTTATTTTTGTTTTGTTTTGTAAAAAGTCATAGAACAAAAGTTGTTGTTTTTGATGTCAGTAATACGCCCCTGCAAGGTTGTTAGTGTTTTACCAATAACCCTGTATTATTTGATACCCTGTATTACTAAGATTTTAATGGTTTATATTAATAACCTTAAACACAACTTATTGCATTTTCAGTGCCAGATTCCGCATTATTCTGATGACATTGAGCGAGCTCAGAAAGGTGATCATATTATGGAGAGCATACCTCGGACGTTTGCCAAATTTCAAATTTATTGCATTATTTATCCATGAATAAGTTGAGGCATTCGAATAAGCTCACGACATAACTTTTTCATATAAATTACATATATAAGATCTAAAGCTAATGCATCTAAGCAAGTCACAGTATTGGAGGCATTGGATTTCACCCAATTGGTAAGTTTGAAATATCATTTGATGAAAAAAAGTCGCTTCGCCATGATTATTTTCTTTCCAAATATTGAGTTTACTTGCAAAATCATTTAGAGCGTTGTATTACAATGAAGCCGATAAATGAGTAGCAGATGCAAATAGATGGCCAATAAACCTGCGCCCAACCTTCCTAATTATTTCGAAACATCGTTTTATTAATTGCTCTAAATCGCACGCGTGTTTTGCGTACGAGTTCATTTTATGAGCGTGATGTTATTTGGAATTAAATTTAGTTTACCTAAGTACCTAATAGCGTTTGCGGCCATTCCGGTTTTAATTATATGTATTCGAAGTAAAGTAAAGTAAAAAGATAATTGTAGTGAGTAGATACATCATGGTAAGATACAGCAACATTAATGAACAGTACAATAAGTGGGTTGAGCCCTGTTCTTCTAGATAGATTATAAAATAATCTGTGGTAAGAAGATCCAGTGCGATTCCCTGAAAAATACATAGTATAGTGCTGAATATAGCCATGACGCGTTAGCGTTTATTTCATGCTCAACAAATAAATAAGTATTACTTACATAAGTATTATAATGTGATACTTTTCCGTACTTCGTAGAGTATGTCAGATGGTTAAGTTGATGTAACATTGAATTATATGGTAGGTAAAGATACATTAAAAGATTTTAATTAAATAAAGAAAAGTTCGTATAAACATTACTCGCTGCGTCTACATCAGGCGCATGCCGCGCCCAAGCACTCAGTTTTGACGTCGGAACGCATAGGCATAATGCCATATTATGAGTGCTCGGGCGTGGCATCTGGACGCACCAACTCGGCTGTCGTACTAACTTACACGATGCGCTTTCAACGCACGACGAGAGTAAACACATACATTTCCTTAAAGTTTCCTAATTGAGCTTGCAAGTCATCGCGCGACGAAATCGCATCGTTTGATCGTGCGATCGTTTGCCAATTAGGACGACGCCTTAGACCTTACGTAGAAACTTCATAAAAAGTAAATAGATAGTTACATAGTTGGACGAGTGCCCGGCCGCGCCACGTGCCGCGTATTTTGATGACCCGCCCCGTGTTTGCAAGATTACACACATTACATAACTGTGTTATGTGTTTGTTTATATCTACGGAACTATCTACGTTGTCCTAAAAAACAGATAAATGAAACAAATAAAAAAATACTGTTGCATTTTTGGGACGGGGTCATAACTTGTCGCGTCATATTGCATTGTTAAATGTTTAGAATGTTTGCGTTTAGAGCCCGTGAAAACTCAGAGACCAATAAGCCATAGACGCGGCCAAGCCGCGCACCCCCACTCGTCTAACATATGACTTTGAACGGACCAATCAAAATTCACCGTCTCCCAACACCCTGTCAACTATTGACGATTGCATTGCATTCTTTTACAAGAGTGAACATATGTGGCGTCTTGTCTAATTGGTATGTGTAAAACCCATTGCAGAATTGCTTTGAAGGACCCCCAAAGTATAAAAAGGATAACAGAAATCGGTCACCCATCTAGAAAACAACCCTAACCACGACATAAAATAAAGTATTAAAACTTTAATAAGATCGACTTAAATTTACACAGTTTTTCAAGATAAATATACAATCTGATTAATTAACTAATTAATAGATAAAAACCGTTATGTCCCATTTAACGAGTTGTCTTGATACGGTAACGAATTAGTAGGTTGATTGTATCGTCTATCGTTATCGTTATATTCGTTATTATGTCGAACGATAGATAGATAACACTTTATTGTACACCAATGGAACAAATACATAAACAACAATGAAAAACAAAACAAGAAACAAATACAGTGTACAGTGGGCGGTGTTATCGCAAGCTGCGATCTCTTCCAGACAACCTTTGGATGGAGAAGATTCTATGTTTCAACCAGGGTAGTAGTTAGTGGTGTACCTACTAAGTATAATACAATAAAATGGGAAACATATTACATACCTAAAAACTTAATAAAAATACTTAAATACGAACTTACATAAGAATAAAGATAATAAAAAAGAAATAAACTAAAATAAAAATAATACAAAAATGCCTATCAAAAAGAAGAATATTAGGAAGCCAGACGATGGCAATGATAACCAAACGAGATAATCGTTAGCGACTTTGGTAGCGTTAGGGTAACCAATACTTGATAGTTTATAGTGTTTTTGTTAGAATTGCCTTTGTTTTAAGTGACGTAGGGTAAAACTAGGCCACTACATATTTTAACCGTTTAACAAAAAAATTGTATTCAAAAGTCGCCACCAATAGCTACTGACAGGGACCAGTTAATTTCATCTCGTTTCACCCTAGTGTATAATATAAAATTTTGACGTGGCACGTAAAATGAAAAAAAAAACTAGCGTTTGCAATCAACATTTTCAGGATTTTTCAGTGACATGGTAACCCTAGATAAATCTTGGAGGCGATGTGCGTTAGCGCAGCGAATAATGTCAATATCAAACAGGCGTTTTCACATCGCAATAACCCACAGAGTAAAGACTAAAGAAAGAGGTGCCCTTATTAGATATTTGTATGAAACAAAACGTGGTCATTGTTTTTTCATTTTCATTTTACTATTTACCGGTAAATAGTTGAACTACTCGCTTCGTTTTATGTCTATGTTAGTACTAGGCCGACCACTCGGCCGACTTGCTTAGGGCAAGTCCCCTTAGTAACTGGTCCATGCAATAACCTCATCGCAATAACCTCAACAGGCGTTTTCACACGAGACTTCGCGACTCGCGTGGCCGCGCGCAATGTCGCTCGATGCATTAAGGAACTTAAAGTGTCTATAAATTGTATTATGGACTTTGAAATCGCCTTTTTGAGTTCAAAAAGGTCACTTCCTGTGAATTGAATAAAGCGTGACGTCATTTCATTGTAGGTACCAATATTTTCAGACAGGTTCTCAGTGAGATCCAGATGCCTTCAGATTTGAACATCACACTAACGACTGAAATTAATAATAAATCCTGATCCTAATTTGCTATCTGAAGGTGCTCTCTCACCGGGAGCATTCGCCTGTAATGTAACGTGCTTTTTTGGGGAAAACTTCTTGCCAATAACCAATTGTATAGCGTTCGCGTTGGCACGGACACTTGAAAAAAGCACATGCTGAATTGGGACAGTTAGCGCCGAGCTGGGGGCTTACCACGAACTCTTATCGCGATTCAATTACAGGAACGTTTTAACGTTTCAGAGACTTTTTGTGCAATGACGTACCTTATTGTCATGACAATAAGAAACGTCATTGCACAAAAAGTAGCTGAAACGTTAAAACAAAACTGCTATAAGAGGTGGTGGTAAGCCCCAGTCTTGTGTACTTTTCTTCTTGTCTTTTGTTGTAGTGCTTTTGTTTTTTATCTCTCTTTCCTCATCTCTTTATGTATGTGGCAGACCTTTGCCGAACGTTTGTGCCAAGTCCTGGACATCTCGCATGCCAATGTTACGCTACGCTCGCTTAGAATACACACGGTGTTGCGAATTTGCAATTCCGTATGTTTTATTTATAAACAGTTTATACGGAGCTTTCATTTCAGCCGCGTGGGCTAATGACGTTGGAGAAGTCACTAATATAAGTTGATATCTACTTATTTTTAACATTAGCTGCAGCACTATCACGAACTTTACTTTCTTCACTAAAGTCTACGAAAAATATTCGTATGGCAAATACCTGGAAAGAAAATCATGGAGGCCGTAAGCGGGTATTACGTTATCCAATTTGCAGAGCGCTAAACTAGGGCTGCAGTGCGAGATTTACTAGATTTGGATCATTAACTACCTTTAGACCATTCAATTTTAGCATACTAGCTCACCTAGCGCTCTGCAAATTGGTTCGGCTCAGTTGGGCCTTGGATGGGTGACTGAATTATAACATTTAACCTTCTCCGTGCTTCGGAGGGCACGTTAAGCTGGCGGTCCCGGGTGTCATTCTAAGATCTTTGACTGTAGTTACAGACAATCAGAAGCCTGAGAAATCTGACAAAAAATGATCCTACCCTTAGGTTATCGATAGTCCCACTAGTTGGGTCTCGGAGGGCAGATGGCAATCGCTCCGTGTAAATATCGGTAATCAGCCAAATCGGGGTAGACTGAAAGCTGGCCCCTCACAATGGATCAGGGTAGGAAGAAGAGAAGAAGTTGAGACTTAAACACTGAGTGCTCAGGCGCACCGCTCGCCTATTGTAGACGCACCCAATTAGGACTTATCGCAATAACCACGCCCATCAAATTACTAGCATCAGGAGACTACGGTATCATTGAAAAGGTGTGTATGTGTATGTGTAACGTCACGACTTTTATCCCCATTCGGGGGTAGTCAGAGGCTTAGTGGCCATCACATTGTGGAGGTATTAACCAACTCAAAGCCCACGTTTCACCAGATAGTCAGAACCCAACGTGACAGGTGGTGAACCTTGTCGCCGTGTATACAGGAACTGACTATTACCTAATCCCGAGGGATAGGTAGGTTTCCTCACGATGTTTTCCCTCACCGTCAGCGAACTGTAAATTATGCACATAGATGAAAATTCATCCATTGGTGCATGCCCCACCGGGGATCGAACCTGGGACCTTTTGATTGTTAGCCCAACCTGTTCACCCCTAGGCTACAGTCGCTATCAGTCGCATTGAAAAGGTGAACGAAAATACATTACTCCTCTTTTTAGGCGCGGCGAGGGTGTGACTCGGTCGCCATTCTAGATCCAACTACACGGCTCAAACATGTTATACTTTTTCTTAGAATTTAAATTTTATGCACTAAAGCTAAGAGTTCATAATTGTATGGATAATGTGCGAAAAGTTGACATATTTCTTATGAATTAACGAATTTGTGACGTTTCACCCGACGACTTTGTTTATCGGCTTCATAAATTATGATATACCTAACTGTTTTTCTTTTTTATACATAAATTAATTTAACTTGTCTGTCATAATAATGAGAAGGCGTGGCGTTATCACACGCATGACAAGTACGATTACGGGTAGATATTCTAGCTGGATATAAGATCTGATTAGTTGCATCTGGATGCGGGCAGCGCAAGGCCGGTCATTGTGGCGAACCTTGGGCGAGGCATGTCCAGCAGTGGACGTCTTTCGGCTGAGATGATGATGATGACATTAGCCGAGGCGCCCCCCCCCCTCCCCCCCCGACGCCCGAGCAGTCAGTTTTTACATCTGACCACGTACTTTTGACGTCATATTCAATTGCTTGGGCGCGGTTGCTTGCGGCATATTGTCGAGGCTATTTGGTAAAAAGTGAATCTAACGGCCAGCGCACATAGAACACGGCAGGGCATGGCATTTTAATTTTATCATTCGAATTCAATACTTATCCAATTGAAATAAGATATATATTTCAATGCTTAGTGATCGACATCTGAGCAAGAGAAAATGCTCAATGCTCCGATGTCAATCACCGACCATTGTAACATGAACCTTATTTCAATTGGATAAGTATTGAATTCGATTGATAAAAATTAAAATGCCATGCCGTGCCGTCCTCTATTTGCGCCGGAATAAGACCTCAAAACGACAGTGCAAGCTTTACGATCCTTCAGGGATAACAGACGACGTCTTGCTATGTATAGGTATGTGTTCTAACTCTAACCCAAATAATTTCGCATAAAAACTACAACCCAAACAGCCCTACTGGGTTGTATTGATAAAAAAGTAAGTTTAAAAACTAAAACCCGACTACTGAAAAATCGCGTTCTAAAAAGTATGAAACAAGAAAATATCCTCTATCTAGAGGATAGCCGTGGTCCGTGGTCATATGCCAATTTGACCTAAAAGGCATAAACGGACCACGGCTATCCTCTAGATAGAGGATATTTTCTTGTTTCATACTTTTTAGAACGCGATTTTTCAGTAGTCGGGTTTTAGTTTTTAAACTTACTTTTTATTTAATTATTTTGGAGTTATAGGTAACAATATATATATTTTTGAAATGTGCTTATCCAGCTGTTTCATTTGATACCCCACACGGTTACATTAAAAAATGTTTTTTTTTTAGTTCATGTCATTATGTCCTCTAGAGGGCGCCATATGCAATTTTATGTGACGTCACATAGCCTATAACCAGCGCGCCATTAAGCCGCTTCTAAAGATACCTCATTTGTTAAAATACGACACGTAGTTTGGAAGTTAGGCGGGAACAGACGCACATACATACATACATACATACATACATACATACCGATCAAAATCATAACCCTCCGCCGTAGTCGGGTAATAAAACTGGGTTTTATTGATATAAACCTGTCTCCACTTGGTCTCCACCATCGATCTCCGCTAAATAATTCAGATTGTTTACGACATCGCGTAACACGAGGCCGGTGTAGTCGCGAAAAACGAATGTACACGTGAAATATTCCAATTATATTCCTGCCGACGAATTTATAAATGTACGTGCGTCTGGGAATATTATTTGTGCCAGGCTGCGAAATCGCGAGACCAACACATCAGAAGAACTTCCTGACGATATTGTGCTTTAAATAATCACGTAGAAGAGCGAAGATCTATGGCAGACGGAGGAGCGCTTACTGGAGCCTGTTTGCACATGTCGTAGTACTGTTGGAGCAGGTCACCAGATAACAGCTGTAGTAGTCAGCTCATCGTAGGTCAGCAACATAAGTTACTAAACATTCTCAGAATTCACTTGCAAACTTTTGTTTCGCATCAAATCCATATCTTGATCTAAACATTTAAATATGTTGCTAATGTTTGCTTTTGACAATGTCCAGCAACGTTTGTAAAATAAAGAGTATTAACGATTTAAAAATTGAGAATTTTCAGCGTCTTATGTTGCTGACTGTAACAGGGTTAGACCACGCAAGGATCTGCACATACAAAAGACTGCAGGCAACTAATCACATCCTCAACTACAGATTGGATTAAGTTTCCGCAATTGACCAGCATGACTACTTGGTGGCTTGCCTCTAAACTTCCCATACACCTCCAGCCTACCATAACGTCCTTACATTACTCACTGATGCGAAACAGCTCCACAAAAACGATGCTACAAGACGTGCTCTGACGAATGTTTGTTTCCCATAGATCACTCGAGCAAGCATGAATAATCTATGGCGCTACGGTTCAGGGGACTTTGGACCTTAGCAGTAGACTATATTGTGATGTATTATACAATTCTTCTGTGCATTCATTGCTCCAAGACAATGCGAGTTACCGTTAGGCGAGTCGGAAGTATGAACCATAATTTCTAGCAATAATGATTATGTCACTGTCACTGCCCTCACAACGATCGGAAACCTAGTGACTCAGAGGTCGTGACCTTTGACAGTTTGCTCTTAGAATCTATGGATGTGACACCTTTGTGACCTATCCTGGCTCCAGATGCTTTAAGTCTAAACAGTTCTAAACTTCAGCGTCATATACTATTATGCTTCCCAATGGGAACAAAAAATTTAGACTGGGGTGACATTATCTGTCGCCAGAAATACTAAAGAGACTATCTAAACTTCAAGTTTCAATAAGGTCACCCCAATGTGGCATCCACCTTGATATCAGATTGTACTGAAATCCCCCATTGCCTTTAACATGCTAACGGCCGAATACTGAAAGGCTACTTAAATATTTAAGTCCCACTTAGCAGTTTGAGACGTCGTTAACTGTCATTTTTTGTATGGCGCGTCAAAGTTAAGTAGCTCTCAAATTTAAGTTGCGTACGAGTATTCGGCCGTAAGCTAGACAGTTGAGCTCCCAAGGATCTACCAACTTTAGATAATCTTGATACCATGATCCAGCAAGCATTGCATGGCTATTCTGGTCATACCACCAACCCACGTGAACGTAGGCGGCACATTCCTGACCTGATCCATGCACGCGAAACTGAAACGCTGACCAAAACAATCCGATAATAAAAATTGCGCAACGGCCGCGTCACGGCGTCGGCACGACATTGAAAACGTTGCCAGATCTCGTGAGCCCCGACAATAGACTGCGGTTATTTCTATTATACTAACTCCCGTGTCGGCAGAGGTAAAGGTCATGGTGCATCGTTAGGACTGGAATCTTGATGTAGTATCCCAAATCGATTATGTGAGGCAGCTTGCTTGAAAGGAAGCAACGCTCACTATAGAAACTATTGTCATTCAACTATCTTTGTTATGCGACTGCTATTTTCTTTGAATATAAAGTCCCTATAGACATTCAACGGCCAACCGCTTGGCGCAGTAGTTCGAACGTTGATAGTTTGGCTCACTGCATTGGGTGGGTGGTTGCAGGTTCGATTCCTACCAAAGGCAAAATTCGGAAACGGCTTTTTCGTAATTTGACCCTGATCTGGGTGTCACTGAGATCGTCCTCAGTCCATTGTATGGTAGCCATAGTACAAGCGTTACTTCGTTTGGGACCATACAGTTGGTCACAAGTCTGGCGATATTTTACTTGCTTGTACGAAAAAAAAAAGGAAAACTCACTATAGAAACTACTGTCATCCCAGTATCTTTGTTATGGGACCGATATATTCTGTAAGTATAAGCAAAATCCCTATACAGGGTGAAATCGAAATCGTGGGCAATATTTAAAAAATATAACTCAACACATGATTCAGAATATTTTGGGAAAACAAATAAAAAAATCTTGCTCGGGTAAGCAAATAAGCAAACCATTTAACTGTTATACCTTACCTGGGTAATAAATTTGTATCAATTGATTTGTTGATTAATATTTCCTAAATATTCTGAATTACGTGTAGAATCACCGTTAAAAATATTGCCCACGATTTCGATTTCACCCAGTAGATATTCAATATGAAATCTATTAACCCAGTATTACGTCACAGCTTACTGTGTATCCAAGGATTTGGTATCAGCCACAAAGACCTCTAACGCAACTCAATATGGCTCCACAAAGCTTTGTATTACATTATATTACGCTGACATACTATTCTCAACTGTAATATCCAATGATAAAGTCGACAATGATGTTGTCTCGCTAGATATCGATGGCAGATGCAATCTGTGATACTTTTGAAGAGTTCTGAACTTATCTAAAAGTTTATCTCCAAGAAGTGCCGATGTAGGGTCGCCCGAGACTTCGGAGAGAATGGAAAGAAACCCTGTCATTTAGGACAAAAGGGAGACAAACATAATGGAAAGTAATAATATAATGGAAAGTCATCATTGCCAGGATGTTGACACCAATTTAGTTCTCTTATTTCTTTGTCCTGTATTTTTGTTTTCCGAGACATCAACACCTCATACTTGACTTAAATTAATTGACTACTTATCAGGAGAACCCAGAAACTTTGTTGCAAAATTATCTTGAACTTCTATATATCCATCAAATACCTAAGTTATCAATATACAAGCAAAACGGAATGGTCGGCAGTCAGACTGTTCTGTCCACCCTTTAAGACTTGTTGCTTGAAGATTTTAATGCCACACAATGTTAATCATGACAGTGGTCCATGGAAAAATTTAGAATTTCAATTCAAACCGAAGGCTTGTGAGATGAAAGTCGCCTGTCTCGACCCCGTTAGTCGAGCACGATTGGAAACCATACCTTTCAATGCACGAAATAGGGTTGGCGATTATAGAAAGACGCGGAACGAAGGTCAAATGCATGGGTAACTAATTGTTCAAATTTCAAAAGTATTTGTCGGATTGGTGCATGGCCGTTAGACGGAGCACTGGAGCCATTGCGAGATTTTCCAGATAAATAGCTTACACACGCTTGTGGGCATAATTCCCAAGTGTCACAACGTCCATGTGTCAAAACGATCAAGTGTCAAAATGTCCAAGCACCGAGCAGTTTTATCAGGCGATTCCCTAGTGTTTTAGCATTCTAGTAAAGTATGCCGGAAACGCTATGAGCAAAAAAAAGCAACCAGTGGATCCCAAACAGCAGGAAACGGCAACGCGGCAGGCCCAAAAAAGATGGCGGGATGACCTGGACTCCTACTTGACGGATTGGGCCCGGGTAGCCATAGACCGGAGCAAGTGAGAAAAGGGAGGGGAGGCCTTTGCCCTGCAGTGGGACAGTACAGGCCAGAAATTAAATTAAATGAGTTTTTAAAGTGAGGGGAGCTAGTTTAGCGTATAATATTGGAGTTGGCAGCCCTGCACTATAGAGAGCGTTATCTTAAAGAAATCGAGGTCACACGCCTACCAGACTATGATTCTGATGACTAATATGTCGATACCTATTTCACGCTTAGCCTAGAGCACATATTTACATGCTCAAGATATATAATAATAATAATAATAATATTTATATATTTTTTATCTTGTAGATAAAACAATGAATATAAACGCATAAGTTTTTCTTAGGCCTGAGTTCACCAACACATTAATGATGCGTTACAGCAGCCAACGGACTGTGTCGCTAGTACTACAAACAATCCGTTAATGCTGTAACGTTCTTTAAGTGTGTGAATATGAGTCAGTCGGTGAATATGACCCGTAGCTGATAATCTATCGGCGGTTTACGGTTATTAACAGTAGAATGTCTCAGACATAACACTAGTCTTTCTTACGACCTACATTATTTCCTCCATTGCGCTTTAAAACACTCGAAAGTATACTTAACTCGACAAAATCCGTTAAATTGGTTTCATGTCAATGATAAATAATCAATTTAAAGGCGTGCCTGCGGGTATTTCCTGCTTGTTCCTTTACCCAAGGCCTATGCCTCAATGTCAAGGCCCGCTTTATGGCAAGGACGTGTGGGCCGTATTATGATGACATTCACTCCACAATATTATCAAATTATCGCATTCGCTATGTAGGCGTCAACCAGCTTTCTATCGCAATAGATATAACACTTTATTGTTCCCTGGTGAGAGTTTAAATTGCTATAGGCAAAATACAATTACCAAGGGAAATGTTTAGTCTGGTGGATGCTTAAAACATGAATTCACCAACACACTAACGGACCGCTTGTGTTGGTGAACTCGACTCTTAGAACTCGGCCCTTAGATGCTGATCCGCTCACAATGTGAAAATATATTATCTTTCTTCTATGAAATAGTATATGTATCTCTCTTTTCTATGTTCTACCTATAAAATATTATCGGACTGACACCAGTACTTATATCGAGCAGTCGCTTACTGCTCTAACGGTCCGTTAGTGCGTTGGTGAACATGGAACAAAATCACTTAATTATTCCATGCCTTTTCTTGCAAAAACACTGCATCATTAAACTAAATCGAGAGGGGATATTAATTTAATAATATCCTGGGACATTTTTTACACACGGCTACTTGATCCCAAACTAAGCAGAGCTTGTACTATGGAAACCAGATAACTGATATTACTACATATACTACTTTTTTATTTGTAAATACATACTTAATATACATATACACCCAGACTCCGAACATACAGACATGTTCATGCACACAAATGCATGTCCCGGGTAGGAATCGAACCTACGACCTGCAGCGTGAAAGGCGCCATCACGCCAACCACGTCAACGGGCCCGTCAGACAATTAATTAATAACAACAACCTACATTACTATATCGATTAATATCGATTCTAATCGATAACGATCGATCGAGTTCAACATGTGGCAACTGCAGCGCATACTTGGCACCAATCGATCATAACAAGAACACGCCCAACTATGATTTAAGGGCACTGCACTAGGAACTGAGTCATGGCCGTTTTGGTAAACGTGCGAGTTATTATCACCAGCTATTTCAAATTCCTTACACCGGGTGGTATCGGGTTCTATTCCCGCCAGAGGCAAATTTCGGAAACGGCCTTTTCGTAATCAACCCTGCTGGCCTACTTCGAAATACGAAACGAAACGTTTCGGCTGACGGATCGTCGTGATTTGACATTTCTTCTTTCGTTTCTTCTTGCGTTTGGCATGGTTTTGATCGTAAATCGAATCCGTACTTCGGACGATCCGTCAGCGTTCGTGTTTCAAAGTAACCACCCTGGTCTAGGTGTCACTGGAATCGCCCCCGGTCCATTGTATGGCAGCCAAAGTACAAGCGTGGCTTAGTTTGAAACCCTACAATTGGTGTGTCAGTTTGGCGATATTTATTTAGCTTTTCACCGAAAACCAACCAAGCTTACAAAGACGTATGCAGACTACCAATAAGCACTTCTTCTTATCGTATGGTTAGTGACCAAATTGGTGTCAGAGTTGTTCAAGCCCGATGGCCTCTGAGAAGCGATGGAAAATTTAGTAAAAAACCAAGTAGGAAAAATAAAATAAATAAATATAACGTCACGACTTTTATCCCCATTCGGAGGTAGTCAGAGGCTTGAGTGGCCATTAGAGAATACAATCCCGAGCATGTTTTTCAATCCCGGGGTTACGGGATTTTTGATGCGTAATCCCGGGATCCCGGGACTATCCCGGGATTAGACTATGTGGTTTCTAATTGGGTTCAAATAAAAAAAACGAGTAATTACTTAAAAAATGTTTTGAATAGGGTTGCACACAACACAAATCACAATAATAGTAAGAAAATCAAAATACCAAACAAAAAACCATAGGTACTTGTAAGAAATAAAAAAGACAAAATAATAAACCTATTAGAATTTCGAAAATACAATCGCAGAAATATCAAAGCATCCAATGTTTGACTTCCAAGCCTGCTTCGTAGTTTATTGCCAACATAAGCAGCAGTTGAAAATGCTCGCTCAGGTTCTACACTGGTTGGAGAAATAGACAATAGATACTTATATACGGTTTCTAAGTGATATCCACGAATTCCTCCATTTTCAAACAGGGTCATTTCACGTTTAATACTGAAATAGACCTGTTTGTGGCAATCCCGAAAATCCCGAGATTAGCCAATTACAGTCCCGGGATTTTCGGGATCAGAAAACGGCCGGGCCGGGATTCGGGATCCCGGGATTGTATTCTCTAGTGGCCATACACCACCACATTGTGGAGGTATTAACCAACTCAAAGCCCACGTTTCACCAGATAGTCAGAACCCAACGTGACAGGTGGTGAACCTTGTCGCCGTGTATACAGGAACTGACTATTACCTAATCCCGAGGGATAGGTAGGTTTCCTCACGATGTTTTCCCTCACCGTCAGCGTACTGTAAATTATGCACATAGATGAAAATTCATCCATTGGTGCATGCCCCACCGGGGATCGACCTGGGACCATGTGATTGCTAGCCCAACCTGTTCTCCCCTAGGCTACAGTCGCTCAAGTAGGAATGTAATAATAATATTAATAACATCGCTGACAGTAGGCACACTTAAAATATAACCTACACCACTGATTATACACACAACACATAACCATTTGATTAAACAAACCTCAACTCAACACGTGGCGTGGTAATGAAGTAAATAACTCACACACGATCTACAATAGCGTACGATAGAACGTAATCGGAACGGACCCAATCAAACCATGAAGGGCATTGTATAAACTAAGTCATGGTCGGTTTGGTAGGGCCGCTATTGGGTAAATAAATCTAAGACAACCATGATTTAGAGTACGGTCAGCAACGAAAGTCGCTGAACATTCTCAGTTTTTCAAATAGCTTGCACACTTTTGTTTTGCATCAAATCCATAATTTTTCTTTATCAAAACAAAATGTAGACATGTTGCTAATGTTTGGTTTTATAAAGGATTACCAACGTTTGTAGAATAAAGAGTATAACCGATTTGAAAAATTCAGAATGTTCAGCGACTTTCGTTGCTGACTGTACCTTCAAGTTTCGGATTAATATAATAAAGAACTTGCTAGACTTTAAGGCCGTACACGGTGCTATTCAAAAGATACGGAACTGGTTGGTAATTAAAATTACTAACTAATTAGTAGGTGAGTCGTATTTACTAGAACAGGTGCGAAGACTAGGTATTTTACGAGACTAGATGGCACCTATTCCAATTTTGACAGTACTTATTCCACTTAGTATTAGCGCTAAACACGTCCGCTGACGCACCAAGTACCAAGTACCAAGTACCGTACTGCGAGAGCGTGACAACGCAATCAATATATTATGGAATAATTTTAATTTAAACTAAAGTTTGTTTACATAATTACTATGGAGAATGAGATACTGTAAGCAGTAGCGACATCTGAAGTGAGCAAAAGGCAGTTTTTGTCCCCATTTGATCTCATGTATCGAGTCCTATTATGGATCTAAGGACTAAGTACGTGAACCATAGCCGATAAGTACTTGAGACTAGGTGGAACAGGTGTTTGGATCACGTATTTTGAAATACTAGATATTCCTATGAAAGGGGATCAAATGGGGACAAAAACTGCCTTTTGCTCACTTCCGACGTCGCTACTGCTTACAGTATCTCATTCTCCATAGTAATTTGTAAACAAACTTTAGTTTAAATTAAAATTATTCCTTAATATATTGATTGCGTTGTCACGCTCTCGCAGTACGGTACGGTACTTGGTACTTGGTGCGTCAGCGGACGTGTTTAGCGCTAATACTAGGTGGACTAAGTACTGTCAAAATAAGAATAGGTGCCACCTAGTCTCGTAAAATACCTAGTCTTCGCACCTGTTCTAGTAAATACGACTCACCTACGGTTACCTACTGGTTGCACGTAGTCCCAAATTTACCTAGTACAACCCATCTCTACTAATTAGTAAAGCTAGTCGCGCGTGGCTGCTCCCACTCCCAACTCCCCATACTCCATAAAAAAAGACATAATCACTCAATTACGCGGTGCAGAAAAGATTCTCGAACCAGACGCGTGCGACCTGCATGACGAGTCGCATGTTATTAACTAACCAGCCCCCTAGACAATGCATGGAAATGTCAAACGTCGCTATGTAGATCAACAACAAGTTGCTATGTAGATCACGTGACTTATGTAATTTCCATACATGAAGCGTAGCGATTTGACTGAACGCTTGTAAACGTCAGCCACTTGTCTAGCCCTTCTGTTTCTTTTGAGGAGCGTCGTGTAGGAACCACCGTGGAAATACTAGTGCTGTTACATTCCAGCAACTCATTAGAAATTTATATTCAGTAGTGCCGTGGACAAATGACCAAAAGCCTTTGAAGATCATTAATTGGACCCAATGTGTCTTCGTTCCCCCGGTATTAAATCAGCACAATTTGTAATCGTTATTTTGCCAACAGATCCTGAGGCTTGTCCAAATAACCTGCCAATACAAACAACGGCTACGTAGTAGGTGCACAAAAAAAGTGCCTTTGGCTACGAAAATAAGTCAGCCACCCCAGTTTATGAAACTATAGCCACTACAGCACAATTTCAGAGACATACGTTTTGGGATTAATAAACTGGAGAATGTTGTCCCAAAGGGCGTATTAGAGGTCACGGTCTGTCTCGGAGATAAACCCACGCAAGGTCAGAGACACGTCAATATTGTTTGTTTTTTTTTTTCTACAAAAAATGTCAAGTGGACATGTGGATTCTTACATTTGAAAGCTGTGTGACATCATCTCTCAAATTACCAGTTTCCCTTTCTAGTTTCTTAAAAGCCTTTATGAAGAGCCTTAAAACCCTTTAGGATTCCGTACCCAAAGGGTGCCAACGGGACCCTATTACTAAGCCTACGCTGTCCGTCTGTCCGTCTGGCGGGCTGTATCTCAGAAGCCGTAATAGGTAGAGAGTTTAAATTTTCACAGAATGTGTATTTCTGTTGCCGCTACAACAATAAACTAAAAATAAATTAAAATTAAAAAATAAAGGGAGTCCCCATACAAGAAACTTGATATTTTTGACGCTTTTATTCTACGGTGGTACGGAACCCATTATGTGCGAGTCCGACACGCACTTGGCCGGTTTTTTGTCTTAAATCAGCGCTGGGGGAGTCTCGTTCCTCTCCAGCACATGCTGAGCCAATACCTTTTCGGCACAGTTCGCGCTGACCCTTTTATTTCTGTCACCTATGTTTATGTTTTGTTTCTTGTTGCGATTAGTGTCGAATAAATGTATTTCTTTCTTTCTTTCTTTCTTTCTTTCTTTCTTTCTTTCTTTCTTTCTTTCTTTCTTTCTTTCTTTCTTTCTTTCTTTCTTTCTTGCTTTCTTTCTTTCTTTCTTTCTGTGATTAAGAAAGAAAGAAAGAAAAAACATTTATTCGACACCTTTTCTCCATGCAAAGATGTCGCCTTTTGGCTACGATTCCTGCAGTAATAATACATTACAGTCTTGGCCTACCCTTTCGCAATTAGTCCAAACCCTTACGCAAACAATTATGTTTATGACAGAAAATAATTACACTTGGCACCGCTTAAGATTCATTCCACTTCAGTACAGTAACTGGCAGACGAAATAATTAGCCTATTTAAGTGTTTAGACATAGCCAATTTGTGTCCTAGAAGTACATTTACCCAAAAGGAATCCGTAATTACATGTGAGGATAAGGAAACTTGCCAATTCTGAGAAAAACAAACTATGTTAGCGCCGTTCTTGCAAAATTGAAACTGAGTCACCTCATTTCTCTTGTATTTGAGGATTTGGCAGCCAAACACTGCATAGAATGTCCATATTTATCAGGGATCATATAGAAAAATATATCTTTAAGAACATTGTCTAATCTGTAATGTAATGTAATGTAACGTCACGACTTTTATCCCCGTTCGGGGGTAGTCAGAGGCTTGAGTGGCCATACACCACCACATTGTGGAGGTATTAACCAACTCAAAGCCCACATTTCACTAGATAGTCAGAACCCAACGTGACAGGTGGTGAACCGTGTCGCCGTGTATACAGGAACTGACTACCTATTACCTAATCCCGAGGGATAGGTAGGTTTCCTCACGATGTTTTCCCTCACCGTCAGCGAACTGTAAATTATGCACATAGATGAAAATTCATCCATTGGTGCATGCCCCACCGGGGATCGAACCTGGGACCTTCTGATTGTTAGCCCAACCTGTTCACCCCTAGGCTACAGTCGCTATATTTATCTAATCTGTAATCAGAATTAATCACAGCTTTTGATCACGGATAATGACTCAGACCTCGAGTTAATCTACCGTTCAAGGTTAATCCGAAAATCTAGAATACCCAGAAATAAATAGGGATCTTCTGTGAAGACAATAGGTACTTTATGGTGATACAAAGACAAGTGCATTTCCTTGAGTCTTATCAAGAACCTTGATAACACTGGCTTGAAGTGTATTTGGCGATTGCGTGGCAAGGTAACTTGAACATCAAACAAGAAGTTATACCTACCTAAATGTTTTTAACTATAGTCTTTGTTTTGTGTCAATTTCCTTCCGTTTAAAGTGTATTGGGTTACAATGAACGCACCTTCTAGCCTTTGATCATCATCCTATAGCCATTTTGGCATTAATAAATAAAAATAAAAATAAATATTGACTTCAATTTTGGGTTTTAACAATACTCTTATTCTATATACTTGGCTTGGCTTATTCTATGTACTGGCTTTGGTTTTCTAGGCCTCTGATACCGAACTAAAGGCGAAATTTGGGCAACTTGATGAGCAACTTGATGGGCAACTTGAGTGATGAATTTTAGTTGTTGCGGTATAAGTTACGGTTATTGCTTAGCATCGGGCGGGCCGCGCGCTCGCTTATTTATCACCATAATTACATTTTTTTAAATACTACTTAATGTAGGATATCCCTATAACAGTCTTAAAAGTGTACGTGTCCATGTTGACTGACTAGTCATCATCATCAGTGTCGTCCGCCAAAGCTTAACTTAAGTCAAGCAGTCCTAAACTAACGGGCCCGTTGGCGTGGTTGGCGTGATGACGCCTTTCACGCTGCAGGTCGTAGGTTCGATTCCTACCCGGGACATGCATTTGTGTGCATGTCCCGAGTCTGGGTGTATATGTATATTAAGTATGTATTTACAAATAAAAAAGTAGTATACAATATGTTAAAAAAACCCTGTCCGACCCGAAAACGTATTGTTGGGTATCGAGATTAGATTCCATTTTTGTAAAAAAAAACTTTTTTTTTTTTTTTTTTTTTAAATTTTTCAAAAAAAATAATTTCATTTTTTTGGCATAGTATGTGTCCCACTGCTGGGCAAAGGCCTCCCATATTTTTTTGTAATACAAATACCCCGTTTACATAAAAAAAAAAAAACATAAAATGACGTCATCACATACTTTGTGGTCTGAGGTGACGCCACACGATCTAACATAATTACTTCCGGTAACGGTGTTGTCATATTTTTAAAATTAGCTACATTATGTGGGAAAAAGGCAAAAAAAATTGGCACTTTAAATATTCATTAATATGTTTACTATCATGTTTTTTTATTTTTTATTATTTTATTTGGTCATGTGATTGGGGAACCTAATTACCGGTTTCGGCTCGGACAGGGTTTTCTTAACATGTTGTATGTAGTAAGGAGCCATCCATGAATTACGTCACACGTAAAGGGGGGGAGGGGGTCGACGAAACGTGACATTGTGTGACAAGGGGGTGGGAGGGGTCCTAAGTTTTAAGCCGTCACATTTACAAATCTAATATATCTAAGTATTAAAACCGAAATTTGAATTTTTAACGAAAAAATTGAAAATTTCTGAAAATTATAAAAAATATGTGACGTCACACAGGAAGGGGGGGGGGTCTCGCAAATGTGACCAGCTGTGACAAGGGGGGGAGGGGCCTAAAAATCATGAAATTCGTGTGAAGTAATTAATGGATGGCCCCTAATATCAGTTATCTGGTTTCCATAGTACAAGCTCTGCTTAGTTTGGGACCAGGTAGCCGTGTGTAAAAATGTCCCAAGATAATTATTATTATTATAAACTTATACCCCCAAATGTATACGTGTTTTAGCCAATTTCATGCTTAGTAACACAACGGAAGATTCCTACGTCCATCTGTGCCCCCATCGGGGGTCTGTTCACCTCGAATGATAACAGACCAGTCGCTGATAACACTATCGATACGGAACACGATCGCCGAGGTTATATTTATTGTTTTTATCGAGTTTATCTGGGTGTATGCACTCGAGCGCAAATAATACTCGACAGATGTTATCCATGTTATTTGATAAGGGGTAAGTCCTATCTAAAAGTTTAATACTACTCCGCCGAGCCAACTAGGCACTCGGATGGCATGCGGCTTCCCCGCACACCGCCACCGCTTCGATGTGCGGGTGACGTCACATTTGAGAGGTGCCTAGTTGGCTTGGCTGAGTAGAACATCTTTGCACTCACAAAAGTGTAGCTCTAGGTAATATAATTCCTAGCGTCTTCCATCCAGAGTTGGGCAAAATTTAATTGCAATTAATTAATTAATGGGCGGGACACATTTGTAGGATGAACCCGGAGAGATGGACAAGAGGCGTCACGCTATGGATGCCTGATAATGGGCGTCGTCGCCGAGGCAGGCCCAGGAAACGTTGGCGTGACGACCTGGATGCATTCTGCAACAATTGGCCAGTAATGGCCAATGACAGAGAGGAGTGGAGAGTTGTGGGGGAGACCTTTGCCCAGCAGTGGGACGATGTGGGTTAAAAAAAAAAATAAAAAAAAAAAAAATTGCAAATTGCATGTGGTGTCACAATTAACAATTACCTAATTTTGATTTGTTTGTCAATCGCGAACAAATCAAAATTAATTGTGACACCACCTGCAATTTGCAATTAAATTTTGCCCAACTCTGCTTCCATCTACTATCATCTTGTTAATATTTCGATGTTTTGTATAGGTTTCCCTATAAAATTAGATACAGATATAAAGATGACTGGCTCGTATTACTTTATACGTTAACTTTAGTCTAGCAACAAAATTTAGAAGACTTCCGCATGCAATTCCTCCTGCTAAAGTGAGCTTACCGCGTCCCGAACATTTATTTCTTCTAGCTTATTACACCACCAAGCCAACTAGACACCTGTCAAATGTGACGTCACCCGCACAAAAAGGCGGTGGCGGTGCGCGGGAGGTGTGGCGGGCGGGAAGCCGCAGGCGGTGGCGGGTGTCCGGGCGGTATCCGGGCGGGGACGCCGCATTCCATCCGAGTTCCTAGTTGGCTTGGTGGAGATGTATCAAACAATACCTATATTTAATTAACTAGGTATACACCTGAAGGTATTTTACATATGATCCAATGGTCGTGGCATGATGTCACTATTAAATTTAGCAAAACACTTGTGCAATGTGCGCGTGTGGCGGCGGCCTTATCTGTTAACAGCGGTGATAATATTGAGCAACCCTACGAGGTTCATTACTTTGTGTGGTATTTTGGCATGATGCACCTATTAATGACGTGAATAAAGCGAATGTCAGCATACCAGAAGGGCTAGACAAGTGGCTGACGTCTACAAGCGTTCCTTCAAAACCCAATGAAGCGTAGCGTGTGGATATGACATAAGTCATGTGATCTACATAGCGACTTGTTGTTGATTTACATAGCGACGTTTGACATTTCCATACATTGTGAAGTCCATTCTATTCTATTCGATTAGCGTTCATGCCACTTGTCTAGGGGGGGCTGCGCAGAAAGCCTACACGACTACACTAGTCACTAGACACTTAGTGTATAGCCACCGCTACTACAACTGTACCAAGGTGTCGCGGTGGTAGACACACGTAGACACTAAGGCTGCGTTTCCATTGAAGCGGAGCGGGGCGGAGCGGGGCCGAGCGGACCGTGAATTGGCCAATCACAGTGCTCGAAATCTCCACTCCGCATCAGTGGAAACAGTGTAAGCGGGGCGGAGCGGAGATGAGTGGACTTTCGAATAAAACAAATGAACACGCGGCCCCGAGCCGGACAGAGCGGAGTCGAGCAGGCTGTGGTGCCGAGTAGTGGGCACGAAGCGGAGCGGAGCTGGGCGGAGCGGGGCGGGGCGGGGCTGGGCGGAGCGGAGCGGAGCTGGGCTGGGCGGAGCGGAGATGAGTGGACTTTCGAATAAAACAAATGAACACGCGGCCTCGAGCCGGACAGAGCGGAGTCGAGCAGGCTGTGGTGCCGAGTGGTGGGCACGAAGCGGAGCTGTGCGGAACTGTGCGGAGCTGAGCGGCGCTGAGCGGAGCAGAGTGGAGCTGAGCGGAGCTGAGCGGAGCTGAGCGGAGCAGAGCGGAGCTGAGCGGAGCAGAGCGGAGCTGAGCGGAGCTGAGCGGAGCTGAGCGGAGCTGAGCGGAGCTGAGCGGACTTTCGAATACAATATATGAACACGCTGCCCCGCTCCACCCCGCTCCGCTTCGCCGCGTTCCGCCCCGCTCCGCTTCAATGGAAACATTTGCCACTTTTCACTGCTCTTCTCCGCTCCACTCCGCCCAGCTCCGCCCCGCTCCGCCCCGCTCCGCTCCGCCCCGCACCGCTTCAATGGAAACAGTTGCCACTTTTCACTGCTCTTCTCCGCCCCGCTCCGCCCCGCTCCGCCCCGCTCCGCCCCGCTCCGCCCCGCCCCGCACCGCTTCAATGGAAACAGTTGCCACTTTTCACTGCTCTTCTCCGCCCCGCTCCGCCCCGCTCCGCTTCAATGGAAACGCAGCCTAAGGCTGCGTTTCCATTGAAGCGGAGCGGGGCGGAGCGGGGCGGAGAGGAGCTGTGAAAAGTGGCAACTGTTTCCATTGAAGCGGAGCGGGGCGGAGCTGGGCGGAGTGGAGCGGAGAAGAACAGTGAAAAGTGGCAAATGTTTCCATTGAAGTGGAGCGGGGCGGAGCAGAGCGGGGTTGAGCGGGGTGGAGCGGAGCGGTGCTGGGCGGAGTGAAGCGGAGAATAGCAGTGAGAAGTGGCAAATGTTTCCATTGAAGCGGAGCGGGGTGGAGCGGGGCCGCGTGTTCATATATTGTACTCGAAAGTCCGCTCAGCTCCGCTCCTCTCCGCTCCGCTCCTCTCCGCTCCGCTCCTCTCCGCTCCGCTCCTCTCCGCTCCGCTCCTCTCCGCTCCGCTCCGCTCTACTTCGTGCCCACCACTCGGCACCACAGCCTGCTCAGCTCCACTCAGCTCCGCTCAGCTCCGCTCAGCTCCGCTCAGCTCAGCTCAGCTCCGCTCAGCTCAGCTCCGCTCAGCTCAGCTCCGCTCCGCTTCGTGCCCACCACTCGGCACCACAGCATGCTCAGCTCCGCTCAGCTCCGCTCAGTTCCGCTCAGCTCCGCTCAGCTCCGCTCAGTTGCGCTCAGCTCCGCTCAGCTCAGCTCCGCTCAGCTCAGCTCCGCTCCGCTTCGTGCCCACCACTCGGCACCACAGCATGCTCAGCTCCGCTCAGCTCCGCTCAGCTCCGCTCAGCTCCGCTCAGCTCCGCTCAGCTCCGCTCAGCTACGCTCAGTTCCGCTCAGCTCCGCTCAGTTGCGCTCAGCTCCGCTCAGCTCAGCTCCGCTCCGCCCAGCTCCGCTCCGCTTCGTGCCTACCACTCGGCACCACAACCTGCTCGACTCCGCTCTGTCCGGCTCGAGGCCGCGTGGTCATTTGTTTTATTCGAAAGTCCACTCATCTCCGCTCCGCCCAGCCCAGCTCCACTCCGCTCCACCCAGCCCCGCCCCGCCCCGCTCAACTCCGCTCCGCTCCGCTTCGTGCCCACCACTCGGCACCACAGCCTGCTCGACTCCGCTCTGTCCGGCTCGGGGCCGCGTGTTCATTTGTTTTATTCGAAAGTCCACTCATCTCCGCTCCGCCCCGCTTACACTGTTTCCACTGATGCGGAGTGGAGATTTCGAGCACTGTGATTGGCTAATTCACGGTCCGCTCGGCCCCGCTCCGCTTCAATCGAAACGCACCCTAAGGCTGCGTTTGAAGTCCATTGAAGCGGTGCGGGGCGGGGCGGAGCGGGGCGGAGCGGGGCGGAGCGGGGCGGAGCGGGGCAGAGCGGGGCGGAGCGGGGCGGAGCTGGGCGGAGTGGAGCGGAGAAGAGCAGTGAAAAGTGGCAAATGTTTTCATTGAAGTGGAGCGGGGCGGAGCGGGGTTGAGCGGGGTGGAGCGGAGCGGTGCTAGGCGGAGTGGAGCGGAGAAGAGCAGTGAAAAGTGGCAAATGTTTTCATTGAAGTGGAGCGGGGCGGAGCGGGGTTGAGCGGGGTGGAGCGGAGCGGTGCTGGGCGGAGTGGAGCGGAGAATAGCAGTGAGAAGTGGCAAATGTTTCCATTGAAGCGGAGCGGGGCGGAACGCGGCGAGGCGGAGCGGGGTGGAGCGGGGCAGCGTGTTCATATATTGTATTCGAAAGTCCGCTCAGCTCCGCTCAGCTCCGCTCAGCTCCGCTCAGCTCCGCTCAGCTCAGCTCAGCTCAGCTCAGCTCAGCTCAGCTCAGCTCAGCTCCGCTTCGTGCCCACCACTCGGCACCACAGCCCGCTCAGCTCCGCTCAGCTCCGCTCAGCTCCGCTCAGCTCAGCTCAGCTCAGCTCAGCTCAGCTCAGCTCAGCTCAGCTCCGCTTCGTGCCCACCACTCGGCACCACAGCCCGCTCAGCTCCGCTCAGCTCCGCTCAGTTCCGCTCAGCTCCGCTCAGCTCAGCTCAGCTCAGCTCCGCTCGGCTCCGCTTCGTGCCCACCACTCGCCACCACAGCCTGCTCGACTCCGCTCTGTCCGGCTCGAGGCCGCGTGGTCATTTGTTTTATTCGAAAGTCCACTCATCTCCGCTCCGCCCAGCCCAGCTCCGCTCCGCTCCGCCCAGCCCCGCCCCGCCCCGCTCCGCCCAGCTCCGCTCCGCTTCGTGCCCACCACTCGGCACCACAGCCTGCTCGACTCCGCTCTGTCCGGCTCGGGGCCGCGTGTTCATTTGTTTTATTCGAAAGTCCACTCATCTCCGCTGCGCCCCGCTTACACTGTTTCCACTGGTGCGGAGTGGAGATTTCGAGCACTGTGATTGGCCAATTCACGGTCCGCTCGGCCCCGCTCCGCCCCGCTCCGCTTCAATCGAAACGCACCCTAACCCCCACATTAATAGAAAGTTATGATCAACTTGTAACGGTATTACAAATCACATTTTTCCTAGAAATGTTTTTTAAAACCATTGTAAACTGACCAAAATCTCTATAAATTTGGGGTTAGTGTTTAAGTGTCTGGTGTCGTTGTGTATCCTTAGCATAAGAATTCACACCAGTTGGCATGGCTTTAGAAACGTGGCCGCACGAGTCTCATAAAAAAGAGTAGGTATTATATTCTTCTAAAATAAAACTGCCAGGTCGCATTAGGGCCACCGCAGACTTGCTACTTTTAGCATCGGCGATCGGCGACTTAGTCGCTTTTCAGAAGGTCGATGCAGCGACTGAACGCTACACCCCGCACACTTGCGGATGTCGGTCGCAGCGATTTTTCATGTTGACTACAGGCTACCGGATCAGCATCGGCGCATTCGCTGCGTCCGTTCGCAGGAAGTCACAAAATCGCGATGTTGCATCGATGCAGTCGCAAAATCGCGCGACTGTGATACTGCTATCGAACGCAGAGAGTCACCAAAACGCGATGCAGCATCGATGCAGTCGCAAAATCGCCGATCGCCGATGCTAAAAGTAGCAAGTCTGCGGAGGCCCTTATCACTTCCACTCATAACTCTACATTTAAATACAACTATTAAATATTCCGATCATAAATTAATAATAGTTGTAAAGACCTCAATACCAACTTGTCTATTTATGAGGGTAATACTAAGTTAGGACACAACATTAATATTTGAAGCGAGGGTAGTTACATAAGTACGGTGGAGTACCCCGCCTAGCTCGCAGCCGCGCCACGAATACGAATGAATATTTAATGCCGATTTAGTATTCTTTAAGAATATCTACGTACAGGGAGATCTCACGAAACTACTTTTTCGATTACTTCGCGGAGTTACTTTCACGAGTATAGCTTAAGTTTAAGGGCGTAGTCGAAAATTGCGATAGTATTGCTATTTGGCAATCTTTCCGCACCCGCTAGCTATTACAGTTACCATGGTATGGTACGGTCCCAAACTAAGCAACGCTTGTACTATGGGTAAGTACCATACAATGGACTGGGAGACACCCAAACCAGGGCAAATTACGAAAAGGCCGTTTCCGAGATTTGCCTCTGCGGGAATCAAACCCGCGACCACCCGATGCAGTGAGACGAACGGCCAACGCTCAAACCACTGCGCTAAGTGGTCGTCAACTATGAATGTGAACCAGACAAAATACCACCGTTAAAAGTGCCCCAGGTCGCGTTAGTGTTTCAAATTGCAGCGTGCAGGTCGTGCCGAGCGCAATCAGAGCGTGTGCCGCGCCACGCCGCTCGCATTGTCTATCTCATTGTTATGTGAAACCGGTAAGAGAACGTAATTATTTAAATAAACTGATCTGCTTTCTATTATCATGTGGGATTAAGAGGAAGATTATCGCAGTATTCGTGAAATAAAAGAAATATATAAATATAACTTCACGACTTTCATCCCCATTCGGGGGTAGTTAGAGGCTTGAGTGGCCATACAACACCACATTATGGAGGTATTAAGTCAACTCAAAGCCTACGTTTCACCAGATAGTCAGAATCCAACGTGACAGGTGGTGATCCTTGTCGCCGTGTATACAGGAACTGACCTAGAGACCTAGGAGGTATTCTTGAAATAAATTGATCTTTAATATAAAATAATAATAATACTATACGCCCTTTTAAGTTAAAAGTTTTAACGCCCCACTCCTTGCACGGGCCTCCAATGAATACGAGGGGGATTCAGGTCATAATCAATCCAGCAGATTGGTTAATCACGCGTCTGTCGGGCTTAAGGTCCAGGGTTCAAGCCTCGACTCGCGAATCATAACTTTAATATGGTTATCACCTTGTTTACGGTGAAGGAAAACATCCTGAGGAAACCTGCATGTCTTAGATAATGACATGTGAAATCCACCAACCTGCACTGGGCCTGCATTGTAGATTATGGTCTGAATCCTCCTCGCATTGAGGGGAGGCCTGTGCCTAGGACTGGGACTTTAAAAGGGCTAATATAGGCTTGACGTGATGTTGATATATTTTTTTAAACTTCAGGGCATACAACTCACATCATTTCACCTATAGTAAAATTAAAACAGTAAGTCAAAATATTGTCGACTGCGCCTCGCGTGGCCGCGCCTTACACGCTATTATCTACTTAATTAACATACTAACTCATATTTATTCATGCTATGTTTAGGTGAAATGTGTGGATAGGTATTTTTATATGCTTACTCATTGAAAAATATACCTAACTGAGTCAGAGGACCAATTAGGTATTACAAATGATTTAATACCACTTTCCAATTAATTATATACCTATTTAAAATGATTTTAGTGGTTTTGGATTCTGCTAACTAGACAGAAAGTCAACAGTAGACAGCCTGAAATGTAATCTTCTAGCAATTTCACTTTTATGAAAATACTTAGGCTCATATTAATTAATGCATCTCAAAGTTGAGATTGATCTTAAGATGCAGTTTTGATTTTTAATGTATGGAACATGTGTCAAAAACAGCATCTTAAGATCGATCTCAACTTTGAGATGCATTTATTAATTCGAGCCTAAGATGCTTTAATCAGTGCAGTGGCAAATCTAAGTCAATACTGTGCTGTTCACATTAATACAGTCTTTCTTTAGTGTGCTACTGCACTTAGTATGCTAGCTGTACCTACCATATTCCAAAGAACCTATCTTATAATGGTGGTGGCAGACCTGAGCACAATGTTGAGAAATACATCAACAATTAGTATAAGCTTGAATGTAGTGAAGTCAGTAGTAAAACATCTGCTTAAGTAGTGACATTCCTACTCATCATATAATTTAAGTAGGTATGTCACTTCCTTTACATTTTGGGTATAATAGTTCTATCTACCCATGCCTTGTAGGTTACCTACTTATTTAAGGAAAAATCATTATTATTTGCTTATAATTGGTTTTGCATTTAACTAGGTACCAGTAGATGACGTTTATAATAATTAAAGTATCATTCATTAGGGAACAAAATAAATAAACGAAACAATTAATTTAAACTCCCATCATCATTAAAATAAATAATTGTTCACACCTACTTACTAGGCACATGGTAGTTCCGCCCAAGTTCAAACATTATTAGAAGACTAAAATTTTGACTAGTATAATGGAACAGAAAACATTGTGTGGAGACACACATTAGTTACATATTATCTGTAAGCCTTTAAGTGTGAATCAGGCCAGAAAATTTGTCAGTAAACTTTATTAAAAAAATAATAAATTTAAGGTTGACCAAATAGGTTGACTAATATTCAACAAGACATTCCCACGCGGACGGGATTTGTTTGAATAGGGGTAGGTTTTTATTTTATTTGATCTTAATTTTAATTTGTGTTTTCGTTTTAATGTAACTTGTATTTCGAATGCACATCACTACCGTATAGGTAGGTACCGGAATTCGGAGCCCAGCCTACAAATACAACACATTATGTCACAAGACATGTTGAAAATGGGAATTCAAAGACCATAATCAAACACAAAAATACAATCAATTTAATATAGGTAAACCTAGGTATAAATATTTAAAAAAAAACAACTCAATATCATTCAGTGCTATAAGATAGTGTGAATGAAGGACCATATCTTGATTTCATAATCGTAGATATGCAATCATGGATAAGAGAAGCATTAGATATTCTATACACATTTCTTCAAAGCACTTTGTCAAACTAATTGACTGAATGTGCCAATATCATGCATTGTTTATTTTTCTATCAGCGAAATTACTAATCTGGGTCACAGAAATGCAATTAAACGTTTCGCAACAGCACCGCACGTTATAATAGCCCATATAATTACACATTGTTTTGATTTGCCGCACAAATTCGCTGTACCAATAGCCTAGCGTCATTCATTCACGCCCTCACAATTTAATTAACAGCAGATAGGTATAATAAACCTTGAAAACACTACGAAAACCCGCTCTAACGTACCTCATTACGCTCGGACACCTATCATAATATTGATAATTCTACCCACCTTCGGCGCTCTGGTTCAACGGCAGCGGCGCTCCAGACGTCGACAGATCCTTCTTCTGTCCGGCTTTAGGCGGATCAGAGTCTGAATCGTCGAAATGGAGCGTCCTAACCGACTGGGAACATCGGCGATCCATCTTAACTCTCACTGCACAACACAAAATGCACTAAAATTTCCCCCATTTACCACCCCTTTATGTTACAATACGACTTCACGGTCTATTTACATGACACCGTTAATGATCAGCTTGCGGAAACATCGCACAAAATTAAGATACTTTATTCATAAACGATTATTATTGCAAATATTTTCTATGCCATGATAAATACGCGACACACACGACTTCGCACAAATCGAAAAATGACACTTTCTTTCTTTCATTTTCATAGGGAGGTACCATCCGATTTTACCAAATAATCGATTCAGTTGTATACGTCGATGAATTATTAAATTCTTATACCGAGAACTCGATTAAAGGTGGCAATTCTGATGTCCGATAGTCTGATCAAACAAATGAAAGGCACTCATGCCTTTTTTTTTTTTTTGAATACTCAATACACATCCAATCCGACAGCCCCGGTTCAGTTATTATGATCATGCACAGTTTTATGGTCGTACAAGGAGCCTGTGATTAAAAAAAGGCAGTAACCTCAAACACCTAGATCAAATGAATTTTGAAAAGTGTTTACGATGCGAGTCCATAATATTCTCGGTACAGACAGTACAAAAATAATCACATTCCTATTTCAATACTATACTATAAATAATGACCACACTAATAGGACTGTTGGGATTTAGTTTTTTGAGCGCTTTTTGCTTTTTCAACCTGTGCCATACAAAACAAAATGAAAGAAAATAAAGGCTTTATTAATTTTTATTTTATTTTAAATCATGTAAGTGTAGTAAAATTTCGTTCAACGGGGACAAAAACTAATAATTTATTCAGATGTCGCTGTTGATTGGACTGGGATGAGGGTATCTGTCTCCACAAAAGACTAATTTGGTCTTATCCAGCGCTCTTACGCAGGGTTAGAATTACAATGTCGCCCCATTGAAGCGTGGCGGCGCCCTGGTGGCGAAAAAACCTGCATCTTCTTGGATCCACAAAACAATGATACTATTATAATAATTATAATATAAAAATCATATTATATTACGAGAATTATGTAATAATCGATTATTAACAAATCGATCCATCTGCAATTGATTCGCATCCCTACTTTTGTTTTTGAAGGGCTATTCAGGGTTGGCAAGTATTTAAAGAAAAGTATTGCCATAAGTAAAAACTAGAAGTCCTTGTATATTTATTTTGTTCTTTCTGCTTGTTTGTGGTTATAGAAAAACATTATAGCAACACTAGAAACGCGTCCCAAGTCAAATACATTTAAATAAATGTAATTAGGCACTGATAAGCGCCTAAATATAGGTATGTTTCTTCATTGGTCCTCCCGTAAGGCGTAGATTAAGTTCGACCCACAACCCACCCACGTTTTTAATGCGCCGAAGTAGTAAAGAGTGACATCTTGCGGCGTTTAGGCGCAGGACAATGAAAGCGCGAGCGCCTCTGTACTTCTTAACAAAAAACTAATGCTGTAGCTGCCTACCTATATATAGGTAGGTATATATATATATTACGTATACTTTTACGAATGCTGAACTACCTACAGTTTCTCAATTATTGAGCTATTTTTTTTCAATTAAGCATATTGTGACAATGTTAGAATAATCTGTCATTGAAACAATAACTCAACTAGAAAAAAAATAGCTCAATAATGAGAAACATTGTTAGTACAATGAAACAAAATAAGGGATGGATTGATGCGTACAACTCTTTATTAAATCATTTCAAAACATAACATTCAACAACACCAATTTCTGCAACTAAAAGCACAGCGATGCGGTATGGTACCCAAATTCCACACCCAACACAACACAAAGTAGCGTATTTTTCGCAATATAACTACTGTCACTGGGAAGTTATCACAACAACAGGACGAAGCAACGACGACGACGACGTCTGCAGCAGAGAAGGCACTCAAAAATCAACAATTCTCACAATTAATAACAACCAAACAAAAGTTTCTACGCTGCGGGAAAAAAATAACCTAATCAGCTGACCGAACGTTTTTCTTGTAGTTGTAGGGATGCCCGCTCTTAATCGATTTTCCGGAAGATCGAATCACGGCCACACGATCCCCGATTTTTTAAATCAATTCAAGGTAATGCGATCGTCACTAAGATCTAATCATATGCCTATAAGATCGTTTGAAAAAAACGTTTCAACTAAAACTTAAACATCAACCAAAACGTATCATACGAACGTACGAACCGATCTTTGCATACCTATCGTATTGCCGGGAAGGGGACAAAATAACTACGACAAAGCAAGATTACCTACCTACACATTAAATAACATTATACACTGATTTTTAATTTCATGGACTAAAATGACAGCTATAATTAATGTCAATTTATATTTAAATAAAATATATTTTTATGAGTGATCTTGTTTATTTTATTCTTTGTTAAACTAAATTTAAATTTGAACCAGAATCATAAAAATAACATAATGATGAACAGATAAAACACTATTTTACGTTTGACATAAAAAGCTGTCATTTTAGTCCACGAAATTAAAAATCAAGAGTATAGTTTCGAGTTACATCAAAAGTGATAATGTATGAAATATGAAGGTAGGTATGATAATATTTTGTTTATTTTATGAGGTATTTTAGTTTTGTCTGATCTTTCGTTCTTTGATACCGTAATAGGCATAGGTAATATAATGTAAAAAAAATCGTTTTGCACGCATACTGTGCTATAATTTATTTTAATGAAATTACGATACGATCTTCCCAGATCTTCAAGGCAATACGATTAAATCGTGAATCGATTTAGGAGGTTACGATCCAGAACACCGATTCAAAGCAAAAAATCGGGCATCCCTATTTTCTTCTCACAAGCTGTCATTGGTACTTGTCAAACATAAGGTCATAACTGTCACTTAGTGAGAATTTAAAAATAACATTAAATATAATTTACAAGAGCAATTATAAATGATTATTAATTAATTATGGAGTAATTTATTTATAAAATAAAATAAATATTTTAAAAATAATATAATATATTACGACTATTGAGTATAGAGACATCTACCGTACATTTTAGCAGTTTGGTTTCATGTTAAGTAGTTTAGGTGGCGTAACTGTCTTTTCCAATGAGCCTAATAGTCTATCTTTCACCCCCCTGCTGAGCGGTCACCACAACGCCAACGATATGGGGCACTGCGTCTTATACATTCTTTGGGCATTGCACATGGTAACAATGCGAAACCCCTACAAACTCCAGAAACTAACAAAATATAGGTACCTAGTTCTGCATTCCGTAGTTCGCTGTGGTAACTTCACATTTTATAATTAAAAAAAAATATTGACTACAAATCTTGAACAAAGTAACAAAATGGACTCGCAACACGCATAATTCAACGAACAAAATGTTCTGTCAATTCTTGGGGGAGGGGAGGTAACCACTACATTAAAATTGACGCACACTTACTCAAAACATTTTGTGTCATTATAAACGCACACGTAAAGAAATGTGCAACACTAGTATATTTTACGCACACTAAAAGATCTAATACGTCAACATACAAAATTTTACTACCGTAGGACCATCGGTGTAATAGGGTGAATACCACTATCGATATTTCTAATTAGCTATATCGATAGTTTCATATACTCATTATTACATTTATAGCTGTCATTATAATCTACTGAATTATACTGAATTATCTCTACTGAAACAGCTGAACAAGAAATAATGAGTAACTCACGAGGCGTAAATATTCAACGGAAACAAGATGATTCCGGGTACATCCCAATTCAGTTCCTTGAAAATGAGATTATCTAAAAAATAAGTACCTAATGTTCCCAAATAAGCTGTTTCATCCCCCCCCACTCCCACTCGACCAGCGCCATCTGCTGCCACTGGCCTGGCTGATATCTTTTGTTAGGTAGGTACGTATAAACGTAATAGGTATTATTATACTAATGTCATCATCATCATCATTTCAGCCAAAAGACGTCCACTGTTGGACATAGGCCTCTCCCAAGGTTTATTATACACTATATATATTATATTTTTATCGATACCGGTCTGCAATCATAAATAAACACTACTACAACACTGTTCAAATCAAAAAGTATATATGTCGAGATTAATTCTTGCAACACTGACTAATACGACTGAATAATTTTGATACTTGATTTATTATTTTCCATATTATTTATTATTCATAATGCAAGCGCAAGCACTTTTAAGTTTTCTTTGATGTTGGTCAATAAGATAATATTTGTTATACATATATTTATGCCATATGTGATTCATCGCCTCAGTAGCAGACGCTGCCTGCTTCTGGGTCATATGGACCCGGAGCAGTGTCAGGTTCGATTCCGTTTATCAAGATCAAGAATTTATCGAGATCGTATTTATCTGAATTGTTTCGATAGTGGGTGTTTTTGTTTCAACATGAGTTAGTTATTTTTTTTTGTATTTTAGGAAAATAAAACAAACATATCATAGCTACTGCGTTTTTTAATTATTTTTTTATTTTAATCTTGGTCTAAATATTCCACTCCTGATAAATCCATATATTGGCGTGGGCCTGCCGCTGCCTCATCAACTCATCATCATCAGTCACCACAGCATTGCTGTCATCTTGAAGATTTATTATTAATCGATTAATGTCATCGTAAAGAGCAATTTTCGACTATTCTTCTAACGGTACCTGAAAAATAAAATAATTCAATAAAAGATAATTTCTTTAATGCTTTAAGATTATTTGTTTATTTAGTAATTAAGTAACGATGTTAACTGACAAGCAAACATAGAAAAATAAAGCAACCTTAGTTTATGTATTGGTCGAGATGAAAGCAACACATAAAAATAATACCAAGTATCAAGTGTGTTCAATCGAATGTACCTCTACGCGATCAATGTATATTTACTGAAAAACCTGTAAACTGAAGCTTTGAGCCTGCCTTTGTATACAATAAACACATTATTTAACTTAAAAACTGTAAAATAAACTGCTTATATACCTATAATATCAGCGGTTCTTTGGTAAACATGGTCGAGTTCTGACAAAATATTTTGCACCTCAAATTCCGCGAGACACCGCCTGTAAACTTTGTGAATCACCTCTCTTGTTGAATTACTAATGATTTATTCATTGTAAATCGTTTTTAACGTCCTGCGACTGGTTTATCACCGCGTAATTCAGTATTTATCCGTTTGTTTACAAAGTTCAAATACTTGACAATTATTTGACAAATAAAAAATACAGTTGCCAGGGTAGAAAAGATTCGTCTATGGTCACAGTAGACTATTCGATTAATTCGTACTCGATTAATTGTATCGATAATGTTTTCGATTCTTATGACATTTAATATTTTAATGAATTTAATAGAAAAATTGCATTAATTACATCAAAAATACTTACATATGAAATGTTACCCCATCTTTTTGTATATTACTATTTTTTGTAATTTCTTTGCACATGTTTAATGGGACAATTCGGCATTTTTCACGGAGCACCTTACACCGCGAAAACGATACTTACTCTGATCAAATCGATTTCGAAAACAGTTTTTATATACGTGTCAGAGATTTTTGGTCTAGTACCTATAAAAAAAAGCTAGAGGGGAAGATCATGCGATGCGCATCCTGAGTTAGGTAATACATCCATGCTACAAATTGAATAAAAATCTTATTCAATCTGTATTCATTATTTTTATCAACTAGCAAGCAGAAAAATATGGAACAAACGTACTATACTCCATCTCTTTCTTTATTATTTTTTTACAGCGCCATCTATTGCTGAAAGTTGAAAATAATATTGCCAGATGAAAATATTACTCATATTGTCAAATCTACATTGCTACAATGTTGCCATTATATATTAAACAATTTATCAAATTATTCAAGATTGACGTAAACTAATTCAATTTAATTAAGATTAATGTGCTAAATTAATTTTCTACACATAGTACCTAAAATTATTTGACCCAAAAACTAGGAAATAACATAGTTGATCCTTAGTTAAACCCCGCTATCTAGCGGCGAAAATTGTCAAAATAAAATTATCCCGTCAAAAGAAACGGAAAAACACGAGTGTGCGTCGCCTCCGTAGATATCAGCTGAATTATTCGGCTAAAATGCCCTGGCACGGGCATACGTAGTCGTCGGTCCGCCATTACGACGCAGCCGAAGACACGTTCGTCGTATTTAGTTAAATATTTTGGTTTATAAATGAGTAATAACGCTCATGAACTAAGTAATCGACTTCTGAATGCGTTGGATAACAATTACAATGTAAGTTTCAGAGTTTTGATGATCGTAAGTCCGATAAACTAGTTGAGATATGAAAACGGTCCACGAGCCCATGACACCCGACTCGATGTTGCGATTCGTCCGCTCGGGGTTCGTCTCGGGAGTGCCTTGTGCAGTGCGATGATCACGAGATGTGGTGATAGCGGTCCAAATCTCGTATTGGAGTTCAGTTCGGGTCGCGGAAACGGAGCATGTTGATACGTGAGCGAGTTGGAGGAGCCACTGACGTCGGCAGCCCGCCGCCCCGTCCCTCCGACCCTAGTGCCAAAAATTTTGCAATGTGAAAGTATGGAATTGTGCCACGCGCGACCTTTCCCGTTTATCTTCTGTGTTTCGGTGACGAAGCGAGTGCCGCTGCGAAAATGCGTTTTTTTGTACCCATTGACCTTACGTGAGTACGAACGTAGTTATAAGTGGTGTGGCGGGCACGCTGGTGGCTCCGCGTGCCGTATGCTGGCCCCCGCCGCGCCGTCGTCTGTACTATATTCTGTAATTCAAACCCTGAACCTGTGTCAGTTGTGCAATCAGTAAACGCCTAAATTACACGCTATTTTTTAGCGTAGCCGTGTGATTTTTGATCTTGACTGTTGCTAAGGGCAGCATGGCATTGGGATCTACAGGAATGATGAGCCAATGTTATGGTGATTGTATTATTATTGAAATCATCATCAATTTATCTATATAATTCATCAGTATCATTTTATTTTTGTTTATTCTTATCATTGGGTTATGATTAAACCGATATCAAATTCTTGAATTGAGTTCCGTTAGTTTGTGAGCGATCATTCCTTGTTTGATGGTTGATAGAATAGCAATAATAACCTACAAATGCAAGCTATTGCTCTAGGGATAAAAATTATACTGCTATAATTAGTTAACAGGTCTCTGTAGCATCATAGAGACTATATTGGATATGATTTAAAACTATACCTATCCCTCGGGATTAGGTAATAGTCAGTTGCTGTATACACGGCGACAAGGTTCACCACCTGTCACGTTGGGTTCTGACTATCTGGTGAAACGTGGGCTTTGAGTTGGTTAATACCTCCACAATGTGGTGGTGTATGGCCACTCAAGCCTCTAACCCCCGAATGGGGATAAAAGTCGTGACGTTACACACACATTTAAAACTTGCAATGCGAACTTGGTGAATCTGTATTACACAACCATTAAACCAGTTTTCTCCGAAAGAGTAGAGGAGCTGTTGTAAACACATGTTACTAATTATTTGATTATCAAATCAGGAAGTAATACTTCACACACACATCCAGTGTCATGGCTTGCTAAGACGGACCCTGTATCATAATTTGTTGCAGCCAAATGAAGGGTTAATGACTATTCACAAATGAGGGTTAAAGAATTTTCACACACATTCGGAGGCCCTGTAGCCCGGGGGCCTTGTATCTTTGATATTGCTAATATCGGTAGCTACGCCCCTGCACACATCCAACTAAGGAGGACAGAAATTATCATTCTCATACTTTTTTCATGTCTTGATTAATTCCAAGATATTCTCTATCCATTATATGACTTGCCAACTCGGAAAGTTTAGGGTCTAACGTCTAAGTAAATTTTTTTATTCATGTAAGCTACACATAGTTGTTTGAGAAGTTGTATGCTAGTGATGTGAATACAAAAGCCATCTGGCCCTAAATAAGGCCATATGATAAGAACAATGGCCAATGAAAGGAGGTTTCTGACACTTAACCTTTTCTCTTATCACCACAGATTATGTTCACAATCTATACGTACCTCAAATACCTATACTTTCATATATGGAAATTATTCAGTACAAATAGTTGATTCCATTGATACTCATGTTTTCGAACTCGCTGCCACACACTTCCACTACAATAGTTTTGTAAAGACCGAAGTCCTAGGAAAAGCTAATTTGCTAACTAGCAAAGAAATAAAACACCACTGACTTAAAAGGTATTAGATTTTTACTATGTTATCTTATTTATATTTTCAGTTTAAGGACACTGACACAAGGCCAGACAGATTTATCAAATTAGAAAATATTATCTAATGGGTGAAGAAGGTTGCGTTGATGGTTGCTGAGTGTTTAACGGGTTATTGGGGCAAATTAAGCCTACAAACACATTGATGAAACAACCAAATTTGTTGTATTCATCGACTAGGAAAGTGTTCTCAGCTGTACATAGGTCCTCAAGGGCCTTTTGCCACTTGCATAGCTATAATAACAATAATCAGCCCTTGTTATGTCCCACTGGTACAGCCACAGAGTAAAGACTAAAGAAAGAGGTGCCCTTATTAGATATATGTATAAAAAAAACGTGGTCATTGTTTTTCATTTTCATTGTTCTATCTACCGGTATATAGTTGAACTACTGGCTTCGGTTTATGTCGATGTTAGTACTAGGCCGACCACTCGGTCGAGTTGCTTAGGGCCAGTCCCCTTAGTAATTGGTCCATGGGTACAGCCCTTGAGTCATGGGCATCCCTCCAATGCGAAGGGATTCAGGCCATAATCCAACTATGGCCCAGCATGGGTTGGCAGATTTCATAAATTGGTTGGATTTTTTTATACATGCACCTTTCCTCACAAGTTTTCCTTCACCATAAACAAGGTGATAATCACATTGAAATCCACTCGCATCTAATCAAATTTATTTGCATAAATATGAAGCTATTTCTGGGATCGCCCCCAGTCCATTGTACGGTACCCATAGTACAAGCGTTGCTTAGTTTGGGACCATACAGTTGGTGTATAAGTCTGGCGATATTTACTATTTATTCTTCTGATGAGACTATTGTCAAGGTCTTATATGCTAAGGCTATGACCTATAGTGCCGACTAACTAAACCATTTTTAATCCATACTACTATGTCCATAATCTACAAATAAACAGTTAAAATAATAATAATAATATCCTGGGACATTTTTACACACGGCTACCTGATCCCGAACTAAGCAGAGCTTGTACTATGGAAACCAGATAACTGATATTACTACATATAATACTTTTTGTTTCTAAATACATACTTAATATACATAATTACACCCAGACTCGGGACATACAGACATGTTCATGCACACAAATGCATGTCCCGGGTAGGAATCAAGGTCTTATATGCTATGGCTATGACCTATAGTGGCGACTAACAAAACCCTTCTTTAAATTAGAGCTGCATGTATTAGAGAATCTAACCAATTTATGAAAAACTGCCAGTCCATACTAGGCCAGTGTGGTGGATTATGGCCTCAATCCCCTCGCATTCAAGGGAGGCCTGTGCCCAGGGCCAGCGGGACATAAAAAAGCTGATTATAAATTATTAAACATAGTAGTGGAGTACTATGTCCATAATCTACAAATAAACAGTTAAAATGAAGAACTAAACAGTAGATGAAAACATTTCGTCACAATAGTAGGAAACGATCGATAGTTATTTTTTACTCGTTGATTGCGGAACGTCGTAAAATCAAGAAATACCATAAAATAAACTGAAAAATTGTTTGTTTCGTGTGATTTGTGATGCATTTGTGTTATAAGTTTCTTGACACTGCAAGGCCATCGCTTCTTCGATAAGGAAACCCTACCTGCCTTAAAATGGGATGTCAAAAGGGCTAAAATATAATATCTTATTTAAGGTACTCAACTCATACTCAACTATATTTCATTGAAGTTGTTGGCATAAACATTAATGCATTGATTCAATATGATGGACATAATTTGCTAAGAAGTTGGGACTACAGAGTAAAGACTAAAGAAAGAGGTGCCCTTATTAGATATATGTATGAAAAAAAACGTGGTCATTGTTTTTTCATTTTCATTGTTCTATCTACCGGTAAATATTTGAACTACTCGCTTCGTTTTATGTCGATGTTAGTACTAGGCCGACCACTCGGCCGATTTGCTTAGGGCCAGTCCCCTTAGTAATTGGTCCATGGTTGGGACCTTCATTAAACCATAGCTATGCAATTATAAATTGATTTTTATGGTTCCTAAAATCGAGACAGGTACCATAATGTCAATAGAATTCGACAGATCATCTCGTCTAAAGGGCCACAATCAATGATTGGCACTGGCAGGAAGCCAGGGTTTAGACAAAGTTGGCGATATTTCTCCCTAATTTCCCATATAAACACAAGATATTTTTAAAGAAACTGGGCATTTGGTTTAATAATGACTAGAGAATTCCATCTTATCGATTCTGAGATCTTAGTCCCTTCTAGTACTCTTGCATACAGGAAATTGGAAACTCCACTCCCGCACACCGCCAGCACCGGCTTTTGGTGCAGGTGACGTCACATTTGACAGGTTCCTAGTTGGCTTGGTGGACGTAGTGCAGAATACCTGTAGCTAACCACGTGATAATAAATCGAACATAAAAGGTTCCGTATACGTACTTAGGGAACTAACTCTAATGCACACTGTCATTCGTTAAAACAATAGCCCTTGCAGTAATTCGAGTAAATACACATTACTGTGTATTTACTCGAATTACTGTAGGACGGACAGGACTGTTTTATACTTGACCCCTAAATACTCCCGAGTTTTAAAGCGTCGCAGGAAATGGGTGTTTTATTATTACGCTAATGTTATGTACGCTTAGAAACAAGCTAGTTGTTCGAGCAAAATAAGGACAATGTAAGGGTCAGTTAAGTCAACAGAAAAATGCTCGAGAAATTTACTGGCTTCATTGAAAATAGGATCGCATATACCATAGCCTAAAGTCGCGCTCGACTGTATCGATATTCATGCGATTTTCTACTTAAGGCTATGGTAATACGGCCCTATTTTTAATGGAGCCAGTAAATTGCTAGGGCATGTTTTCCGTCCTATCTGAACTGACCCTAATAGGTTCAATTCCGTGGAGTTGGTGAAATTCCGAATGCGTAGTTTCGGAATGCATGTGCCTACAAATAATTATGCTGAAATTATCTCATTACATTTCCAGGTTGTCGACATGCATACTGTCAACGAAATTATATCCATTTTGGAGAGAATCAATATCACAAAGGAGCTGTTGGAGGTGAGCGCAAAATAATATGTTTTTTAACTGTAAGATAATTTTAGTAGGTATATAAATAACGGCTGAGTAGTCTTTAACACTCTTCGACCCTATACGACCTTTTCTCTTGTCTGCCTGTAACCCGGTAACCCCTCAGTCTACAGATCCTACTTGCATGGAATAGCCTATAGCCCTCCAAACCTGTGTAGCACTTGCTGCAAGGGTTTAGTTTCAATGCCTTAGTGCAAAATAATCGATAGCCAAAGAATATTAATATGCACTACATTGTGGGCAATCCCACTATTTCCATTGCGTATTTACATCGATGGAAATACAAATATTTAGAGTTACAGCCTAGCTGCCGAATTTATAGAGATTTTTAGCCAGTTTACAATAGTTTTGAAAAGCATTTCTAGGAACAAAAGTGATTTGTAATGCCTTTTGTAACTTTTGTAATTTGCAACGTTCTATAACTTTGGCGGAAAGTTTATACCTCTATTTCCCACAAACTTAAGTTTAAACTCTACTCAAATATCTATGATGGCCATTTGAGACGTTGAGTTCTCGCTCTTGCTTTTCGTTAGCACTACTCCACTAAGCCAACTAGGCGCTCGGGTGGAACGCGACTTCCCCGCCCGCACACCGCTTGCGGCTTTCCGACCGCATACCGCTACCGCCTTTTTGTGCGGGTGACGTCAAATTTGACAGGCGCCTAGTTGGCTTGGTGGTGTAGTAAGTGTCACTTTATACTAATTCCTCCTTTGTTTCCAGACCACCCGACTCGGTAAGCACGTGAACGAACTCAGGCGCAAGACATCGGAGCCGACGCTCGCGCGCCGCGCCAAGGTGCTCGTCAAGCGATGGCGGGACCTCGTCATACCCTCCGTAGCGTCCCCCGGACACACTGGTAAATTAAACACTAACCCTCTTTATGGAAATTTTAGCCAGTTGACAAAGGTTTTTAAAAGCATTTACAGGAACAAAAGTGGTTTGTAATGCCAGTGCAAGTCGATCATAATTTTCTATAAATTTGGGGTTATTTCTCCAGTTACAAGTCTACTGATTCACGGAGGCAGTTCAACCTTCGCAATGCCAGAAGTGAGTTAGGTGTCAAAATTGCAAGAAGAAATTTTCAAAATGCTAGACAGTAGAAAAATATGCCAGAAATGATTTTGATACAGTCAGTTCGTGCTTTGCGAAGTGATAAGGGAATTTAGGCGTCAAATGCGAGGGAACAGATTTTTCAAAATGCCAGGGCAACAAGTCATAAATGCTACTAACGGAATCTGTTCATGCTTTGCGAAGAAGCTAGTTTAGGTCCCAAAATTGCTCGGAGACAAATTTTCAAAATGCCAGATGTAAGAAATCTGACACTTTAATTCCGAAATGCAAGAAGACATACGCACATTCAAATGGTTACGCAATGGTTAACGCAAGAAGACAGATCTTTGTGTAATCCACTTAGTCTGGGTATAACTGGGTTCGCCCCCAGTCAATTATCACCCCCCCCCCCCCCCTCCCTCCATCCCACTCCCCTTCAGGTCGGCAATGTGCGAGCAATGCCTTTGGTATTGTAAGCATCTATAGGCTACGGTATCTGCTTAACATCAGGCGGGCCGTACGCATTTTTGCCAACGCAGCCCAATAAAAAAAATAGAAAAAAAAAATATAGTACAATTCATTATACACATAAAACAAGCGTTGGTTAATTTGGGACCATACGATTCCGTGGTCAATCTGGCGCATCAAGATTTTTTTATTTAATCTGTAATGTCAAGCGACATCTACCGTCAATGCTAATGACCTCTTTACTGTGTAGAAGTGGGTCACGACCGACTACCACCATTGGCCAACGAACGTGAATTAGTTATTCGAGTGTTCGTAATTACAGCACAAAGCCGGCTACCGTTACGCGAGCACCATTATATAATTCCACAGTTTTGCTTTATTTTGGTTTGCTGTTGCTAAACTATTTAGGCACTGATGCTTGTTGGAATTGGTTGAGAAAAGCGACTGTCGGAATTCTAAAGCAGGCCTTCGTGTCTAACAGTGGTGTAGCTTGCCTTAAACGGGCCCTGTATCAAAATTTGTTGAGGGGCCCAAATTAAGGGTAAAGATTTTCAAATACGTTCGGGGCCCCTGTAGCTCGGGGGCCCCGTATCATTGATGCAGCTGATACGGTAGCTACGCCCCTGGTGTCTAATGACAGCCTGACAAACTAAACATCACACATCGAGATAATAATGTATTGAGTACTAGAGCAGATACCGGTCATCACTACAATTTGTCATTTAATTGAGGCACAATGGTCGCACTTTACGCCAAAACCGCGTTAAAACTTCAATTTTGTAGCCGCCTTGCACTGCAGATACAGCCATTTTTATATCCCACTCCTGGGTCGCCACGCGTCTTGCGGGCTTAAGGTCATGGGTTCAAACCCTGGCTCACACCTCTGGATTTTTCGAAATCGATGTGTGAATCATAACTTTAATATGATTATCACTTGCTTACGGTGAAGGAAAACATCGTGAGGAAACCTGCATGTCTTTAGACATGTGAAATCCACCAACCCGCACTGGGCCAGCGTGGTGGATTATGGCCTGAATCCCCCTCGCATTGAGGGGAGGCCCGTGCCCGGCAGTGGGACTTTAAAAGGGCTAATTTTTTTTTTTTTCTGGGTACGGGCCTCCCGTCAATGCGAGAAGGATTCAGGCCATAATCCACTACGCTGGCCTAGTGTGGACTGATGGATTTCACAGGTCTTTCCACCATTGGTTGTATATCTTTAGACATGCAGGTTTCCTCACTATGTTTTCCTTCACCGTTATCTTCTTATCGTATGGTTAGTGGCCCACCTCTTGTCAGAGTTGTTCAAGCCGCCCGAAGGCCTCTGACAAGGCTTAACTGCTGCCTAGATGACAACAACGGGGACCGACTTTTTACGTGCCCTCCGAAGCACGGACACGCTCAGTTAAAATGAAACTAAACTGTCACCCATGTCTGACTGACCTTGTCAAGAGTTGCTTAACCGTTCTCATCGTAAGCAATAATGATTTATTTGTATGTTGTAAAAGCGACTGTAGCCTAGGGGTGAACAGGTTGGGATAGCAATCGAAAGTTCCCAGGTTCGATCCTCGGTGGGGCATGCACCAATGGATGAATTTTCATCTATGTGCATAATTTACAGTTCGCTGACGGTGAGGGAAAAAATCGTGAGGAAACCTACCTATCCCTCGGGATTAGGTAATAGTCAGTTCCTGTATACACGGCGACAAGGTTCACCACCTGTCACGTTGGGTTCTGACTATCTGGTGAAACGTGGGCTTTGAGTTGGTTAATACCTCCACAATGTGGTGGTGTATGGCCACTCAAGCCTCTGACTACCCCCGAATGGGGATAATAGTCGTGACGTATGTGTGTGTGTGTGTTGTGTGTTAGATTGTATGACAGTCGTGTGTGTATTGTGTTGTGCAGGTTCAAACCGCTCGTCCGCCGAGAGGCAGGTGCGGCAGCGCCTCGGAGGCACTCCGCTCACCTCCCCGGCACTCTCGCGGGTGAGTACTCACCTTCACTACATGCCGTCTTATGGCCGGCGCACACTGGGCACGGCATGGCATGGCATTTTAAATTTTATCAATCGAATTCAATACTTATCCAATTGAAATAAGGTCTATATTGCAATGCTCGGTGATCGACATCGAAACAAGAGAAAATGCTCCGATGTCGATCACCGATAAAATTTAAAATACCATGCCATGCCGTGCCCAGTGTGCGCCGGCCATGATGTACACTTAAAAAGAAGAAACTTTCCAATCCAAAAAGATTTTGACTATACCCCAGCCAATGAGGAGCGATGTTAAAATGAACAAATTATTTTATTAAATTTGTGGTTTTTCATTTACACTTGCCTTCATCATTGAAGTAAATAAATATTTATTTTAAAAACTTCTCGCGTCCATTCATACACACGGGTGTATGAACGGTGGATAATCTAGTCTCTATGGTAGCTCAATAGGTTGCCTTCCAACAGGTGGTGAGCCCGGCGGTCGCCAGCCCGCGCCCGCCATCCAGACCGGGTGAGACGTTGCATTATACTATGTTATACCGGCGGATATGACGTCACGTATGTTTATTACGTCATATACTTGCTATTGTAGGGCCACTAGGGCTAGCAATATCTAGATATAAAAAGTTGACGAGCATAGTAAGGGACGGTATTGTCTTGTATATTGCAAATATAGATTTATTTTTAGGGTTCCGTAAGCCCCGACGAGGAACCCTCATAAGATCATCCAGTCCGTACGTCCCAGTCTGTCACAGTGCCAGAGTTATTGATGAAATGTGATAGTACAGAAATACATTTGTAGTATATCTCAATTTCAAAAATATAAAATGTTATATACGGACTTTTTTGAGTTTTCTCGGCCGGATTTTTAATTCTAGTACAGGAGGCGAGGGGCGGTGGTATACCTTCACAGCCGCCATAAAGTTTGAATACATTATGCTGTTGACTATAACAGTAATATTAAGCAAGCTGGGCTTGCCATTCAAATTTGAGTTGCATTTGAGTATTACTAAAACTTAAACCAGTTGTATTGTATTATTGTTATTCGTGAATGGATATGTGACCAACGATGGCGTCGAGGTTTGATTCTTAACGAGTCCCGGGAAAAGTCTTGGAATAAAATTTAAAAAAAAAACTGGCCAAGTTCGTATCGGACTTACACATAAAGGGTTCCGTACCACCGTAGAATATAAAAACGTCAAAAATATCATGTTTCTTTTATGAGGACCCCCTTTATTTTTAATTTTTATTTTATTTTTAGTATTAGTTGTTGTAGCGGCTACAGAAATACACATTCTGTGAAAATTTCAAGTCTCTACCTATTACGGTTCGTGAGATACAGCCCGCTGACAGACGGACAGCGTAGGCTTAGTAATAGGGTCCCGTTGGCACCCTTTAGGTACGGGACCCTAAAAAGTAAGACTGCATAGTAAGTGTATGTAGTAACATGTGTGTTATTTGTCCAGCGTGGGGCGGGTACGAGTCGGACTCGCAGGACGTGATCCTAGTGGACGACGACCCTCCGCCGCCGGCGCCCGCACATCCGCCGCTGCACATCGCGCACAAACCGCTCACGCCACGTTAGTGTACACATAGCCTTATTTACATCTAACGAACTGCGTGTTTTAAGAGGCCATTCAATCATGACTTTTGGCATCTTTTGGCCTTGCAAATGAGGATATTTTTCTAGGATAGAGACCTGTGGAGAAAGAGCGGAGGTCTTTGCCCAGCAGTGGGACATTTAATAGGCTATAAAAATATATATTGAGTTATTAATAAAACTGTTGTGTTGGGTACCGTACCGGCACGAAAGTTACAGGTTTGTTTTCCTGAAAAACATAATATTAGATTCTTACACCAGTGCAGAAATATTTTACACTTAAAAACGAATGAGAGGGCCTAGTATATCAGTCTCAGGATAGAATGCTCGGCTTACTTCACCGATGTTTTCGTATTAGCCTTGGTCTAGGTGTCATTGGGTTCAACCCCAGTCCGTTGTATGGTAGCCGGAGTACAAGCGATGATTAGTTTGGGACAGGGTTGTTACGAAAAAATCACCTTGTTTTGAACACCGTGTTTAAAACATCTTTTAAACTTATAAAACATCTTTTAAACACGGTGATTTATTCGTTCTGTTTTAAATCAATGTTTTAAACACGTTGTAAATACATACTTAATATACATATACACCCAGACTCGGGACATACAGACATGTGACATGGACATTGGTGTGTACATCTGACCAGTTTTATTATTTACTTCCATGACATTGACCTTAATTTCTTTGACATAAGTGTGAAATTGCAGCGGTCAAAAGGCCATTGTCTCCAGCGGAGCCCGTGCACGATGAAAAGAAAGCGAAAAGAGACAAAAAACCTAAGAAAAGAAGGTGAGTGTTGTGTTGTTAAGAATGTCATACAAAATCATAATGATACATGTATGTTCATCAGAATTTGTTCAGCTGTGTTATAAACAATTTCACTTTTATTTTATTTATTAATTGTTTAATTAGCTTTAGTTAAAATTAAATTCCATTTTGTAATGTTTTTGACAACCCCACAGAGTTCTGTTTACTGAAATACATTATTTGTTTGAATTTTCTTTCTTGTTTAGTTTGTCCATAGAACGTTCCTTGCTAGTTCTTCTCAGTGAAACCAATTTTGTTATATTTCTCTATCTGTTTGACGGTTCGCAAGTCCGTATATTGCCTTGTCAAATATTCCGGCTAGGACCTTTAAATTAAGATCTAAATAGTAAAATTTAAAAAGTACGTAATACACATACACAACAGAAACTGGTACATATTTTTATTGATAGCGATGTTAGCCAATTTACAATGGTTTTAAAAGTGTTTTTAGGAACAAAAGTGATTTGCAATGCCATTACAAGACGATCATAAATTTCTATTAATTTGGGGGTAAATGGTGCCCAGTAGAAAATACAGTATTTTTTAAATTGAAATGTAAGAGATGTGTCGTATTGCATTGCAGGGGCCACTGCCGCGCCGGCTCGGGTACCGAGGCGACGGCGCACGCGCTGGCGCCGCCCGCGCCCCCGCCCCCGCCCGCGCCCGCGCCGCCGCCCGCCCCCGCCGCGCCGCCCGCCCCCGCCCCAACCCCAGCCGCCCCGCCGCCCCACAACGCGTGGGGCGCGCGCAACGGCGGCTCGCACGAGCGCCGTCGGAACGGGTGCCGGAGGGACGCGGTCGATCCCTACGCCGCGCTTGTAAATAGGATGCCGGTCGCCGGCGCTAAGAAGGTATAGATACACCGATACACAAGATTAGATAGATAGATAAATACTTTATTATTCCACCATTAGGAGAAAAAACTGTTATAAAAAAATTACATATTTTACACAGAAAGTGAAAAATGGGCGGCCTTATCACTAATAGTGATCTTCTACCAGGCAACCCTTGGATGGAGAGGATCTAAATAAACATAATACTCGCAAACAAAAAATAAAAATATTGTCATTAATCTTAATGCATAACCTACAATTAAGTAACTCCATATAAGTAGGTTGCCAAGATACAGGCACTCGCCTAGTTTGGCCACCACAGAATATTGTATTTACTTAGGTTTTTTATGAAAATAACCATTTATTATTATTATTATATCACATACACATATAGCACATTATCACACCCATACATTTCATTACATAAACAAGAAAATCTAATTATAGAAATATAATTTTTTTAATAACAAAATACTAAGGAAAATTCCCAAACTAATGCCTTGTTCGTGTCATGTTCATTTACACTTATGAGACGTAAATGTTTGTTACTTGAATTGCAGGTGAAAACGACGAAGGAGTTACTGGAGGAGATCCAGTCGCGAGGCAGCAAGCCGGCCGCCTCGCCCTCGCCGCCCCACTCGCCCGCCTCGCCCGACGTCATGCTCATCGAGCCTGACTGTGAGTCGCACATAACACAACACAACACTATATACGGCGACAAGGTTCACCACCTATCACGTTGGGTTCTGACTATCTGGTGAAACGTGGGCTTTGAGTTGGTTAATTACCTCCACAATGTGGTGGTGTATGGCCACTCAAGCCTCTGACTACCCCCCGAATGGGGATAAAAGTCGTGACGTTACATCATCATCATCATCATCAACACTATATATTTTCTTAACTTTCATTATTTCGCATTAAAAGGTCAAGTTTTATGGAAAAAATATACACGACGGACAGACTCGAAATAGGGCAGTATGTACAGAATGGCTTTAATAAATGATGTGTCGCATTCTTGTGGGTTGATGGAATATTTTTTTGCTCTGATCAATCGGAACTCGAATGCGAGCGCGCGCGCCTCGACGCGGCACAGCACGGAACGGCATTATTAGAAAATACTCTCTTTGTTCATTTTTTTTTCCCCCAGTTTATTTTAGATGAAATAACTAAATATAATGTACAAGGAAATTGTGCTCTTCTATACAAAATAATTTTAATTATATCCGTCACCGGGTCGAATTTCACCCTATGAGCTTTATACATAAATGTTGACATTTCCAGCGTGCGTGAAGGTGGAGTCGCCGGTCCGCAACGGCGGCGTGACCCCGCGGCCCCCCTCCCCCCGCGCGCCCTCCCCGCCGCCCTCGCCGCTGCTGCCGCTGGAGGACCCGCGCGAGGTGCACGAGTGCACGTGCGGGGAGGACGCGGACGACACGTGCGCGGCCGCGGCGCGCGGGCGCGTGCTGCCGCTGCACGTGCACGCGCTGCACAACACCTACCTGCCCGGCGTCAACGGCACGCGCGCGCCGCTCGCGCCGCACCGCTTCGCCGTGCGCCCCGCCGCCGACCCCGCCCGCCCCGACCTCTTCGCCAGCGTCGTGCCGCTCTACAAGTACTCGGACTATGCCGACGACCGCTGCGCCAAGAACATGGCGCGCGTGCCGCTCTGCGAGCATCTGCCCCGGACGGAGTTCGCGCCGCCGCCGCCGGACCCGCCGCCCCCGCCCTCCCCGCCGCCCATCCGCCCGTACCCCGTCGATCCGGAGCCGACGGAGACCGACGACGAGGTGAAGGTCGAGATCAAAACGGAGGTGAAGGAGGAGCCGGCGGAGGAGGAGGAGGAGGAGATCAAGGTGGAGCCCGAGATGGTCGGCGTGCCGACGCTCGAGCCCGGCGAGAGACTGAAGGCGCCGCTGCTGACCGCCGACGACGAGACGCAGTTCGGGCGCGGGGAGGGCGGCGAGCGCCACGACGTGGAGCGCCACGTGGTGGCGGAGCAGCGGGACCACAGGACCGTCGAGCGGACGAAAGCGGAGCCCGCCGACGGCCGCGCGCTCTGCGAGATGTGCGCCCGCGCCATCGCCGCCATCCCCTACGACTACTCCCAGCTGTGTACCGCGCCCGTGCTGACGCTGCCCGAGCCGGAGGCCGAGGCCGAGGCGGCGCTGGACGCGGCGCTGCGGCAGGCCGAGGCCGAGACGGAGCGCGACGAGCTGTGCCGGCCGGCGCGGCCGCCGCGCTTCGCCGAGTGGCACGAGTGCGTGCAGCTGGGCGCGCTGCTGGCGCTGCCCTACGTGGTGATAGACTGACGGCCGAAGCTCGCGCTCGGACGAGCCCCTCCAAGTGTCCTTACGTTAGTTGTAAGCGTAGCCCGTCGCGCGTGCGGTGCGCCATAGTCATATATTTATTTTGTAACTAGGCGATTATCAAATTTTGTACCGGCGGGTCGACAGTGCGTTGTGATATTGTGCGCGGACTATGTGCGCGTCGGCGACGGTTCGGTGGACTGCTCCGTGTTAACCGTTAACTAGTGATGGGATGCGTTTCGTGGCGGGTTAGTGATGTGAACGTTCACGTTCACGGACAGGTATTATTTTCCTATTCTCATTATTTACAGCACAGTTGATCGTTCGTTTGTGAGAATAATGTACAGCAATGTAAATAATCAAAACCGAAATATATTTCATGCAGCTGAGTAAAGAATATACTTTTGATTAATCAACATATAGAATTTTTGGTGCCTATTGTATTGTATCTTGTGTTATGTATCGCTATTCTCACAGATGTACATATATTATTATGTATCACATGTTTAAGTACAATGGTTGTGTCTACGAGACCCTCGCATCACTATTTAGGTGTTAAAGCCAAACTTAATTTTTAATTACATTACCAAAACGGACCCTTGGATTAGTAAGAGTTATTTTTCTAAACAGTTGCAAATATTTCTACAAACCATTAACATTCCCGCCGCTGGAGACATTTAAACTTGCCATTCCTGCTGTACAATGAGAATAATTTAACTTATTTTTTATAACAAATACATTAAAATATCCCTATTTTGAATTCACTACAGTTCAACTTGCATTCTGTGTTGTTTTAGACAGATTAGATCTATAAAAATAGGATCAGGTTTAAATGTCAGTGGTGGCTTAACCCCAAACCAGACCCGTAGACTCGAAAGAAATATTAGATAAGTGTCGAAATCCTTTGTCACACAACACTCCAATAGACCACCAGTGACAAAATACAAATACTAATTTTTTATTGCATAATTGTGGTAATACAATTATTGTGGTCTTAAAAAGTATAGGAACTACACAATTTACCTAAACCGTTAGTGGCATTTGAACTGAGCGTCTCCGTGCTTCGGAGCACGTAACGGTGCACGTAAAAAGTCGGTCCCGGTTGTTGTCATCTAGGCAGCGGTCGTTAAGCCTTGTCAGAGGCCTTCGGGCGGCTTGAACAACTCTGACACCAGGTTGGCCACTAACCATACGATAAGAAGACTACAATAGAAAAATATATAATATATGGACGACCGCTTGGCGCAGTGTTTCGAGCGTAGGCCGCTCGGCTCACTGCATCGGGTAGTTGCGGGTTCAATTCCCGCCAGAGGCGAATTTCGAAACGGCCTTTTCGTAATTCGCCCTGTTCTGGGTGTCATGAAATTGCCCACAGTCCATTGTATGGTAGTCATAGGTCATAGTACAAGTGTTGCTTAGTTTGGGACCATACAGTTAGTGTGTTGCTTGTTCAAAGTCATTATTGTACCAATTAGATGATTTCAGTATACTATTATGGATAGAGGTTTATAAGTGGGGTTCATTAACGGCTAGTTTCAATATTCTATCTAGCGCCGATTTGCTGTACTGTGCATAGAAATTTGACGAAAGTTCCACATAAGAAATGTCGAAATTCTATCCACAGTAGGGCAAATCGCCGATAGATAGAATATACAAACTGGCCGTAAGTCAGAAATCCTGAGTGTGAGACTCTATACTAGATATTTGGTTGAAATTTGTTGTAGTAAAGAATGCTGGGCCTGTCATAGAAAATGCTAAGCCCTTAGCTTAACAGTGATCTGATCGAATGATCGAAGGGCCTGTTTAAGTATCGTAGGATAACTTTTATCCACCAAATAAATCTGACATTTCAACAGATATTCCATTGGAAACTGTCATAAATTCATATTTAGTTGGTGAATAAATGTTATCCACCGCAGACACGCTACTTATTGCATCGGCGATCGGCGATTGTGCGACTGCATCGCGTTTTGGCGACTCTGCGTTCGATCGCAGTATCAAAATCGCGCGATTTTGCGACTGGTCGCTGCATTTAGCTTCTAAAAAGCGACTAAATCGGCGATCGCCGATGCTAAAAGTAGCATGTTTGCGGGGGACCGACGATTCTGAAATAGGCCCTAAAAGTAGGTTTGGTATTTTTTTTAAATACGGGTCTGGTGTACATCCTCATCTCCAAAAAAACCGGTCCACCACATAATTGTACAGTATAGTGATACCCAAATAAGATAAAAAATAATAATAAAAAAATCTCCCGACTGTTTTCAATCAAATAATGATGAGTTGTTACCTTACGTGATTTATAAAAAGAATGAAAAAAAAAACTAATTAGGTAATTAATAAATAGGAGTTCCAATTGTATATTATACATTAACGCGTTTATCATGCGTCAACGATATCAATGATGAGAAAAATGTTAAATTTTATATATAAAAATACATAATGCCTTGGGAATTGTACCAAATTGTTGTTAATGTTATAAGGCGAGGGACATCGAAGCTGTGTGTTCACTATGGGACAAATGTAATGCGGCCATCGACCACATATCCGGTAGACACCTAATACCTTTTAATTCGTCATTCAAATGCGGTGCGCGGGCGTGGGGGAGAGTATTCGTTCGTTCATTGGTCCGGACAAGGTCTTGAATAATCGTGACACACGCACACAGATACCGATCGATCGTTACTGGCCAACAATTAGAGGGCGAGGATTTATCAATCAATCCTTCAAGTCATTTATTTTCAGGCAAACATAGTTCATAAATACTTTACAAACATGATAAAATACAAAAAAATAACAGATCTGTCTTCCTATTCCTAATGTGGTATCTCAAAGTGTCTACTAGCTATGAAGTCGATTATGCGACATATGTCTAGACACTTGTCTAGTGAATACACGGCTTAACTGTTTTAATGGAATTTCAAGGAATTAATATTGTTAATAATGTTTATAGTGACTTGCTCAAAAATATTAGTAGTCACATTTTATCTCCAATGATGAGTGTTATGAGTACACTTTCCAATATTTTCCTAGATAATAGAGCTCAATGATTGTTGACAAAAATGGCAATGTAACATTCCATTTCAACCAATGGCAAGGTCTGAAATGTACGTTCAGACCCTTAGGGGCCATTTCATGATTTTTAGACCCCTCCCCCCCCTTGTCACAGCTGGTCACATTTGCGAGACCCCCCTCCCTGTGTGACGTCACATATTTTTTACAATTTTCAGAAATTTTCAAAATTTTTCGTTAACAATTCAAATTTCGGTTTTAATACTTAGATATATTCGATTTTTAAATGTGACGTCACAAAACTTAGGACCCCTCCCACCCCCTTGTCACACAGTCACTATTCGTCGAACCCCCCTCCCCCCTTTACATGTGACGTAATTAATGGATGGCCCCTTACATTGGCAATAATTAGATATGACGCTGCCATAGCAGTTTACAAACTTATATCAATTGAAAATGCTAGATAGAGAAAGAAACTTCATTTTTTATCTGCAATTTAATATCTTACTCTAGTAATAATACGGTACAAAATTGTTTATCGAATAATTCTATGCGTCCCATTCTGTCAGTGATGTCCTAACCTTAGTAATCCCAAATATTCTCTTTGCCAAAGTAGTAAACGCTATTTGCTTTTAAAGTTCTCAAAGTTCCTCGATCCCTTGATTTAATACAGGGGTAGGAACGAGTGTCCTGCATAGAACAACAATTTGGTAATATTTTCACTAAATATAATATTGTCTAGTGTGGACAAGACAACTTCTGTATTTCTAGTTGAATGTGAAATGATTTGTAAATTTTGAGATGTGTTGCCCAACAAATCCGACAACAAGCTGTGCAATATATTTTTATGTGACTTTGGTGGTAAACAAGCGTACGGCCCGCCTGATGTTAAGCAGTCACTGTATCCTATAGATGCTTGCAATACCAAAAGCATTGCTCGCACGTTGCCCACCTGAAGGGAAGTGGGATAGAGGGAGGGGAATCGGAAGGGGGTTGTGCTTTCTGCTCTTTCACTCATCGTACGAAACGCACCCGTAATAGCTGCTTTACGCGGATCTTCTGTGAGAGTTTTTGGATATTCGGTACTCTCGCAAAAGTTTGTTACTCGCAAAAGCGGCTGAATTGGATGAAATGTGGTACACGAATAGTTTACTTGGATTAACACATAGGATACTTTTTATCCCGAAAAATTTTAGGTTCCTGTGGGATTATCAAAAAACTGACTACAGGGCGTAATAAAGTCTACGCGGGCGAATTCGCAGGCAGAAGCTAGTCTTTCATATAAATGTAGGTGCAAATGGCCTCAAAATTCAAATCATATCATGTTCAACTATAAATACAGAAGTTATTGTATTGGCTAGTTTTTCGAAGCAAGCGTGGGTAGGGGGAGGGGTGAGGAGGCGTGAGGCCGCTCCCCCCCACCCCTATCCCCTTGCTTCAGAGCTCTATCCTGTAAACACGCTAAGTATTGTATGTTTGTTGCAACGAATGTATAGTTTTAAGTTACTTGCACAGAGTAAAGACTAAAGAAAGAGGTGTCCTTATTAGATATATGTATGAAAAAAAACGTGGCCATTGTTTTTTCATTTTCATTGTTCTATTTACCGGTAAATAGTTGACTACTGTAACTACTCGCGGCGTTTTATGTCGATGTTAGTACTAGGCCGACCACTCGCCCGACTTGCTTAGGGCCAGTCCCCTTAGTAACTGGTCCATGGTTACGTGTTTTTCAAACTTTTCATTAAAATTCTTATTTGATGGGATGAACTAATTCCGTAGAGACTACAATAGTAATGTTAACTAATGCACTTTATTACATTTTCCAGTGTAATTATTGTGCATGCCATTACTTTTTGTTGCTTTTTCGCTCATTCGAAAGCCATAGGATAGAGAGAGCGATACTTTTGAATAGCTAAAACTATTTCTAGTTATTTTACGTTACTAGAAGTATACAAGCGTTGCAACAAACACAGTACCTATTATATCATTGTAAAACGCACGTTCCAAGATGAAATTATGAAAAAGTTTATAAAGCTGACTCTATTTGGGTAGAAATTTGCGTCGTGCGTTGATCGCCGCGCAAAGGGTGAGGCCCCATTAGTGCGTTGCGTTGCGTCGTCGCAACGGATCAACGGGTCGCCGAGAGACGAAGCGGGGGAGGGTGATGCGTTGATCCGTTGCGACGACGCAACGCAACGCCAGATGGGGCCTCACCCAAATTCCGTGCGTCGCGACGCAATCTTCTATCAATAGAGTACGCTTAACGCCTCCACGGGGCAGCCATCCGTCTGTTTGTTTTTGTTGATTGTAATCTATGGTTTGTTATGTTTGGCGGCGGGTGGCGGGCCCCGGGGGCGTGCCCCCGGACACTGGGTCTGTCCTACCGTCTCATGCGCTAGCGTGAATATATTGTGCTTGTATAGCACTATAGTACAAAGTTTGTATGTTGATTTGTGAAAGTGTATTGAAATTTAATCTCATTACAGTAAGGTGTGTAATGTAGCTCGTTTTTTAAATCATTACATTTCGAAGTGCTTTTCACACAATGATTTTCCTACGTTGATTTGTAATTATTGTTATTTTATATCCAATATTAACGCAATATTTTTGGTGCAATTTTATGTTGAGATTGTTTCATAGTAATGCTCAATTATTGTTAAAATGTGAATTTCTGAATTGTATACTTGAAATCTGTAATGTTTGACAATACACTATCCACAGCGGGGACTGGTTCCTTGCTTTCCACAAGATCTCAGTTTATTACTTGTGAAGTTGTAATGCGTTGTAAAGTCTGTATTTTTAGTAGAACTGAAATCATTCACTCGACTCACTCGCTCTCTGTATATATTTATTTGCGACAGGACAGACCCACTGTCGGTCCGGCGCTGAACCAAAAGGCCTTACGTGTAATGCGCGGGCGACGCCGGCCGCAGAGCTTGTATGCGCGGCGCGGCGCGACGGTCGCGTCCCGCTGACTGCCTTGTTGGACTCGATCCAAAATTTTGGTAAAATATAAAAACGAAAATATATGTGTTTTTATTACGAATTACATGTTTTATTTTGATGAATACTTTCTCATCGGATGGAAGATTTTTAACGTCTCAATATGACCTCAATAATCTAAAATTATTAATAAAAAAGGACTGTTCAGTTAATGAATTTTATTCATAATAAAAATTACAATATCAATTTATACACTAAGCACACATGTGAACGGAATGCTTGGAATCCGGGTGTTAACGTGCATAGATGGCAGCACCACAAACATTCGCGATTATACAATGTGTGTTATCAGTTTACAATACAGTTAAAATATCAATAATGGCACCTGGTTAGTTATTTTTAAGACGACAACGTTACATTTCAAAATGTATCGAATTAATTTTATAATAGGTATATAGCGATTTATCTTTTGGATAAAATTGTGCTTAAGCACAAAGTAACCTTTTACATTACAATCTTTCTGGTTAAATTACAATCCAGGTTTATTTGAGATTCGTTTGAGATATATTGCCAGACTTACAAGCTCGCATTGCTAATGAAGTGTGGAGACTCCTACAATTTTATTTATTTCTTAAATAATATTGACAACAAATATAAATACAAAATTACTCCATAGTTTTGACTGAGATTATATTAAGAATTTGAAATTACGAAAATTGACGAAAAATAATAGACCTGTAATTAGGAATTAATAAACTTTTCCAATCTGACATTCTAATAATAATTACATTTATTTATAGTTAACAACTAGCTGTCACAACTATACATTACACTACCTGACCCCTGACAAAGAGCTATACTAAGAATATGATACAATCGACTACCTATTTTTTCGGATAGCTCTTCTGTGTCAGGTGTCAAGCTCACCTTGACCTTGCGTTCCAGGGTCAAGGTCAAGGTCACCTTGACCTTGCGTTCCAAGGTCAAGGTCGTTCACATGATGACGCAGGGCATGGCGCAGCAGAGCGGCAGGCAGATGGGTATAGCTGTTTTCTTCTCGGAGTGCGACTCTTTGCTCCGCGAGCCCGACTCGTATTCGTACATGCCACGGCCCGATGCGTACGCGCCGCCTCCTTGCATCGCCTGGAAAACAAAGATTTACGACCTGTATTATTCTAATAACTTGAGTTTACTTTTTCATATTTATTTTTGGGACGCCTGGAATCCTGTAATCAGATCGCGGCTGTCAAATCAAATCAAAGCGTTTATTTTGTTTAGGCCTACGGGGGCACTTCCAAATTGTCATTTTAAATTTTTACTTAAATTCTACTGCCGGATCGGAAACGCGACCTCCACTGAGAAGATCCGGCAAGAAACTCAGCGGGATTGTCTTTTTTTACATTGTTTTTTTTATCGCCATTTACTTATTTTAATACAATGTATTTTGGTAGACAATAGCTCCAGTGTGCTGCCTTCCGAAATAAGCATAATGTAATCAGAAACCTACGATAAAATACTGACGTTATTACGTACGTACAGGGGAAGCAGCGCCCCTAGCGGAACAAACGCAGCTTTACTGCTCATGACAAGACAATAATAACGGAGTAAGGGTGAGGCCCCATCTGGCGTTGCGTTGCGTCGTCGCAACGGATCAACGTATTGTATCACCAGCGCATAATATCACCCTCCCCCGCTTCGTCTCTCGCCCGTCGACCCGTTGATCCATTGCGACGACGCAACGCACTAATGGGGCCTCACCCTTATACATATGAACTCCTAACAAAAGAGTCACTAACCTAAACCACCTAAGTAGATTGTTCTCCCCAGACAGAACATCCTAGTTAGCAAGGCCGGATAGGATTAATTCAACCCACGCTTTCACTGGTCTTCACATAGACATTATCAACTGCGCATTTAAAACGCATTGTAATGCTAGTGTAAGTCCATCATAACTTTCTATTTGGGGTGTGTATTGGTAAAAGGGTTTTTAGGACTCACGCTAGCCTGGTATCCGCCGCCTCCGGCCGCGACGAGCGGCGCGTCTTTCTTGGCGAAGGGCGTGTGGCCGGGCGGGTAGTAGACGGCCGGGCCGGCCACGTTGCGGCTGCCGGCCACCGGCAAGGGCTTGCTGGCCGGACTGGCCGGAGTGGCCGGAGTGACGTCACGCTGCGCGCTGTGGCTCGAGTTCTCGTGGGTCACCTCCACCTTGCGCCGGTACACGCCGTCCGGTTGCGTGGGGAATCTCTGTGGAATGGAATCATTCCAATGGGTTACCTCCTTAAAACTAATTTATCTTAATATTGTATCTTAATAGGACGAGATCCCCATAGTTACACCAAGTTGTCACAATTTACATTTGCGCAATCATCAACGGTTCTATCCAGTCAGGATCTCTTGGTGGACTTAAGAGAATAGGGTAACTTACCTAGGCAAGTTTAAGAATTGTATTTATCATACCCAGCTAATAGCCTAAAGTTAGGGGACGGGATACGGGGTACTGCGGAAATCAGAATTTTCTTATCGGTAAAGGACAAGTAGTACTCAAATATGATCTTTGAATGCAAAGAGGGTGTTCAGGGCCAGGTTCCTGGCCGGAGCCCAGGTTCAGTGGGGGGACTACCCCCTCGGTACACCCTTAAGTGGGTACATAATTGGCAATTGAAACCGAAAGGATCAAGACCAACACGACCAGAAGACGTTATTTCAAGTGTGGTTCTTACCGCTTCAGGGAAGTCGGCGAGCAGGTCATCCAACCTCTTGGGCGGCTGCTGAGTGCCGGGCGATGGGGTGGTGGGTCGCGGGAAGGGGCCGGGGGAGGGGGAGGGCGCGGGGCGCAGCGAGTGGGGCGGGGAGTGCGGGGGGCCGCCCGCGCCGCCCGGGTACCGCTGCGACGTGTTGCTCGACGAATACGACGTCTCCGAATACTTGTAGCTTGTTGGACCCTGAAAAGAAGTACAAACCATATACATTAAAATACGGATAAACACATCACAACACGACTATAGACTTATCGGGTCGCCTACGCGTTTTGTTATACACATAGGTCTAAAAACATTGAAATGTTTTACATCCCATACCCGATGAAAACATACAGGGAAAAAATAACTAGCGGCCTAATACTCGTACGCAACTTAAATTTGAGAGCTGCTTAACTTTGACGCGCCATACAAAAAAGACAGCTGACGACGTCTCAAACTGCTAAGTGGGACTTAAATAGGTATTTAAGTAACCTTTGAGTATTCGGCCGTAAGTAAGTTAAACCAAAAAGTATACCTACCCACATGTAAGAAAGGATTTGAGTGGCTAAGGCGTTACTTTGAGGAAATCCATACTAAAATTCTTTGGGAGAAGGATCTCCTTCACTCATCCTATTCTTGATCTTGTTGACTTCCTCCATTAACCATCAAGTTAGGTATTTGATCAAGCCGAGGGTGAGTGGAGGGTTTTCCTCCCAAAGAATTTAAAAAAAGGTACCATGCCAAACGTGAGGTATGTAGCGGCGTCGGTCTTTATTAGGTAGTTAATTTAATATAATGGCAAATAGTAAATACTAACATATGGGCCGTGTCCATTGTGCGGCTCAGAGGGAAGCAGTTTGGTCTCATTGGCGGGGGAAGGGTACACCATGCGCTCGTTGCTGTGGTCTGAAACGAAGATACCAGAATATTATAACAGGACCAACATACTTAGAATTCAGGATTTAAACCCGAACTCGAACCCTAACGAAATGGATTATTGCTTACGTTTCGAGAACTTAGCGATCTTGGGGCTGTTTAAGAAACCTTTGGAAGGGCCTGGTCCAGCAGTATAGTGCGAGTGGAGCACCCAAGAAAATTAAATGTCGACTTTCCCCCAAATTTATAGAAAGTTATGATGGACTTGCACTGGCATTACAAATCATTTTTGTTCCTAGAAATGCTTTGTAAAATCATTGTAAACGGGCTAAAATCTTTCTAAAGTTGAGGGTTTATTTGGTCAGACGTTAAGACTAGGCTGATTACTGGGGCGCGCTATCTTTAAGACGCAGCCAGTATATTTTTTATTCCCCCCTCCCCCCTCCCCTTTTGTACACAACTGCCTTTGCGTCTTGTCTTCGTGCTACAAGGTGGACTCACCGTCAGTAGTAGTAACGCTCCTGTACTCTCGGATGTGTGAGTTGCAGTGCGAGCAGTACTGGCAGCCGCCGGCAGGGGGCGCTGCTGCCACCGGCGCCGGCGCAGGTGTCGGCGACGTCGTGTTCCTTGTGCTGCCAACATCATCACATCAATCAATATGTAGATCGCTACACCAAATCTTATGAACCCTAAAGTTTTTTTTATGTGGCTGAGGTGGCAATCAAGCGTATGGCCCGCAGTTACCATAGCCTATAGAAGCTTGCAATACCAAAGGCGTCCATATAAATTATGTGCGGTGATTTTAGAACCCCCCCCCACTTTATGAGAGCGATTTGTCTCGACACACCCACCCCTTAACTTATGGACATATTAAATTCCTTGGTTCTACTTAATTTAATCCCAGTTTGAAATTGTACACTCTTTATTGCGGGAAAAAAATTACGTGATATTTGCCGAGACCCCCACCTCTCCCCACGTGAGTTTCGGCTCAACCCCCCCCCCCCCCCCCCCAAACGCCTCACGTAATTTATGGACGCCCTCCAACTAACGATGTGGTGTGGTATACTGACGTGCGTATGTTCTCCGCGGAGCTGACGTAGGTGTGGTGGTGGTCGGCGTGCGGCGGCAGCGGCACCGTCGTGGGGTCCTGGTCCGCGGGCACCTCGTACGTGTACGTCTTCACCGTCGTTGTCACCTTGTTCATCGGAGTCCCCGACCGAGTCAGCTGGGGAGCACATGTTTGCTATCACTCTGAGACCTTCCCTTGAGTTTGCAATTAGTCATTACTTCCCAGAATTGGATACATAGAAGCAACGTTATTGTCTGGTGAAATAATGCAGACTACTTATTTTTATGTAATCTACCGAAATCCCGGTTAAGGCGGGAATTCGATGCAAGCGGCAGATAGCAGGGGACATTTATCTTTCAAAAATCTACTGATGTAGTTTTGTTTTCATCAAAATCGACTACAAAATACTCACGGGACCCCCTTTTTGTAGTTTTGGATTTAGTCATCAATGCACCTTTGAAAAATTCAAGCTCTATACTGTTATGCAAGTCTTAAAAGGCCATACCCAGACAAGACATGCCTTATTTCTGGGGTAGTCGCAGTACTGTCTTTTATCTTCAAGAGATTGTCAGAAGGTAGAGCAAGTAATGGTGGATTTGAAGACCGCTTGTCGCAGGGGTTCGAGCGTAGGCCGCTCGGCTGCATTGGGTCGTTGCGAGTTCGAGTCCCACTAAAGTAAAATTTCGGCAACGGCCTTTTCGTAATTTGCCCTGGTCTGGGTGTCACTGGGATGACCCCCAGTCCATTGTACGGTATCCATAGTACAAGCGTTGCTTAGTTTGGGACCATACAGTTGGTGTCTGGCAATATTTATACTCACAGTGCCAGTGCTGGGCAGCTGGTGGCAGTGCGAGCAAGTTGCCGGCGGCACTGCCAGCGGCACCGCTGGAGAAATTTGCGCCGGCACCACGCGGGACTCTGCAATCAGGTACCATTGTAAATCGATTTTAAAGGAAAATGTGCCACTACGGGTCTCGTCCCCAGTGCTGTAAGTAGTGATATAACTATCTCATTTTAAATGTCATAGCAATAAGGTCATTTTGCGCCCCTAAATACATATTTCTTAGGAATATGTAAAATGTAAATGTAACGTCACGACTTTCATCCCCGTTCGGGGGTAGTCAGAGGCTTGAGTGGCCATATACCACCACATTGTGGAGGTATTGACCAACTCAAAGCCCACGTTTCACCAGATAGTCAAAACCCAACGTGACAGGTGGTGAACCTTGTCGCCGTGTATACAGGAACTGACTATTACCTAATCCCGAGGGATAGGTAGGTTTCCTCACGATGTTTTCCCTCACCGTATGTCTTAGGAAGAGCTCTTAATATACCACGGATCTGCGAATGTTCTCCTGGCGGCAACTACGGTCTTAGTGCAGTTCCGACAGTTACGAAGCTGCATAGATAATGCGTTTGTAAACCTTGTTGTAAACACATTAGATATCTCAATTTTTTATTACTGTTTTTGTCTGGGCTTGTTTTTATCTTCTTTTTTGTCACTGGGGAGAATGCGCCCACTCTCCTTTGCTAGTTATGCCTAGCCATAGCTACACGTACCTGTCTTCTCCTCCCGGTAGACCTCCTGCCTGAGCTCGGCGGTGCGCGCGAGGGTGGCGGGCGGCGGCGGGCTGGAGCCCCACGACGACGACTCCAGCCGCTCCTCGCGCTTCAGCGTCGAGTACCCGCTGGACGGCGCCTTCAGCGGCGTGCTCGAGTACACTGGCGACTTGCTACACGGGGCATACGGAAGGTTAAACCCATAACTCCACTCTATAAGGGTCCCTAACTCTAAAAAGACTAACGCTTATTACACCTCCCTGTTAGGGAAAGGGGTGGTGTAATACCCACCACTAGTATAGGTATTGATGTAAGTGTACCGCAAAGCAAACCGATACCTAAACAAAAATACAGTTTTATGGGAAAGTAGAAGTTGTTTAATGTTTTCTCTTTTAATATTCTAGGTACTCTTATACAGGGTTATTAGTAAAACACTAACAACCTTGCAGAGGCGTATTACTGACATCAAAAACAACAACTTTTGTTGTATGACTTTTACAAAAAAAAATATACTAAAAATCACACCCTAAAATGTATGAAACAAGAAAATATGCTCATCTCTAGATGACCTACCTAAGTAAGCTAAGTACCTAAACGGACCACGGCTATCCTCTAGGATAGCCGTGGTCCGTTTAGGTACTTTAGGGAAAAGTGGAATACAACCACGTACCATGACTTTCCTCTAGACGAGAAAAAAAAATTTTTCATACATTTTTTGTTATATTTTTTTTGTTTTGTAAAAGGTCATAGAACAAAAGTTGTTGTTTTTGATGTCAGTAATACGCCCCTGCAAGGTTGTTAGTGTTTTACCAATAACTCTGTATATTAACCGCATTAAAAATATTCACTTAGTGCGAAAACATGTAAATATATGGACTCCTTTTGGATTTAAGAATATGTTTTTATCACTGTATGTTTTCCGAATAAAATAAGTAAAACAAAATAGCGTACCTTCTCTTATAATCAAAAGAAGAACTCTCAGCTGTGTCAGAAGTATAACCATCTGTAAATCAAAATAAATATTATAATAGTCAGCATACGGTACCCAGGTTCTAAACTGGCGAGAGTGAACGTGGCGTGATCGTCTCCTTACTTTTGTAGAGCTGTCTTTCCTGGTCCTTCTGCAAGTCATCTAGCAATGAGTCCAGTTCTTCCACGTTCTGCGACAGATCTTTCGTCACCTTGGTACTCCTCACTTTGGAGTAGCCTTTGGAACAACAGAACATTAATGACAGAACAAGCCAGGTAACTGTTTCTTCTTTCGTTTAAATATTCGGTATCTCACCATCGGCAAGTAACAATAATAGCAAGAATAAACAAAATCAATGAAGCTGACTACTTATCCAGTTTCGGGAATTCTTCGGCGTAAATTGTAAATTCTTGGCGATTGATGTCGGCCATCTGATGGCAATCCTATGGCCCATTATATCGAAGGGCAAGAATTTACGATTAACGAGGAATAATTCACGAGCATAATATCAATAATCAGTAAAAACGGTTAACATGTTACCTGGTGTAGAGTTGGTGGTCTCATAGTTGTAGGTTCGAATTCCAGAGTTGCTCAGCGCTGGTAGCTCGCGCTCCTCCCTCTCGTAGTAGTACGAGCTGGTCTCCGAGGACTTGGGGACTGTTTTAGGGGGTACTGTGTACTCCTGGAATTAAGAACAAACGATTCTTAGATCACCATCATCATTTCAGTCGGAAGAAGCCCACAGCTGTACAGAGGACTCCCTCAACGTTTTCCACAAAGACTGGTCCTGTTGTAATCGGGGCATGCCCACGCTGCATCTTCCGGTAGGTCGTGATCCGAGAACCTTTACGCCCTAACATCCATCAGTTCGGGCTATACCGCCCCGGAGGCGTTTAGATTCGACGACGACGAAGACGTCAAACAATTTTCGTTTGTAAGAAATGTCGGTATCAATGGGAAACGTAGTAGGAAATACGCGAATTTCGTCCGAAATTTCGTTTTCGTTTGAAACAGAGTAGGCCCTCTGCTACTTCAGTCTACTAGTCAGTAGGGCTCAGATGACCCGGAATCATCTATTTCCTATCCTTATTCCCGATTCGATCTCGTAGAGAAACTCCGAGCATACCTCTCACGTGTTTACCATTTCGTATAACACCACACCTAGTTGCATTTAATAAATGTGTGATCATCATCAGTCGTCCTCAAGTTGACTAATGCATCGATGATATCATCCTGTGCATATTACGGTTCGTGTCTTGAGTTTTATTGCCATTTACACGTGAGAAATAACCAGTTTTACAAAAACATTGTTTATTTTTTGAATATGGTGAGCAACTGTGACTAAAGAAGTGTTTTGTATGACATCAGCATTTACTGCTAACACTGAATCGTATGGTAAGTTTGAAATCTTCTTACGGGTCTTAATGGACCGATGACGACATTAAAACGCAGTCGCAGCATTTAATAAGAAACTCTAGTTATCCCACTAAAGTAGACCTAGACCAACCTTCTTCCTTCTTAGCCTTATCCCATTGGGGGAGATAGACTTTCAGTCTACCCTGATTTGGCTGATTAGTATATTTACACGGAGTGATTGCCATCTGCCCTCCGAGACCCAACTAGTGGGGTGGGACTATAGGCAATCTAAGGGTAAGACTTCGTCAAATTTACTGTTTTCTGTTTTCAGTCTGCCCGTAACGACTGTCAAAGATGATGATGATACATGGGACCACCAGATTAACGCACGCACATGTTATAATTTGGACACCCATACAAGGTTATGTCTAACTTGGCCGACCGTGGCTTACTATGACGATTTGCTTAGGCTCCGACGTCCACAATAACAGATAGTGTTGGATGAAAGTGGTATAATCACCTCGACCGTACGCAGGTCTTTCCTGTCGTATTTGCCAGTGGGGTGCTTCTCCTCCTTGTACTCGTAGTGGTACTCGCGGGCGCCCCCGCCCCCGCCGCGCCCCAACGAGTCCAGCTTGCTGCCTTTCGGGAGGAGGTCGGATTTTATCATGTCTGAAACAAATTGTCAATAAAAAAATTAAAAATCAAAGCATTCCTGGAACTCCAGGATCACAAGTTCTAATCTCGTATCAGGCTTTGGTCTCAGGCCGTTATACTAGCCCTAAGCACAAGCCAAAAGGAAGGACCCTGGGCCACATCCATAACAAATTTCCGCAAGAAATTAGCTGACGTCCGTGCGTCGGAAATTCCTAGAAAAGAGAAAAATAGGCTGCTATCCGTATCGAAAGCCATATTTGATTGGGATCTGACCCCCAAGTCGCTTAGCCATTGTCATTGAGCTGCTATAGTGATCGTTCCTCTGTTTGGTCGGCCGACCAGCTGATCGGCTTCTGTTAGGTCAGTCTGAATCAACCGATCAATCAGAAGGCGATCACTATAGCAAAACACCACAATGGCTAAGCGACTTAGGGCCCTGTGCCGCCGGTTCAGAACCTGAGGGTTCTACAATAACTACTTGTGTGGGTTGTATCATTATAGTAGGTACTCTGTATATAGTTGTCTCTCACCGAATTGTTCGTCTGTGTACGGTATGTTTCCGCTGGTCGAGTATTCTTTGTACTCCTTGTGCTTGCTGTAGGACTTGGTCGCCATGGTGCCTTCACTGTACTATCTGAAACAATTATAAATATTCCGTCAGTGATAGCCGGCCTTGAGGTCCAGGGTTCAAACCCCAGCTCACACCTTAGGATTCTTCGAAATCTTTGTGCGTTTTAGGTAAGTAGGTGTGTTCGTTTGATAGATGTGTGTCTCACACATACTATGTTAGCTGGCAGATTCTTCCTCTGACCGTTTTAAGATGACCTTCGGTGACAAAAAAAAATGTTGACACCGAAGGTCCACGTAAAACGGTCAGACGAAGAATGCCCAGCTAAGCTTTAATTCTCATTTTCTCAGATAAGGTATCTCTAATTAACGTGAAGTACCCGTACAGTAAACCTGCCCGTATTAGGCGGTGAAACCGATCGTGCGCGCGCGCAGGTGCGTGGGACTACTCTGAGGTAATGTGCCTTTCGCTTCTCAAATGTCAAATATTCTGACAGATCGTAACCTTATTGTAACAGTATAGGGCTATCCTGTTTTATGTCGAAAGTGGTGTCAATTCTGTTACTAACATTAAGCTGCGTCTACAAGAGGCGAGCGGCGTTGGGCGGCGGTTGGTGCGCTCGTATTACTGACATGAAAAACAACAACTTTTGTTCTATGACTTTTTACAAAACAAAAAAATAAATTAACAAAAACTCACTTTTTAAAATGTATGATAATATTTTTTTCTCATCTAGAGGAATGCCATGGTACGTGGTTGTATTCCACTTTGCCCTAAAGTACCTAAACGGACCACGGCTATCCTCTAGATGAGCATATTTTCTTGTTTCATACATTTAAGATTGTAATTTTTTGTATTTTTTATTTTTGTTTTGTAAAAAGTCATAGAAAAAAAGTTGTTGTTTTTGATGTCAGTAATACGCCCCTGCAAGGTTGTTAGTGTTTTACCAATAACCCTGTATATGGCTTTATATACTAAAGTGACTAAAATATTGTCCAATGATCTCAGTACTTACGTGATATAATGAACAATATATCAAACAAGCATATCATTTGTACAACTGGTCGCCAAGTTTGGAGTCGTGTCGTGTCATGGTCCTCTAATCACACCTGGTTCGCATATGTTGGCTAGTCGTATTGATTAGAGGTCTTTTTAAAAACATAAATAATGGTAGCTGTAGCCATTTGACTACAGCTCATAAACGGGCAGGCTCGGCCGGGGTAGTACTACCCTCTCACAAAAGATCAGCGTAAAAGAACTACCTATTACTGCGTTTTGTACAACACAATTCGATCTATTTCCAACCAGTCACAATTTTTTATACGTGTTTGACAGATATATGTATTTTTATCTGTATTTAAGGACGGAAACCCACCGCGGGGCACGGTGAGGCCACGCACACGGCCACGGATACGTTTTGCAAAGAATTTATGGATGACGTCATTTCGTGCGTGCGCCGCGATAGACACGGTGACATACATTTTCGTGCGAAGCGAAGCTTGACCCACGTGCGTAGCGTGTGCGTGGCCTCTCCGTGCGCCGCGGTGGGGCCTCCCCATTACTGTTTTGTTTTTTTTAATATTGTGTTAATGCCACTCGCATAGTGTTGCTGTTTGAAAATATATACAGGGTGTCCCACAACTTCGCCACATGGAGAGAAAGTACCTTAAATACTGTAGATAGCTAATTTTACTGAATGAAGACTTCATTTTTATTTTAAAATCAATACGAACTGCATTCATAGTTTTTCGAAAAGTCGCTTGCCACACTCGGGAATCGAACCGGTTAAAATCCCAAAAAATTACACCCTGTACTTTTATGGCATCAATCGATAGGAGCAATCATAAGGACCAAATATCTCTAACAAACATGGAAAATTAAATGAAAGGAACCCCATGAAATCTAAAATTATAAATCCAAGAATTTAAAAATAAAGTGTAACCAAAAAAATAGAGCTAATCTCGAGCAACAAATTACAACCTAGCTAGTTTGTTTACCATTTTTTTTGTTCAATTAAAATGAAGAAAGGTTTTATGGTTTTCCTTTCATTTCGAAAACTCGCTTGCCACACTCGGGAATCGAACCGGCTAAAATCCGAATAATAACATGCTGTACTTTTATAGCATCAATTGATAGGGTCAATCATAAGGATAAAATCTCTCTAACAAACATACTAAATTAAATGAAAGGGAACCCATAAAATCGTTACTTATTTTAATTTTAACTGATTTTAATTCTTATAAGTTAAGATATCATGGTTTTCCTTTCATTAAATTTACCATGTGTGTTAGAGAGATTTGATTCTTATGATTGATCCTATCGATTCATGACATAAAAGTACAGGGTGTTATTTTTTGGGATTTTAGCCGGTTCGATTCTCGAGTGTGGCAAGCGACTTTTCGAAAATCTTTGAATGCAGTTCGTATTGATTTTAAAATAAAAATGAAGTCTTCATTCAGTAAAATTCTCTATGTACAGTATTTAAGATACTTTCCCTTCATGTGGCTAAGTTATGGGACACCCTGTATACAAATAACCTTTTACTTTGAAAATTGAGTTTCTTGCCGGCTCTGTTCAGAAGCAACATTACGAACCGGTGGTAATGCTAAAAGCTACAACTTGCTTACATGAATAAAAAATGTTGAGCTTGAGTTGGATGCATTTTATTTTAATTATTGAATAATGAATAGGTAATGAAGGTAGTTTTTAATTTACTCGAAAGACGTAGATAGGTAAAACAATGAATCTATAATCTAACCTCTTCTTTTTATTTTTTATGATTCTAGCAGTGTAGCCGATTGGTTAAGCACGCGTCTTGTGGGCTTAAAACCCAGGGTTCAAGCCCAGGCTCGCACCTCTACTTTAATACCTATACAATATGTATAATAATCACTTGCTTCAATGAAGGAAAAAATCGAGAGAAAACCTAAAATTAAAATACCAACTTAAAATTCTAAAATAAACCTAAAATTTCTAACACGTTTGCTAAAGACATGTGAAATCCTCCAACCCGCACTGGGCCAGCGTAGTGGATTATGGCCTGAATCCCCCTCCTATTAAGGGGTGGCCCGTGCACGGGAGTGGGACAGAACGGGCTAATATTATTATTTAAAGTTAATTCATGTGAACATTCTGAGCGAATAATACAAATTTGCACATGCGCAGTACGTACTAATCCTGAAACGCGGTATCAAAGTTTTCACACAAGTTTGTATAAATACAAGTTCCAACCCCTATCCTTCGGGGGTCAATCGCCTCAAGGGAAGCCAGTACCGCCATGCTGGTCTAAGTTGGCGGACGTTCAGATGTACCTATCTTGGTAAACCAGTTGGCGGAATTGTGAATAACGATTAATATGAGCAGTTAAATATTACCTATGAGGAGGATGCGATAACCTTTCGGCTAACTCGACCCCCATTTTTGGATTTCATTTTAGTAGTACTTAACTAGTTACTTGATGATTTTTTGTCATGCATTATCATTGTCAAATTTGCGAATGTGCGTTTATGAATCATCATTGGTCATTTTATATTCCAATTAATATTGAGGTCTAGACTTTTTATTGTTTAAAATATCGGCTAACTTGGGCAGCTCCTTCTATTAAAATCGAACGTATGCAATCAATTTATAAAAAGATTTTCCAAATTAGCGGGAAAAAAATATCTGAAAAAAAAAAAAGTTAGAACTTAAATTCTGCCGACCTTTATTTGAATTTTAAATTGAACCAACCACATTCGCGGACCTGAATCGCGGTATTAAAGTTTTCTCGCAATTTCGTTTAAATACAAGTGCCCAACCCTCTTTTAACGGGGGTCAGTCGCCTCAAGGGAAGCCAGTTCTACCAAGCTGGTTCAAGTTGGTAGACATTCAGATGTACCCTCGTGGTAAACAAGTCAAGCAACGGTTAATTGAAATGTTAAACTGAACAAATAAACATCACCTAAGAGGAAGATACGACAACCGTAAGGTTAGCTCGACCCCCATTTTTTAACGTATTTAAAAAAGGAGGTCGCAAATGATAGTGTTCTTTTATTATTTAACTAGCTTTTGCCCGCGACTTCGTCCGCGTAGACTTCAAAATAAAAAAACCGGGCAAGTGACTTAAGACTTTTTAGTACTTTTTAGTGCGCCAGGGTTTTTTAAGTCAGTATTTGCTTTTTTATAAAAATAATTTTATTTCACGATTTTTATTGGAGCCATACAAACTTTATCACGGTACCTAATTCGGTGAATGCGTGTTTTGGTAGGTAGGTATATAGAGCCAAAATCCCAAATCCCCTCCCCTTCTCCACCCCTTTTCCTCCCCTCTCTTCCTTCTGCTCCCTCCCCCTCCATTTCCCTTTCCCTTTCCCCTCCCCCTTCCACTTCCCCCTACCTTACGTCTTCCCCTTCCTCCCTCACCTACCCTATGCATACTAAGTTTCAAGTCAATCGGGGACAAACATATTTTTCTGCCGTACTTTTCTACCTTTAGTTTCCCCCTTTTGGGTGTTGATTTACGAAATGATTTTTTATGGGAGCAAACTAAAGTAGTACCTACCATATTCAGCTCAGCTTATACCCCAATTATTTAAAATGAATAATCATAACCAATCCCGAGATATGGATGACTAAACATTCGCTGACCCCGCTCTCCCCTTTTCCTTCAACATATTAAAAACGCTGAAACCCCAGTCTGATTATTTAAAATGAACAATCATAACCAATTTCGAGATATGGATGACTAAACATTCGCTGACCCCGCTCTCCCCTTTTCCTTCAAAATATTGAAAACGCCGAAACCCCAGTTTGATTATTTAAAATGAACAATCATAACCAATTTCGAGATATGGATGACTAAACATTCGCTGACCCCGCTCTCCCCTTTTCCTTCAAAATATTAAAAACGCTGAAACCCCAGTCTGATTATTTAAAATGAACAATCATAACCAATTTCGAGATATGGATGACTAAACATTCGCTGACCCCGCTCTCCCCTTTTCCTTCAAAATATTAAAAACGCTGAAACCCCAGTCTGATTATTTAAAATGAACAATCATAACCAATTTCGAGATATGGATGACTAAAAATTCGCTGACCCCGCTCTCCCCTTTTCCTTCAAAATATTAAAAACGCCGAAACCCCAGTTTGATTATTTAAAATGAACAATCATAACCAATTTCGAGATATGGATGACTAAACATTCACACACCCCGCTCTCCCCTTTTCCTTCAAAATATTAAAAACGCTGAAACCCCAGTCTGATTATTTAAAACGAACAATCATAACCAATTTCGAGATATGGATGACTAAACATTCGCTGACCCCGCTCTCCCCTTTTCCTTCAAAATATTAAAAACGCTGAAACCCCAGTCTGATTATTTAAAATGAACAATCATAACCAATTTCGAGATATGGATGACTAAAAATTCGTTGACCCCGCTCTCCCCTTTTCCTTCAAAATATTAAAAACGCTAAAACCCCAGTCTGATTATTTAAAATGAACAATCATAACCAATTTTGAGATATGGATGACTAAACATGCGCTGACCCCGCTCTCCCCTTTTCCTTCAAAATATTAAAAACGCTGAAACCCCAGTCTGATTATTTAAAATGAACAATCATAACCAATTTCGAGATATGGATGACTAAAAATTCGCTGACCCCGCTCTCCCCTTTTCCTTCAAAATATTAAAAACGCTAAAACCCCAGTCTGATTATTTAAAATGAACAATCATAACCAATTTTGAGATATGGATGACTAAACATGCGCTGACCCCGCTCTCCCCTTGCTCGTCAAAATGATTAAAAATACGGAAACCCCAGTCTGATCAATTCAAATAAGCAATCATAACCAATATCGAGATATGGATGACTTATTAAAACATCCCTTGACCCCGTTTTCCCCTTTCCCGTCAAAATAACAAAACTCGACCACCCCATATACAAACTTTTACTCCACATTTCACCCCTTAGGGGTTGAATTTCCAAAAACACGAAAGAAATCTAAACACAAACTTTCATTCCCCTATTTTACCCCCTTAGGGGTTGAATTTTCAAAAACCCTGAAATTACTCTTTTTTATTTTTGAAAAGACACCTAATCACCAATTTAAATAAGTCTAACTTCAAAAATGACGGAACTTCCATACAAAGTTTTTCCCCTATTTTACCCCCTTAGGGGTCGAATTTTCAAAAACCCTGAAACCCATATTTTTTTATTTTTCAAAAGACACCTAATCAGCAATTTTCATAATTCTAACTTCAAAAATGACGAACTTCCATACAAACTTTCATCCCTTATTTTACCCCCTTAGGGGTTGAATTTTCAAAAACCCTTTCTTAGTACACCTCTACACATCAAGACAAACCCACCCTCCAAATGTCAAGTCTCTACGATCAGCGGTTTAGGCTGTGCGTTGTCTGTCAGTCAGTCAGTCAGTCAGTCAGTCAGTCAATCAGGACTTTGATTCTTATATATTTAGACTAGCTTTTGCCCGCGACTTCGTCCGCGTAGACTTCAAAATAATAAAAAACCGGGCAAGTGACTTAAGACTTTTTAGTACTTTTTAGTGCGCCAGGGTTTTTTAAGTCAGTATTTGCTTTTTTATAAAAATAATTTTATTTCACGATTTTTATTGGAGCCATACAAACTTTATCACGGTACCTATTTCGGTGAATGCGTGTTTTGGTAGGTAGGTATATAGAGCCAAAATCCCAAATCCCCCTCCCCTTCTCCACCCCTTTTCCTCCCCTCTCTTCCTTCTGCTCCCTCCCCCTCCATTTCCCTTTCCCTTTCCCCTCCCCCTTCCACTTCCCCCTACCTTCCGTCTTCCCCTTCCTCCCTCACCTACCCTATGCATACTAAGTTTCAAGTCAATCGGGTATAAACATATTTTTCTGCCGTACTTTTCTACCTTTAGTTTCACCCTTTTGGGTGTTGATTTACGAAATGCTTTTTTATGGGATCAAACTGAAGTAGTACCTACCATATTCAGCTCAGCTTATACCCCAATTATTTAAAATGAATAATCATAACCAATCTCGAGATAAGGATGACTAAACATTCGCTGACCCCGATCTCCCCTTTTCCTTCAAAATATTAAAAACGCTGAAACCCCAGTCTGATTATTTAAAATGAACAATCATAACCAATTTCGAGATATAGATGACTAAACATTAGCTGACCCCGCTCTCCCCTTTTCCTTCAAAATATTGAAAACGCCGAAACCCCAGTTTGATTATTTAAAATGAACAATCATAACCAATTTCGAGATATGGATGACTAAACATTCGCTGACCCCGCTCTCCCCTTTTCCTTCAAAATATTAAAAACGCTGAAACCCCAGTCTGATTATTTAAAATGAACAATCATAACCAATTTCGAGATATGGATGACTAAAAATTCGCTGACCCCGCTCTCCCCTTTTCCTTCAAAATATTAAAAACGCTGAAACCCCAGTCTGATTATTTAAAATGAACAATCATAACCAATTTCGAGATATGGATGACTAAAAATTATCTGACCCCGCTCTCCCCTTTTCCTTCAAAATATTAAAAACGCCGAAACCCCAGTTTGATTATTTAAAATGAACAATCATAACCAATTTCGAGATATGGATGACTAAACATTCGCACACCCCGCTCTCCCCTTTTCCTTCAAAATATTAAAAACGCTGAAACCCCAGTCTGATTATTTAAAATGAACAATCATAACCAATTTCGAGATATGGATGACTAAACATTCGCTGACCCCGCTCTCCCCTTTTCCTTCAAAATATTAAAAACGCTGATACCCCAGTCTGATTATTTAAAATGAACAATCATAACCAATATCGAGATATGGATGACTAAAAATTCGCTGACCCCGCTCTCCCCTTTTCCTTCAAAATATTAAAAACGCTGAAACCCCAGTCTGATTATTTAAAATGAACAATCATAACCAATGTCGAGATATGGATGACTAAACATTCGCTGACCCCGCTCTCCCCTTTTCCTTCAAAATATTAAAAACGCTGAAACCCCAGTCTGATTATTTAAAATGAACAATCATAACCAATGTCGAGATATGGATGACTAAACATTCGCTGACCCCGCTCTCCCCTTTTCCTTCAAAATATTAAAAACGCTGAAACCCCAGTCTGATTATTTAAAATGAACAATCATAACCAATTTCGAGATATGGATGACTAAACATTCGCTGACCCCGCTCTCCCCTTTTCCTTCAAAATATTAAAAACGCTGATACCCCAGTCTGATTATTTAAAATGAACAATCATAACCAATATCGAGATATGGATGACTAAAAATTCGCTGACCCCGGTCTCCCCTTTTCCTTCAAAATATTAAAAACGCTGAAACCCCAGTCTGATTATTTAAAATGAACAATCATAACCAATCTCGAGATATGGATGACTAAACATTCGCTGACCCCGCTCTCCCCTTTTCCTTCAAAATATTAAAAACGCTGAAACCCCAGTCTGATTATTTAAAATGAACAATCATAACCAATTTTGAGATATGGATGACTAAACATGCGCTGACCCCGCTCTCCCCTTTCTCGTCAAAATGATTAAAAATACGGAAACCCCAGTCTGATCAATTCAAATAAGCAATCATAACCAATATCGAGATATGGATGACTTATTAAAACATCCCTTGTCCCCGTTTTCCCCTTTCCCGTCAAAATAACAAAACTCGACCACCCCTATACAAACTTTCACTCCACATTTCACCCCTTAGGGGTTGAATTTCCAAAAACACGAAAGAAATCTAAACACAAACTTTCATTCCCCTATTTTACCCCCTTAGGGGTTGAATTTTCAAAAACCCTGAAATTACTCTTTTTTATTTTTGAAAAGATACCTAATCACCAATTTAAGTAAGTCTAACTTCAAAAATGACGGAACTTCCATACAAACTTTTATCCCCTATTTTACCCCCTTAGGGGTCGAATTTTCAAAAACCCTGAAACCCATATTTTTTTATTTTTCAAAAGACACCTAATCAGCAATTTTCATAATTCTAACTTCAAAAATGACGAACTTCCATACAAACTTTCATCCCTTATTTTACCCCCTTAGGGGTTGAATTTCAAAAAACCCTTTCTTAGTACACCTCTACACATCAAGACAAACCCCCCCTCCAAATTTCAAGTCTCTACGATCAGCGGTTTAGGCTGTGCGTTGTCTGTCAGTCAGTCAGTCAGTCAGTCAGTCAGTCAGTCAGTCAGTCAGTCAGTCAATCAGGACTTTGATTCTTATATATTTAGATAACTAGCTGTCCCGGCGAACTTCGTACCGCCTCAGAATTAATGTTGTCCGAAAAAGAACTAACCCCCCCCCCCCCCCGTTTCCCCGTTCGTCGTCTGTTCTTCTCCTTTCCCGCAAATAAAGGGTTCCGTACCACCGTAGAATAAAAACGTCAAAATTATCAAGTTTCTTGTATGGGGACCCCTTTGTTTTCAATTTTTATTATATTTTTAGTAAGTATTTGTTGTTGTAGCGGCAACAAAAATACACTTTCTGTGAAAATTTTAACTCTCTACCTATTACGGTTCGCCACACAGCCCGATGACAGACGGACGGACAGTGTAGGCTTAGTAATAGAGTCCCCCCTCCCCCTTAATTTTATATTTATTTTTTATTGTTAGTATTTGTTGTTGTAGCTCCAACAGAAATATACGTTCGGTGAAAATTTCAACTACAGCTATTACGGTTCGTGAGATACAGCCCGCTAACAGACATGGATGACGGATGGACAGCGTAGGCTTAGTAATAGAGTCCATCATGAAGGGCAACCTTCCACTGACGCATCGACATGTGTATCCTGCCCGTTCTTACCTACGGCGCCCAGACATGGTCAGTAATCGAGGCTCAGAAGTCCAAACTGAAGGTTTACCATAGAGCATTGGAGCGCAGCAATTTGGGTGTAAAACACACTGATAGGGTGCGGAACACCTTGCTGCGTTCCATAACCCTTATCGCGGATGTAGGAGCGAAAACAGCTACACTTAAGTGGACCTGGGCGGGTCACCTGAGCCGAATGTGCTCAGAAAGGTGGGCCAAAGCGATCACCGAGTGCGGTCCCAAAGCACGACCGTCATCGCCGACGTAGACCCAAAAACGGTGGCACGATGACCTCGACGCTCATCTAGACGGGTGGTTTGAAAGAGCCCATGACCGCGATGGATGGAAGAAAATGGGAGAGACCTTTGCCCAGCAGTGGGATACAGTAGGTTTTTAAGAAAAAAATGGTCCAGCCGTTCTCGAGTTTTGCGCTTAGCAACAAATTTAGCGATTCATCCCTTTATTTTTCGACACTGAACTGTTAAGCCGGAAACCCACCTCGGTGCACGGAGAGGCCACGCACACGGCCACGGCTACGTTCTGCAAGAAAATGTATGGATGACGTCATTCTCCGTGCGCCGCGGTGGACACGGTGACATACATTTTCGTGCAAAGCGAAGCTTGACCCACGTGCGTAGCGTGTGCGTGGCCTCTCCGTGCGCCGCGGTGGGTTTTCGGCTTTATGTGCACAACGCGGATCTATTTTTTGTGATGAATTGCCCATGAAATAAATTTGCAAGAATTTATAGTCGCCATCCGCCATCTGACACCGGCGTTCATTACGCCATCTATTGAAAGTAATTTGAATCATATGTAAAATATGGGTTTTGAGCGCTTTTCGGGCAATTATTCCATTTTTTTTAATGTATGAACCTTCCTTGAACTTCACGGAATAATCTAAAAAAAAAACATCTAAATTGGTCCAGCCGTTCTCGCGTCAAGTAATGACATGAAATAGGGATTCATTTTTATATATATAGATTACCCGGAATAGTGGAGTACCCATTGCATTCCATCGGTTCATATCTCGCTTGAGTTAATCTTATTATTTTAATTCTACTATATACCTACTTATTTTTTATCAAACACCAAAATAAAAATGTTTTATTTCTAATCATTGATGTATTAACTTAGCAGATATGGTATCTTCTAACATCGCAATCAAACTTGCGCAGCGCACTGCATGCGACGTTGTTCACACATCTTCTAATTCACATGCAATTCGATTATAACGTACATAAGAAGTACATACATAAGAAATAATTATTCACAAGAAGATGAGCTGTACAGGCAATACAGTTATCAACATTATTTTCCGCGAGCGACTGAGTTGTAGGCACATTTTGGTAGGTTTTTGGAGAGTCACGCGTCTCCCTCTTTTTGGTAATGTCTTTGTTTCTAATGTGTTTTTTTAAATTTTGTACGTATTTATGAATTAATACTATTGCTATATCCTTATTTATTTCGAATTTGTCCTTTATCTCCGCAGTTATTACTAAGTACCCACCATAATAAAATCCTGAATCGCGGTATCAAAGTTTTCACGCAAGTTTTTATAAATACAAGGGTTGAGCTGCTAGCCCTGGGGGTCAGTCGCCTCGAGGGAAGCCAGTTCCGTCAAGCTGGTCTAAGTTGGCGGCGTTCAGATGTACTCATGCCTCGGCGAAGTAAACAGTTGAATTCAGTAACGCACATAACGGTAACGCATATAGTTAACACCTTTGAGGAGGACGCATAACCTTACGGTTAACTCGACCCCCTTTTTTGGTGGTAGACCCAAGCTGTAGCCAATTGACTGCAGCTCATATACGGACGAGACCGGGGTAGTACCACCCTCTCAGAGAAGATCGGCGTAAAGGTGATTTTATAGCTGCGTTTCGTACGATTAGTGAGAAGCCCGAAGCCCAACACCTCCCCATTCCCCTCCCTCCATCCCACTCCCCTTCAGGTCGGCAAAGTGCGAGCAGTGCCTTTGGTATTGCAAGTATCTATAGGCTACGATAACTGCTTAACATCAGGCACACGATTGTTGGCACCTCAGTCCTCTAAAAAAACCTAATTAGCAGCTAGTTAAACACCCTGAGGGGTATTTAATGGTTTTGTCTATGGCTATGGCATTATAACTCTAGAAGGTCCAGGGTTCGAAACCCGGCTCACACCTCTGTTTTTTTTATCTATGTGTGAATCATAACTTCAATATGATTATCGCTTGCTTAAGGTGAAGGAAATCATCGTTAGGAAACTTGCATCTAACAAATTAATAACATTTTATTTAATGTATTTTCTAGGGTTCCTTACCCAAATGGTGCCAACGGAATCCTATTACTAAGACTCCGCTGTGCGTCTGTCAGCGGGCTGTATCTCACGAACCGTAATAGGTAGAGAGTTGAAATTTTCACAGAATGTGTATTTCTGATGCCGCTACAACAACAAATACTAAATTAAAATAAATTTATACGGTGGTACGGAACCCTTTATGTGCGAGTCCGACACGCACTTGGCCGGTCTAATGGCCTCTATCTATTGAGTCGGGCCCATGTGATTCTGACATTTCATTGTCATCTCCGATTTAGCTATTCGACTGGCCTAGCTTAGTAACTCTGTATATAAACCTAAGTTATAAATAATGCAGACTTTTGAAATGTCAGGAGATCTAAAGGACATAGGAACAATCGCGCCGCCTGACGCGAATCCTGAGCGCGCCATCTGAAGTCCACACCACACGTGCGCGTGCGCCGACAGTGACACATGTCACTAAATGTAACGAGTATGCTGACAGAATTAATATAACATAGATTAATTTTTGTTTTCGCGAGGATGCGCGCGCGAATCTACACTAATAATAATAAATAATTAATATATTAATTAATCTACACTTCTACACTAATATTATAAAGGGAAAAGATTTGTATTTTTGGATTTTTGTATGTTATGAATAAACTCAAAAACGACTGAACCGATTTCAAAAATTCTTTCACCATTAGAATGCTACATTATCGCTGAGTAACATAGGCTATATTTATTACTAGAAAAAATTAGGGATCCCTACTAAAACTTCAATAATGTAACCCAAGGTATAAAAAAATTAGCCGTAAGATGCCTTTCATCGCATGCGCTACGGAAACTATTGATGATAGCACAAAAAAATGTTCTACAATATTAAAGAACATATCAATATCTACAAAAAACTTCGCGATACCATATGCCCAACTATTGTAGTTACGTTACTATAACTACTTTTTTACATTTTAAAAGTTGATAGAAATGCCGACCAAAATCAGACCATGTTATCCATACCTTAGTATGAATCCTTATCCAAATAAATCATTTCGTATTTGAGACTATTTTAATACCAGTAGATTACTTTTTGAATTATTTAAATCGGACATTCTATTCAAAAGATATTACGAATTTAAAAAAGGGCGTTAAATCGGGGATTAAGGTTTATATGGAAGTTCGTCATTTTTGAAGTTAGGATGATGAAAATTCGTCTGGAGGTTTCTTTTTATATAAAAGAAATATAAACTTCAGCGTTTTTGAAAATTTAACCCCTAAGGGGGGTAAAATAGGGGGCTAAAGTTTGTAAGGCGGTACCGATTCCGGCTAATCTCCGAAACGGCTGGACCGATTTTGAAGGGACTTTTACTGGCAAATACGATACGGGATCGGGAATCCGGACTGCGGGATCCGAGATCCGGGATCTGAGATACGGGATCCGGGATATACGGGACACGGAATACGGGATCCAGGATATCCCGAATACGGGAACCGGGATACGGGATCCGGCAAACAGGATCCAGGATCCGGTAAAAACGGGAAACGGGATCCGAGATACGGCATCCGGGATCTGGGATCAGGGATCCGATTTTATTTTAATTTAAATTCTACGCGGACGAAGTCGCGGGGGAAAGCTAGTCTTTTATAAATCTATGGAATATACATACATGTTATGTTGTAAGTACCTACCTATATGATTTGATTTACGCGATACCCATCATGAAATCATACTATCAGCTTCACACCTCCGAAACTAACCAAATTACTAGTTAATCGAAGCGGTTTACAAACCGACCTTTAGGCACTAAACTAAAGTTATTTTTCCTTTGATATCGACGAAAGGGAATTTCATCCATAAATAATTTGGTAGTTTTTTTCGTAACAGCCCTCTTTTTTTGTCGGGGGTTTAAAATAAAAACTATTGTATTCCATTGCCACATAATCATGAACTTAAATTTCACAATTTTTGAATTATTTTTGATAATATTGATTGACAACCGCTTTGCGCAATGGTATAAGCGTTGTCCGCTCGGCTCACTGCATCGGGTGGTTGCGGGTTCGATTCCCGCCAGAAGCAAATTTCGGAAACGGCCTTTTCGTAATTTGCCCTGGTCTGGGTGTCACTGGGATCGCCCCCAGTAGCCAAAGTACAAGCGTTGCCTAGTTTGGACTATACAGTTAACTCTAGCGATAGGTAGATAGGTATTTATATAATGTGAGCTTATATAGTATTGTTTATATCGTAGTTTAAACGTCTTTGTACAAAAATAAACCTCAGTTAAGGGGCCTGCCACACATCAAACGATGCTTATTAACCGAGCGGTTGGCTACGCCCTAATTTCTCTAATTATATTGTGGTGCGGCTTGTTAATTGGGTTTTAAATAACTCAGCTATTTTGATACTGTTGAAATATCTTTTGGTTAATTAATTATAACGGAGAGTTTATAGATCAGTTTCGTTTAAGATATCTATGGGTAGATGGAAATTGTTTCAGTTTTAGAATCGTCAGATATCTTGTAAAGCTTGCGTCTTTGCAAGTAGTTCTGAACTTGTGACGTCATACTGCATGCAAGATACCCGCATGAAAGGTGGCCTTAGCCATATTCCAGGCGTAACTGGATAAGGGTGGACTTCGCTTAGATCCATGACTACTTACACCTACATGAAAAAATCCATCAGAAAACTACAGGGTAAATGATTCAGATATCGTCCGCTTGGGGCGCTGTACAAGACAAAAGGATGATACATTAATCCTACATAGAATTGAACCAAGAAACTATAAAGAATTTTGTTTATTTTTATTTTATCATTCCATACTTGATACATCCAAACATAGGTAGGACTATTCCAAGTATTATTTATACACAAAAGTACAGTAGGCGTTAAGCCACAAACACCACAAAATATTCATATTTCTCGTTAATCCATACCACAAGGTGTCATTGTACAAAAATGCGTCACAAATAAGGCTTCAAGTGTTGTAAGCTGCGCGGGCGCGGTTACGTCACCCATTCACCGCGCAACCGGCGCCCACGCCCCACGGTATACTGCACACTAGGGTTGTGCTGATAACCACTTATGGAGATAATCCGGTAGTCCAGATTTATTGATGGTGCAGCCAAGTTGTAGCCAATTGACTGCAGCTCATATATGGGCTGGCTCGAAGATTAACACATTAATTCAATGCACCTCTTGATTGTCCATCCGACCATAAAATTGCTTTGTTAATGACAACATAACAATTTAGGTGCGATTTTGAATCATGATTATGAAAACAACGTCACAGAATCTAGCATTCATTGTTTGCAGACCACCGTAACTATTGTACCTAGTTTGGTATTACCTATATGTATCTAATCTACGTATGTAATTGAATAACTAAGCATTTATTGCTAAAGATAAGCGCATTCTTTACTCAAGAAATTTTGCTTCAAGAATTTCAACTCACGAACAGACAACGCACAACCTGAACCAGTGGATCTAGAAACATGTAACGTATATAAACACTGAGAAAGGATTAATGAAAATTCACCCCATATGGATGAAAGTTTGTATGAAAGTCCCATTGGCACACGGCTAGTATAAATGAAATCTAAGTAAGAAATGGAAGTTAGATTGAAAACTTGCCAATCGAATAATGAACCTGTTTGGCTAACAATAATGTACTTAGATACCTTGCATGGTTTTTTTCCCAACTTCAGTTTTACAGTTTGAAAATACCAAGCACAGGCGTAAGAAAGACTATCAGACTGCGAAGACTCATACGATGGACCAATCAGTTCTAGGGTCTTGCATAATTTTATCAAAAACATCGTGAGGCATACATCTGCTTCTGACTTCACATGACCAGCTGCATATAAGATCGTATCTCTCTCTGTCTGTTTCAAATACAGACAGTCGCAGTAGTCTTTTTTGCGATCCATACCGCAGATATAGGTATTTGACAATTGATCCATCTTCTGCTTTCTTTTCATCCTTACAATCTCTAGTAAGATTTGAGTCATACCGGTCATACGGTTCGGAGTTATTAACAACAGTCACATATTCTGTTATACTGCTATTGATAAGCGAATAACAGTCGCTGTATGACCCGCATGGAAAACAATTACAGCCATACATGGGAAGTTTAATAATCGATTAATCGAATCGAGAATTTCTCAACTCGATACATCGATTCTCAGTTATCTCGCGAACCGCACGTACCCTTGACCGCTATACGCCTTACAAGCGCATGACATCACCAGTATGTTTGCCTTTTTATTTTATTTTTGCTAACAACACCCCATCTCTTTCATTCTCGTACATTTCGTATCTCCGTCCCGTTCTGGAGATGGTAATTAAATACGGTTTTAGAATAAAGGGCTTTCTTTAGCGATGTTTTGTGGTTGTATTTATATGCCAAAAAGAATTCTGCTTTTAGAGGCAGGATTCTGTTGATTTAAAACAGGTTGGTGATTTTTTAAAGTTTATTTTTTATCATAATTAAGACAAACTAATAGCTAATAAGAACTGTATCCTCTTAATATGTTTGTCAACTTCTCAAAACAGATCACCAAATGTTTCAGCCCTGTGTAGAAAACCAATACAGAAAAATAAAATGAATAAATATCGCCAACTGTATGGTCCCAAACTAAGCAACGCTTGTACTATGGCTACCATACAATAGACTGGGGCCGATCCCAGTAACATCCAGACTAGGGAAAATTACGAATATACCATTTTCTAAATTTGCCTCTGGCGGGAATCGAACCCGCAAGCACCCGATGCAGTGAGCCGAGCGGCCACTGTGCCAAACGTCAAACGTCTTCGTAAACGTCTCCTTTTTAACGTTATATCTATTTGGTTTGTTGTAAATAAGTAATATTTCTTAAAATCGTTGCCCATATTTGCTCAGACAAGTGTCTTAACTCAGCAAACCAAAACTGGAGAGGTCAGTTCATTGATCGCGTCAGCAATTAACACAGAGGAGTTAGCACCAGCGATGGAATGAGTCAGTCATCACACACATCGACGATTAGGGGAAATTTGGAAATTTGGAAAGATGCACCCATTAAGATTATTTAAAGAGATTAGTGAGAATGAGTTAGTGAGTGCATGAGTCATGTAACTTTACTTAAGTAAATGATTATTTATAGGGTTCCGTACCCAAAGGGTGCCAACGGGACCCTATTACTAAGCCTACGCTGTCCGTCTGTCAGCGGGATTTATCTCACGAACCGTAATAGGTAGAGAATTGAAATTTTCACAGAATGTGTATTTCTGATGCCGCTACAACAACAAATACTAAAAATAAAATAAAATGTAAAAATAAAGGGGTCCCCATACAAGAAACTTGATATTTTTGGCGGTTTTATTCTACGGTGGTGCGGAACCCTTTATGTGCGAGTCCGATACGCACTTGCCCGGTTTTTTTATGTGACTAAGGTAGGAAACAAGCGTACGGTCCGCCAGATGTTAAGCAGTCATCGCAGCCTGTAGTAGTTGCGCAGTTATTTTAGCGTAGATGACAAATGTCTCCAATACCAAAGGCAATACTCGCAAGGAGAGTGGGACAGAGGGAGAGGAAGGGGGAGGGGACTTCCGGCTCTCGCACTCATCGTGCGAAACGCAGCTGTAATAACTTTACGCCGATCTTAAATGAGAGAGTGGTCCTACCCCGATCGAGCCAGCCCGTATGTGAGCTGCAGTCAATTTGCTACAAAATTATGTTTAAGAATTTCTGATTAAATGTCATACTGTCTCCAAAATTGTTGGTGCTATAATGTTAAACCCAGCCCAGCCAAAACAGACGAAAAACATGTTAAGATTCAATTGAAGGCAAATAAGAATGAATTGGTTAAATACATAATTTAAAACAACAAATAATCATAATATATTTGCAAGGAAAACATAAAGTTTAAAGTGAGATAAGCGCAGCAGTGATAAACAACTTCCTATATAAAGGCAGAGGACACGGACCGGTTCCATAGACAAGGCGAGTAGGTGAACTGAACTCATTACCGTGTTATGCAACAGTTCTTTCATTACTAGGTATCTCTGGCTGTTTTCTTTATGTTATTTCAACGTTTATTTAAAACAGAAATTATTTATAACAGTGGGCCAAACTCACACCCTTGTGGGACGCCTTTGCTTGAGAATGTTACTAACGGTCTATACAGTTTCTTAGGCTAAAAACTTCCTTTTAAAGTATACGGTTAAGAAAACACAAATTGTAAGATGCAGTAAAATCACTGTTTCTTAGATATACTTAGTCATATAGATTTACAACTGGCTTCGGGCACGTTTCGAGTATATCCGGCAGGAAGAATAAAGGTATTTCCTGCTCGTTCGATAAGATTAAATCTTAGGGTTCTTAAAATATACATTAAAGAGCTTTGTTTCTTTGCTATATCAGATTTCAAAATATGAATACCACGTAGATACTTTATTACGCTATTACCGTCTGTATACTCATTAATACGTGTTTTAAATCTCGTGCCTTAATCTTTGGATTCACATTGTATTTGTTGCATATACAGATATTTTACCTAAACTATCAAGACACTCTTATTATCATTGATTCGCTCAACCAAACTTAAATCTATGCTTATTATTAAAAACATATTAAGAAGTAGTATTACTTGCTTTATGATATCCTTGTAGGTAGTAACCACAGAGTAAAGACTAAAGAAAGAGGTGCCCTTATTAAATATATGTATGAAAAAAACGTGGTCATTGTTTTTTCATTTTCATTGTTCTATCTACCGTTAAATAGTTGAACTACTCGCTTCGTTTTATGTCGATATTAGTACTAGGCCGACCACTCGGCCGAGTTGCTTAGGGCCAGTCCCGTTAGTAATTGGTCCATGGTAGTAACCAAGTAACCAATTTCCCACTTCACTCCTTTTAATCTTTATCCGTCGCAGCCTGATAATAAACCAGCAATCAATCAATACTCAACTTGATCCAACGTATATCTTCATCAATATCAAGGGCCAAGGGGACTGTTCTGCTAACCCCTGACTATATATGTCTCAATACATTCATACAACAGTAATATTTAAAGCTCTGACTATGACATCATAATTAGTGTCCGACCGAAACAGGATTTTCTGCCGAAACCGAAACCGAAACCGAATCTTCGGCATCTGTTTTAGGTTCGGCCGAAACCGAAACCGAAACCGAACCTTTTTCAAACAAGTTAAAAATCTTTTGTTTACTGAAATTTGGCTTATTTTATACCCTTATATTGACAGTTAGAAATGTTAGAATGTGTTAAATGAAATAAAAAAACAACAATTGAAGTATGTGAAAAATATAATTATTAATAATAATATTTTTATATATTTTTTAATATTACTGCTCTGATTAAAATAAATAATACTAATAATAATAATAATAATATAAAATAAATAAAACAAAATAACAATTATGTTAACACTTCTTGGAACAAAAATTTGTCAATATTCAACACTTACATTATAAAAAAGAACCTCATTATTTGAGTATTTCGATTGCTAATCACATGTTTAAGACTAAATTTAACGTTAATTGCATTTTAAATTTTAATTGCGGTTGGTAATTTAGGGTTTTTGTGGGATTTTTATATTTTTTATAATTTAGGGTGGCAATCGTAATTGTAATATATTAAACCCCCGTTTTCATTTTCTACTTAAGTAGATAGGTATGTGCGTGAGCGGTATGCTGCTAGTCATGGCCTAGTGTATAATTGTAAGAAGTCAGAAGTCATGGTTTTTGAGGCCGGGGGTAAGAGTCCTGATAAAATGCCACCTATATTAATCAGCGGAGCTCCGTTGCAGAGGGTTTTTAAATTTAAATATTTAGGTCATCTGCTTACTCCTGACCTGAAAGACGATGCCGATATAGAACGAGAACGGAGAGCGCTGTCGATAAGAGCAAACATGCTGGCGCGCAGGTTCGCACGCTGCTCACTTAGAGTGAAAGTTACACTCTTCCGAGCGTATTGTACATCGTTGTACACGTGCAGCCTGTGGGCTAGATACACTCGAAGCTCCTACAGCGCCCTCAGGGTTCAATATAATAATGCTTTCAGGGGGTTGGTGGGCTTGCCCCGCTTCTGTAGCGCTTCTGGGATGTTCGCGGACGCACGTGTAGACTGCTTCTACACTATTATGCGAAAGAGGTGCGCATCCTTGGTGCGTAGGGTGCGGGGTAGCCCCAAAACTCTATTACAGATGTTCGCCAGCAGGTTGGACGGTGTATATGTAAATCGCTGCGGCGCCGTCTCTCATGGGATGGTGCAGCAGTGATTCGCATATTTATTTATTGTATTTATATACCTACTTTGTTTTTTTTTGATACTAGCATAGTTTTTAATTGAGTCCTGGTTACTTTAATAAATAAATATTATTATTATGTCACGTTCAGATCGATTCTCAAAATATACGGCCAACAGCAAATTATTTTACAAATAAAAAATGATGTATCTGAAGGTCACACACAGCTAAATCATAGCTGGTAGTTGTTTGGGTAATTTAAAACCTCATCCAACAACAATAACCTAAAACAAATGTACCGTAACATAAGTACCTAATAAATAAATAATGAATGTGTGAATCAAATATAATATAATATGACCTCCTTCTTTTACATACTTAATTCTCATCATTCATAAATCCGAGTGAATAACTCAACGGAAACAACTTCAATGCTTAATAAAGGCCAATAAAGCGAGAAATAACACTGAACTCACAAAACAATCACGCCGGACCGGCCGGCGATCTGACAGCAGACGATGGCGGATGCAACGCGAGACAAGAACTCTCCCGAAATCAACCGAGTGACGCGCGATAATTCACGAACGCAGAGTTTCGGCGCGGCCGAAAGGTTCGGTGGGTTTTCTGCCGAAACCGAAACTGGTGCCGAAACTAGATTTTTGAGCCGAAACTGGCCGAAACCGAAACCGAAACCGAATCTTCGGTCGGACACTAATCATAATGTTAAGGTCAAACGTATCGCGTCCGACCTCGTTGTGCCGTTTGGACCTTACTGGGTCAAGTTTGACTGTATAATTCCTTATTGGACTGCGAATAAACATGTTCATAATTTGTTGTTTTAAAAGCTATTATTTTACGGTGATGTCATCAGCAGGGTGATGTCAGGTAAAATCCATGTTCAGTGAAAGTATGGAAATCGAGTGTCATTTCTCGGGTAATATAAGTGTGGTAATACAGCCAGCATTTTTGAACAGACGGCTTACGTACGAAGATTTAGGTAGAGGACCGCTTGGTGCAGGGGTCAAGCGTAGGCCGCTCGACTCACTACATCGGGTGATTGCGGGTTCGATTCCCACCAAAGGCAGGTAACGGCCGTTTCGTAAGTCGACCCGGTCTGGGTGTCGCTGGGATCGCCCCCAGACCCTTGTATGGTAGCCATAGTACAAGCTAAGTTTGGGACCATACAGTTGGTATGTCGGGAAAACTGTTATAAAATCCAAGGGTCGAGAGCGTCCGAGAACTGCCGAAGGTCAACTTGTGGTAATCATTTCATCTTTAGCTATAAATTTCCTCCGATCATCACCACAAAAAACTTGGGTGTTAAAACATATTAGGAGCTGTTATTACCAGCCCACACAGCACACAACTATCGTTTTATTACCAACATACTATGTCCTTGTCACGTTTGCCTCGAGTATGATGCACACCTACGGATGACAGAATTGCCAGTAATATACTCATGCGGACAGTAGCTGCTATTTAAAGTCGATTAACTAGTCTTAATCGGCGGGGTGGCAGAGGTCAGGGAATGTCCATTATTTTTGCGATAAACGACTGTTTGTGCAAGCTGTATCTAAACTGTATGGAGTGATGACTTGATGAGTCGTTTCTTGAAACTGTAGCATGCGACGAAAGGGAGATTCTCACTGAATTATTGTATGATTATTGTAGTTTTAGAGGTCGTTCCACACTGAGAAAAAAAATTACGACAGCAAAATGGTTTTTGTAGTTCCTAGTAGTCTTTTTAGTATGTTTTACTAAACGTTTTGTATTTACAGCAAATATTTTATAAATGTGAGACATTACATAAAACATTTGCTGTAAATACTAAACGTTTGGTAAAACATATTGAACACACTACTAGGAATTACAAAAACCATTTTGTTGTCGTAAAATATTTCTCAGTGCATGTGATCTAAAATTTCAGTCAGTCATTCTCTTTTAGAACTAAAGAGTCATGTACACAGTCATCAAAGTTAGTCTACCCGTCATTCATTTCGTCCTTTACTAATATTTCTTGAAGCATTAGGGCATTTGATTAGACTAAAGGGTCTCTACATTCTGTATCGGACGTTACGCAAGGATAAGATGGCGAGTCGCCGAGGTCCACTTGACAGTAAACCGCTACAGTGGGCGGATAGGTATCAGAATGCTACAATCAGTAGGCGCCCACCACTCCCTTCCGGTGAAATATTTATCTCGGCGAAGTTATTTTGGTTAGGAGAGAAGTGCTGTATCATTATGATGAACAGAATTCAACACACACACAAAAGTCACGACTTTTATCCCCATTCGGGGGTAGTCAGAGGCTTGAGTGGCCATACAACACCACATTGTGAAGGTATTAACCAACTCAAAGCCCACGTTTCACTAGATAGTCAGAACCCAACGTGACAGGTGGTGAACCTTGTCGCCGTGTTACAGGAACTGACTATTACCTAATCCCGAGGGAAAGGTAGGTTACCTCACGATGTTTTCCCTCAGCGTCAGCGAACTGTAAATTATGCACATAGAAGAAAATTCATCCATTGGTGCATGCCCCCTTCACCCTAGGCTACAGTCGCTTCTTTCAAGACCACAGTATATAAAAACTCCAGCTACATTCGTTGTTTTACCAAGGCTCAAATCACGGCGTCTTCTGTAGATCCTGGCTTGCAGGAGTAACAGTGGCCGGAGTATGTGATATGCTTTAGTTCCATTAAGAAGGCTGAATATGTAAAATAACGTAGATACTTATTTCCTTATGACTGGCGCAGTTAACCTTCTTAAGACGCTAAACCAATGTCGAATATTTAATAACTCGTACACGCTTACCAAACATGATTTTTCTTAGTAATGGTTCGCCTCGGATCTATCCACGAAGGCTGAATACCAACAGAAATAGATTTTTATCGAGTAATCAGGCTAGAAAGTATGAGTCTACTCTCTAATATGAAATATTTAAGTGGTGTAGGATATGAAATCAGTGGTATAAAATCTAAATTAATAGACTACTTCGTCTATTCAATAACCAGAACAAGTTTATATAAGGTGGAGATATATTTCTATGTGAAATTGAAACGAAGAAATTTATTAGGGAGCTCGTGACATAATACAACTGACCGCATTCTCTTCAGAGGAATAGGTAGTCATCCTTCTTTTTCTTCTTATCGCTTGGTTAGGTTAGTGGCCAACCTGGCCATAAATATTATTTATTAATAGTAAATGTAGAACCGAAATGTAACAAAACTAAACAAAATGAACAGTCCTGACTGTGACAAAGTGTCCATTATGTCCGTCAAGACATACGATCGTTAAAACATATTTAGTTGCTATGGGACCGTTTTCAAGAAACAACTAAAATAGTTCGACGGATGTGCGAACGGTTTGCGCCCACGCATACACCTTTACAAATAATTAGTGTCCGACCGAAGATTCGGTTTCGGTTTCGGTTTCGGCCAGTTTCGGCTCAAAAATCTAGTTTCGGCACCAGTTTCGGTTTCGGCAGAAAACCCACCGAACCTTTCGGCCGCGCCGAAACTCTGCGTTCGTGAATTATCGCGCGTCACTCGGTTGATTTCGGGAGAGTTCTTGTCTCGCGTTGCATCCGCCATCGTCTGCTGTCAGATCGCCGGCCGGTCCGGCGTGATTGTTTTGTGAGTTCAGTGTTATTTCTCGCTTTATTGGCCTTTATTAAGCATTGAAGTTGTTTCCGTTGAGTTATTCACTCGGATTTATGAATGATGAGAATTAAGTATGTAAAAGAAGGAGGTCATATTATATTATATTTGATTCACACATTCATTATTTATTTATTAGGTACTTATGTTACGGTACATTTGTTTTAGGTTATTGTTGTTGGATGAGGTTTTAAATTACCCAAACAACTACCAGCTATGATTTAGCTGTGTGTGACCTTCAGATACATCATTTTTTATTTGTAAAATAATTTGCTGTTGGCCGTATATTTTGAGAATCGATCTGAACGTGACATAATAATAATATTTATTTATTAAAGTAACCAGGACTCAATTAAAAACTATGCTAGTATCAAAAAAAAACAAAGTAGGTATATAAATACAATAAATAAATATGCGAATCACTGCTGCACCATCCCATGAGAGACGGCGCCGCAGCGATTTACATATACACCGTCCAACCTGCTGGCGAACATCTGTAATAGAGTTTTGGGGCTACCCCGCACCCTACGCACCAAGGATGCGCACCTCTTTCGCATAATAGTGTAGAAGCAGTCTACACGTGCGTCCGCGAACATCCCAGAAGCGCTACAGAAGCGGGGCAAGCCCACCAACCCCCTGAAAGCATTATTATATTGAACCCTGAGGGCGCTGTAGGAGCTTCGAGTGTATCTAGCCCACAGGCTGCACGTGTACAACGATGTACAATACGCTCGGAAGAGTGTAACTTTCACTCTAAGTGAGCAGCGTGCGAACCTGCGCGCCAGCATGTTTGCTCTTATCGACAGCGCTCTCCGTTCTCGTTCTATATCGGCATCGTCTTTCAGGTCAGGAGTAAGCAGATGACCTAAATATTTAAATTTAAAAACCCTCTGCAACGGAGCTCCGCTGATTAATATAGGTGGCATTTTATCAGGACTCTTACCCCCGGCCTCAAAAACCATGACTTCTGACTTCTTACAATTATACACTAGGCCATGACTAGCAGCATACCGCTCACGCACATACCTATCTACTTAAGTAGAAAATGAAAACGGGGGTTTAATATATTACAATTACGATTGCCACCCTAAATTATAAAAAATATAAAAATCCCACAAAAACCCTAAATTACCAACCGCAATTAAAATTTAAAATGCAATTAACGTTAAATTTAGTCTTAAACATGTGATTAGCAATCGAAATACTCAAATAATGAGGTTCTTTTTTATAATGTAAGTGTTGAATATTGACAAATTTTTGTTCCAAGAAGTGTTAACATAATTGTTATTTTGTTTTATTTATTTTATATTATTATTATTATTAGTATTATTTATTTTAATCAGAGCAGTAATATTAAAAAATATATAAAAATATTATTATTAATAATTATATTTTTCACATACTTCAATTGTTGTTTTTTTATTTCATTTAACACATTCTAACATTTCTAACTGTCAATATAAGGGTATAAAATAAGCCAAATTTCAGTAAACAAAAGATTTTTAACTTGTTTGAAAAAGGTTCGGTTTCGGTTTCGGTTTCGGCCGAACCTAAAACAGATGCCGAAGATTCGGTTTCGGTTTCGGTTTCGGCAGAAAATCCTGTTTCGGTCGGACACTACAAATAATATCTTTTCCTACTCTAGCATTCAACATAGTAGATATACCTGTCTCATTTTTCGCACCTACATAGGTAAACTCAAGGAGATTTGGTTCGTAAAAACAGCTCATGAATGAGTGTTAGCAAGCAAACGAACTAGTGTCTATGTGGGAGGGTGGACATGATCTATTGGCAGTATTCTTGACAATATCAAATGAATAGTAAACATGTTTAATTTTTCAAATCAAGATAACATTGACTATAACGTGAAACTTGGGAATAATAATGAAGCTTATTGTTTGTATGCAAATACAACATACAGAGCCAATGCTCTCAATGCCAATGCATCAATATGTATTCCTACATCAGTGCTCCTATCATTGCAATCACTTGACTTGTGCTCAGCTCACCACTGCATGCACCGAAATTCACACATCTGGTGCACTTGCTATGCGTTTCTCCAGAAGATGAGCTGTATTGGCAATACCGACATGTCTTTTCCGCGAACGACTGACTCGTAAATGTTTCTATAGTTCCGTTTATTAGGGCATATTGTGGACAGTCACATTTCTCTCTCTTTCTATGTCTTTTCCAGAGACTGCCGTGCTATTCTAACCTGGATTCAGTGCTTCGACGTCGTGACAGCACTGATTCCGTGCTGTACGTCATAGTAAGGTAACATTACAGATTTCCACACGGAGGATTTTTTTTATGAGGCCCACATTGCACCCACCTTGTTTTTGCAATGATTTTCTTCCTTTGTTTTTGTTGTCTACGGTTTTACTTATCTTAGAGCCGGGCCCCACTTGCGCGCTGCGCTGCGTTGCGCTGCGTCGTCGCAACGGATCATAATGTCAGCGGGCGAGAGACGAAGCGGGGGAGGGTGATGTGCCAGTACAAAATCTTGCGACGACGCAGCGCAGCGCGCAAGTGGGGCCCGGCTCTTAGCAGTATCCATAGTAATAGGACAGAAGGTGGTTAAATATAGTAACATCATTATTTAAGGAAGAAAATGTCTGCTAATCTCTGAAAAATATATACCTAAGTGATGTAGGAAATTTGTAACATTTTTAGCAAAATTCGACTGTGCAACAATTTAATGTTATAATTAAATAATAACAATTCATAGATCCTCTGACATTTATCATTGCGCGGTTGATGATTTGAACAACCATAAGTAACTGCATTGATAAAGATGATGAGGTGCCGCCGATAGTGATCTCATTCGCAAAAGATCTAAATGTAGCTAATAAGGAAGTGGTATTTTAATAAAACTACATTTTCCTTAAAGGAAACAAAAGAATCCTTGCATTATAGGAATTATTTTGAAAGATAATATTTCTGAAACTGATTTATTTGTAGCTACGGCAAATTGTTTTTATGCAAACGGATTTAAATTCATACATTTTAAATCAAGCCCTTACGTATGTATAACTATTTATTTGTCTGCCTATTAGGTTTAGAAGAATTTCGGTCCTACAGATTTCTCGCTTGGATAGCCGGTATAACCAAGACTGTTGCTATATGTATTTCAAAGTAAGTAATCGATTCAAGATACATAAATGTACATACTAAGATACACAAATAGTTCACTTGTCGTGTGTGGCCAAACGTTTGTTGTCATCACCTCTAATTTAAAATTACATCACTCAATTAATACAACTCGTAAAATAGTATAATAGAAGATAATTCACTCCGGCGGTTACGAACAACCGCCAAGGTTATCGTGTATGTTTGGGCACGCGAAAAAATAAATTTAGTGCATGCAAAGCGAGTTTGACCGGTTTTTTCGTGTGGAGAGACGCAGACGGCGAAATTTATGACGGGTAAACGCGCTCTACCGAGAATACTGCTGGTTTTTGTTGTAAGACGACTATTTTTATCTGTAAATAGAGATAGATGATGGCATGTAGCGTACCTCACCTACCTCTCGCTACATTACCGTATAGAATACCTACCACCACCAATACCAGATACCAGAACCAAAAACCTTATTACCAAGAAAATGCAACACAAGAAGCAAAGCATTTAATCACCACCATACGGTACAGGCATTTTTGGCGAAAATGTTGTAACGTAAAATGAGGATGAAACAAGAACTAGAGAATTCAAGAAATATTTAATAGAAGGAAAGAATAAAGGAACAGAGAAGGACGAACTAAGAGAAGATTTTTTCAAAAGATAAAGTAAAGGTTTAGACAGGATGGAATCTAGCGAGAAAAAGGGAAGGTTATAGACTTCACAGACGAAGCAAATTTAATAAGAGAAGGACGACTTATCAAGAGTTTTACTTAAAATGTATTTTGTTTTGAGGATATTTTACAGTTTATTTAACCTTAATCACCTTACCAGAATGATGTCATAAACGTTCATTGCTCTCAAATATGTAAAAAATGTGTCAACCTGCACAGCTGTTATCTGTGTATAACATATATCATTGGCTTTCCACAATATTATAGGAAAAATACTAATTTTACAACCCCCCGATTTTCTGCAAGTGGTACAGACAGAATGACTTAAATTCTTCCAAATAATGCTGCTGTTGAAATTGGTTCAGTCAATTCAATTTGCGGGTCATTTCAATCAAAATCGGTCCAATTGTTTCAGTGGAGTCACCTTCTGAATATTTTATTGAATTACTGTGTCAGTCTATTGGTTTGGTCATCTATGATGCAATGAATGATTTAAATATATTCTATGAAATAGTCTCGTAAATACATCTGCTTTGATGTGCAACACACTCGACACGAAACGGATTCTAACTTTACAATGATGTCGGTAGACGAATTAAATAATAGCCTAGTACGTGCTAGTACTTAAGTAAAAATTAATAATTAAGAAATCGCATTCGTCTAAAATAATAACACCTTTTGAACCTAAGAATCTCAAGGCAAACGCAGAAACAAGACAATCACGGCTTCTTCTTCGATTCACGACTATTCTGATAAAGGCAATGTTAATTAATCTTTCGTATTAGTTTCCTCTGGCAAAGAGCCCCTGTCTAGTCCAGTTCAGTATTGGACCAGTGACGCAACTTCCTGATGAGACCACGGATATGAGGAGTCCCAGTTGGCTCCGCGTGCAACTTGGCAGAAATAAACCAGTAGTAACACTAATTATAACTGAACGCGTCAACTCGGGGAACACACATCAATTGGCATTGTGCAGTGTTCTGCTCTTTCATCGTCTTGGGTGAGTTGATTCACTGTTTATTTTTCATTATGTCACTTGAAGATCTTCAGCTACAGAAAACTATTCTTGTTCTAATGTGCCATTTGGAAATATACCTTATGACACAAGTATGATAACATGTCCATAAAATTAACACATCAACTGTATTATGGTCCCAAACGGCAAACTAAGCAAGCTACGATACAAATGGACTGGGGGCGATCCCAGTGACACCCAGACCAGGGAAAATTACGAAAGGGCCGTTTCCGGAATTTGCCAATGGCGGAAATCGAACCTGCAACCGCCCTATGCACTGAGCCGAACAGCCTACGCTCGAATTACTGCGCCAAGCGGCCGTCAAATAGGTGCAGTGCAATGAACCATCCAGTGCAATGGAAACCGCTGGATGCAAGTGGCACAGGACCGGTCGTTGTGGAAAACCTTGTGGGACGCCTAAGTCCAATAGTAGACATCTTTTGGCTGACATGAAATGATGAATGAACCATGCTACCCCTTGGAATACACAGCTCGGATTTCCCTAAGTGGTAGGTACCTATGCATAGGTAGGTGACGGTGCACTAAAAGTAAAATGCTTGTTTATTTACGGCCTCAGAGCACTGACTTTGAAACCCCAGCGTTTAAGCGTTAACATACACGGACTGCAATTTTGCAGTTTGGTTGCAGTCGACGGCACGCGACTGCACACGGACTGCATTTTTGCAGTCGCGTGTATGGCGGCGCTAACTGATAAATAAAATAAGACGTTGCCAGACTTTCCACATTCATAAAGTAAACATCATTAAAATTGTATTTCATGCCCTTTCTCCAGACTTTATAATTGAGGCTCAATTTGATACAATGTTCTAAAAGATCGGTAACTTCACGTTCACGACATGTAGGCTACTTAGCAAGACTGCTCCAGCTATTACCACTATTAAATTGCTACAACCTGAACTTTTATTCAAGTTCCAAGTTGGACTTCAAAAATTTGAAGTTATTCTCGGAGGAGATTGTTTAGAAGACCCTCGATTAATGGACCGCATATAATTTATAAGCCACAAAATCAAGTGTTAATGCGTTGCGATTTCCTTTGTTGTTTCAGCTTTCACAGTTTCTCTTGGTTTCAATTTGGCACCAACCTTTTGAATCTGGTTTAAACTTAGCATCAAAACCATAAATTCGATTAAATTAACATATCTACCAAGCCAACGTTTTTAAGCAGATAACCTGCCATTTCTAAGATTGACAAGACTACTTGTTTTTGTTAACCTTCTAATCTCTTATAACATACAGCAGTTAAACAGGCATAACATTGTTTAAGCGTTCAGTTTCGCAAGACCCTGACACAAATAGGTATGAGTATCAGACGTGCAAAATGACTAACATATTCCTAGTAGCAAAACAAATGACCTTATGGGACCTATAGAGGAAAAAGCCATTCGCGAGGTCGTTAATCTTTTAAACAGCTTATCTTGGATAGAATACTAATCTAGTGACGGGAATAGGCGTCGTGAGATGAATTTTATTGTATAGCGGTGCCAAATGTAGGTGGTCCCGCGAAAGTTGATTTAAAGTTCGTTGTACTTGATGTAAAGGAATTCCATCATACTACATATTTATCTTGTTATTCATTATATTTAATTCCTCTAAACTCAAGATGTTTTTAAGCCAGATGAGGGTCTTTGGGTAATGTTCTTATAGTCAGGACCTTTTCAGCATCCCAATTGTTTGTACCTTCGTATTATTCAGGCGCCCCTAAAGGCCTCCAACTGGTAATGGAGCGTCTGGCGAGATATCAAACAAGTATTCTGGGCCACAAGCCAAGCGTTTCCTAGAAATGATTCAATAACAATATTCGTCTAAAACAATCCCCATGACACGATGACATTTTATAGAGGTAGGTAATTATGTAAGCAGCAAAAATACGTATACCTTAGATAAAATTATGGAAACAACTCATCAGTTGTCTGTCAAAAAAGATGTTCATTCCTCAGATTGCAGGTTACTTCTGTTTTTCGGGTTATTTACAGGCATTTTTTTCGTTAAAATTGCATATAATTCGGTTCAGCAGTCTCAGTCATCAGACATTCAGTCACTTTCAGATTTATATTGGTGTCGATTGCCTCATTAGTGCTAAGTGTATTGTGATATTCTGGTGCCTCTTAAACACACAATTATTATATAAACACGTCACTTTCTACTTTCGAAGCGACGTTTCATGGATATGCAAATTATTTTGCCAAGACTTGAAGTAGGCGGTTGGATTCTGCGTCACGCGTCATCATTGCTGTCCCTTTTGCCTTCTTAGCAGTTCTGCATGTCCTCTAATATCTCCCATTGGATCCTTCAGTTCCACACATCTAGGGCACAAGTCTCTTTACAATTATCCACACAACAACATTGTCATTGTACTGAAGATTTCACGTAGATAGATTAGAAACCAGTAGTTTTGCAATGGACAATTTTTAAGATACTGGGGGTCCGGTTAGTACAGCCACGTAGCCCCATTATCAGCTGGATAGGAGGGCGTTACACTACGCTTGGCAGTCACCTTACTAGATAGAGCTTGTTCACAAGCAAGTGTCCACAAAAGTACCAAAGTCAACCCATTGTTCCGAAAGTCCTTCCTTCCGATGCTAAAAATTATTTGCGCCCGTATCCAAAATGCTTGCCCTCATTTCGTAAATAAAAGTAAATACGCATTCTCCGCACCTCGATTCCGCTATGATCCACGATGTGAGTCGGTGGATGTGTGCCAAGATTTAATATTAGCGCGTTCGCTGATGTCATCCTGCACTGTTTACACATCAAATTGGTAACATATTGTTTTTGAAGTTATATGATTAGCGCCGGTGATCGATACGGGTGGGTGTTCGAGGGCATTCACTTGGAGACTCACTGAAGAGCCACCTTCAGACGTCAAAGTAAACCAAGTAATTACCTAATTAATTCTTAAGACTATTTTTTTTCCTAAATGAGAATTGGTGTTGGCCACGGGTCGCCCAGAAGCTTTGGAGATGTTTGTAAGATGCAGTACCTCGGGGAAGATACAGGCCTCAACTTGGGCAGTGTTCAAGGCACTGAAAGAATACCCTGGAGGGAGTGCAACCTGTGCTAGAATAACTCTTTGAGCCATCTGTGCTGTAAACAAACATTTAAGCACACAACTCAATGTCAATCCAGCAGTTCACCGACAAGAAAAACAATTGCTTGAATAAAATAGGTAATGAGGTACGTATTAGTAAAGATTTCTATTAAAATTCTAACGTCATATAAAGAACAAAACACATTTGAGTCAGATTGTTCGTAAGTATATACATAAGTAATACGAATCATGTAAACATGAATGAACAAAAGAGTTGAATCACCAGCTGTTCAATGTTTTTGCGGTTTGTTTCTTAATAGCAAGGCTATCCAAGAATTACCACAGTTAAGACTGACTAATTTAAGAAAAACATGTGATGACTGCATCAATCAAGTTAGGAAGCTGTTAGGTATTCATACAGATAGAGGTGAACAGTCGAACAGTGCACTGAGAAAAAAAATTGTAGTTCCTAGCTGTCTTTTTAGTATGTTTTACTAAACGTTTTGTATATACAGCTAATGTTTTATAAATGTGAGACATTACATAAAATATTTGTTGTAAAAACAAAACGTTTAGTAAAAAAATATTGAAAACACTACTAGAAATTACAAAAACCATTTTGTTGTCGTAAAATTTTTCTCAGTGTGTAGAAAATTTCAGCAGCTTATTTATTTTCAACTCTCTAACTAGAGTCTTCGTAAGCTATCTTGTTATTCTTGTTATCGTTAGTGAGCAGCCTGGTATCAGGGTTGTTAAAGCCACCCGAAGGCCTCTGACATGCCTCAACTGCTGTTTAGATGACAACGGCGAGAAACTTTTTACGTGCCCTCTAAAATAAATACAGAAATAAAAGCCTATCTGTTTACACCCAGGGGGCTTACCACGAACTCTTATTGCGATTCAATTACAGGAACGTTTTAACGATTCAGCGTCTTTTTGTGCAATGACGTACCTTATTCTCATGACAATAAGAAACGTCATTGCACAAATGGCCGCTGAAACGTTAAAACAAAACTGCTATAAGAGGTGGTGGTAAGCCCCCAGCACTGTTTCCTTAAGACTTTGTGTGTAAATTAAGCTTTAAAAGTACGCGAATTGACTGCTTAAGTTCTCGATGATCTTATGGGGTGACGCATAACTCCGTTTTGCGGTTTTCACTCAATGCGTTCTCTCAAACTCAAGCCACCGAAATAGCCAGTGAGCAATACAAGATTGTGTAAACGAGTCCAAGGCTTATGGATCCTGGAATTGTTTATCCAAATAGGACTTGAATCATAAATTGATTTTGTGAATTGCGTGATCTTGGACGTGATGAGTTGAAGTTGAAATTAATTATGACCCAACCTCACCAAGAGCTTACTCAGAATAAACTTATGACCCAACCCAACCAAGAGCTTACTCAGAATATTCCAGCTATACAAGGAATCACCGACCGTTTATACCTAAGATGTGTATTTATAGGGTTCCGTACCCAAAGGGTGCCAACGGGACCCTATTACTAAGCCTACGCTGTCCGTCCGTCTGTTTGTCAGCGGGCTCTATCTTACGAACCGTAATAGGTAGAGACTTGAAATTTTCACAGAATGTGTATTTCTGTTGCCGCTACAACAACAAATACTAAAATTAAAATAAAACTCAAAAATAAAGCATACCCATACAAAAAACGATCATTTTTAACTTATTTGTCTTATGGTCGGTTTCCATAAAAAATACTTCAACGTGTAACTCTAAATATCACCATTTTGGGATATTTGTTTCTAATCTACGGTGGTACGGAACCCTTTAAGTGCGAGTCCGGCACGCACTTGGCCGGTTTTTTCAACTCTACACCTCGTTTGGTCTGACGAAATATTTTGTTGTCAAAAAGGGAAGATTTTGTGAGTGCAAACGAGGCGTATTATCTAGATTTTAGATGCAATTCAGTTCAGATTTAGGTAAAATACGAGTAAATTCAGTTGTTTCTCGGCAGTCAGCTAGGGTTAAATCACTCTCTGGAAGTGATATCCCAAGTTGCCATAGAAAACCGTCTTTCACTTCCTACTTCGATTCTTACCCGGGACCCTGTATGTCCCGAGTCTGGGTGTATATGTATATTAAGTATGTATTCACAAATAAAAAAGTAGTATATGTAGTAATATCCGTTATCTGGTTTCCATAGTACAAGCTCTGCTTAGTTTGGGATCAGGTAGCCGTGTGTAAAAAATGTCCCAGGATATTATTATTATTATTAAAATAGCTCTATGAGAAAGCTATTCATAGATATAAATATATGAACATGAAAAAATAGCAAGATAGTTTCGTCTCATTAACCGGTCGTTGAACTAATTGCTGATAAACTCGGCGCTAATCCACGGTTTAGTAGTTCAAACAATGTTAATACTTTAAGACGAGTTTATCTCTCAAAAGGCCTATCCCTAAGAAGTCTTACGGCCAAATACTTAACGCTACTCAAAGATTTAAGTCCCATTCTCTTTGAGCCATCGTATATATATATAACGTCACGACTTTTATCCCCATTCGGGGGTAGTCAGAGGCTTGAGTGGCCATACACCACCACATTGTGTAGGTATTAAGCCAACTCAAAGCCCACGTTTCACCAGATAGTCAGAACCCAACGTGACAGGTGGTGAACCTTGTCGCCGTGTATACAGGAACTGACTATTACCTAATCCCGGGGGATAGGTAGGTTTCCTCACGATGTTTTCCCTCACCGTCAGCGAACTGTAAATTATGCACATTTGAGCCATCGTTATCTGTATTATTGTTGTTGGCGGATCAAAATTAAGCACCGTTATTGACGGTTTGCTTCTTAAGGCGGAATAGAATCCAGACAACCTCTCTTAAAACTAAAAAACTAAGCAACGCTTGTATGGCTATCGACCGTACAACACAATGGATTGATCCCAGTAACACCCAGAAGGTCTAGACAAGTGGCTGACGGCTACGAGCGTTCGTTCAAATCGCTACGCTTCATGTATGGAAATGACATAAGTCACGTGATCTACATAGCATAGCGACGTTTGACATTTCCATACATTGTGAAGTCTATTCTATTCTATTCGATTAGCGTTCATGCCACTTGGCTAGCCCCTCAGACCAGCCCCCCTAGCTAAGTGGCATGAATGCTAATCGAATAGAATAGAATAGACTTCACAATGTATGGAAACGTCCAACGTCGCTATGCTATGTAGATCACGTGACTTATGTCATTTCCATACATGAAGCGTAGCGATTTGAAGGAACGCTTCTAGACGTCAGCCACTTGTCTAGCCCTTCATGACCAATTACGCAAAGGCCGTTTACGTCTGGCAGGAATCGAACCGGCAACCACCCGATGTAGTGAGCCGAGCGGCCACTCGGACCACTGCGCCAAGCGGTCATGCATAGTTTAGTTAGTTAAAGCAATTAATTTAACTGAAATTAAGTCACATATATTGTAGGTGTAAATTTAAATAATGACCTCAAGCAATCAGAGGGCCTACTCTGTTTCAAACGAAAACGAAATTTCGTACGAAATTCGCGTATTTCCTACTACGTTTCTCATTGATTCCGACATTTCTTACGAACGAAAATTGTTTGACGCTTAGATTCGAAGACGACGAAGACGTCAAACAATTTTCATGCGTAAGAAAAGTCGGAATCAATGAGAAACATAGTAGGAAATACGCGAATTTCGTCCGAAATTTCGTTTTCGTTTGAAACAGAGTAGGCCCTCAGGTCTGCCTACATTCTTGTAACAGCTGGTCGCGTGGGACGGCTAGGTAATGTGTCAATAATTGAATACATTAGGCAAGTCATTACAACGCAATACTCACCTCCTAATATAATCTATATAGTCTAGAGTTCTCTAAATAGACAAAACGCAAACACAAGCCCACCAAATTTATAGAAGGACTTACATCGGCATTACAAATCACTTTTGTTACTATAAATGCTTTGTAAACCCATTGTAAACTGGCTAAAAAATCTCTATAAATACACCAAAATGTATCGAAATGAGTGCGTACACATGCCCCGAGTTGCTGCGCTCGAGCCATCAGTTATGACATGTATATGCGTTCAGACGTCAAAACTGATTCGAGCGCGCGGCTCGCCTCTTCTAGACGCACCTAATGATATGACTGTCGTTAATTCGAACACATGACTTATGTTATCTAGACATGTGGACGCACAAATGATTTGTGAACCTGAGATTCGAACCACGGATTCTCTTGCGACCAATTAGGGTTTAGACTAATGTGGAATGTATTCTAATTAGAAATAGCATCTAATAGCAGTAGATATACCTAGGTACTCTGAAATGTTAGTAAAAATGTACCTAAGAAAAAAAAAACCCATCACACAATATTATAAATGTGAAAGTTTGGATGGATGGATGTTTGTTACTCTTTCACGCCAGAACGGCTGAAAGGATCTGGATGAAATTTGGCACAGAGATAGATTTTAGTTTGGAATAGGACATAGGCTACTTTTTATCCCGATAATATATTCCCGTGAGACAAATGCGCAGACGAACTCGCAGGCAAAAGCTAGTATTTAGATAACAGACAAAGGTATAGATTGGTAGGTAGGCAGGCAGTAAGCCCCCTGGGCTAACTTTACCGCTGGTTAGAAAGTAAATCTCAACATCAATAGGTACAATACCGTACTTTCAATCCAGCCTAGGGCGACTTTAGATCCTATTAGACTAACCTTCCTACTAGGTAGGTCTCCATATTCGCTGAGATAACGGCCATAAACCATAGATGGCCATACGAGTTACCTTACTCATAGACTTACCAAAAGCTATTACATAAAACGTATGAATAGTTTTTTTTTTTTTTATAAACACTAAAATATTTATGATAATAATCTTACCTTTTTAAAATGATCCTAGCACTAACACAACACTAACACATTAATAAATAACACAATAAACTTATAATTTCATCATTTATCACACAGTGGCGTCAATTTTATTTTTATAGCGAAAATATTAAATTTTCGTTTTTAAATTTCGAACAGTTCGGTACGCGCGTTTGCGTTCGCGCGCGGAATGAAGTTGCGCGCGCGCACGTTGAAAGAGGCGCGGGAAAACGTGAAACGCAAATAAACTTGTGTGGAGTGAAGTGCGCCGAGATAATGTGTAGCTAACTTCGTTTTAATAAAACAATAAATAGTACATATTATTAATTAAGAAAAACTCGTTTCTTTCATATTTAAGAAGAAAATATATAATATCAACGGTAAAGTAGGATAAACGAACGGATGAACGGAATGCTTCTTTCAAGTTTTTTGGAAAAAAAATATTAAACAAATAATACTTCATGAATTAATACAAAATAATGATGAGATTATTTATTCTAATAATGAAGTGTTCTCTAATTGGAAAAAAACAAACTTTGATGTTACTTTATTTCGAATAAATTAAGTATAGATGGCGCCAGTAACATTCTTAATTCTTGCAGCCGTGGAATGGGTTGTGGATGGAATGTTCTCAATGATCATTTGAATTAGTTATTTCAGTCACGTCTAGATGGCGCTAAAATAAATAAATGTATTTATATTTTTTAATAATGTCTAATGTCTACCAAGAAGGAAGAAAGGTTTTTTAGGATAAATAACGTAATGCTCGCTTTATAATTTACGAGAGGGATTCAAATTCCAAACCTACCCAAGCTTGCACTTGCACTTCTTGGGCCGGATGCAAAAAGCCGCGGAGCAATGCCTTATGGGGTTGAAATTTGAATCCGTCCCTCAAATTTTAAGAAAAGGCCGGTTCTACGCCTTTTGCCTAACAGTTAGTAGGTACCTAGAAGTACTTATTGGGTTTCTCCAACCCCCAACCATTTAACTCAATTCCCCTAACCCCACTCTATTGATCGCATTCCTATTTGCCTCAAATAGGACAAAAGCTTGAACATCGCTACGTTCGACACACATATATGGACACGAACACAAATGAGTATGTGTGAGTCGGAAACTGTCTACTCCTACATTTTCTTTGATTTAACGAAAGGTTGTAAGATTTTGACTGTAAATAAGCTAAATATCTTCCTATATCGACGGAATATACAAGTATTCTGAAAAACGTTTGCCTTGAATACTGTAAATCTTGATAAAAAGTGTCCAGACTGCTGCACACAGATACAAAGATTATGTATGTGTGCTTGTCGCCGCCCGAACACATCTACAAAATTAAAATAACGATTTTTTAGTGTTGTACTAAATCAAATATAATTTATCGATAACTTTATAATAATTTATTGGTTGGTTATAATTTTTTATGAGATTCGGAAACGAAACCCAAAAATAAATAACAGTAGCCCGATTCACGTAATAAAAACCGTAACGATATCGTACCGACCATAGTCGTTGATAGCCTTTTCGTCATGGCAGTAAGTCGTTGAGTAACCGTTTTTCGTTGAGTAAACGTTTGAGTTGAAGTCCTATCGAACTGCGTTCAAGGAACACGTGAATACCAACTTTTGATAGGATTTCGATCGAACGACTTTCGAACTTCAGTGTTATTTGGATTGTTTGTTTTTACGTGAATCGGGCTACAGAGATGCAAGCTGGAATTTGAATTTGCATTCCTCGTTTTCAAAGCATGCGTTCGACTACTGGCTATCGTTGATTTTTACGCTGAGTTATTCGTCTGAAATTCTAAACAAGCACCTAATTCAGCTTTACGTTTAGGTTGGCATGCACTTACTTTATAATACTTGAATCATTTTGTTAATGACCAAATAAATTCTTCTTGGGAATGTTCAAATTTATAACACAACCAGCAAACAACCTTATTTAAGGCGACATGGTAGCGAAAAGCCGTAGCAAACTGCATATTATTCAGCGTGCGCGCTTTCAATTATGTTCAATATTTATTTTACTTTTTTTTCTTGAAATAAATCTTACGCTTTTTCAAAATCTATTTTTTTTGTAAAAACATCTTCTATAGAAACTGAATGAAGTATATTCATTCCATCAACGGGAACGTCAACACGGGTGTTTTTTGCGAAACTTTACGATTTTTTTCTATAGAGCCAAATTTACTTAACGTACCGTACCGTTTATGTACCTATCGGTAAACACATTCGGATAAAGTATTTTGTGAACGTTTATAACACATGAAAAATAAAGTCAATAAATCGTTTTCAAAGGTCTAGTTTTAAATATTCGCGAGGACAAAACCATCAAATTTGAAGCATATTTCGTCTTAATCATCGGAAGTCGCCAACAAGAGTTTACGTATGTATGAAATAAAATAGATTTTTTTTATGTGACTAAGGTGGGGGGTTTGTCTTTTCACATTTTATTAGTTGTATTTTAGTAGTTTGTTTAGCAGTACTTGTTTATTAGTTTAGTAGTAGTAGTTTAGCAGTTAGCTTACATCTCACATAATGTTTTTGAAAGTTTAATTTATGTTTATCGATTATCTTAATAATGTTTTTTTATTAGGTATTATTTAAAAGCTCGTATTTTCCTTTTAATACATCGTTTAATTAAGCAGTTTTACTGATTTAATGCCTCTTATACTTCTTAGAACCAAACAAGCCGAAGATAACTTATCAATGATATTTTAAAAGAGTAATTTACTGGATCAATTTTAACCATGTATGTGATCGATAAAATAATCCACAAATTGAATCCATTGCAAGTATTATGGTCGATTATCGATAAGTTAACTTATCCCACACTAAACTTGAATGAAGTTGAATGATTCACCAACCCACATATTCCCGCAATGGTGATATAATGCAGCTTTGACCTTATTGGCTGAGCCGCCCATGCGGCAGTTGAATCCACCAATCACAGGCCAGCATTCATAGCGTCGTTCCCCGGAACGCCGGTCCTATATAAGCGCGTTCAACGGAATTTTTCGTATTCAATTCGTTTGGCAAGCCTCTTAACCGGTCGCGCTGAACGACGACTGAATATTTTAATTAATTTATTTGTACGCTAAGTTCAACAAAACTCAATACAAAATGGTGAGTCTTCTTTCCTATATTGCTATAATAAAATTTATTCCAGGAATTTTGGTCTATATGCTAGTTTTTTAAGAATTTTCGCGACGCTAAGTGCCGGCGAGCCACGCCACCATTTTGTCGGCGTATAACCCGACCGAATTCAATATCCCTTGCCGCGTATTGAATCGCACTATCAAACTGACTTCTGAATTTGACATCACTATAATTTTGGAACCTCTGATTTCCAAAAAATAGTTCTATCCTTCTGCTATTGTTTCTGTCAAGATTCGATAACGTTAGCAGTTATCTATTTAGTAATTTACGCCAGAATGTCACGATCGCGTTCAAGGATGACGCGCCGGTTATCACCACGCACCACGCCCTCAATTGTTCACTGAATATCTCAACTTTCATGACTAATCTATACAATCATCTCGTTCTTAATACTAAATCAGGCACTTACGGTTATTATTCTAGTAAATTTTCATAGTTTTTGGCCATTTTATAAAATCTGTATTGATCGGACGGTGACGTGTCGATGACCTCATTCGAGGTTGGCGGCCGTGATGTCACATGTTTTCGATTTTCTTCAATACCTAGCTTCTTTAGATTATGACCTTGTCTTGAATAAGTTATTATTAATAAACGAATAAGAGATACTAGAAAAGTACCTACAGTCTAGATGCCGGCCCCGTGTAGTAGGTACACTTAAGTACCTGCCCTGCTTTCACCATTCACTCAACTTTTTCCCGAGACTTTCAATCGCAGGCGCAGTAAAGACAATTAGTTCTAATCGACATGAATGTTCTCTGTTCTCAATTAAAATTACTTACGTACCTACTAAGGAAATATTTTTAGGGTTTGGTCCCTACCTCGAAAAAGTGGATTTTGAGATTTAGGTATAAGTAGGTACTTATAGTAAGTTCATTCGACAACACCAAAGGGCCAGCCACGTAAAGGGCCACCAGCCTTCAAAGGGAACTGGGTGGGGCCGGGTTCTAAACCCACCACCATACATTTTTACTACATTAACATGAGCCTCTCTAGCCAATCGTAGATTTGTTGGATGGGCAAACTAAACATTTATCTTCTAAATAAATTAGTTCTGTACCATAAATCTAAACACCACCTTTTCTTTAACAGCGTGAGTGCATCTCAGTACACGTTGGCCAAGCCGGAGTCCAGATCGGAAATGCCTGCTGGGAGCTGTACTGCCTGGAGCACGGCATCCAGCCCGATGGCCAGATGCCCACAGACAAGACCGTGGGCGGTGGTGATGACTCCTTCAACACCTTCTTCAGCGAGACCGGAGCGGGCAAGCACGTACCCCGTGCTGTGTTCGTCGATCTGGAACCTACTGTAGTTGGTGAGTAACTTGTAACCTCAAAGAGATAGATAACCCTGAGCTGAAGCCTTCAGTTGCTCGGAGTTAAAACTTTAATAGAGACATACTAATGATTGTTTTCCTTTGCCAACAGATGAGGTCCGCACAGGCACATACAGACAGTTGTTTCATCCAGAACAACTTATCACTGGTAAAGAGGATGCCGCCAACAACTACGCGCGTGGACACTACACCATCGGCAAGGAGATCGTAGACCTAGTACTCGACCGTATCCGCAAGCTGGCCGACCAGTGCACTGGCCTCCAGGGCTTCCTCATCTTCCACAGCTTCGGCGGCGGCACCGGCTCCGGTTTCACCTCCCTGCTCATGGAGCGACTCTCCGTGGACTACGGCAAGAAGTCCAAGCTGGAGTTCGCTATCTACCCCGCGCCCCAGGTCTCCACCGCCGTCGTAGAGCCCTACAACTCGATCCTCACCACCCACACCACCCTCGAGCACTCCGACTGCGCGTTCATGGTCGACAACGAAGCCATCTACGACATCTGCCGCCGCAACCTCGACATCGAGCGCCCCACCTACACCAACCTCAACCGTCTGATCGGTCAGATCGTGTCTTCCATCACCGCCTCCCTGCGTTTCGACGGCGCTCTCAACGTCGATCTAACAGAGTTCCAGACCAACTTGGTGCCCTACCCGCGTATCCACTTCCCTCTGGTGACGTACGCCCCCGTCATCTCCGCTGAGAAGGCGTACCACGAGCAGCTGTCGGTGGCTGAGATCACCAACGCTTGCTTCGAGCCCGCCAACCAGATGGTGAAATGCGACCCCCGCCACGGCAAGTACATGGCCTGCTGCATGTTGTACCGTGGTGACGTCGTGCCCAAGGACGTGAACGCGGCCATCGCCACCATCAAGACCAAGCGCACCATCCAGTTCGTGGACTGGTGTCCTACCGGTTTCAAGGTGGGCATCAACTACCAGCCCCCGACCGTGGTGCCCGGCGGCGACTTGGCCAAGGTTCAGCGTGCCGTGTGCATGTTGTCCAACACCACCGCCATCGCCGAGGCGTGGGCCCGTCTCGACCACAAGTTCGACCTCATGTACGCCAAGCGCGCCTTCGTGCACTGGTACGTCGGTGAGGGTATGGAGGAGGGAGAGTTCTCCGAGGCCCGCGAGGACTTGGCCGCCCTCGAGAAGGACTACGAAGAGGTCGGCATGGACTCCGCCGAGGGCGAGGGTGAGGGTGCCGAGGAGTACTAAGCCGCTAATATGTTCGACGGCGCACGTTACTCGCACCGATACATTCCCGGTGACATTGAAATAAATGAGAAATTATGTTGAACTTTGTCGTTTCATTCCTACACATACACAACTTTCCAAATCAATACACACAAATTATTCAATTACATCGTAAAAATATTTAGCCTGTCTTATTCCAGAGCCTAACAATTACAAATTTCATTAAAATCGGTTTAGTAGTTCTGGAGATACGTGGTAACAAACATTCACCCACACTTTCGCATTTATAATATTATAAGTAGGATTAGGGAGGGGCACATAATTATCTAGCTAGACCTACATCATCTGTATTCAACTTACCTACTACTCTTATCACTCGGGTTATAGGTATACCCTTGAACCAATGTTGACGCACCGATATAAAAATAGAAATTACAACAAAATTATGTTTATTGATTGATGAAACGTTTGGATTGGCTACAAATTTACATGTTAGGTGTTTACTCCACTGATACAAGGCTGTATTCTTGGAATCGACTGCTGAGTAGATCGGTAAGCGACCGCACTTGTCCAAACAGTCGCGTAAGTGTTTTCATGTATATGAGGTGATGTACTTAAGTAATATAAGAACACACTACATGTATCTTACGTGAGTACAAGATAAGGGACCAACCATACATGGTTTTAGTACTTAGGCCTAGGCGGCACCGCGGTTATATTCGCGCTGTTAAAACCGCGTCCTATGGAATCATATGAACCGCAAGTGCGGATAGGTTCATAATATGAACTATAGGATAGGAGGGTGGTGTGCGGATAGGTTCCTATGGAATCAACGATTCCATAGGACACAGATTTAATGCGGATAGGTTCATATTATGAACCTATGCGCACCTGCGGTTCATATGATTCCATAGGACGCGGTTTTAACAGCGCGAATATAACCGCGGTGCCGCCTAGGCCCAAGTACTAAAACCATGTATGGTTGTCCCTTATCTTGTACTCACGTAAGATACATTTACATTTAACGCGGTTTTAACAGCGCGGATATAACCGCGGTGCGGCCTAGGGGGCCACCATTAATTACGTCACACGTAAAGGGGTGGACGGGGTCGACGAAATGTGACATTGTGTGACAAGGGGGTGGGAGGGGTCCTAAGTTTTGTGACGTCACATTTAAAAATCGAATATAGCTAAGTATTAAAACCGAAATTTGAATTTTTTACGAAAAATTATGAAAATTTCTGAAATTTATAAAAAATATGTGACGTCACACAGGGAGGGGGGGGTCTCGCAAATGTGACCAGCTGTGACAAGGGGGGGGGGGTTCTAAAAATCATGAAATTCGTGTGACGTAATTAATGGATGGCCCCTAAGCCTAACACTACAAAAATAAAAAGTAAAATTTTGTGACGAGGGGGACGGCGGGCCTTACCCCACTCTATTGGATAAGTACCTACCTCTGACAATAAGCCTGTCTTTAAAATGTATCAATCCCCAACACCCTGGCCCTTAAGTCCCCTAACAGCGACACTATGCAACATTGCAGCAATTCTGCAAAAGCAATTCATTTTTCCGACTCTCCAGCCGAATCCGCAAAATTTTCGTGAAACGGTCACGAATGGCGTAAAATGTATGAGTATTTTACAGAAATTTCGCGAATTGCTAAGGATTTTTCAGAAAATCCGTAAAATAAATTGCATTGGCAATGTTGCATAGCGTCGCTATAGCCCCCCAGGAGTCTTAGACAATTGAACAAGATTGATTGATCAAGTGGATAAACTGTATGAGTTAAAAATAGTTCACACAATTCGACCCAAGGTTCAGCAATCTATTGAAGCATAATAAATAATCGCATCCTCTGTAAGGCCTTAACCAGTTCAACTTGTCAACAACCCACATACGTTTGATTCATGGCCTCTGACGTAACCCACGCGAATAAGATTGAAAGTAGATAACTAAGTTGTTTGTGTTGTGGGCGAGGTGACATCATATGTTTCTGCACCATATATGGTTAGCAGGCGTTTCGATTTTAATACAATGTGCCGCTATATATAGTCCTTGGTGGTTAACAGACCTGAGTATATTAATTAGCTTTGTTGTAGCTATATTTAAATGTAGGGAAGGTAGTTACTAATACTTTTATAAGGATAAATTGCGAATAATAATTTAGGGCACATTTGTAGATTACCTATACACAGGTACTAATTAATAAATTGAGGAAAATAAGAATGACCATTGGGTTATAATAATAAATAAACCTACAAGAAAATTAACGCTCAAATAATTCTGTAAACGAGGTCAAGGAATTCAGAGCAAGTATCCTTAAAGCTTGGTGAGGCTAAGTAGACGTTGCATGTAGGTATACTTACTTTACCAAATATGCTTATTAGGTACGAGATGAGAATTCTACAAGCCTAATATTAAAAAAACCGGCCAAAGGCGTGTCGGACTCGCACATAAAGGGTTCCGTACCACCGTAGAATAAAAACGTCAAAACTATCAAGTTTCGTGTATGGGGACCCCCGTTATTGTTTAATTTTATTTTATTTGTAGTATTTGTTGTTGTAGCGGCAACAGAAATACACATTCTGTGAAAATTTCAAGTCTCTAGATATTACGGTTCGTAAGATACAGCACGCTGACAGACAGACGGACGGACAGCGTAGGCTTAGTAATAGGGTCCCGTTGGCATCCTTTGGGTACGGAACTCTAAAAATGATATTTTTGAATCATAACTGGTAGGTACCTATCCTGCAAATAATTTCTAGTAAAACTGCAAACGTTTCTTTCAGAATCGTCTGATAACTTTATCCATCAAATAAATAGATACCTATGGAGTTTTGATTTTTTTCCATGGAATATCATAACGCCATATTTATTTGGTGGTTAAGTTATCTGATGATTGTGAAACAGACCCTTATATAGATTAAAATATAATAAAAGGTTATGCTCACTGATCCTGATATGATAACGTCGTCAGTGCGTGCATTTTACGTGAACTTAAGTAATTTAAAACAATCCTCGTCTTGTTTTAATTAGTTTATGTTTCAACCTGGTTAAGATAAGTTCGAGTTTAAATATCTGATATCCACCAGTTATAAGGAAGCGCAGCGGGAGAAATCTATTTCGATCCAAGACAGTAAGGTTAGGGTTCGACGAACCAAACGGTTAAATTTAACTGCGCCGGCGCCGTCTGCGCACGAGATCTCGTTTTTCTTATTTTTGAGCGGTTCAACATCTTTGCTTTATCGGAAGAATACACACATTTCACGTTAAGTTTTTACTTTTTTGTTCGAAAATAATTGCATTTCTGAGTCGTACTGTGTCCATGGGCGCCATTAACTAGGACAAACTATTTTGGACCGTCTTGTGTCTCCGTCTTCCTTGGATATGACTTTGATTCTCATAACATTTTAGTTCAAAACGTCTGGAGTCCATTTTCATACTAAGTAATCGGCCAATATGATGCTGATTACTTGCAAAATCATGGATTGAAGTAGAATTAAAAACTAAATCATAACCCTCCGCCGTAGTCGGGTAATAAAAACTATTCCATGGCTGTTGATGTGCTATAGTTTACCTCTGCCTACCCCTTGAGAGTCTGTACTCAGCAGTATGTACGTGATGGAAAACTTTTATTAAAATAATAGTGACCAGAGGGCCAACTCTTTTACAAACGAAAACGAAATTTCGAAAGAAATTTCGCATATTTCCTACTACGTTTCTCATTCATTCCGACATTTCTTATGAACGATAATTGTTTGACGTTTAGATAGATTCGCCGACGACGAAGACGTCAAACAACTTTCGTTCGTAAGAAATGTCGGAATGATTGAGAAACGTAGTAGAAAATTCCGGAAATTTCGTCCGAAATTTCGTTTTCGTTTGTAAAAGAGTAGGCTCTCAGAGTCCATTTGACAAACATACAGGTTCAAGGAATACTATTAAAAAGTCCACATTAATATGATACAGTATCGTTTATTCACTTATTTCGTTATAACAACATCATGACGCTCCAAACATACCTACAGTGATTCAATCGATCCGGGTTCAAATACTGGATGAGATAACGACCAACATTTCCGAAGTTGTTAACAAACTAACAAAATCATAATTATTGAAATTATTTAACTCAGTACAAAAGGGTGAGACAATTCGAGAATATTCGTCATATTGCCTCTCTGTGCCACCCAGTATATGTAGGTAACACGAACCAATCACTCTTTGGACACCGCAATTTCAGACAAAAGTTACTGAAACACACACACAAGGTGTATAAGATCGACCAATCACAATTGGAGCCTCCACTCCCCGCCCCACGACATTTTTCGGAATTATTTTGTTACTATTCTTGGTGCGGCGTCAAAAGTGTTTGGTCCGTGGTAGGTAGGCAGAACTAACAAACATGATTTGGTTTTACGCCACACTGACTTAATTTAAATAAATTAAGTCATCACAGGTAAGTTTTCATGTGCCATAATACAAAAATACTGAAATACATCAAACACACACAATAACAAGTAAAACTATGTAATTATATTACATTAAATCAAATATTCGTCCTACCGTCATCAATATATTCCGGTGTCTAAATGTATCGTTTATTGCTGACGAGTACCTAAACAAAATAATATATAATACAAAATTCACACTGTCTATATGGAAGCTTATTTAATCATTAGTTATTATTTAGCGTAGAATTGTTTTGAGCTAATTAGGATAACGTAAATTTAAGAAAAGTTAGTCTTACTTGATTAACGATCAAAACCTAAACCAGTAGAACCTCAAAGGAAATTAGAGGCACCTCAAGGGAATTCAGGGGCACCTCAATGAACATTATAGGCGCCTCTGAGATACGGGCCGTAGGTAGTAGTGGGAAGGATTGATCAAGTTTGGTTCGGAGAAGTGTTTAGATATTCAAGTGGGTTTAATGTTGTCTAAAAAATCTCAGAATGATTCTACGCTAAATATAATTTAGTATATAAAGCTAAACAATATGGCTAACTTACTATTGACATTACACATTGAAAAATCTTCTCTGTCCTCCCTCCAATCTGTCATCTAGCGTAATAATACTTACATACGGAGTTAATTGCGAATATAATAAAAATGTCGGTAACAAAATTAGTTACTGTACTATTTCTATTATTTATTAGAAGCTAACATATTTATTAGCAGAGTTGGGCAAAATTTAATTGCGTTTAATTAATTGCAAATTGCAGGTGATGTCACAATTAACAATTAATTGTGACACCACATGCAATTTGCAATTAAATTTTGCCCCACTCTGTTTATTAGTAAAAAATACTACTTAACCCGGGTTTGGAGAATTGAATGACTACTCCACCAAGCCAACTAGACACTCGGGTATAACTAATAATGATATAATGTTAGCCCTTTTAACGTCCACTGCTTGACACGGGCCTCCCCTCAATGCGAGGGGGATTGAGGCCATAATCCACCACGCTGGCCCAGTGCGGTTTGGTGGATTTCACATGTCTAAAATATGCAGGTTTCCTCACGATGTTTTCCTTCACCGTAAGCAAGTGATAATCATATCAAATGATAATAAGTCAACGATTCCGCGGTCCGTCCACAACGTAGTGAGCCTGGGCCAATGCCTGTGCACTCCTGTGGCAGTAGCTCCCACAACGTGGTGGAAGGACCGCGGAATCATTGACTTATTATCATATTATGATATTTATACCCGAGTGCCTAGTTGGCTTGGTCGTGTAGTATGTGTTTAATATTATACTACGCGGTGTCATTAACGGAATAACCTTCCAACATTACGCTCGTATGATAGAACAGTGGCGCCTTTAAATAAATTGTTATTTCATTTATTTAATAAACAATCATATTCACCAATAATTGATGTTGAAATTCGACGTTATTATGCAACTAAGGTGGTAAACAAGCGTAGTAACTGCCTGATAAGCAGTTACCGTAGCCTATAGATGCTTGAAGCCCGAAAGGCATCGCTCGCACGTTGCCGACTTGAAGGGGGTGGGACAGGGTGAGAAAGGGAGATGGGTCTGGGCTTCCGGCTTTCCAAAACGTTCAAATCTGAATAATGCCTGCCTGCTCACATAGCGTTGTTGTTTGAAAATGTATACAATTATTCTTTTGTAAAGAGTAACCATTGAATTTCTTGCCGGCTCTTCTGAATGGAAGCAACAATGCGAACCGGTGGTAACGCTAAAATATTGTTTATTTTTGACGATTTATAAATGCTTTATGAATAAAAAACTTTTGATTTTATTTGATTTGAATGAAATGGAAAATCAGATAGGTATATCAGTCGTTTACTTACTTTGTTTCTTTGGTTATTTTCATTTAATCAACAATTTTTCTCCTATCCATTGGGATGACGTCACGTCACTGTTCTCATACACCATCAATTTCAATACAAAACATCTCCATTCGATCGCTAACGCTCTATAATTTATTAATCTAGCTAATGTATACCTTATTTGTCTCATACTCACTTTTCTAGCGTGTGAAACGTTTAGCTGCTAAGATTTATAAAACGTAGGACACCTTTAACTAAAGTTTAATCGCCAAATTTATAGCCATGGTTTTACAAAGCATTTTTAGCGCCAAAAGTCATTTGTAAAGCCAGTGTAAGTCCATCATAACTTTCTATTAATTTTGGGGTTAGTTTAAACCAGACAGTTAAGTTACTAAACTGTGTTTTAGGTAGGTACAAATAATTTTATAACTGTTTAAATAGCCGTGAGATTATCAATATATTTCACAATTAAAATAACATTCTAACATAAATACACTATATACTTTCGCTATATACAAATCATATGAAAGAAAACTTATTACAAATTGACGAATCGTTAATAGGAATGCCTTAAAATGATTATTTTAATTTTATTTTTTTACAAATAACATAATATGGTCGTTCTTTTTCGATAAAACTATAAACCTAACTAGATGCCATGTTAAAATGTAACATTTTCAGGTTTAGTAAATAGTAAGGTTCACACATCTTAAAAACCTTAAATCTGTTGACATGGCAATAATTTATACTATAGTGTATAAGAATAAAGCTACTTGCGAAATAATGCAAACCTGTCAAGACGATAAAAAATATTATACTTCACTGTTAATAATAAGGGCCTGCGCAGACTGGCGGATTTTAAATAATCATTTGAATTTAATACTTATCCAATCGAAATAAGGTATATATTTCAATGCTCAGTGATTAACCTCGGAACATCGCAGCGCAGTTTTCCCGTCTGCCGTCTAGTCCGCCGGTCTGCGCAGGCCCTTATTGTTGACATTGACAGCTATTGCATTATTTTATTTCAAACAGGCTGTCAATATTATATGTAACTTGACAGAAATGTATATTTCACAAGTATCTTAACACACTGGATGTAACTATAGTTTAGCTACAAATAAAAACATAATTAATGCACTATGCATCATTTTTCAGTTAATTTAATTTATGTGATTATTCTTAATAAATAATGCTTGTCGTATGGTTGCGCCCGTCTTATTTGCTTTTAAATGAATGTTGACGTCACTGAAATAAAACAAATCTTTTAACTAAAGTTCGAGAAACATATTTTCAATAAAGGAGGAACATCGGTTTTTTATATCTCTCAAGGTTGCAAACAAGCGTACGGCCCGGTACGGTTAAGATTTTATGGTTTTCTTTTCGTTTAATTTTATCGTGTTTGTTAGAGAAATTTTATCCTTAAGATTGACCTTATCGATGGATGCCATAAAAGTACAGAATCTATTTTTTTTGGATTTTAGCCGGTTCGATTCCCAAGTGTGGCCAGAGAATTTTCAAAAATCATTGAAGACGGATTTGTTTCTTTTTAAAAATAAAGGAATGTTTCCTTAGAGTAAAATTTGCTATCTCCATTATTTAGAGTACTTTCCCTCCAGGTGGCGTTAAAATTCACCTAAAAATTCCATCCTGTATATGGCACAGCTAGGATTTTTTTTTTTATAGTACTGCAGTGGCAAAAAAGCGTACGGCCTGCCTGATATTAAGCAGTTACCGTAGCCTATAGATACTTACAATACCAAAGGCATTGCTCGCACATTGCCGGCCTGAAGGGGAGTGGGATAGAGGGAGGGGGAGGTCCCCCCTCCCTCTCCCTCCCACCCCCCGGTGGGCTTTCGGCTCTCTCACTCATCGTACGAAACGCAGCTGTAATAGTAGCTTTACGCCGATCTTTTGTGAGAGGGTGGTACTACCCCGGTGATTTTACCTGGGTGCGACAGGTGTCTCGGGCGCTAGAGTCTCGTGCTCTATATGTGTATGGTGTAGAGCACGCGGCGCTATAGCGGCGCCGCCAGCAGCGCGCCGAACTGCAGCAGCGCCTCCCGCAGCGCCGCGCCCGCGCCGCACGCGCGCGCCACGCCCGCCAGACGCACCAGCTCCGGGTACAGACCTGACACATAACACATAATAATAATATCCTGGGACATTTTTTACACACGGCTACCTGACCCCAAACTAAGCAGAGCTTGTACTATGGAAACCAGATAACTGATATCTATAAATATAAAATTCAAAGTCCTGACTGACTGACTGACTGATATATCAACGCACAGCCTAAACCGCTGGTCCTAGAGACTTGAAATTTGGAGGGTGTGTTCTTTGTGAAATGTACGCATCTACTAAGAAAGGGTTTTTCGAAATTCCAACCCTAAGGGCGTTAAATAGGGGGTGAATTACTACATATTATACTACTTTTTGTTTGTAAATTTATACTTAATATACATATACACCCAGACTCGGGACATACAGACATGTTTATGCACACAAATGCATGTCCCGCATAGTAATCGAACCTACGACCTGCAGCGTGAAAGGCGCCATCACGCCAACCACGCCAACGGGCCCACATGAATCATGACACGAGGTTGGCAACACTTAGCGTCGCGTTACGGGTCTATTTAAACAAGCTGCATACACCAATGAGAATCGTTACGAAAATTAATAGATTATTATATCCGTATTTTTAACGTTTATTTATTTTTTTATTAACTTTTTGTATGCACAAGGTGGACAGACGACCTGGCGAAGGTCGCGGGAATCCGCTGGATGCGGGCAGCGCAACACCGGGCATAGTGGCGAGCCTTGGGGGACGCTTATGTGCAGCAGTGGACGTCTTTCGGCTGAGATGATGATGCTTAAACGTGGATGCCAACAGACACAATTGATTTTCTTGTCTGTGATTCTGATTATTCATTCTGTCTGATTAACGAGGGCTTAATATTAAATGGTCGTCCGTATGTTTGCGAGACCTTTGACTCGACTATTATTTGTTACCATTTCATATCGCTTTTCGTTGATCGTATTATAGCTACACAATTGCAATTTAAATGAACTTTTGTCAAAATAAACTCAAATCTCCAATAAGTACCTACAATGTCATATCACTAGTATTTCAAGGCGGTCCTTACACGACGCTATCCATTACAAATTGGTTACGGTAGCAGTTCTATGGTACTGGGCAAACTTAGCGCATATCGCAAAATCTAGCGCTTTTTGAAATTACAGTATGATAGTGAACTTTTCGGGTGTCAGCGGCCATCTAGCGCTTTTTTTGCGGCACGAAAGCGCGTTTTTGCGTATAAGAATTGGCCCTTTTGGGAGCCCTAAATATGGCATCCTTCCCTCACCTATTAGCTTCTGCCACGCGACAGCATCCACCTTGCCGGGCGGCGCCTTCTTCATGGACTCCGTGAGTGTGGCTATCGCCTTCAGCACAAACGAGATCTCTGACAACTGATGCCTGCACACCAATTACATTATTAGTTGAAATAAAATTAAAACTCTGCACGTCCTAGAAAATTCAACCAATTTTCGAAATACATGTGACATCCGTCAACCCCTACTGAGCCGGCGTGGTGGATTATGGCCAGAATCCATCTCGCACTGACTGAATCCATCTCCCTCAAGAGGGATTTAGAACTAAGGGTCTCCGCGCTTCGGAGGGCACGTTAAAAGTCGGTCCAGGTTGTTGTCATCCAGGCAGCAGTCATTAAGCCTTGTCAGAGGGCAGGTGGTTTGAACAACTCTGACACCAGATTGGCCACTAACCATACGATAAGAAGAAGATTTACATATTCCAAATATTCGCACACAGCACTTCAAATCTTCTTCCATAATACGCACAGTCAAGGAGTGGAACTCCCTCCCTGCTTCTGTATTTCCGAGTGCATACAACTCAAATCTCTTTAAAAGTAGGGTGAACAGGCATCTTTTGGGTGCGCTCGCTCCACCGTCGACCTCATCTTTGCCCCTGCGGCGTGATTAAGGTCAAGAGCAAGCCTATTTCTAATAATAAGAAGATGATTATTGTGTGTAATAACCTGGGCAGTGGTTCGGTGCTGTCCTCGTCCTGCGTGTACCTGCACACCACCTCTTGGAACCGGTCCAGGAGCGCCACTATCGCCAGCGGATCCGTGTCATCTGCCACAACAAATATAAATATGAAACGGAAAAAAAGATGCTAACTATACCGACATATCAATGAATAGCCAATACGCCAATCCTGTTTTTAGAAATTAATATACATTGTAGCGATAATAGCTACATACAATCTGTAGTAAAAAAAAATTACATCAATTTTCACTTAAATGGAGTTAGTGCTGTCTCAACAAAATAATAATAATAAATATCGCCAGACAAATACACCAACTGTATAGTCCCAAATTAAGCAACGCTTAAATTATGGGTACCATACAATGTACACCCAGACCAGGGCAAATTACGAAAAGGCCGTGTTCGAAATTTGCCTCTGGAGGGAATCGAACCCGCAACCGCCCGATGCAGTGAGCCGAGCGGCCTACGCTTGAACCACTGCGCCAAGTGGACGTCACAAGATATTAGAAGTGCTCTTTCTCACCTCCCGCCAGCGAATCGATGTCTTCTAACATGGAGAACTGTAGCAAAGTCTCGAAGCACGTCCGCGCGAACTCTTCCCTCTCTTTCAGTTCTTGTTCGTTTTCTGAAACAAAATGTGTGATGGGTGTTGAGGACATCCCCACGCCTGCGGCGACCACGGACGGCGCCCGTCGCCAGCATCGACACAACTCAATCAAGCGCATCAGCTGACGGACATCATGCCCGAGGAATGCTAACATAGTCATAAAACGGACCATATTTTACATAGTTCCGTAATAATACCCAACGTAAAATAGACAAGCCGGCTGAATGTCTTGCCGGATTTACTGAGTCGAGATTTCGTTTTGGATCCGGTTGTAAAAACAAAGAAGACATTTAAAAATTATAGATTAGTAAGTGCCCCTGTTGGTCTGAACAAAATAAATTACTCGACTTTGACTCACCCATGGTTGAAATGTTTGAATCGTTTGTGTTCGTCTAGAGCATCCATTCCCAAAGTGGGCGATAACGCCCCTTGTGGGCGCTGCTTGTAGACTCTACACAACGCCCCCATTTTATTTCTGGGTCTCTTACCGTCCCCCTTTAGGCCTGCAGCGCCCACAAGGGGGCGTTATCGCCCACTTTGGGAATGGATGGTCTAGAGGTCAATTATAATTCTACTCACGTATGGGTTGTTGCGGCTGGTGGTGCAGCGAGCCGGCGCGCACGAGCGCGAGCAGCGCGCGCGCGTGCGGCGCGGGCAGGCGCGGCCGCGCGCGCAGCGCCTGCTCGCGCACCACCATCACCAGCGCGCGCGCAAGCCGGCCCCCGCCCGCACTGACAATCACAATCCGTCACCAATTTGAGAATATATATTTATAGAGCTAAGAAATCCATATCATACACTACAAAACATTTTGTTCTACGACAAAAATTTACGAAGTTATGACGAAATGACTAGTGAAATTCGCGCGCGGTTGCTGTGACGTCACGAGGACCATGCGCGCTTTGTAGTGAATGGCGGCACGGGTACAGCGCGCCTTTAAGCCAATCCGGCCGTGTGTCGTCACACGTGCCGGCCGCATATAATATAAATGCATCGGATGGACTGATTTCGATGATTTCAAAATTATATTGATGAGAAAGCTTAGTGTAAACTATAGTGTTGGTAAAGTAGTGATCGGCCTACGCTTGAACCACAACGCCGTGTATTTAAAAAAATCTATTACAAAATTACAAAGAAATCGTGAAAGCTTTAGCAAACTTGTGTGGTCGGGGAGAGAAATGGTTAATTTCTTGAGTATAATTAAGACGTCAGAGGGAATACTCACGGGGGTTCAAACAGGAACGTTTGCAACACTCTCGGCAGCGTCTCCCAGAAGTCTTTGTACACGTCCGGTTGTTCCCGCGCTAGTGGGAGCCCAGTGCCGAGCACCTGAGACAACATAATGAGATCATCCATACTTATTTTTAGTAGCGCGTCGCCACGGACACGGACGGCCATAGACACCATGTACGTACAGTTTTCTGATTTTAATTGACATTAAAAAAATATTTTGTTTCCATCACTGACCTTTAATATTCACATGCCCTTTGGCGGGCTAAGTAGATGTAAAGTCACAAGAGATAAATAACACCTATTGTACTCTATTTAACGTGAATAAAATATCATTTCATTTCAAAATATCATTTCATTTCATTTCATTACACATGTGAGTGTGCGTATGTGTTGCGTTAATTTGTATTCGGAGCAACACCGGCGAAAATGAAGTAAAGTTTTTGAATGTGTCAAGACTGTCAAGCATAGGCAAGCCTTTGGCTAGGCCTAAAATACCCCCCCCCCCCCAACCGTATAAATAAAGTGCCGGATACATTACTGATAAATTACCAGACTTCTTGGGAACCCGAAAATCATATTTCACCACTTTATTTCCAATTGCCCACACTCACGCACATTTACTAACATATATAATGTTTACCTCTAACATTACACGTTATAATTCAAAGAATCACAAAATTAAAAAAAAAAAAATGACATCACTTTTCCACTTTCCGCCAAAAAAAGCTGAACATTCTTTGCCCCTATTAGTGACCTGCGTTCATCATATTGTTCCCGATAGAGGGTATTCTCTATTGACAATTTTTTTTAAATGTCTTTAGTACTGTAATGAAAA